>JALIGW010000025.1:8651452-9251452 GCA_023053685.1 Diadophis punctatus similis | reverse complement strand
AAATGTGTATGTTTTTATCTCAAGTCTACTAAATCAAGGATTTACTATGCCAGGAAAGGGCTCTATCACCAAGCAGATAATCCATGAGCCCTCCCCCTTTTTATTGGAAAATGGCTGCCTTAAAACGGCTGACAACTCCAGTCATTTAGCATTTTTAGGCAAAATTCCTTGAAGTTTTAATTGAACTGGATTTCATTCTAAGCTTTTGAGTTTTTGTGTACAGGTAGTCTTCAACTTACTACCATGTGTTTGGTAATTTTTTGAAGTTACAATGACACTGAAAAAAGTGACTTCTTCACATTTACAACTGTTGCAACATTCCCATGGTCAGGTGATCAAAATTCGGATGATTGGCAACTGGTATGTAAAAAAAAAAGTTCTGTGACTAAATCTCTGTTACCAAATGCAATGTTTAGATTGTCATCTTACATATTTTAAGGCACATGGCAACCATATGGGCTGCATAGAAATTAAACAAAATAAATATCCTCTTAAGTATCAGGGATTCATGTCAAGAATTCATTTTTTACTGAGATACATGATCAAAGGCATGGGTTAATGGATTAAAAAAAATGGGTTCCTTTCAGTTTTGTTATTTTTTAGCTCACAGAACAGGGAAGTGCATGATAGGGGGTGTGGAGTTAACTACTTGCGTGTATATTCCTGCCTGTCTTGGGAGTGGAAGCATGAAAGGCGGAACACAAAATATCCAAGTTAAGCTGAATTTCAGGCAACCTTCTGAAAATTCAGTTTAAAAGTTTTTGGTTGTAAGAGTCGAGTGTGCTCTTTAAGGTTCATGTCACGATGTGGATATTGCCAGTTGAGCATCTCTACTATTTTTAGGTTTACTGTATTTTCTAATCAAGCAGACATGTGATATGTTTTACTACGCATGTGTGCATTCCAGGAGTGTCCTCCTTCCTTCTTCTCATCTGAGCCTCGCCCGAGGCAGACATGAATTCTTAGCTGAGAAAATGTAGTTTATTTAAGGTTTATATTCTTTTGTTACTTTTGTGCTGAAATAAATATTTTGTTAATTAGAATTAAATCTCGGTTTTATTTTCTAAGTACGAATGACTTCAAAGAAGCAAGATCCTATATCACCTCTTTGATAGGAAAATTTCTATCCGTCAGTTCATTAATTCTAAATATCTAATTCTAAATATCAGAATAGAGAAGGTCTCTGTACGTATCTCTATCCAGGCAAGATTGTAATAAGATGGAGGCCTTATCTGCGTCTTACAGACGGGTATCACGAGATACTTGTGCACTCAGGGCTTCAAAAAGCTCTGTTCTTTTCTTCTCGTCTCCCTTTTCTTTCCCCTACAGTCCCACCTCTCTCCTTCCTGATACCATCTGGCTTTGTGCCTATCTTATAAAATATTTCAACAAACCAACTTCTCACAGGCCCAATCTTTCATATTCGCTCAATTTAATTTCATATTTAAATTCCCTTTAATTTTTTCTTCTTCTTGTCCTCCCTAAATATAAACTCTTTTTTGTCTTATACTACTCATTTACATGAGGCCTGAAACTGCTTCAAATGCTATATAAATAAATGAGAATTAGAGAGGCTGAGGAATTAAACTGGAGCTCTTGATGCCAGGGTTTTTTAAATTTTATTTTTAACTATGAAATGTGTAAACACACAGAAAAGATTCATAATAAATTTATGAATCTTTAAAAATGGAGATCTTTTAAAATTAATTTAATTTTTCCTACAGAAGCCCCCTAAAAAAATGTCATTATTTTATGGGTTTATGGGTCACTTTAATGAGTTAGTTTCTTGAAGTAATTAAAAACTTCAAGAAATGTTGTTTTTGTTCAGCCTCATGTGAAAGCCTGAAAAAGTTTGTGTTTCTTTAAAACTATGTGTGCCCTAGTTTTAATCATACATATCATATCAAATTGAATGAGATTGGTATGCAGCATGTAGTGTTCTTTATTGATTATTAACATGCATACTAGCTTTAACAACTACATTTTTTTTCTAACTACAAAGCATCTTATCTCAAATTTCCTTCCCTGCCAAGAACCTCTGTCCCAAACATCTATTTCTGCATATTTTATTCTTTCAAGGAATCTTAGCTCCTTGGTTAAAAAAAACCCACTGCTGAGCTTATCCCCACATTGTTAAAAAAAGAATGAGTTAGACCAGGGGTGTCAAACTTGATTTCATTGAGGCCCGCATCAGGATTGTGTTTGACCTGGCAGAGGGGCCAGGGTGGGTGTGGCCAACTCGACATCACTCGTATCGGGGACACCTGTGGTGGCCTGAGCGCTCTGCCAGCAAAAACGGAGCTGGGGAAGTCTGCATGTGGCCTTCCTGAGCTCCGTTTTCACTGGCAGAGGGTTGCAGGAGGCTGTCACAGCCGAAAACGGAGCTTGGGGGGGGGGGCAGGGGCCGGTACTTCACTGCTTCCAGATCTAAGCACCCTGTGGGCCTTGAGTTTGACACCCCTGAGTTAGACATTTTGCTTCCACCAGATGTAGTGGTGAGAGAAATAGTAACACCAAATAAAATCGAGTAACATTTCTCTTGCCAATTAAAAATTGCAAGTGGGGGAAGGAAGTGTGACCTAAAGGTACAGTACTGAAAGTTAAATTCAGAGAGCAGTGACCACAGTTTAAAAGACATCTAAGATAGGAGGAATTTGCATTTTTCAAAAGCCTGCCTTATGATGTTTGCGTGTCACAAAACAGAAGCAGGATGTTCTGCAAAAGGGCTCCTGGGACATTCATACCATACAAAACATTCTGGAAATTAGAAGTTGTGCGGAAAGCCTCAGCATTTTATGATACATTGCAAGCATAAACATTTTCTGTGTGTTCTTATTAAGTAAAAAAAAGAAAATCACTGAGAAAGCTCTGCACTGAAATACTGCTTTCTTCATGCAGAGCACAGGCCTTTCCCTTAGGATACTTTTCTGAAAGGCAACCTGCAAAACTCATTTTTTTCCTAAGAATCTCTGAGAGCAGAGCAACGAGATGACAAACTGGACAACACACTTGGCTGATCTTAAGAAAAAAAGACTCACTGAAACAGATAATTAATTCATAATTAATACTTAAATTTCCCAGGAAATTCTAAAGTTGTGGTGTGGGAGAGGGGAATAATCTTGGGATAAAGCAGTGTTTCCCAAACTTTTGACATATGTGTACCCCTTCTATAATTTTTGTAATGCTGAGTACCCCTCATAAAAAACTTATGCTTTAATAAAAATCAAAATATATTTATTTTTTATTTTTTTGGTACATACGCAAAATAAACGAAAGTTATATTATAAAGAACATTTATTTGATTCAATGAGAAGGATGAAATTGTTTATGTTGAGATGATAGATCATCATAATTTGGTTCCCTGGTTGTTAATTTTAATCTGAGATGCGGTTCCACGTCCAATAGTCTGTTCTGTTTTTTCGACTTAATGTCTACAAATGCAGAAAAAGCAACTTCGCATAAATATGAAGTTGGAAAAGGCAAGATGTATTTCAGGACTTTTTCTGTTAAAACCGGATACACATGTTGCATTTGTAACCAGAATGATGTTAAAGTACACTCCTTATGTTTATTTCTCAAGAATCCGTCCGAAGCTAACTCCAACAATTGCTCTAGTTCCAGATTTCAACCAGTGATCCATAATCTCTGTTAGGGATAAAAATTGTATTTTATAAAAATAATCAAAATCAGTGGAACTTACTAAAGCACAATAACAGGCGCCTGGAACTAACTATTAAAGAAGTAAATTGTCTCTGTAACGAAGTGCAGTATATTCACGCCGTGTCACGCCTCACAAGTCTGTCTAACCGTTAGATAACACTGCAATTCTCCGGCGTTTAAACAGCTCCACGGCTCAACGTCAACTGTTAATGTTCCCGCAGTTTAAAAATGGCCGAATCCGAGCTGCGCGAAGGATGCGCAGAAGTTCCCGCCATAATGAGTTGCGATACGATGTACGATGGCCCCAGTTCCTATGTAAAAACTGTGATATGCGCCTATTTCTTTCCTTGTTCTGTGGGCGCAGCTAAGCACGGTGCAGTGGATATTCCCACGTGATCCCCACCAAACTCTGGTGCAATGCGTACCCCCACCAAACTCTTCCTGTACCCCGGGGGGTACGCGTACCACACTTTGGGAAACACTGGGATAAAGTGATAACAAGCAGCTCCATCCTATGTCAATCAGTCATCAATTATGGTTACATTAACAGAATCTAGCAAGTCTGAAAGTACACTTCTCCCTCCTCCCCTTGTTTTTATTGTTCAGGAAAATAGGGACTGAGACATTTGCCTTTTATCAGAAGAATGAATTCAGAAGCTGAGGCTCTTCCCACTCTTTATCCCACTTCCACATATCATTACATGGTGAAACACTCAATGTGTTTGGACCTCAAATGTATGAAAAATAGGTAAATTGAAGCCTTTGCATGATGTCATGACATTTTGTAATTTGTCACTTTCCCAATCCCCTCCAAACTCAGAGGGCAACAGAAGTTACAGTGGAAAAACAATGGATGGGAAAGTGTCATGCCTCCTTCTACTTATTATCTTCGTTGGAAATTATCCCCACTGCTTGCTTGAATTAATATTAGAATGTCAAAAGTAACATATGTTATTAAGAATAATTTGTCCCCCAAAGATTTAATTAAATGAGATTCTGGTTTAGATAATTAGAGACGTGGAATAACAAATGTTCAATGATGTGAAATACACTGAATTTTGGTAAATTCAGAGAAGCATGCAATTGGATTTAGATCTTACATTTTATACTCCTTTTCTGTCCCCTTTTGGCTTTAGAAAGTACACAAATACACCACAGAATGCTAGCTCAGGTCTAGTGTAAAAGGTTGCTGATTTATTCTCTTTACATTTATTTTTTGTTAGCCCTTTGTTAGAACCCTGTTCAAACAATTGGGTGTGTTAATATAATATATAAGCCACAAATCATTGTTATGTGTATACTGCTTTAAATGCATTGTGGATGATTACTATATAAGCAAGCAAGAGAGCATGCTCAATGTTGTTGATGGTTGATGGTTGATGGTTTATGGTTGGTGGTTGTGTTTGACGGTGTGTTCCGGATTGAAGACTCTCTGTGCTGCTTTACTGGATGAGTAGATTACTTTATGGCTGTGTGAAATTGCTGTGAAGAGAAGAAGTAACTATCTGTGATAGTATAGAGTTAAGTGATAGCTGTAATCTTTCTTTGTGAGTTAAAACAAAGATAGGCAAGAAGAAGAAACTTCGCATTGACTGAATAACTGTGTATGACTTGGACTTCCTATTTAACTTTGCTACTATTCAAGTAAAAACTATTTTGTATATACTAAAGATATTCTGTTTATTGACTGAATAGCATTCATATCAAACTGCAACACCATTACTACAACACATTTCGCTGTGTATGTGCTTAACAGCACAATAACTCCTTAACACCCTTTATATGTGATTTTTACAATATACAAAATAAGCTGCAATGCAAAAAAACCCAACAACCCTGAGACTGATATTTTCCTTAGCTTCTCATAAAGAGAATGAAGACTTTGCGTCATATAGTTCTGATTTTTTCCCCAGCTAATTATGAACATATTTATATTAAGCTGCAGTAAATGGTGTTAGTTCAGTCTTTATAGTTCCCTTCATAAGATTGAAAGGTTTTGGTTTACTCTGCAGTTTTTCATGTACCCCAGAGTATTTCATGCTCTGAATACTTCAAAGGAACTAAATTAAACAGAAGCATTTTTTCCCATTGCAAGAGTGAACAACCTATAAGCCAGATTCCCTGCCCCTGAATTCTGCCAACTCACATAGTTCAAATATATCTCGTCCTATAAGTAACCAGCCTGAATAAAAGGAAACATCCATATGTGATGAATTTCCTTTCCCCCCCTCCCCTACTGCACCACCATTCACACACACACACACACACACACACACACACACACACACACACACACACACACACACACACACACACACATATATATATATATATATATATATATATATATATATATATATATATATATATATATATATATATATATATATATATATATATATATATATATATATATATATATATATATATATATATTCCTGGTGTATATATATGGTGTAGGGATTCCTACTTGAGTGGAGGGTTGGATTAGATGACCTACAGGTCCCTTCTAACTCTAGTAATCTGAATCTATATTTTCAAGGACATACAGTAAGGAAGGGCAAAAAGTGGAGTCTTTTTGTATCCACAAGAGACTGGACAGTCACTTGTCTGAAATGGTATAGGATCTCCTGCTTAAGCAGGAGGTTGGATAAGAAGACCTCCAAGGTCCCTTCCAACTCTATTATTCTGTATTCTGGTGCTCTCTAAGTTTTTCATCACCCAGTTTTTCATCATGCAGATATTTCATCACCCAACAGGTTAACATCTTGAGTGCTACTGAGTGTCCATCCAAATATCCTAATCAAGGAACTACGAAGAATAAATACACACTCCCATCAACACTGGCAGGGCAAGCTACTGTATATAAACAGAGAGCAAAGCAAACCCCACATTCACTAACACTGATGATGTTACCTAGTTGGGAAATGAAACATCTACAAGCAAACAACCAAACTTGGAGACCATCAAGGACTCCACAGTTCAACCCTGAGCTACAGATATTCTCTTCTGTTGGAGGGCTGAAAGTATTGTATAGAGGTGCCTGTACCAGGCAAGTATGGTCTCCTCATCTGGAAAGATGGCAGCCTCCTCACGCAATGATTTATTTGCTAAGAGTAAGGAATGTTAAGATGCTCTTTGTGCGCTCTTCTAAAATATTCAAACTACTGAAGGAATATTTATTTATAAATGTTTAACTCACCTATGCATTGTTTTAAAAAAACACTCTGAGGCTCATGTGAGGATTCAGAGCATAAAAATGCTGGATATGTATTGGTATAAAGGTCACCTTAACAGCCTGGTTGACAGCACCTTTGAACTGGCCCCTGGAAACCCTTAGTAGAAATTTTGCCCCAGATTTGAAGTGACTCGAAACCTTTAAACCAATTATTAGCAGTCGCTGGCATCCAGTCATAATTTTATAAATGCACACAGGTAGTTCTCAACTTACAACTGGAACTTCCGTTCCTAAGTGATGTGTTCATTAAGTGAATCATCACATGACGTGTCTGATTTTACAACTCTTTTTTTGCACGGACATTAAGTGAATCTGGCTTTTCCCATTGGCTGCTTGTCAGATGTTGGCTGGGAAGGTTGCAAATCTCAATCACATGACCGCGGGGACATTGCAACAGTTGTAAGTGTGAGCATGGGTCAAATGTCACTTTTTTCAACTCTGTCATCATTTCAGATGGTCACTAAATGGGTGGCCACAGGTTGAGGACTATCCATAATTGGCTGGTCCCAAATAATCCCTGGAATAGAGAATCTCAGAAATATTCTTTTCTTATGACAAACAATAGAACAGGAAGGGAACTAGAGCCTATGTAAGGCCAGATTATTTTCAGATGGAAAGAATGGAATATCTGGGTTTTTCTATAAAGACAAGAAGCTCTTGTCATTAAGCCAAGCATGTCTTGACCTATATAACATCTTCATGCAGGAGAGGCAGGGAACCAGCCATTCACCTCTTCCCCTGCATTGAATAAAGGTGTGCCTTAAGAGGAAACAATGTTCTATGCGCCTCGGCGTATGGTCATACTGGCCACATGAAATGTCTTCACAGAATGCTGGTTCCCTCAGCTAAGAAACAGAGATGAGCACTTCCCCCTAGAGTCAGATATGACTGGATAGGGAAAACCTTTATCTTTAAGAGGAAAGGATGTGGGTTCAAGTAGGGAGTAGATTCAAAGGCTTTGTAGATTGTATCTGATTATGAGCTGTCAGTTCTCCTTAAAACCTATTTGGATTCCAGGTCAAATACTGAGATGGCCATCTGTGTGCCTTTGGAACTTAAAGAGTATGTACATCTTTTTGCATTATACTCCAACACCTTCCTCCCATTGCTGTCATGCCTTCTCCTTGTCTTATTTGGGGAAATATTATTCCTCACATCTTTTCTTGCCGAATATCTCCTGGTAGAACTCATAAACAAATTTCTCCATGCATAGCAGAAGATTGCAATCTAATAAATCCTCTCTCCTCCAAACCATTTTTATAAATATAAGCCTTGAGTTTTTCCCACTTGAGTTGATATAATATTGGTATTTTTTCTGTATTTCATATAGCATTGAATCTGCCCAAGATCCTTTTAATTCAGTCTTGAACAAGTACTGTATATGTGTCCAGATGGGGGTTCCCACAAGTCAGATAGTGAAAATGAATAGCAGATATTTTCTTGTGTTGCTATCGGGAACATCATTTGTGTACCAAGAGTAGAATTTAAAAGCAGTTTATATACTAAAAATATTTTTGTGTCTTTATGAGATACATCAGTGTAAAAAGAAAACTCGATGTGTTTTTCCTTCCATTATATTCTTTGTGTTTGGAAAAAGTAAAGCAAAGAATAGATTAGTTTTCCTTATTCTACCTCAACAGTGATATTTTCATAAGCCTATAAATTTAATGTCCCCGTTCTTATATTATCTTCATGTAGTAAAACTGTCAGTGTTATCCAACTGTAGCCTGTGATCAAAACAAAACCATTTCAACTTTATTTATTTATTTATTTATTTTATTTAGCGATTCTTATATGCCGCCCTACTCCCTGGGGACTCAGGGCGGCGTACAACATGTGCAAGAACAGCTATAATATAATAAAAACAGATACAACAATAAAATAGCATTTTAAAAGAATTAAAAACAACAAAGCAATACATACATGGGGGAGACCAAGATATTCAACTGTCTCAACTTTGAAATTTCACTACCCCAAAAGTAGCAGGTCTGTGTCTCCAGGGGCAGGATTCACATACCGTATTTTTCGGAGTATAAGACACACCTTTTTGCCCCCCAAAAGAGGGTGGAAATGTCAGTGCGTCTTATACACCGAATACAGCCATTTTGGGGCCTCCTGAAGCCCCGCCCCTGCATCCAATTTTTGTGAAAAATGGGGCATTTTTGCCTTCCCCCACCCCCTAGGAGTCCACTGCAGGCTTCCCAACCCCTCTGCATGCCCTGTTTTTGCGGAAAAAAATGAGCAAAAAATGAGCCATTTTTTGCAAAAATTGGGGCATTTTTGCCTTCCTCCACCCCCTAGGAGTGCTCTGCAGGCTTCCCAAACCATCTGCATGACCTGTTTTTGCAAAAAAAAAAAAAAACCAAGCGAAAAACGGGCCTATTTTTGCAAAAACTGGAGTGTTTTTGCCTTCTAATTACCCCATTTAGCATGACTGGAGGAGGAATTCTGGGAGCTGAAGTGCACTAGTCCTAAAGCTGTCAAGTTTGAAGACCCCTGGGTTAGAGGTTAGGGGTGCAAGGGTCTTCAAACTTGGCAAGTTTAAGACTTGTGGACTTCAACTCCCATTCCTGAGCTAACATGACTGGAGGAGGAATTCTGGGAGTTGAAGTCCACTAGTCTAAAAAGCTGTCAAGTTTGAAGTTTGTAAAAAGTATACATGGTTGTAAAAAGTGTACATGGTTGTAAAAAGTATTCTTCTACACTGGTATTTTATTAAATAATATATTACTACAGCATTTGGGTCAGAATACTTTTTTCCTTGTTTTCCTCCTCTAAAATCTAGGTGCGTCTTATACTCTGAAAAATACGGTAATTTACCTACGGGTTCGCCCAGCAGCACCAAAAATGTGAGTGCACGCTTCGCTCACATGTGCTTCGTCCGCGCATGCGCAAAACCTGCGCATGCGCTTGGCGCAGACGTGCTGCTTGAAAACGTGGCAGCACTCAAAGACCGCCCTCGGTGTCAGCGATGGTGAGCTGAGCTTTTGTTTAACTCAGCTGAGGCGTGGCAATCCGCTCTGCCATATGAATCAGCTGAGCTAAAAACAAAGGGAACATAAGACAGGGAAAGGCGGGGGTGGGAGGGCAGGGCCAACCAGAGGTGGTATTTCCCGGTTCTCCAAACTAGTCAAAATGGCCACTACCGGTTCGCCCGAACCGGCTCTGTGGTGGGGAGAATACCACCTCTGTGTGTCTCCCCTTGTCCCATTCACAACTTTCTCAAGGACCCTTGGTGGCACAGTGGTTAAAGTGAAATATTGCAGGTAAACTCTGCCCACAGCCTGGAGTTCGATCCCGACAGACTCAAGGTTGACTCAGACTTCCATCCTTCGAAGGTCGGTAAAATGAGGACCCAGATTGTTGGGGACAATATGCAAATAATGCTTTTACATTGTTAACCACTCAGCGCTATAAAGCACTATGAGGTGGTATATAAGTCTGAATGCTATTGCTATTCTTTCTCGTCATCTGATTGCACTATTCAGTCCATTCATTCACAAAGAAACATTTACTCAAAGGATTGCTGGCTATGTTTGACTCTTAAATTCCATTCTGAGAGAAGCCCACCTTATCTTCTCTCTCCTGGCCTTTTGCAGAATAATCAAAAATATTCCCCATGAGGATCGCTTTCTTAACAGGCTATTTTTCTTGTTCATTTTTAACTTCCTCTGTTTTTAAAGCAATTTTATAGTTGTATTCCATTATTTTTGGTTGTGGATTTTTTTCTATTACATTTCAATTTTTTTTTAAAAAAAATACATTTATATCTCGCTTGCTCTCTTGTCATCAGGTGTTGAGGATATTTATGCCAAACAAAGAGAAGAGAAACAAGAGGTGCCAGCTTGTTTTGATTATCCTGGGTTTATTTATTTTTCTTCCAAAGCTGCAGGGAACGTGATGATAATTCAGGTACCTTTTCAGAAGGAGCAGAGCTGAATGTTTCAGCTTGTTCTTCGGTTATTTTGGAACTTGGCAGCTGTTTTATCTCAAAATAGGTGTGTTAAATTTACTACAGCCTTCGCAGGTTTATCCGGAACTGACTTTATTCAGAGCAAGCAGTAGAGTATGGCTGCTGAAGGAAGAGACTTATTACTAAGTTTGGGTAATGTGATCTGGTAGAGCTTCTTGTGCCCATCTGTTAAAATTAGGGACCACAAGCTAATGAATGATAACTCCCTTAGTCAGAATATTTTTATATCATTTCTGTGGCCATGCAAATATCTTCTATTTGGACCTTATAAAAGTGAAACGTATTAAAAATAAATCACTCATGAATTGTGTGCTACTTTTAAAAGGCAGAAATATGCACTTAAGAGATTTGTTCAATCTTAAACCTGCCTTCCAGCATCAAAGATCAATGCGTTGTCTGATTAAATTGTGCTCTATAGATTTCTCCAGTCAAGTTCATCAAAGAATACATTTCTCTCCTTCTAATGATGCTGAACGTATAGTTCTTCTCTGAAGTACTTTAATTTTCACTTGGTCATTACAAGAAGACAGTGACTTAATGAACTGCAAATAGAAGAAGAAAGTAACATAAATCATTTTTGCATTCCTTTTTCTGTTATATTAGCATAGCTGCTCTTTCATCGTTAGAATGACTACAGTGATTTTTCCATGCATGAAAGTGAAAATTAAATTACTCTGCGCTTTCTGAAATCCAGTGTGCCAATAAACATTTTAAATCATTATGAAAATAATCATGATAAATTAATGTCAAGAAGGCATAATATTTTATAAATTGTTAAAATAGATGTAGCAATTATAGTAACAGTCAGGCAATATTTATCATAAAGAATCAGTTGGAAACCTGAAGGCACTAAGGTTGTTACTTGGGAGAGGCCTTGTAACCCATTTAGCATAAAATTGCTGCTTTTTAATACCTTATACTGTATGAGGTTAATAATTTGGGGCATGTTTCAGAACACATGCATTACTTACATTTTACCTGAGGAGTTCTAACTAAAGATTAAGGAATTTATTTGAAGGTAATGGCTTGAATAATGTGAGCGTCCAATGGGGTATCAAAGCATTGATTGTAGATAACTGTTGAATATGTGATACACACAAGTTCCTTATGTGGCAAGGTGTGATGTGCCTATACTGTAGTTGTTGACAAGCTTAAGTGTCTGCAGAACACTAGGACTTAAAGCCTTCAAACTTTCAATCCTTGATAATTCTTGAAAACCCTTAATACAAGGGAATAAACTTGTTTGATCTTCTCACATAGCGTACTGTTACTGCAATCCTGTATGTATATCATTCTCTAGGAATCAGTTTCATTGATTTGCATTTCAATCTACAGTCACAATTAAATTTTAAATTGAAATGGATTCTGGTTTAAATTGCTGCAGTAGTGAATATTGACTTTTGGGATATGTTAGTTTCCTGTTAATGATGGAAAGAGGGCTGAGCCTTTGCAGCATTCAGATTAAACACACTCAACTAAGAGTTTTTCAAACTTTCAGAAGCAGAAAGAATTATTGAAAGTGCTTCAAAAACTCTGAAAACCAAATTTGGATCCTGATAGGAGACAATACCAGATACTTCAGTATCATCAACGATAGCGCTTCAGCATTCAGAACTGCTGAAAAAAATGTTATCTACATCAATAAAAACCTGGATGCTGATATATGATCTGATGTTTAATCTTCCATTGTTCTCTAAATATTCTATATATTTGTTGCCTAGAATCAATCACTGTGTTGACTATACTCCAAATCATCCTAGATATATTCATTTTTAACACAGGTCCGGGGGTTTTATATTCTCAGAAAGATAATTGTTGAAAAGATTAAAGTTTGCCACAATAAAGGGGGAAACTGTCTTTATACTAAGATTAATGTTAAAACAAATTTTCTTTCTATTAACACATTTGTCACAGCTGACTAATTTAAAGAAGTTTACTTATGAAAACTTTCTTATTGCAGCACCTTTTCCACAGGTAATTCTTATTTGCTCTAAACAGCAGCTAAATTATAGTAAGATTTTTCCTCAGTTTCACTGACACAGTCAGCCTCATAGTTCTTAATTGTACTATATCTTATAATCTCATTGAAAACTACTTAAAAGGTTCTCAGTTGCCTTGGTTGTTTAAATTTTGATGAATACTTTCCCCTTTTTTTAGGTCAGCATAATTTTATTTAACCCCCTTTTCTTAACTTTTAAAAAACTCAATTTCTGGGTACAAACTTCTATGTACAAAGAATTTGCCTCCAAGAATACTTATCATGAAAAATCAATGTGTTTCTTGTCTAAGTCATTTTTGCAGGCTTCCCTGGAAGAAACAATAGGTTTTTCAAGTGATTTTAGTAGATTTTTTTACTTTTCTAGATTTTTTTTTTGTTGACCTGTCTTTAATGTTCTTTGGTCAGGAAGGTCAGGAATAAATTAAAATTATAGATGTGAAATTCCTCCGGCATCTCTGTACTTGAATCTAAAGTTTTGTAGGCCATACTAAATAATCAAATCACATTACACAAATTAGTTGCTGCTTCATTTGCTTTAATCAAGCTATCACACTAATGAACAGGTTGCAATTTAATCAATGTACTTAAGAGGAGTTAAGCATTTTTTGGAACATGGCCAGGAGTTTTAAAGTCTGGTGGATTGTTGATGAAATTTTTCCTCCTCTGGTTCAAAGCCTTCTTAACTGTTATATAATCCCTTGTGTACTAGAGATGAAATTAAGGACATTGGGGGGGGGGGGATATCAGAGTTCCCACTATTTGTAAGACTGGAATCCAGGAAAGGTTTTTGCAGTTAAAATATATTAGAAAATAGAAGGAGCAATCCATTGGCTGCAAAAGACAGGGACAAGATAAACCTCTATTACCTATGCTGCAGTGGTGGGTTCCTACTGGTGCGGTCCACTCTATAGCACCGGTAGCGGCCCGCTGGTGACATCACAGTACCGGTGCGGTCGGTTGCCGGTGCCTGGGCACCGCCATTTTTTTTAAAAAAATGTTTTTAATTTTTAAAAAAATTTTCTTCTGCGCATGCCCAGAAGCCGAGCTTCCGGCACTGCGCATGCGCTGCCTTCCTACCCCACAGTGAGTCCAAGCAGGGGAGGATGGCTGAGGGAGCGCGTGAGATGCTGAAAGAACGGGCGGCAGGAGCTATCTCCATTCCCCTCCCTTCAGCAGTCCGAGAAGCCACGAACGCGTGGTGATGATCCTAGGCATTTTCGCACGTTTGAGGCTTCTCGAGCTGCTGAGGGGAGGGGGAATGGGCGGCAGGACCTATCTCAGTTCCCCTCCCTTCAGCAGTCCAAGAAGCCACGCCCATCCAGTCACATGGCTGGCAAGCCACGCCCACCTGGTCACATGGCTGGCAAGCCACACCCACAAAATAATCCACGCCCACAGAGTGGTAGTAAAAAAATTAGGAACCCGCCCCTGCTATGCTGTATTGAACTTTTACCAACATAATGTTAGTCAGTAAATATCCCCACTTATTTTTTAGCCTTCTCACCCTTTTTAGCCCTAACTTTTCTAATAAACTGCCAGTTGCTATGAGAATGAGAGGCTCAGGATCCTGTGATATTTCCTGGAATGCCTTATTTGCATTCTTTTCCATTTTTCTACAGCCAACACAAGAGAAATAATGGTGCCATCATCTTATGAAAGGATGTTGTCATCCAAAGCCAAAGAACACACACACACACACACACAGCTGCATTATCCTGTACATGTGCATACTTTTGCCATTTTTAAAAGTGTTACTTATAGAACTCATAATTTTTCAACTAAAGCTGCAGTCTAGTGCCAAGTACTTTGAACAACCTCGTAGAAGTCATTACAACATACTTGTGAATCTAATGTTAAAGGAAAATACAGGTAGTTAGTCCTTGACTTATGACTACAATTGAACCCAACATTTCCATTGCTAACAGTTGTTTAAGTGAGTTGCGCCCCACTTTATAACCTTCCTTGCCACAGTTAAGTGAATCACTGCAGTTGTTAAGTTAGTAACATGTTTGTTAAGTGAATCTGGCTTCCCCAATCATTTTGCTTATCAGAAGGTCACAAATGTGATCACATGATCATAAATACATGTCAGTTGCCAAGTGTCCAGATTTAGGTCATGTGACCATGGGGAATGCTGCAATGGTCGTAAGTGTGAAAAAGACCATAAGTCACTTTTTGCAGTGCCATGGTAACTTCAAGCAGTCGCTAAACAAATGTTTATAAGTCAAGGCTTACCTGTACTTCAAGGTGGTGTCTCTAGACAGAAATCTGAATGTTTCCAAAATAATTCATAAATGCATGGCATAACATAGGAGAACAAACCCATCAGGACTAGATTCAGCAGTCCATCTACATTTAAAAGACAAAGGCCACTCTTTTGAAAGCAGCAAAGTCCACATTTTGAACAGAGAGGACTGCTGGTTTGAAAGAAGGGTTAAAGAGGCCATCTATATCAAAATTGAACAGTCCTCTCTCAACAGAGGGGGAGGGATACGACATCATCTATCTCCAGTCTACCACACAGTCCTTTCAACAGTTCCAAGAGGCCTCCACATCCATTTGAACCACTCAGGTGACCCTGATAATACAGATAACCCTCCAGGTGGCCTTAATGACTCGCTAAAAGGATGCAAATGACCAGCTGTCTGCGAGGAATATAAATCTTTCCATTCCCCAGCATCCAGTTGGAGCTGAAGAAGCTTCTTGGATGAGAAGTGAAATGTCTTCAAAGAAAAAACAGAAAGTCCAGTTGCCTCTTGAAAACGCACCTTTGGGACAACCATGAACCTCCATTGACTTTCCAAAATAACTAGTATTCCACATGTATTCCTCTGATGCAAGAATATTTGGACTGAAACTTGCTTTGGAACTTGTAAGAGTGCAAGCTTAATGCCTCTTTCTACTGCTTTTTGTCAGGCATCCACCTGAGCCTGAAAAACAGTGAGGCTTCTTGAAAGGGTCTTCTAAGAATACTCAAAAATTCTTAATGGGTATTTACGCTAGCTAGCTTTTAGCTTAATAACATAAAATAGAGTATCTGAAATACATTGCCAAAGTATGTGTGTATGTTCTCTGAAATGTGTGTCTCTCAAGGACTTGGAAACACAGTATTTCTCTTCAAATGATTTTCTCGTTTAATTAAGGGATATTATCCCTTATTATTATTCTCTTTTCACTAAACACTACTTTGTTAAAGTAAGATAATATAGAAGATTATATAGATTACAGTAACAAAGCAGGAATCTAATGAAACCACTAACATATTTCTTTACAAAGTAACTGAACTACTGAAAAGAAAATTTGAGGTGGGTATTTTTTATACCTGAAATGGTTTTAACATTAGTTCCCTTTTTTACTGTCTCTTTTACCTTCTAATCTAATCTAATCTAATTATTTCTATAAGAATTCGTTTATCATGATTAACAGAGAGGCATGAACAGATAATAGATAATGCTATATTCTGTCTGAAATAGTAAAATATTGTGTCAAACATTTTATCAATATGTACATTCCTACAGTAGGTAAATTTGAATAGTCATAAAACTGGGCAGAAAACCAGATTAATGCTCTCTCCTAGCTTTTTAATATATTTTAAATAATTGTTTATTTTGGGGGATTTTATTGTAAGCCCACCCATAGTCATGTTTTGTGAGACAGACAGCCATATAAATATGATAGAGCATTAAAAAGCTTAGTTTATCTTACTGGATTCCAGTTTTATCTTTAATTCCTAGTGGTTTCCTTTTACTTCAGCAAAGCTGGGAGTCTGAAATTGAGATATACTTTAGATACTTTGCTATATCTACTTTATTAAAGTAGATATAGCAAAGATGAAGAAAAGGTGTCTATTCAATCTACCAGTAATTCTATGATCTGAGCTCCTTTATTTGTCAAAGCAACATATGCTATCTCTCTGCTTGCATTTTCAATATTCATCTACAAAAGCTTTTATGATCCTCCTTATAAGGTGAATTTTTTTGTTTGCTCCATCTGTTCTCTAAAAGAAAACCATCTTGTATCTTTAAGCTTCACAAGATTATCTAGACACCCTCTTAATAATAGTGGTAACGATGGGCTTAATCGTGGTTGGGAGTTTTCTGATATACATGTGTGTGCGCATGCACCATGCTTTGCCATACTTTTGTATCCTTTTAAACCATCCTTGTTTTCCTTTCTTTGTTTTATATATTGTCTTTTGTTCTTTAAACTTCTCATCAGTTGAGATTTGAGATCTCATCAGTTTTGTCCATCTACAACTTCCTCGGTTCTTCCCTAGCCTCTCAACCCATTTACTCTTCCTTCATGCATTTGCTTTGCAATTTAATGGTCACTCATTCTCTCAACTGTATGTGACCGAAGTACCTCAGTGCGCTTCTTTCATACTGATCACGCAGCATCATTTCCTGTGTATGTTCATTCAGCAACCATTCAGTCTTGAACCTACCGTATTTTTCAGAGTATAAGACGCACCTTTTTACCCTCAAAAAGAGGGTGAAAACTTGGGTGCATCTTATACACCGAATGTAGCCCCACCCAGCCACCCCCACCCTTTGGCCTCTGCCTGCCAGCAATTTACCTCTTTGCAGCAAACAGGGCACAAGAAGAGATTACCTGCCTCTCGACCTACAGCTGACTGAGGCTTGCAAGCCACGTGGTAAAATGAAACTAACTACAGTGGCTGTAATGAGACAAATTGCTGGGAGATAAACTGCTGGCAATGTTACATTGCTGAAATTGCAAGGAGGTAAGCTATAGCTGCTGTAGCCTAGAGGTAGAGCTCTTGCCTCACATTCAGGAGGTTGTGAGTTCTATCCTAGGTAGAGGCAGATTCTGTTAATATGTTATTTTGTAAAATGTTTGTAGAGTGTTCAAATTATAAGACTTATTCTTTAAAGACTGCTTTATTATTGTTCTAGACAACTTAACAAAATGAAGAAGCTTTTTAAAATAAATGCTTGCTCTGAAGAGGCCCAGTGCTATTGTATCTTCTTTTAAATAGCAGAGAATACTTCCAGAAAGCCACATCAATTTTAAAGATCTGTAAAAGTATAATCTGAAATGTCCTGTTTTAGTATTAAGTATTAGTATTAAAATAAGGCAGCTGAATTAAACCCTGACTTAGTCATGTTTGGAGTAGATCTATTTAAATAATTGGGAGGAGTTAGTGTGATTACATTTAAGAAAACTTTCTGGGATTAATATACTGCCATAATGTACATTTGTCCAATTCTTTGCTATTTCTATGGGTCAGGCACACATGCACAGAAATACACAGCAAACAGTGTATATCATCTGTACTGTTTACTGTTTGCTGTTTGGCAAATTGCTTGGAGGCAGAGGCCTTTTTTCCTTTTTTCCTCACCCAAAACTAAGGTGCGTCTTATACTCCGGTGCGTCTTATACTCTGAAAAATATGGTAAGTATTCTTGTTTTATCATTCACATTTGTTAAGTGTCCCATTCCCATTGCATTTAAATTTACTTTAAAGTTTCTCCAGACATAATTCAACTGTCTGTTCTACCTAGCAAAGTAGACAGGACCACACTCCTATAAATAGTCATTTTTGTTTGGTTTTTTTAGTTCATGAAACAGGGAGTATATTACCCACTAACCTTCTAGCAAGTTTTTCATGTCTGTGAATCCCCAAGTTTGCTCATTTTCATCTCTTGTATCTTTATGAATATTAATATAGAGAAATATTTTGAATAGGGTTTTTTTGTGCTTGGCTTATTTAACAAATATATTCAGAGGTGCCAGAAATATGTGAAGTTATTTTTCATCTTAGAACTTTTGTAGATTGTTATGTTCTGCCTTTGCTTTTCTCTTCTAGACTCTGTTTTTATTATTGGTAGTGGGTGGATTCCCACTGTAGATTCTACTGTATTTAATTTGTTTGATTTACCATGTGTAAAGCCAATCACTTGATCTATAAAATGTAGGTTATAACATAGTGGTATGAAGTCATTGGGCCCTGATGTCATGTAATTTCTGTCTGACCAACTTTAAATAAAAGTTCTATATTGCTAAAATCAGAAATATCAGAATATAAAGGTGTATAGTACTCTTCATTCCACTAAGTGTAGAAAACTTAGTGGAATGAAGGAACACACTAGAGCAATTGTTTTTCTTTTCCAGAATGCATTTGGAACATCCAGAATTTTAAATGGGATTACTGGTATAAAATAAATGAAGGGGAGAATTATCATCAATGTGACAAGTGTAGACCATTTGAAGGAAAGGCTTTCTCCTTAAAGACATTCCTCTGTAAACTGTGTGGCAATTTACAGAGGAATAAACAACATTGCTTTGTCAGATTTACATTAGTGAAGGCAGAACCATAGGAATCTACATGGGGAAGAGCAAATAGCAAAATGAGTGTTCACAATATTGCAAAGTAAACAACACGACTTAAAAACTTGCATGTAAGATCAGGAAACAAGTACAGAAGGTTAGGGTTTATGTCACTGATATCATAATGCACTTCCCGTCTTTTTTATTTATTTATTTTTGTTTTGTTTTTGTCATTGTGGTTTGTGCCAGACACCTGTGAGAAGACACTCAATAGGGGACATTGCTTCAGCTCTCTACAACAGTCCCAGTTTCTTAGGTAGCCCCTTGGGAAAATTCATTGCCCATTCCTGGGCTACAGAGAAAGGTGAGCTGGGGATGGGGGGCAAGAAAATGTGAATGGAAACCATCCTTTCCCAGGCACTTCTTGGTTCACGATACCTGACAGAGAAAAATAATGACTCAGTCTGGTTCACCACAGTGATGGTTTCTTTCAGAGCAGACGTCCTACTGCCCTTGGTTGAATAGCAAAGAGCAGTGCTATGTCTCATGGTTATAAGGGTTACGTGAGACTGACAATTAACAAGCATATGATGTAAAAAGAGATGCAGTCTGATTAGTAACTTCCAATAGTTTTGCATAGCATTTTGCTTAGGATTGTCTAGAGATTTTGCCTTTATGCAGCTAAAGTGAAAATATATTCATATTTCTTGGGTTTAAAAAAAAAAGAACGCAAGAAAAGCAGATGATGTATAACTGATTACTAGAAGTGCCTTGTCACATTATTACACTATCTCAGTTGTTTTTTTAATCTCATGCTTAACACAGCTACTAAATTTGGATTTTAAAATAGATTGTTGCCTCTTTTTTTAGTGACTGGTTGGATTGTAATAGAATTTAAACATCTGAAGTTCTGAACTTTCAAATCTTTTAGACATTAAGGTGTTCTGGCATGCAGAAAAAATACAAAGGCTTGCGGTATCTTAAAGAGTACCGTAACTCACTCTTTACTTGTCTATTTCATTATATGCAACACCTATGACAATTAAGATTAACTCCTCAAGCTACTGATGCAGGAACTTATTATATGTTTAATGCTTCTTCATTATTTCTGATATACTGTTGTTAGTTTTAATTGACTGTTTTGAGGCAGAACATTTAAACAGCAGTTTGGTGTTGAGAAGATAAATCTAATATTCCCCAAGCTTGCACAACCCAGATCATAAATGCTGATCAATCTGAATAATCAGCTAGAGTGGAAAGTTGGCTTCTTGTCATAAACCTTAACTATAGTTTGGCACTCAGACAGTATACTTAACCTCAAGTCCTCTAAAACAGGGATCCCTAACACCTGGGCCACAACCCACTACCAAGCTGTGGCCTGTTGGGAACCGAGCCGCTGAAACAGCGGGCGAGTG
The DNA here is from genome assembly GCA_023053685.1 of Diadophis punctatus similis. Classification (NCBI taxonomy): domain Eukaryota; kingdom Metazoa; phylum Chordata; class Lepidosauria; order Squamata; family Dipsadidae; genus Diadophis; species Diadophis punctatus. The sequence goes on along the minus strand of JALIGW010000025.1, from coordinate 9,230,876 downwards.
TGCAAAATTTCATTTGCACATGTGTGGGATTTAGGTTGCACATGCGCAACCATTCTCCACCCCCACACCGAAACTGCTGAAGCTGCCACTGTCGGTCTGCGGAACCATAAAGGTTGGGTGTTGTGTTTACTGTCGTGGTGGGTGTGGTAATTAACAACTCCAAGCGTCAACAAGTTAACTGTTTAATCAGAACGGTTGCTGAAGAGCGAATACACACAACAAGAGAACTGAGGTAACTCTGCTTGACAGCTGGCTTATATAGCCGGCTGTCAAACGGCTCAACCAATTAACTGTTGCTTTATTCCCGCCACTAACAGCGGCCCCTAGTGTTCTACCAATACACTACACCCCTTTCCTCCTACTGAAGCACATACATATTCTTGCAAGTAAGCGGGTGCCCGCCTGATCCGTCCGGATCGTCTCGGGCTGCTTGTGCTCTCCTCTACCTCGGAACCGCCTCCCATCTCCTCCAGATCCAGTAAGGCAGCCTCTGTCTCTTGGGCAACCTCTCGCTCTCTCCCTCCTGTTGGTTGCACCAGCAACCCTTCGGCCGCCTTGGGTGTGTAAGGCTGACTCGGATCAGGCGGCCGATTTCTTTCATAGGTGCGTGTGTCTTCCCCTGTACCGCACTGTGCGGCTGCCTCCTGGGGGCCTTTCCCTGGTGCCATCCACCTGGCTCTCAATTGATCCTTGTGCCTCCTCCATACCCTTCCGTCGTCTAACTCAACTGTGTACGAGCAGGGCCCGTTCTCCCTTGACACCGTGCCTGGAACCCACAGTGGGTGGCCCATGTAATTCCTAGCATAGACCCCCTGCCCCACTTCCAGATAGTGCGGGCGTCTTGTGAGTCTAAGGGTTTCTCCGGTACGTAGTTCGGGTGGAGCCTATCTAGGGCATTCCTTAACCGTCTGCCCATTAAAAGTTCCGGAGGCGATTTGTTAGTGGCCACACACGGGGTCGTGTGCTGAGCCAAAAGTAAATCGGCCAGCCGTAATTGCCAGTCCCCCTGTCCAAGCTTTCTGAAACTCTCTTTCATTGTCCTTACTATGCGTTCTGCCAACCCATTCCCCTCCGGGTGCCATGGGGCTGTAAACCCGTGCCTTACTCCTATGCTAGCGAGGTACCCTTCAAATGCAGCGGACGCTAACTGCGGGCCATTATCTGACACTAAGAGGTCGGGGTAGCCGTGGGTGGCAAAAATGGATGACAGGCTACGGATTAACGCATCGGCCGAGGTCGACGGCATGATCCGCACCTCGAGCCACTTCGAGAAAGCATCGACCACCAAGAGGAACATCTTTCCCATGAATGGGCCCGCAAAATCTACGTGGACCCACGACCATGACCCTGATGGTGTCTCCCATGCCCTGGGGGGCGCCTTGGGCGGTAATGCCCTTACAGATTGGCACGGGGCGCAACGGGCAACCCAGGTTTCAATTTCCCCATCGATCCCAGGCCACCAAACGTAGCTTCGGGCGAGTGCCTTCATGCGCACTACGCCCGGGTGGCCGCTGTGCAAGGATTTCATAACCTGATGTCTCAAGGGGAAAGGAACAACTACGCGCTCTCCCCACAAAATACATCCGCGTACAACCGAAAGTTCCAATTGGCGCGACTTGTACGGTGCAAAGTCTGGGGGTGGTCGATCTTGAGGCCACCCACGAAGGATCCATGTGAACACATGTCTCAGCAGCCGGTCCTTGGCCGTCTCATGAGCTATGTCGAGCGCAGTCAGCGGCAGTTGCAGTTCGTCTACTAAAAGCACTGATGTGGCTGGAGCCGGATCCTCAAGAACGATCGGCAAGGGACACCTGCTGAGTGCATCTGCGTGCGCTAAATTCTTTCCAGGGCGGTGAGACAGATGATAATCGTAATTAGCCAAAAAAACAGTCCACCTGGTCATTCTGGGGGACAGTACCTGAGGCGTTTGATGGTCACCGGCCAGAAGCCCCAACAGCGGCTTATGGTCAGTGACCAAGTGGAAATGGCAGCCATAAAGATAGTGATGGAACCGCCGCACCCCTGCAATGAGGGCTAGAGCCTCCTTATCGATCTGGCTATATTGCCTGTCTGCCTTAGCCAGTGTTCTGGAGTAGAATGCGATAGGGGCCTCTGAACCATTTGGCAATTGGTGGCTTAAAACGGCCCCGACCCCGTATGGTGAGGCATCGCAAGCTAGCATTAGGGGAAGGTGTTCGCAGTACTGCATAAGAACCACATTTGACACCAGAAGCTGTTTGACAGCCTCGAATGCGGCCCTGTGAGACCTGCCCCAATCCCATGGCGTGCGGGCATCCAGTAAACGATGCAAGGGCTCCGCCACCGATGCCTTGTGCGGCAAAAACATCCCATAAAAAATCAAGAGACCCAAAAAGGCCTGCAACTCTGCGCGATTGGTAGGCGCAGGTGCATCGACTATGGCTCTCGTTTTAGAGGGGGTGGGGTGAATGCCAGAAGAATCAATTAGAAACCCCAGGAATTCAACTTCGGGCACAGCGATAACACATTTCTCCCGCTTAACCCTGAGCCCCACTCCCTGAAACCTTGCCAGGACTGCCCGCACCCAGGACAACAGTTCCGTGCGACATGTGGCAGACACTAAAACGTCGTCGAAATACGGAATAGTGCCGGGGAGTCCATGCAGCAGCCGCTCCATTAACCCCTGGAATATTCCGGGTGCAATGCTTATGCCAAATTGAAGGCGCCGGCACCGAAATGCCCCGCGGTGAGTGATAATTGTTTGGGCCTCAGCAGCTACCTCATCAACGGGCAGCTGCTGATAAGCCTGGGAGAGGTCCAATTTTGCAAAGATTGAACCACGTCCCATTGAGTGCAGCAGATGATGAACCACCGGCACTGGATATGCGTGGGCGGAGAGCGCTCGGTTGACTGTGCACTTATAGTCTGCGCAGAGACGAATACTGCCATCAGACTTAATCGGGGTCACGATTGGGGTCTCCCAGCGGGACTGATCGACTGGTTCAAGCACCCCTTGCGCCAGGAGCTTATCAATTTCAGCGTCCACCTTCGGGCGTAAGGCGAGTGGAACTCTTCGCGGCTTCAACCTAATCGGGGCCACCATGGGGTCTAAATTAAGGGTGACTGGGGAACCCGTGTATTTTCCCAACTTCCCATCGAATACAGTTGGAAATTCGTTAGCCAGCATTGCCATGTCCCCCTTCCCCGAGACAGAATTAATCCCCCCGATTGTCAGACCCAGTGCGTCGAACCAATCAAGCCCCAGTAAGCTTGTCAGGGGCTTTTCGACTACAAGTAGAGGCAGGTGGCCCTGGAACTGCTTGTACTGCACCCGGACAAGTGCTCGGCCCAAAATCGCAATTGTCGCTCCCTGATAGTCCTGTAGCACTTGGGTGGTGGGCTGCAACTGTCGCTTGGAAATGCCTGGGACTAGGCGCTTTATTGTGCTCCACGATACGATGGACACGGCTGATCCCGTGTCAAGTTCCATCTTGCAGGGAACGCCGCACACTGAGACTGTAACCTTTATCTTCTCCCCCGGGGGGCGCTGTGTCTGTGACACCACATTTGGTGCAATCTCTCTCTGATGGTAGACGGCGAAACAGCCGTCTCACTGATTATACGCCCCCCCCGCCGGTGGCCATTTGGGAGCAGCTGTGGATTGCCTCGGGGTCTGCCATGGATTCCCTTTTCCTGCCCTGCACACACGGGCGAGATGCCCCCTCCTGCCGCAACGGCGGCATGTCGCATTCCTAAAACTACAGTTCTCCCGCAGGTGGGGGCCTCCGCAGCCCAAACAGGGGGTGAATGTCGGCGGTCTTGCCATGGAGGGCGTGGGTGCACGTCCCCTGGCTCCAGCTGGCTTCGGCGCTTGGTTTAGCCGACAGATCTCCTCATCCCCCATGAATTCGGGCTCTACGGGCTCGTCAACAGGATCCACAGCGTTTGTGCGATTAGCGCCTGGTGGGGGTGGCGTGTCAACCATCTCAGCTAGGGACACGGATGAGAGCTCCGCCGCTCGCGCCTCGTCCAAAGCTCTTTGAAACGTAAGCCCATGAATCGCCAGCAACCGGCGTTTGAGGCGGCTGTCCCTGACGCCGAACACCAAACGGTCGAGGAGATAGTCCTCTAGATTCAGAAATTCGCAGTAAAGGGATGCCCGCCGTAAAGCTGCCACAAATTGATTTATGGATTCACCCTCCCGCTGGTTCCTGTGGTAAAAGGCATATCGCCGCGCACAGCGGGAGGGCGGTGGGGCATAGTGATCTTTTAACTTCTCCATAAAATCATCCCAAGGCACTCTATGGATGGACTGAGGGGCAAATAACGCCTGGGCTGTTTCAAACATCTCAGTCCCACAGAAGCCCAGAAAGTATGCCCGCTTCCTGTCGCCCGACAGTTCTGTAAAGTCGTTGGCAATTAGAAAACATTCGAAGCGGGCTACGTAGGAGGCCCATGTCTCCCCCGGAGGATTAAAAGGGGCGAAGGTATGTTGGGTAGCCATGCCTTCTCTCTCTCAGCTCCCTCTTTTTCTTACGTGCAGGACACAGACGCGTTGGACTCCGGACAGAATCCCACCTGCTCGTCGCCAGTGTTGTGTTTACTGTCGTGGTGGGTGTGGTAATTAACAACTCCAAGCGTCAACAAGTTAACTGTTTAATCAGAACGGTTGCTGAAGAGCGAATACACACAACAAGAGAACTGAGGTAACTCTGCTTGACAGCTGGCTTATATAGCCGGCTGTCAAACGGCTCAACCAATTAACCGTTGCTTTATTCCCGCCGCTAACAGCGGCCCCTAGTGTTCTACCAATACACTACATACCCCTGCTCTAAAATGGAAGCAGGAACTTTCTGTCCCCCATCTTTACTGGGCAGAAGGACAGGGAAGGTTTACAAACAAAGAAAGAGGCAAAGCTCCTTCTTGCAATGGTGATGGTGGTAGAGATTCATTCAAACCAATCTTGGGACTCTCATAAGTATCTATCAATAAGTAACACTGACTGAATGTTCACTCAGTTGTTAAAAGCATAAAATCAGTGCTTCTTTCCTAAACAGAATGCAACAGGAATTAGAAATTGCAACAGAGGCAGGATATGAATTATCCATAATATTCATTTTCTCTCTCTCTCTCTCTCTCTTTCTCTCTCTCTCTCTCTCTCTCTCTCTCTCTCTCTCTCTCTCTCTCTCTCTCTCTCTCTCTCTCTCTCTCTCTCTCTCTCTCTCACACACACACACACACACACACACACACACACACACACACACACACACACACACACATGACTAGGAATCTTTTCACAGACTTAATGACTTGTCTTAATGACTGCCTGCAATCAAAAAATTCTGGCATGAATTTTTGTACACAGAACCTACTATATTTGTTGAACAGCCTGTAAGTTTGCAGAGGTGCCAAGTGATCTACCCCTCAAGTTACAGGCAGTGTTCAGAAAGCTGAAGCAAAATACTGTTAAGCGAAAGCAGGGCTTATTGGATAGATGAAAGGGTTTCTTTGCCCCAAATAATGAGGCGGCGAGCTTCTGTTTTAGTCTCAGAGCCACATCAAGAGACTGTGTAGCTTTGTGCAACTCTATTGACAGGCTCATGTAAAATTCAGCACTGCCTATTAGCCTTTGGCAGCTGTTCTCTGCAAGAAAGGCTGTGTTAGCCCTCATCAGTCTACGCAGCAGCCGGTGGGAGTTTTGCCTTTATGCTCCTGGAATTTCCTCTCTTGCCAGCTGCTAGGTGGACACTTCAGGATCTCATTCAGATGGATAGGCAGCTGCTATGGCTGGAAAGGCCTTCCCTCTGGTACTCAATCCGACAGATGTTTCCAGTGCTCTGCTTTGCAGAGACATGACAATTTGCTGAAACAAAACTGCGAGACAGCCAGAGAAATGGGCTTCTCAAACATGTCTTAAGCAGATGGCCTTATGGACCATGTGTCACCTGTCATCCCCAAGCTCTTTAGTCCATGCCTCTTATTCCATGATGAAGAAAATTATTCAGAAAAGACCCGCCTGTCACCTGACCCATTTTTTTTATTAGATTCTGAGAAAGGTATCACCTTGGTGCCATTGTGGAGGAGTTGTGCTCATGGTTCTGAGCATTGTCATTGTCCTAGTTAGTACTTGAATGGGAGATCTCCATAGACTATCAGGGTTACAGCCAAGCCTGGGAACATCCCAGAAGAAGACAATGTTAAACCACTTATTTATTGTAGCTAAGAAAATTGCATGGACGTATCCATTAAGTCATCAGATGTTGAGCGTGACTCAAAGACTTTATGATCTATATCAAACTCGCGGCATCACAGCAGCGTCACGTGACATATCGTGACTTATTCCCCCTTCACTAAATGGGCCATGGGCGTGGTCAGCAGGTGATGCATCCGGATCGCGGACCGCAAGTTTGATACCCCTGATCTATATCTTGGCTGCCTAATTATATATGTTTAGAAATATCTGCCTATTTTATTCTCCTGAAAGAATGAGCAGGTATTAATGAAAACGCCACAGTCCCAAAGATAGCTAAAATCTATCTTTTTAAATAGAGGATCCAAAAAACTCAATCTAAAGCTGCTTTATACCAATTCAACTTTATTTATTCTCTCTGTGCCACCCAGTTTCAAGTAAAACTCTTCATAAAAATGTCAAGGATTGAACCTGGGACCACCAGTGTACAAAACATGTGTTCCAAGAGAGGTTAAAACTAAAGCTGTTTAGTAATGCGGTTAATTTCCAGCATCAGTTGTTTCAAGTCTTTTGCTATATAGAATAAAATTGCTGTAAAAACTTAACATACCAATGTACAGTATTTCAATTATTGTGAACATCTAATTTCCATCAGTCCCAGACAGCACTTCACTGTAGAGAAATAATGGGAGTTACTATCCAAATAAGTTATGGAAGTTATATGTTGCCTTCCTCTCTCCTAAATAGGTATTACGTATTTATCACTTCAAATGCTTTAAAAAACAACAGACTGTAATGCTGTGAATGGAATCCAACTTTTGGAAAACCTTAAAAGGGGATAAAAAAAAACCCCCACACCCTCATTGACCATAAAGTATTTACAAATCTTGGTCAAAGTCTTAGCTACCCCAAAGAATAAATAACATGTTTTGTAGTCAGAATGGGTTTCAGTGTCTTTCCGAGTTTAATAATTTATTCTACTCACAGAAGTGGAATAAATTATGCAGAATAGTATAAATGCTAAATAAATTATGCAAAATAGAAATATGCCAATAGTTTAATTTGCATACTTTTTATAGGTATAGGATTTAGTTTTGCTAAATGCACAATTTGGTTTCATCTTCTTGCAGAAATGTATTTAGTGTCTTGTAAAACCAAAATATGAGGCATTATATAAAAACATGTGCATATTGCTAAGGAATCCTTCATAAGAGAGCCGAGGTGGCGCAGCGGTTAGAGGCAGTACTGCAAGCCACTTTAGCTGACTCTGATCTGCAGGTCAGTGATTCAAATATCACCGGCTCAGGGTTGACTCAGCCTCCCATCCTTCCGAGGTAGGTAAAATGAGGACCCAGATTGTTGGGGGCAATGTAAATATACATTGCCTACTGGTGTAAACTGCTTAGAGAGTGCTTGCACTATGAGGCGGTATATAAATCTCACAAAATCTCACAAATAAATATATTTCCTAGAAATATAACCTACTGAATGCAAATCAGTTAAATCCCAGATTATTTCAACGGTATCATCCTGTGCATATATACTCAGCAACAAGATCGGTTGAGTTCAGTGAGGCCTACTCCCAGAGAAATGGCTCCAACTTCCAGTCTTAATGTTTATTCTACCCTGATGGTCTCTCATTCAGACTGATGAATAGATCTCTACCTAATTTAATAGCATAGCTATTGTCTTGCTGACTATTCAATGTGCTCCAGAATGGGTCACCTTTCAAACCCACTTGAAAATGAAATCCAGATTTCAATATTGCAGAATATTCTATAATTTTGTAAACTACTTTGGACAATTCAAAGCAGAATTTACGTATTTAGAATGATTGGCTAGTGGGCATAGCAAAAGCCCCAGATATGGTTGTTGTTTTTCCTGCCAGGAGTTGAAGTTGGATGGGAGGAAATCAGGAATCCATCGTTTATTGCCATGAATCTGTCCCATGCATACTCCCTATCCTTGTTAGAGTAAAATTTGGCCATCAGAGCCTGCAGATTATGTTTGCCAACTCACAGATAAAGGCAATGAATGTTAACATTACTGTAGAAACTGTTCATAGTAAACACAACCTCTGAATGCTAATGTGTATTTATGCCAGAATACCAGCATCCATTCAGCAGAAGGCTTAAAAAAAAACAAGGTTTGCAAAAGGGAGAGATAGGCAGAGAAGAAGAAAGGAAGGAGCAAAAGAGATGAGTAAGAATGATCAGTGAGGAAAAAATTGTTAAATATCTGAGAAGTGGAGAGAGATGTTGGACAGAATGGAAAGTTAACAGCAACCATGCTAGTGTAGATTATATCCAATAAGTCAATATGAACACCCACCACCTTTGTAATAGATGACATCTAAAAATATAATGTACTGTGTATTTCTGAAACAGATGGAAACTCAGCAGGAAGGAGAACACTTAGAATCACATTTTGACAAAGAAAGATGAGGAATGAGACAACTAAGAAACCGAAAATACTACATGAATTTTTGTGGGAGGTACTACATTCAAAAGAAAGGCATTTTCCCCCCTAAATATCTTCTATTAATAATGGAACACTCTAGGTCTTTTCTAAATATTATTTAGTGTAACCTCATTGACTACTGAAGTATTTTCATGTACAACGTAGGCATTTATTGAATGGGAGGATCAAAATTATATCTTAATCCTTTCAATGATGGTTTCATCTGCTCATTCCAATGAACATTAGTGACCAGATTCAGATTCTAATCTCCTTGCCTGGTTTTAATTTCAGCTTGTTCTCCTTCATCCAGTCCAATATTAAAATTATGGTGCCAAGCCCTGCCTTCTAAGCATCTCTTCTCAAAGAATGTTCTTTTAAAAAGACTGTTCCATTGTGGAATTTAGTCTAGTACAGATGTGGCTTCAGCATATACTGTATTTTTCGGAGTATAAGACGCACCAAAGTATAAGACGCACCTAGATTTTAGAGGAGGAAAACAATCGTAAAAATGGGATGCGGGGGTGGGGTTTTGGGAGGACAAAAAATGGCTGTATTTGGTGTATAAGACGCACTGACATTTCCACCTTCTTTTTGGGGGCAAAAAGGTGCGTCTTATACTGCGAAAAAATACGGTACCTCTTCAACATTTATTCAGCTACACAAATGTTAAAGTCCATGAGATGGTAGCCAAGATACTTTTAAAAAAATTTTACTCTTTCTTCTCACCAAGTGGTTAGTAGGTTGACTAGTCAGCAGGTCAATAAACATTTTGGAGAACTGGCTGGATGTTCCTCAAGAACACTTAATCCACTGGCTGCATCTGAGCTGCACAAGTCCAGCTGATTAATACCTTGTATTAGGAATGAATTAGTTTATTATTTTATGTCCAGCTAATGATCATGACATCAATTAGCCAATAATCCTGTGTAGGGGGAATGGGGGGAATAGAATGGAGCACACAGACTTTATAAACTGTATCCTATCACTGTGTCCTATCACACATTCTGCATAGTGACTGATGATGGCTTTTCTCACAGTTGCCGATATCCAGATTTCATTGATACAGCCAGTCATTGCCCTTATAATGTAGCCTGAAGGAGCTTTATGGACAGTGGCACAGGCATGGACCTTTTCCAGATGTGTGTAAAGGACAAGTTTAGGCATAGCATAATGCAGACCTGGGCATTTTATGGCCCCTGGATCACATCCAGCCCTTTGGCTGTCCTTATCTGACCCATGTGAATTGCTTTTATTTTGAAGGTGACTGCTTTTTTTTCCCAGTTCACGTATGTATGTGTGTGCATGTCCACGCACCTTCACAGCATTATTGGTTCAGCCCTTCACAACAATCCCAGCTTCTCATGTGGCCCCTTGGGAAAATAAATTGTCCATCCCTGGCTAATTTACTGTATACAGACATTATGGTTTTGCAATTGGAGGAAAGCATGGCAAAGTACCATATTTTTCGGAGTATAAGACGCACCTTTTTACCCCCAAAAAGAGGGTGAAAATTTGGGTGTGTCTTATACATCGAATGTAGCCCTACCCACCCACCAGCCCCCACCCTCTGGAGGTTTTCGGCCTCCGTGGTCCCCGCTGCCGCCGCTGCCGCCACCGCTGCTGCCGCCACCCGCCGCTTGCCCCCCCACTGCTTGCCCCCCATCCCCGCTGTTGCTTGCCGCCGCTGCTGCCGCCACCACCGCTGCTTGCCCCCGCCACCCGCTGCTGCCGTTCCCGCTGCCTCCACTGCCGTCGCCGTCCCCGCTGTCCCCGCTGTCCCGCCGCCGCCGTTTCCGCTGCCTCCACTGCCATCGCTGTCCCCGCTGTCCCGCCGCCGCCGTTTCCGCTGCCTCCGCTGCCATCGCCGTCCCCGCTGTCCCGCCGCCGCCGTTTCCACTGCCATTGCCGTCCCCGCTGTCCCCACCCCTGCTGCTGTCCATGCCGCCGTTCCCCGCCCCCACCGCTGTCCCTGCTGCCCCAGCCGGCGTCCCCGCCGCTACCTGAAGCGAGCCGTCACCTCCGCTACTGCCCAACCCCCCCCCCGCTTGAAGCCTGCCTCCGAGGCACCTGAGGAGCCGCTGCTGCCGTCCGAAGAAAGCCGACAGGTTAGAACTTTTTTAAGGGTTTTTTTTAAGGGTTTTTAAAGGTTTTTTTTTTAAGGTTGCCAAGTGGAGGAGGAATTCTGGGAGTTGAAGTCCACAGGTTTGAAGACCCTTGCACCCCCTTGGCAAGTTTAAGACTTGTGGACTTCAACTCCCATTCCTGAGCTAGTATGACTGGAGGAGGAATTCTGGGAGTTGAAGTCCACAAGGCTTAAACTTGCCAAGGGGGTGCAAGGGTCTTCAAACTTGTGGACTTCAACTCCCAGAATTCCTCCTCCAGTCATGCTAGCTCAGGAATTGGAGATGAAGTCCACAAGTCTTAAAGCTGTCAAGTTTGAAGACCCCTGGGTTAGGGATTAGGGATGCAAGGGTCTTCAAACTTTGCAAGACTTTTTACAACCATGTACACTTTTTACAAACTTCAAACTTGACAGCTTTAAGACTTGTGGACTTCAACTCCCATTCCTGAGCTAGCATGACTGGAGGAGGAATTCTGGGAGTTGAAGTCCACAAGGCTTAAAGCTGTCAAGTTTGAAGTTTGTAAAAAGTGTACATGGTTGTAAAAAGTGTACATGCTTGTAAAAAGTATTCTGCTACACTGGTATTTTATTAAATAATATATTACTACACCATTTGGTTCAGAATACTTTTTTCCTTGTTTTCCTCCTCTAAAATCTAGGTGCGTCCTATATTCCGGTGCGTCCTATACTCCGAAAAATACGGTAGTTGTGTGACTAAACTTGTGAAACAATCATCCTCAAGCACAAACTTCTACAGCAGCGTTTCTCAAACTGTGAGGTGTCCTTCTTTTGGGGAGTGTACAGACAGAGTGCAGGGGAGGTGTGGAGAAAGTTTTAGTTGTACCTTGTTATAATAAATCCTCCTTTCCCAAAGTTTCAGTGCATCGTTTTCATGGTTCATTTGTGTTAATGTTAGTGTTTGGATGCTTAGGGGAGGTGTGTACATTAAGATTACACTTAAGGGAAGTGTGATAGCAGAAAGTGTAGCAATCCTTGTTCTAAAACAGTGCTTCTCAATTATTTTCTGTTATACCCCCCCCCCCTAGGAAGAAGTAAACATTTCGCGTGCCCCCAACTCTCCGCCGGGATGATTGTTTGCAATATTCGGCACGTTTTTGCTGAAAAAACTCAAGCGGCTTATCAGCGTGATTGGGGTGTAATGTGTTTAAGTGACGCCTTAATTTATTTGGCTTCATGCTGTCTGCTGCCAACATTTTTAGACACAGTAAACATACCGGTCTTTCCTTGTCTCCCACCATAGTCACAGTGAAGCCAAGCACTATATACACTTCGTCATATTTCCTCGTCTTAGCTTTCAGGAGACTTACATTTGTCTCATTATCTCCGTCTCTCTCCTCCTTTCTTTTCATCCCTGTTAAATATTTTTCCATGGTGTCTCTTAAGGGTTTGTTATCTGCACTTCATATCTCCTACACTGTGCTGTGTGCTATTGTTCGGTGCAAAAAATCCCTACTCTCTGCGGCAAAAAAAGCACGTTCCCTGGGGTCATGCCCCCCCTGGCATCGCTCCACACACCCCCGGGGGGGGGCTGCCCCACTATTTGAGAAGCACTATTCTAAAATGATCCCAGCAGGAAGGACTGTAGTAAAATAGTTTCCTCAAAGCTCAATCCCTTGAGGTCCTAGAAGGGATACCATGGAAACAAACAAAATGTTAAACAGTTACAATATTTATGTAGTTAATTACCAAGCACATCTAAATTATACTAAAGTAACCAAAATATCTTTGCAATCCCCAAGACATGTCACAACTTTTGAGCACCCCTAATGTTTGGAAATTGAAAGTTGAACAATTTGACATACCCTAATTTGGGTAATGACATTAATCGTTATCAAAAGCTTCAGAATTACTAGCAAGATTCACATTTTTGGCCCATATCATACACCAGTACAACCAAATCCCTTTCAGTGCTGTATTCTGACTGGAAGCCCAATTGAAATGGATTCAGACAAACAGCATCATTTAGTTTCATCTGGAACTTCAAGGCCATCTCCTGCTCAGTTACTTTTCCCAGAAGTGGACATTTGAGACTACCTTCTAAGTGTATAACTCCTGTCTTTAAGGTGTCTTTAATAAAGGTATTACTGACTCCCTTAGGCATGTGGGAACACATCCCTACCACAAGAAACCATCAAACACCTTCCTTAGCTGATACACTCAGCCAAAAGGGGCAAGGATTGAGTGAGTAGATACAAGTCTTTAATACTTTTATAGATTTTTTTAAAAAATCTACAAGCCAAAAGTAATCTGAAATAACAGAACAAGTGGTTGCCAGGTTTACATGTAATACAATTATAGTGGAATTCTGATAAACATTTTGCTTCCAGAGACTAATTTCCATGCATGCCTCTATGGGGTCCCCAACCTTTCGGACCTCAGGGACTACTAAATTCATAATTTTAAATCCCGTGGACCACTAATATGATCTGCCTAATGACCGGCTGGGTGGGCATGGCTAAGTGGTCATGTAACTGGGTGGGTGTGGCCAACTTGATGTCACTCATGTCAAGGGGCACCTCACCAGCCTCTACTCACTCCTCCCCTCCCAGCCACTCCTTGCCTGCCCACCTGGGCTCCTTAGGGCCCCAACAGGAAGCAGTTGTTGGAGCTAAGCAGCCACCAAGAGAAAGAGTTGGCAAAACAGCTGGCTCAGTTCAAATTGGATCTGACTGAGAAGGAGGCTCAGCAGAAGCACCTCACTGAGGACTATGAGCATAGACTTTCCAAGCAGAGGGAAGACCTGCAGGAGTGCTAGGCCAGGTACCGGCACCTGGAGGCTCAGCAGGCTGAGATGGTCAGCCAATTCCAGGCCATGATGCAGTCCCACTGGAACGAGGCCCTCCGGCTCTGCGCCACCACCAGCACTTCCCTCCAGCCTTTGCCCAAAGCCCCACACCTGGGGGCCGAAGCAGACCCCAAGTCAGAATTTCTGTCCCCCTCCGACCTGCACAAAAAGACCCCGAAGGGGGAGACTCTCTGCAGCAACACAAATGTTCATTGCACCTATCTGGCCCAAGGGCCATAGTTTGAGGACCCCTGGTTTAGTGCAATATAAAAAATGCAAATAATTTTTCTGCAGACCACCAAAATTTTCTCACGGACCACCAGTGGTCCACGGACCACCAGTTGGTGACCGCTGCTCTATAACACCACACAATTAACAAAAGAACAATTTATGTTTTATATAACTCTACTATTATAAATGCTGCTGTTAAATGAATGGATAAATTTGGATATCAGTTGCCTGATGTAAATACAGATGTATGCAATCATACAATGTTTAAAACAGCAACAACATCCCCAAAACATTTGAGTTGTGGCTCAGATTTTAGTTAGATGCAAAGCTTGACTACTTCAATTTTATTCTACATTTCCTTTCACTGTGTTGTTTTTTAAGGTAGTTTTTCCGCCTCATTTAACTTTCCTGGTTTGAGGGAGCGATATCATTAGAGGAGTGTGTGATCCCTGTTAGAATCACCGTGTGACGCCCTCTTTTCTCCAGCCATTATTAGACTTCAGCACAGATTGGAGTCCATGAGATTGAAAACTACAGATAAATCCTTGTTAAATCCTACTCCCTCCTTTTATTTTTATTTTTATTTTTTTAAAAAAACTGCACAAGATGTCCTGTTGTAACTGCTACGAGCTTTGTAATGCTACATTGCAGATCTGGGTCGACTAATGTCCAACCGATTATGCTGATGAAGCTTTAATTGTTCATTGCTCTTGCATCTTAATGAGCTTTGCATGCACGGGGCTATCCATTTAACGGAAATGCTGAATGGAGATGTCTGTATGTGCACATTTAACAATGTGCATCTCAGCCTTGTTAATAAAGCCAATCTGTTCATGAGTTAATCTTGCATTCACCAAACACAAAGACTGCCTAGTTGATAATGTTAGGAGGTATGCATGGATGGAAGCATCCACAAACGCACACTCACACCCAGAGAGGTGGGAGAAGGGAGAGAAGAAATCCTAAGATAGTAGTGGTTTGGTTTTGCTTTTTTTAAGCACAAATTGAACCAACTGCATTTTGCTATTGTCCTGATTTTATAAAACAATGTCTTAGACCACTGTTTTCTGTCAGTGGTTTTTGCTTACAGTTTTGAGGCAGAGAAGCTAATACACATATCATTTTAGGACTCATTTTCCTAAGGAAAAATGAGGCATACATTGTCACTGACTTTGAATGTTTAGGAACACTGATCTACACTGACAGTTACTCATTTGCAGAATCCAATCTGCGTCAGTCACCAAGACCAGAGGTTTAGTCTTCTGCGCTTTCGGATTCATGCTGGAGCCCACTTCTCTCTCACCAGAATGATCCAATCTGGGTCGGTCACTGGGATCAGCCCAGTAGGGACCTAGATAGACAAGAGAGAAGTTCCCTGGGGATGGGCTCCAGCACGAGTCCAAAATCTCAGAAAACTAAACCTCTGGTCCTGGTGACCAACCCGGATTGGATCCTGAAACATTATCCTGGGATACGTATATTGCCTTCATGATGAATCATTCATTAAGTGTAAAGGCACTTAATAAGTGCCTTCATAAAGGCACCACGTAGTCTGACATTGTTGACTCACAGAAGTAAATTTATTTATTTTTTATTTATTTATTTATTTATTTTGTCAAATACATGTTGGTAATATACATAGATATAACATTGTTTATATACATAAGATGGGTTCTGATAAGCGGAAACATTAGGACAGGGACGGTAGGCACGCTGGTATGCTTATGCACGCCCCTTACTGACCTCTTAGGAATCGGGTGAGGTCAACAGTGGACAGTCTAAGGGTAAAGTTTTGGGGGTTCGGTGACGAAACCACAGAGTCTGGTAGTGAGCTCCAGGCATTTACCACTCTGTTGCTAAAGTCATATTTTCTACAGTCAAAAAATTAATCTTTTTAAATGTAGTGACCCCTTAAAATGATGTCTAAATGAGCCTCTAAGGTGGAGCAGTGTTGGGCAGGGCCAAATTTGGCAGGGTTTTTTTTGCAGGAAGTACTGTAGAGGGCAAAATATCCAAGGGAGCCGATGCTACAGATGGATGCTTACCAACCTGGTTTGCTCTGAAATTTTTTTAAAAAAAGCCTCTGGAAATGGTTGACTATTTTACTGGTAAATGGTGGTGACATCTGAATAACATAAAAACAAGCCTGAAAGGCCACAAGTGTTTCAGTGTTACCTAGAACCAGTGTTATCTGGTTTGGTTCTGCAACCCAACAAGACAGACACAGACTTTAAAGGATAATCAGAACTGCAGAAAAAACAATTACTGCCAACCTGCCTTCCATTGAGGACCTGTATACTGCACGAGTCAAAAAGAGGGCTGTGAAAATATTTACTGACCCCTCTCATCCTGGACATAAATTGCTTCAACTCCTACCCTCAAAACGTCGCTATAGAGCACTGCACACCAAGACAACTAGACACAAGAACAGTTTTTTCCCGAACGCCATCACTCTGCTAAACAAATAATTCCCTCACCACTGTCAAACTATTCACTAGGCTGCATTACTATTACTATTAGTTTTTCTCATCGTTCCTCTCACCCATCTCCTCCCACTTATGACTGTATGACTGTAACTTGTTGCTTGTATCCTTACGATTTATATTCATATTGATTGTTTCCTGATTGCTTACTTGAACCCTATGACAACCATTCTTGACAAATGTATCTTTTCTTTTATGTACACTGAGAGCATATGCACCAAAGACAAATTCCTTGTGTGTCCAATCATACTTAGCCAATAAAGAATTCTATTCTATTCTATTCTAGAACATAAAATAACAAGGTTGGAAGAGACCTTAGAGGTCTTCTAGTCTCAGCTTTGTTGGGCTGAGAGAGAGAAGGACTGGCCCAGAGTCACTTACCTGACTTTAATGCCTAAGGCAGGACTAGAACTCACAATCTCTTGGTTTCTAGTATTGGTGCCTTAACTACTACACCAAACTGGCTCTCTATGATGAAAGATGACAGCTCCCCAACTCTAGTTTGCTCCTTCGTGCTTGCTTTTTTGGCAAGGAAAAGAGCAGACGTCATTAGTGGGAAAATTAGCTGTTAAAGCCATTTTAATTCTTTCCGCTTCATTTTCTCCCATCTTCTTGTTCCTCTCGGATTACAAGCAATGGTCTTTTTCCAATATTACAAGCAATGTTGGAGGCATTGCTTAGCTTGCATTTCCAGGGACATTGCCAGGTACCTGCATGCCAAGGAATCTGTAGCTCAGCCTTACGCTCTCTCCCTTCTTCCATCACATTAGTTGCATCTTTTGTCAGCACACAGTCCCAGCAGCTTGGAACTCTGTGCACTTTTGACCTCATTCACTTTTTTCAAATTCCCCAGCCTATAAAACTTGCATGTGGATATGAACCAATAATATATAACCCCTTTGCTCTGATAGCTTGCTCACCCGTTTAAAACAAATCACATTAGGGCTGCAATTGAACAAGAAATTTCTTTACCATTGTAATTATTTCTTGGCAAAATGTTTTCCTACTGGCCTTGACTCTATGCAGTAGAAACAATTTGCTCTTCCTATTCTTACACCAGTCCTCCTTCTGACATATCTAGCAGTATTGTGAAATCCTTGTACATTTAGAAAGAGCGATGATTTCTCCTCTCCCACCCACCCCGCTCTTATATTTTTATAGTCGGAAGCATAATTGACAACTATCAATCAATTTGGGGTGGATTTGATCATAATTAGCAAGGTGCTTTGTAGTAATGATTGCTAATAACTGCAGCCAACACGATCAATCTGTTGCTGCCATTAATTCCATATTACTTTTTATTTAAGGAACTTGTTTCAATTTAGTTAGTTAGACAAACATATGTTTCTGTTGGTCTTTGTTCTTGCTTCTTTTTCTTTTCTTTTCTTTTCTTTTCTTTTCTTTTCTTTTCTTTTCTTTTCTTTTCTTTTCTTTTCTTTTCTTCCATCTGCACCTGAACCTTTCTGCACTATTTAGTGGGATTTTGTCACTTGCTACCGTATCGTAATTGGTTGCCTAGGGAGTACGTAACCAATATACAATTCCCATTTTAATTATCATTTGTTTATCATTTTACAAACATCCCTTCCATGTAGAATCATAATAATTTTGGCAAACAGTAGTAAAAACAATTAAATAATTTCTCGTGTGAAACTTTCCTCCTTTAATGATAATCTTGTAAAGAATGGCACACAGAAGCTCACGCTATAAAACATTTCTGTTTTATCTGGCCACTAGTGTTCATTTTTCTTCCTCCCTCCCTTTTTTATCCATGTATACTGGAAGAATGATGAAACAAATAAAGATTTTCAAGATTCTCTACTGTCATTATGCCACTCTGAGACATCATAATGAGGGTGCCCTTTTTCTTTTAACAATCTTTCATCTACAAATAAATAATAATAAGGCATAATTATCAGGGAATAAGCAGTGTTTTGCTTAGACAGGTTTATTGTCCGTGTTTACTGTATCATCTGGAATCAAACATACTGTATTTAACTATCAACTACATTTCTTTTTTTAATCTAGATATTCACTATTTGTATTATTTTCTTTTTTTTATATTCTTTTCTGTAAGATTGAGCAAGTTTTAATATTAAAACAGAAAGGAAGGGAAGGGGCCTGGATTTTGACTTTGGAGAATTTTCTCTGCTTTTGTCACAAAATCAGTCACACTAAGATGACGCAGAATAAACATGGAAAAATGAGCCGAGGTGGCGCAGCGGTTAGAGGCAGTACTGCAGGCCACTTTAGCTGACTGTGATCCGCAGGTCAGCAGTTCAAATCTCACCGGCTCAAGGTTGACTCAGCCTTCCATCCTTCCAAGGTAGGTAAAATGAGGACCCAGATTGTTGGGGGCAATATAAATATACATTGCTTACTGGTGTAAACCGCTTAGAGAGGGCTTGCACTGTGAGGCGGTATATAAATCTCACAAATAAATAAAATAAATGAATAGGCCTTTGTTAACAAAAGGTATATCAAACATTATTCGTATACAAGAAATTAGAAGGCTCAAGGCAAAATCAAAACCTGTTCATATACAACAAATAAGGTTTTAATCCTGCTTTAAAGATTATTCTCCTGCATTCTTTCTAGTGGTTGGCTGAATATGGTATAAATTTATCTGTGAGGAAGCTGAATACTTTCCTTCAGCCATAAAATAACAACTCGTTCTTTCTAAATATACATATTTACTTCACACGAATGGGGTTCGTGTGAATAGAGTAAATAAGAAAGTCCAACATATAGGAATTAACAGCACATCCTAATGAGTCAATAACACGTTAGTGCGTAACTGTTCCAAAATACTTACATGAGACAGGCAGTGTGTAGAAAATGGCTTCCAAAGTTGAACAGTGGCCTTAGTGCAGAGGTGTCAAACTCTCAGCCCGCGGGCTGGATACCTCATGTGCTAGACACGCCCACACCCAGTTTAGCGAAGGGGGAAAAAGTCATGATACATCACGTGATGACGACATGACAAGGTGACACCCCTGCCTTAGTGTGTCGCTACAAAAGAGATGCAAACCTGCTCAGTGGGGTTGTGCAACACTCTTCTAGGAATCCTCAGCTCCACCAGTTGCCATCCAGGTTGACCGGCCTCTGATCTCCTGACTATATGAGGATCACCACTGGCACTGACAAAAACTTTCCAGGACTTGCCACAGTGACAGTTTAGTTAAAACTAACATGCTCTCCTGATCCTCTGCAAGAAAGTCTGCTTGAGGATGCATGGAAACTGAGGATTGCCAAATACTAATCCAAGCTGAAATGAAAGATAGAAGCGCGGGGGACCTTAAAAGAAAAGGGCAGCTCCAAAGTGGCAAGGTGATTTGAGTGATGACTGACATGCTCCCAGAGCTGCTGTCTAAAAATGTCCAAAAGCTACAAAAGTGGACAAGAGAATAGATGCCTCTGCACTTGCGAACCCAAAATCCTTTGGATTTGTTCTTCACTTTGAGTGGCTGTTGGATTTGTAAGGAAAAAGGAAAAAGTGGGGGGGAAAGGAAAAGAAATTTCAGAGAAGAATAAAGTAGAAATGGTTGCTCAAGGAGAAAGGCTAAGAAGTGTAGCCAAAAAGAAGTTTAGCAGCGGAAGGGGGAAAAAAAGCAAAATTCAGGAAAGGAGCTACACTAGTAGAAATTAATGGAGTTGAGGAAGGAAGTAAACAAAATAAATACATTTTGGACTGCAGTTTGCGCTTTTACATTTCTTCACAGAGGGGTGGGTGGGTTCAGTCTGCAGAAATATTCCTTTCTTTCAAAACCAAATCTTTTTGTTTCATGTTGACAATATAAGGAAGGCTTGGGGTTATTAAATTTCTGTCCTTTCTTCTACGCATGGAATTCAAGGGAATTCAAGGCAACAGATACTCATATTCCCCTGCAAGAATTAACCGTTCCTAGTCCTTCTTCTTCCTGCGAGTCCCTTGGACTGCAAGGCGATCAAACCGGTCAGTCCTAGAGGAGATCAACCCTGACTGCTCTTTAGAAGGCCAGATCCTGAAGATGAAACTCAAATACTTTGGCAACCTAATGAGAAGGAAGGACTCACTGGAGAAGAGCCTAATGCTGGGAAAGATTGAGGGCAAAAAGAAGAAGGGGACGACAGCAAATGAGGTGGCTGGATGGAGTCACTGAAGCAGTCGGCGTGAGCTTAAATGGACTCTGGGGGATGGTAGAGGACAGAAAGGCCTGGAGGAACATTGTCCATGGGGTCGCAATGGGTCAGACACGACTTCGTAACTAACAACAACAACAAGTCCTTCTTCTTCAAGGCTGCTACTTCACATGCTTCCACAAGTGTAAAGTGCATGAAATATTCCTTCCCAAGAATGGATTCACAGTCAGATACAAACTCTGAATGCTAGTGGATCTGAAGAAAGGAAATATAGGAAAATCCCAATGAACTCTGTGTCTTTGCATCTTTCCATGGATTTTAATATGTACGTGGTTATCTACTTATAAAGCAACAAATGTACCGTAATTTACTGATCATCCCAAAGGTGCTTTTTCAAAAGGCAACTGGACTTTGTTTTTCCTTGAAGAAGTTTCACTTCTCACCCAAGAAGCTTCTCAGTTCTTGGATGAGAAGCAAATGTCTTCAAGGAAAAACAAAATCCAGTTGCCTTTTGAAAAAGCACCATGACCTGGATGACTGAGAATCTCCATAGACGTAATTTACTGGTCTTTATTTCATCCTGATAAGTAAGAGCCAAATGTTCTTTCTTGATTTCTTTGGTTCTTGAGTTGGACTCAAGGTGGACCTCAGAGCCCATTTATCAAGAGAAACCAGGAGAATGCAAAGTATCTACCAGATTCCACTGTTTATGCTGCACATCAGCAAAAAACAATCCAATGTTAATGGTTAGGCAATGTTCATTAGATTTCTTGTTTAACTAGATTGACAATAATGCCATGAATATTTTTGTTCAGGAAGTAATTTATTTGTACAAAGGAATGCGGTATAATTTGGCCTGGTGGTTTTGTCCTTGATATTAATTCTAAACACTGCCAGAAGATAATCATTACAGTATTCCATTTAAAATGGGTCAGGATAGGACTAAAGCAAATTCTTTTGAGCCTCAGCCAGCACTGGCCATATGCTGCCACCACCACTGCTGTAGCATTTGATTCTATTTAAGAGTTGATCCTCTTTGTCCTGGAGTACTTTATGCTTAGTCAAGCTTGACTTTTTATTTGCTTTTTATCATTTGCATAGTTGTCCCTGCACAGTAATATATATATCCAGATAAATGTGATGTATAGTGCAAAGAAACTGTGTGCTAGACAACAGCTCTGTCCAGTTACTTTCACTCTAAATTTACCAAAGAAGCACATGTAGGACCCACCATATATATTTCCATCCTGAGGTGTGCAGGGTATAGTTTCCCCCCCAAGATATGGACAGAACAATATATTCCATTCATTTCTGTTGGAGAAAATATTCATTGCTCTTGATAATAAATGGAGAAGGCAGACGACTACTTTTTATGGTATACCTCTGGCACAGACCTTTGGTGACGGTTGTCTTCTTTCCTGTGCCTCTGATTCAGATATATGGAGTCTGAAAATGTGCTCAGTTTCTCTCCCGTCACACATGTACACATGCACAAACATTTAATTATTCTGGTTGTGTCAGACACAAAATACCAGATCCACACATGAAGGTTCAATTTAACTGATTTATTGCTTAATCATGCTTATGCAGGAATCTTCAACTAGTGGTCAGCACCTAGTCATAGTTAGTTAATGGTTACGGCAATCAAGGGAGGGTGGATTTTGTGGCTACGTAATGATCCTAGGCTGATTCCTCTTTTTACTCCTTCCCCTGGCTCTGCCAGTCCTTCTCTTACACTTTGTTCCATTTGTTCTGTTGCTGTTCTACCTTTCTTATGGAAGCAAAAACAAATTCATAGAAGAGAGCCATCCCCAGCATTTAATGACTAATCATAGCCTCTGTGTGATCCATTTTGTGATTACAATCATGACACTTAAAAAAAAACCGCGACATACTGTAACTACAGGATATTGGAAGGGCAAAAATGAGCAAGAGATATATGTTGACAAAGTGTTCAGTAGCAAAGGAGGAGGGTTGGGCTAACAGCTGTGAAAACTGAAAGACATGCAATATGCCACAAATTCTGTCACTCCCAGTTCTTTTAGCAGATTGCATGCACATTCATGCGCTTCTAAAAGCTAAAAGTCTTTCAAAATAAGCTTAATCGTGTTTTAATTATTTTGGCAATTTGTTCAAGTCAGGAAACAAATTAATCAATTTTCTTTTCCAAAGCCTAATTCAGTTGAAATTGCTAGCTTAATTAACCTCTTTTTCAGGATTTTAGAAACCAAGCAAATGGTTTGCCTTTTGCTTAAAAATTGTTTTAAGCTAGCCTCAACAAAACTTTCATAGCTGGGTTCAAGATGATTCAACTTAGAGTGCATAATTGAAAGTAGTCTTGAACTTGAAGTAAAGTCTAAACACATCACCGCTTATTGTATATGGAACTGATACCTGATAACTAGCACTGATGATATTATCTAGTTAGGGCAAGTGTCGGCAACCCGCGGCTCTGGAGCCGCATGCAGCTCTTTTGTCCCCCTGCTGTGGCTCCCTGTTGGCTGAGCCCACCACTGTCTGGCCCGGCCCCTCACCCTCCCCTCCCAGTCACACCTTGCCTGGCCTGAGAAAGTAAGGGTGACCGCGGGGATAGAGACTTGCTCCATATTCCAGAGCGGGAGCGAAGCGCCCTGTACTTGCCCCATCTGTTGCTGGGTCTTGCGGGTCTTCTTCCAGCCCTTGTTGGTGCTACGCGCACCTCAGTCACTCCGGGAGACAGGCGATTTGCTCTCCACCCCAAGACACTGGCCTGGCCCGGCTGCGTCCGACACCGCTGCTCTCGCCGCCTCCATGGCCTGCCTTGCACAGCACAGTTAAATTTAGCATGCTTCACAATGGGGGAGATGGTGTCCCCTCCTCCTCCTGGAGCTGTTATGATGCGAAGCATCGGTCGTAGCCAGGCTGGGCCAGTATCTCGGGGCAGAGAGCAAGTCACACATCTCCCCGAGCGACTGAGGTGCATGCAGCACCAACAAGGGCCAGAAGAAGCACCCACAAGACCCAGCAAGAGATGGGGCAAGTACAGGGGCTCTTCGCTCCCGCTCTGGAATATGGAGCAAGTCTCCATTCCCCGCCATCGCCCTTACCTTCTCAGGCCAGGCGAGGTGTGACTGGGAGGGGACGGTGAGGGGTGGAGCCAGACAGTGGTGGGTTCAACCGACAGGGAGCCACAGCAGGGGGATGAATGAACTTCATTTATCTGAGAACCTGAAATGACTCTTGATTTAAATTATATGGTAAAAAGCACCCAAAGAAGAAGAAAGAATAACATCAGCAAAAAAAAAACCTCTCTCTCTCAAAAAAAAATGAGAGAGAGGTAGAAAGAGAGAGGCAGAGGGGGAAAGTGAGAGAGAGAGATGAGAGAAAGAGGGGGAAAGTGAGAAAGAGAGATACCTGTTTCCCACAGAAAAGAAAACACTGGGAGCCACAAAACCTGAGTAGGCGTCACTGGGGAGGTCATGTGATTGGGTGGGAGTGAGTGACATTGAGTTGGCCATGCCCACCCAGGTTTTGTGGCTCCTGGTGTTTTCTGTGGGAAATGGGTCCAAATGGCTCTTCGAGTGTTTAAGGTTGCAGACCTCTGAATGAAATGAAAGGGTAATGAAATATCTACAAGAAAACAAGCAAGCTCAGAGAGCACCAAGGACCCTTCATGTCAATCCCGACTTACAAATATTCTCCTTTATTGGAGCTAATATCTCCGATTTGAACTGAACAGAATCAGAGTGAATCTAGAACTGTGTCTACATGTTTTCCATTCCAGTACTACATGCAGAATTGGAAAGGACCAAGAGAGAGCAGGATCACAGCTCTCAGTGGTGCAGAAAGTATAACAAATTAGAATAAGCTCCCCACTTCAAGCTTTATCGTAATAAATGTACTTAGAAGAACCAGACCAACAGCAAAAAAAAGTTGTCTCCTTGATGCACGGTGGATGAATGCCCAGATACATCATAGCTAATTATAATAAGTAAATTTATCATTACAGCTAATCCTTGCCTTAAGACCACAATTGGAACCAGAATTTCCATTGCTAAGCAAGATAGTTATTAAGTGAATCATGCCTGATTTTTATTTTATTTTTGCCACAGTTGTTAAGTGAATCACTTCAGTTGTTAAGTGAATCATGTGTGCTTTAAACAAATCTGGCTTTCTTCGCTGACTGCTTATAGGAAGCTGGTTGAGAAGGTCACACATGGCGATCACATGACCAGTCTTCATAAATCCATGCCAGTTGCCAGGGACCTGATTTTTGATCAAGTGACCATATGGATGCTGTGACGATTGTAAGTGTGAGGATTGGGTGTAAGTCACCTTTTTTCAGTGTCATCGTAACTTTGAATTGTTGCTAAACGAATGGTTATAAGTCAAAGATGACCTGTGGTTGTGTTTTTGATCTTTTGTTTTCATTCCATTTGCACATAGCACATAATTCTTGACTTTGGAGGGGGGGGTCGATGGCAATCTTTCAAAAGATGTTATCTAAAGCCAGCTGATTTAGAATGAAGGATCCAATTCATGATAGGTCATGATTATTTTGGAAGTCCACCACTAGCACCACCAAGCATGCCCATAGAAATTGCATATGAACCGCGGTGGCGCAGTGGTTAGAATGCAGTACTGCAGGCTACTTCTGCTGACTGCTGGCTGCCTGCAATTTGGCAGTCCGAATCTCACCAAACTCAAGGTTGACTCAGCCTTCCATCCTTCTGAGTTGGGTAAAATGAGGACCCAGATTGTTGGGGGCAATCTGCTGACACTGTAAACCGCTTAGAGAGGGCTGTAAAAGCACTGCGAAGTGGTATATAAATCTAAGTGCTATTGCTATATGACCTGCTGAACAGTTGATTCAAGCATTCGTTCAGGAAGTCTCCAGCTAATGAACATTGCCAAGAGCTTCGTGTTCTGCCTTCGCCTTTATATTTTGGAGTCTCTTTTAGCAGCAGGGTTTGAAATGGCCAAATGCCAACTGAACTTGCTCAGTTTCAGAGCACGGTGACAGTTGCCA
The DNA here is from genome assembly GCA_023053685.1 of Diadophis punctatus similis. Classification (NCBI taxonomy): domain Eukaryota; kingdom Metazoa; phylum Chordata; class Lepidosauria; order Squamata; family Dipsadidae; genus Diadophis; species Diadophis punctatus. The sequence goes on along the minus strand of JALIGW010000025.1, from coordinate 9,205,472 downwards.
AAAGATGAACTATACATGGATTAGCTTGCTGCTAGTAGTATGCAAATGCACTGTAGAATATTCATTTATTTTATTTATTTTATTTTTATTTTATTTATTTGTCAAACAGGTACAGGATAGTAGTTGTTTGTATAAACATAACATAAGTAAAAAGTAACGATAATAGGGGACAATAGGACAGTAGGACAGTGGTGCGCTTATGCACGCCCCTTACAGGCCTCTTAGAAATGGGGAGAGGTCTCCTGTAGACAGTCTAAGGTTAAAGTTTTTGGGGTTTGGGGAAGAAACCACAGAGTCAGGTAGTGCATTCCAGGCATTGATCACTCTGTTGCTGAAGTCGTATTTTCTGCAGTCCAGTTTGGAGCGGTTTACATTTAGTTTGAATCTATTACGTGCTCCTGTATTGTTGCGGTTGAAGCTGAAGTAATCATTGACAGGAAGGACTTTTTGATATATGATTTTATGAACTACATTTAGATCAGATCGGAGGCGGCGTAGTTGTAAATTGTTTAATCCCAATATTTCAAGTCTGGTGGAATAAGGTATTTTATTGCGAGCAGAGGAGTGGAGGACTCTTCTAGTGAAATATACTGGACAGAAATGTTTCTGGATATGTTAGGGATGTTAATCACTCTTGGGCGAGCAGATTTCTGATGCCGTATGCGATGCAATCAGCCATTTTGCTTTCCAGCTCAAGCTTACTAAGGGAAGCAAAACCACAGGTATGCATACCTGGGCACCTGCATGCTTCAGCTGTTCTAAGTGCTTAAAAGTATGTAGACCAGCTCCTTTCAACCATCTTTTTGTCATGTAATTTCTTGTTCACTTAAAGATCTTCCAACAGACCAGTATTATTATCTCTGTGTTGAAAATTGGGAAGGAGCGTAGTATCCCATTTGGAATGATTTATTGAGAGTTTTTTTTAAAATGAGATTTAAAGGGTTTTTTTGCATGATTATTTTTAATGAGTTATTTTAGTGAATGCTAGGACTTATTTGGTGGATTGGAACTATTTGAAAAACACCTAATTCACTTTAAAAATTGGGCAGCGCCATTGTTGTTTATTGTTATTATGGAACTTAGCAGCAGAACAATAATAAGAAAAAGGAATAAACACCATAATGGGTAATATATAAAAGGATCACCATATAACCAGATTATCTATTATAAATGATTATTTTTAAAAATTAGATTTTAAAAGGAACAGTTCTCAGCAATCCATATCTTATTATAAAATTCCAGTAGTAGATGTTACATACTGATACCCTTCTGATCCTGATGATGCAAAATAGATAAATAGTAGATTAAGAGCTAAAGTAATTGTTGCCCTATGGAATTAGCAGCTATGCAAAATTTAATCACTATTTGCTTGTTAACAAATGTAAAAAATACTTTACAATTTCAGCTCCGTTGATCTCATGGAGGCATAATCAGTGGTTGTGCAGTATTTTTATATACCTATTTTTTAGCACCATAGAAGACCAAACATCAAATCTGGAGAGTGTGAAGAACTGGTGTCAGAACAATATACATGGACAATTAAAACTGTTCATCGCATCCTTTAATACAGAATATTTAAGGATGATACTTATTGTGTTTGTAACTTAGAATCCTACTTCTCTTCTTCAATTAAGTACTTTGTCTCTTTTGGACAGAGGAGAAGACACATTCCAAGAAGAATTCAAGAGATAAAATTTATGTTAACAGAATGTTCTCCCATCTAGACTTATTGACAAGAACCAGATTTAAATGAGTAAGGAATAACAAATGAAAACTAAACTAAATCTGAAGAAAAAGAACTAGAACTATGTCTAGATTAAACCAACTCTAGGTTCAGTTCAGCATTTTAGCTCACCAGTACTGTAGATATGGCCAAAACTGACTGAAGAATTTTGATCTGTCTGCCTCTAATGGGCTATAATCATTTCTACAAAAATTCGAATGCTATATAACAACTATGCTATTACTGACTTTCAGAGCTGCAGGGATATAATAACCATCTTCAGATCAAAATACTTTTTGAATGGCAGCATCCCTTTTCATAACATGTTTGGCATTATAATTGATATGTCCTTTCCATGTTGTCAAAAAAACCCATAAAACAATCCCAAAATATGTATTTATATTTTTGCTAGGACAAATGGTAAATTCCTTTTTTGTAAGAAAATTCAGTGCTTCTCATTCCATCTAGATTTTTTTTTAATTCAAAAAGTTTTATTAGTACAGAATTACAGAAATAGTAGCAAAATATTAAATATAAAGTACAAACATTTTTGTTTTTTCTCCCCCCACCCAACCCACCCCCTTCCCTCCCCACCTCCCCCCCGGACTTCCCAGAGATAATACAGGGCATAATAATAAATTTAAATTGTTAATAAAAAGAAAAAAAGAAGAAAAAGAAGAACAGTATTTTTAAAAAACTTCAACTCCAGATTATACACTAATAATATATCGCATATGTATACTATAGTAAAGATACAAAAAAGAAAAAAAAAAGAAAGAGAAAGAAATCTCTTTAACAATACAAACAAACAAATCTCCTACCTCCTCCCTTCAGTCCTCTATCTTATACAAAGTAAATGTTATATAAATAATAACTAGATATAAAATACAAAAATCTTAAACTGATATTATTAACATTAAAAATAACCTCAAAGATAACTAAATGTTACGTAAGTAATCATTAAATATTAAATTTCATCATGATATTAATAACATAATATTATTCTAAATTAACTTACTGACTTCAATAAACAAAAAATCAACAAACTATATATATCTAATATTATTAACATTAAAAGTAACCTCAAAGTTATATAAAACTTAGCTAAATATTGCATAGATAATCATTAAATAGGGAAAAGGAAAAATACAATCGTATTAGTCTCTATCCGTCCAATATATTTCAACATCACATCGTTTTGTAGCTTGATAGTTCATCTTTTAATAGTTCAGTAAATTCAAATTTGTCGACTCGTCTCCCATCTGATCCCAAACCTCCATCTCCTTTTCCCCAGCTATCTGGTTCTGGCACTCCTTTTGGGTTTTTGAATCTATTTCCTTTTGATCCAGCAAAGATGGCTTCCCCTCCTCTTCCTCTTTTATTTTCATACATCCTTCCTCTGGAATCTTGGATATATCAGCCTTTAAAACATTGACATAAAATTCAGTAGCTTTTTTTATCGTGTTAAGCCGGTATCTTTTTCCAGAAAATTTCACTGCTACTCCAACTGGCACTTCCCATTTATATTGTAAATTTAATCTCTTAAATTCATCAATCAAAAAAGTGTAGCTTTTTCTGGCTTTAAGCATTTTAGAGGGGATTTCTTTCCAAATCTTTAGTTCCTGACCATTCACCATAAGATTATTATTAAACGTTGCTTGTATAATTCTATTCCGTAAAGCTCTTGTGGTAAAATATATAATAATGTCCCTTGGTAAATGCTTTTGTTTAGCGTACCACGAATTGATTCTGTATATTTTGTCGATTTGTGTAGCCAATTCCACTTTAGAAATTCCAGACACCTGATCCAATGCATCAACCATCCTTCCTTTTAAATCTTCAAATAATCCCTCTTTCAAACCTCTGACCCTTATAGCAACTTCCATGGATCTGAACTGTGTCATCAAGACCTCTTTTTCAAAATTTGCAATATCATTTTGGATTTTATCTATGTAATTCACTGAGGTTGCCAAAGCTTGTTTATTTGTTTCAATACGTTCTGCCAAAACTTCAATATTTGTTGCTAAACCTTTACAAACCTCTAACACATCAAATCTGAGTTGTTGATTCATATTCTTCAAAGCAGCCTGCATTTTTTTGTCTATCTCACTTATTTTCTGATTAAATTCCAAAGTAAGTTCATGTTTCATAATCTTTAAATTATTTAATAAATTTTCCGGTGTCAAAGGCTGTGGAGGTGTTAACTCAGTGTTAAGTTGCATTTTAGAAATATATCCAGATGAATAGTCATTTCTTTTAGTCAAAACAATCTTTCCAGATTTTGAAGCCATTATGGTGTTTCAAAAGAGTACAAAAAAGAAAGAAAGCCAGGTGCCTGATTAAAGTTCTTTCCAGTTTAAAAACCAGATAGTCTTTTATTATTGGAAATCTTTCAATTATAGCTTTAATCCAGGGTTAGGAGACAGAGAAAGAAGAAACCATTTTTCCAAATTAAAAGTTTCCATAAGAAAGAAAGAAAAAAAAAAGCCTCTGGGGAAACAAAAGTCACTTTCACTTCTCAATCGCCATATTGTTACTTTGTTTCTTTTGATTCTTTGCCGAAGTGAAAGCTTACCCAGGAGTTGAAAAAAAAAGAAAAAAGAGGTTTCATTACTTGCCCATCTCACGCCTGTTTCTCTCTGTCTGCTTCTGTAGTTCAAAAGTAATTATAAATCCCATTCTAGAAGCAGCGGCTGGTCGCGACATCTAGCTCCGCAAAGGCGGAGGTTTCCTGATCTTCGGAGCTGGAGACAGGCTGCATGGAGAGCTCTCCCTTCGCGCCCTACTAGATGGCTCCTAAGGTGCTAGGGGGGCTCTACCCCACCTGTCAAGCTCTCATCTCTCCCCTTTGCCCGGGGAAGAGATTTCAAAGCCGCCAGACAGCTGTTCTGGCGGCTTTTTACGAAGATTGGAAAGGCGCCCGACGAAGGGACGTCCGCGATGGCGCGCTCCAAACCGGAAGTCCCCTCATTCCATCTAGATTGAGGGAGAGGATTAAAAATCTTCAAGCCACGGTGTTGGTGAAATAGCAGTTCTATAACCATATCAATGAAAGAAGTTATATAACAATTAAATAGCAGGTGAATGCAAAACATAGTCCTGTTTCACACCTCCTTGCATGGGGATTATTCCTGTAAAATGCCTTAGTTGAGAACTCATCTCCTTTATACATTTTCATACAGATTCTGCACAAGGAGGTTGATACATGCTTATCAATCAAGTATCCCCCCCCAAAAAAAAACTTTCACATTAAAAGGGTATCTTTGGGGCTAACCATGTATATACCTCAATAAGATGGTTTAGTATCAAGCAGTGTTTTAGGATCTACTAGATCATGGTGGTCCAAACTTTTGGCTTCCTTGCGCTGCACTGAATGAAGAGAAATTATCTTGGGCTGCATATAAAATATATAATATAGTTAATATATATGCATAACAAACTTCATTTTTTAAAATATTTTTTATTATCTGGTCGGGCTGAATTACTAGTAGTCCAGGGCCACATGTGGCCTGTAGGCTGTGGGTTGGACACGTTTACCCTAGATCAGGGGTCCCCAACCCCTGGTCCATGGACTGGCACCAGTCCGCAGCATGCCAGAAACCAGGCCGCGCAAACAATCAAAGCTCCATCCGCGGGATGAAGGCAGCACATGAAACCACTCCCCCTCTGGTCTGCGGAAAAACTTCACTCCACGGAACCAATCCCTGATGCCCAAAACGTTGGGGACTGCTGTCCTATATCATAATTTCCTGATAAAGCTCAGCAAAGTAATTGGTTTGTAACCACTCTATTTCTTGCCATTTTGAAAATAGGATCACCCAAAAGCCTTCTCTCAAATTTGGGAGGATTTTAATAATTCGATCCATGTGGATGAAGAGAGCTGCAAATGTGAATCCTATCACTCAATATTAACCTTAATTCCATGGATGAAGTTCAATGACCTCACCTTCAGTGACCTTATTATAGACTATTTGGGGGATTCCTCTATGCAAATTTCCAGTAAAGACTTGCTCTTGTTCTCTTGTGGAGATAATGGCTGTGAGATTATTCTTTTCCCCTGTCTTTGATAGATTACCATAGTATATGGGGCCAATTCTATGACTTCTCCACTTATTAATTTCCTTGTTGAGGAATTACTCATTCAAGAAACCTCCATTTCTACCTTCTCTTAAACTGGGCCCTATGTTATTTTGAGAGTTGTGGTTGGTTTTATTCTGTTTTTGGAGTTGTAAAAAGGGAGGGCATATGAAGCAGTTTTACATTAGATGTATTAGCACTTAGAGCTTTTTTAACTAAGATATGTTCTTAACAGGGGCGGGTTGCTCACTTACCGATACCGGTGCACTGTGCGCACATCTCCACGTTTCATGTGTGCGCATGCTACACGCACGCACCCCCTTGTGCAATTTTGCTTCTGCGCATGCACGGAAGCAAAATCACACTGAAATCTCGCGAGGGGACACACACGCACGCGAGATTTTGGCGAAATTTTACTTCCGCGCATGTGCAGAAGCAAAAAAGCCCCAAAATTCTTAAAAATAGATGGTGATGCACGCAACGGACTGCCGAATGTGGCACTGGAGCCATCGCATGCAAATTGCATAATCGGCGGTTCCCTACCGGAGCTGCGAACTGGACCATACCGGTAGGAGCCCACCCCTGGTTCTTAATCAGATATTTGGTTAGAATTAAATACCGTCTTCAGAAATTTCTCCTGATTTCATTGATAATTCTGCCAACGTACAATCAATGTTCAGTATCATGAAAATAATAATTTCTGTGAAGGTACTCCCTGAGCTTGGTTGCTTTCTTGCGGACGTTTCATTACCCTCATAACATCTTCAGTGCTAGAAGTAAGTAGGGTTTTCTCTCTGTTTTTATACAGTAGCTTTCCTCTCAGTGTTGGTGGAAGTTTTGTTTTCTCCTTGGTAGTTTCTTAATTAATTCGTAATGTTGTTTACCGCTTGATTTGCTGCTTGACTATTTAAAATAATTTCTGTGTAATTCTCAACCTTGGGAGTAAGATGGGTTTTTAAATATAGACAGCGGGTTCCACAATTATATGAACTATTTTAACCCTCATACAAAATTGTATTTGTTTTATACTGTATATCATTTTCTCTAACATCCAGATTTGGTTCTCATCTAAGGTTGAACTAAGAACATAGTGGCAGAGTTTTATATTTTATATTCCACTTTTCCTAAGATGACTTTTTAACACTTCTGATAAACCTTTTTGTACAAATGTTATGGAAGATATAGACAGACAGGGGAGAGTGCTCAAAGTGCTGGCCATTTGTAAAACACTTTGTATAAGTGTTATGGAAGAGACAGACAGACAAAGAGTGCTCAAAGTGCTGGACATCAGTGACTCTCATTTTTCTAGAGTCTGTAACAATTTGTTGCAGCATTTCATGCTGAAAGAAATCTATTGTGTTTTTAGAATTCCAAAATGGTACATACCATCTATATATGTATCAATTTAACATCAGGGGATGGGGAGGATGAGTGCTAAAAAGGTAAAGATTTGCCCTGTCCAATCACGTCCAATTCTAGGGGGCAGTGCTCTCTCTTTCCTAGCAGAGGGTTGTCCCAAAATGCTTCTGTGGGTCATGTGGCCGGCATAACAATATGCTGAGGTGCAGTGGAGGGTTCCCAAATTTTTTACTACCACTCTGTGGGCGTGGCTTATTTGTGGGAGTGGCTTGACGGTCATGTGACCGGGTGGGGGGTGGCTTAAAAGTCATGTGACTGGGTGAGAGTTGCTTGCCGGCCACGTGACCAGGTGAGGGTGGCTTGACAGTCATGTGACCGGGTGGGTGTGGCCAATTCAATGTCACTCACGTCAAGGGGTGCCTCGCCTGGCCCCTCCCCTCCCAGCAATTCCTTGTCACACCCAGTCTCAAGGTATCTATAGATCTGTAAAAATGTTGTTCACCTTTTAATAACTTTATTATCTACATACTATAGATGTACTTTCGTGGACCACTGAAAGGAGGAAATGGCTCACACGCTTTTTCCAAGAGTATGATAGACCAGGGGTCTCCAACCTTTTGGACCTCAGGGACCACCAAATTCATAACTTTAAATCCCGTGGACCACTGGTGGGGGGGGAGCTCAGCCACCTTTCAGGCCTATTTGTCTGCTTCTGCGAGGCCTCCGGGTGGGAGGCCCGAGAGAAAGTGCCTGCTCCAGGCACACAGCCTTGAAACCTCTTTTATGTTCCTTCTCTCAGGAAGCTTGGTCAATCTGAGTGAAGGAAAAAGAAGATGGGCAGACTGACAGTGGCTTGCTGATGTTGGTGGGAAAGTCAGTCCCATATTCCAGAACTGTAGCTGTAGTCCCTCCCCTCCCACTTTCCTTCTTTCCTTTCCTTTATTTTCCCCTGTTCCATTCCTTTCCTTTCCTCCCTCCCTCCCTCCTTCCCTTCCCTTAACTTTCCTTTCCTTTCCCATTCCATTCCTTTCCTTTCCTCCTTCTTTCCTTTCCTTCTTTCCTTTCCTCTCCTCCTCTCCCCTCCCCTTCTTTCCTTTCTTCCTCCTTCTTTCCTTTCTTTCTTGTCTCTCTCTCCCCCTTCCTTTCTTTCTCTTTCTCTCTTTCTCTTTCTTTCTTTCTCTTTTTTCTTGTCTCTGTCCCTCCCTCCCCCTCCCCCTCTCTCTCCCTTTCCAAGAGGAACCATTCCATTCCATTCTCTATATTATTCTATTCTATTCTATTCAACTGAAATTATCTTAGAACCTCAATTTCAAAGCTTCTTAATGCCTTCCATATTTGATTGGTTGGCTACATATCAAGAAACAAGCACAAATGTAATTTAAATGCAATTTCAGTGAATCAGCATCAGCAAAAGGAGAAAGAAGCTCCTTTCGGGAAACAAAAACTGAAATCAACTTTTGCCTTCCCTAGTCAAAATCATGGTCCCAAAACTTATTATTCTCCCTCAAAGCGAAGCCAAGCTCAAAGTGCCTGCGATATTTACTAGAACTGTCAGAGGGAAGAGTTCTAATCTACATCAAAGGACCCCGAATGGAATTGAAGGGGTGTGTGAAAAGACAGAAAACAAAACTCAGAGGTGCCTTTAACATCAACAGCACTCTCCTCCCCCAAGAGTCTGCCTTCTTGGGATACATGGTTTCTTCCTCTAAAAAACAATTAAGCTCTTGCCTAGCTGCGCAAGGAGCCTCACGGAGGGAGGGACACTTTTTTCCAAGTGATTTCTTGTTTTGTTGTCCTGTTGCATCCATGGATTGTTGATCCAGGGGCTGCTTTAAGAACGGGCACTTTCCCCTGTCTCCCCCCAAAAATCCTGGGACTGGGCTTTTGACGGCTACCCTCCACTCTGGCACTTGGCGTCAGAAAGAAGTGCAGGGTACCACGGGAAACAGAGCCCCAGCAGCAACACAATTGGACTACAACTTCCAGCGTCCTCTTTCGCATGGAAGGCAGCGCTTTTCAGACAAATGTGGAGATGAATAGGACTGGTGCCAGAGCCTTCTCTGATCATTTTGCAAAAGGAGAGCCGAGTTAGTTTGTGCTGGCAAACCAAAGGGGAGCCTGATAGCATTGCAAATTGCATTAAAAGACATAAGCTTTCATGCCACCAGGCTCCTATTTGTGTGTGTGTGTGTATCCAGTTATTTTAAGTTCTCTGAACAGAACGCAGGACTGCAACATTGAGCAATCTCGGGGGCGATTAAATTTAGGATTATTTTTTTTGTAGCGCCTCGAATTAAAACACCCCACTAAAATACTTCTTTCTGCTTCAGCTTTATTGTTGTATGCTTTACAGAAGGAGCAGCATGCTAAGATATCCTTCAACTTTGGAGTCCTAAGAAATGTGAGAAGGGCGCGGGCGAAGGTTGGGTGGGGGTTGCAACTGACAGGAGGCTCACCACAGTTCCCTCTCTCTCTCTCCTTCCCTCCCTCCCTCCCTCTCTCCCTCTCGCACCAGAGCAGCTGTAGAAGGAAGAAAGCAGGTTTTTCCTCCTTGCTTTGCCTGCCCTTTCGAGGCTGAGTCAGCGCAGCCCCCCAAGACGTTTCCCTTCTGGCGGGATCCCCATCTGGTTGGCGGCCGACCTTCTCCCTCTCCCCCCTCCTGTCTTTCTCAAAGCCCGGCTCTCCTCTGTGCTTCCGCAAGCAAGGAAGAGCATAGCAGGTTAGCTATCCCTTCAGCCCGGGAAGCATCCCGAGCGCGAAGGAATGGGAAAGATAAGAAAGACAGGAATTTCGGCTTGGCCCTTCTTCTGCGGAAGGACCTTTGTGGGAAGCCCCCACCTTCCAACGGAAGGGCTTGCTGCAGAGCCTCAAAGGGGAAAAGAGGGAGCGGAGTCACGGAGGCTACAAATGCTCCAAGGGAGCCTCCGCCTCCGTTAACAAATAGGCGGTATACCAAGCGGGAGAGAGGCTGCTGAGGCTCCTCTGAGCGGGAGCCCCGGAGGCAAGGAGGCGAGCCTCGCTGCAGCAGGAGAGGGGAAACACCGTGACGCCAGCCGCTCTCTCCTGGAGCAGCGCCAGGGTTCCCCCTTTCGCCACGCGATCCCGCGTGCCTCCTTTCCCCTGCGGCTGTTGCTTTTGGAAATGCAAAGCCTGTGAGGTCAGGCCTCCTGCGTCCCCGAGCATCCGCGTGGGGACCCCTTCCAAAGCCCGCGTCCTCCTCCTCATGCAATGCGACCTGGCTTGCCGACTGCTGCTGCTGCTGCTGCTGCCAAGAAGGGCGGTGGCCGGGCCAGTCACCACGCTTTTTGCCCTCTTTTCAGGCGAAAAGCTACTGGACACTTTGGAGACAGGAATCGCTGCCTAGTGCTCTCCCTCCTGGTGCAACTTGCTGAGCAGATTCTTCCCTGCCCCTTTCCGTCTCCACCAAGGGCTGCCCGCTTCTGAAGTTTCCCCCTCCCGCCACCTCGGCAGTTGCACTCTCCCCCTTTTCGCACCCGAACTTCCAACTCATGTTCACAGCTTCCGAGCTTTGAGTGGCTCCCTCCACGGAGCCCCTGGGCAGCTAAATTTCAGGTTGGGGCATGGATGGATCGGAAAGGGGCGGGGAAGGATCCGTTCGGCAAGTTGTGCCAAGAGAGAGCGCGCTCGGCAGCGATCCTTCTCCCCATTGATCCTCCCTGGGGGGGGCTCAGGAGGCCGGACCTCGCAGGCTCCCTGGCGGCTTTGCAATGCCGGCAGCTTTGGGGGCTCCTTCCCTCAGTGGTTCGTTTTCTTACCTCTAGGTGGCTGCCTCCCGAAAACACTTTCCTTCCCTTCTCCAAACGACCGAGGCAGAGGGCAGACGGCTTCTGCTCCTGACCCGGAAGACATTTTTGCGCAGTGCAAAAACTGCGGAAAAAATTCAAAAAAAAAAACCGCACCCAATACAAAATGGAGAAGCATGCACAGTGCCAGAAACTCGGCTTCTGCGCATGCTCAGAAGAAGAAGAAAATAAAGAAATCCCCCCCAAAATCTAAAAATATTCAAAAAAAATTCGGGAAAAAAATGGCGGTGCCCAGGGCCCGGCACCGACAGCACCGGGCGCATGACATCACCAGCAGGCTGCTACCGGTGTCCCATACCGGACCGCACTGGGAGGAACCCACTACTGCTGAGGTGCATGAAACACTTCCGAAGTGGAATCTATTTATCTATTCACATTTGCATGTTTAGGATGGCAGTAGCTGGGAGCTCACTCCATCGTTCGGTACTTGTAACTGCCAACCCTCTGGTTGAGAAAACCAGTGTCTTAACGTCTAGGCCTGTGATGGCAAACCTATGGCACACATGCCCAAAGTAGCACACGAAGCCATGTCGCCCGGCACGCACGGCCTTGCCTGTTTGTCTTCCGGGTTTCTGGTGCGCATGCATACACGACGATCAGCTGTCCTTCACGCGTGTGGCAGTGGTGAAAACCTGTGTGCACATGCGCACTGGCCAGCTGATTGTCGGGTGTGCAAGCGAGCCAGAACCCAGAAGTTCGGCTTTTCCAGAGCGTGATCCCTTTGTGTGCGGGGCAGTGCTGAAACCCGGCCTGCACATGTGCGCTGGCCAGCTGATTGTTGGGCACACATGCACACTAGAACCCGGAAGTTTGGCTTTTCCAGACCATGGCCCCGAAGAGCAAGCGCGTGTGATGTTTTCGCACGACCTTTTTGCCACTCATCATGCTCTAGGCCATTTAAATTGCTGTATAGTTCACTTCCTCAATAGAAGAAGTTGCTTTGGATCCAGCTCAGTCTGTTTGTCTTTCAAGTTTAAGATTTTATTCTGTTGCTTGAACAAGACTTAGTGACTCAGTTTCCCAAATCATTTTGATGTTTGTCTTCCAGAAACATACCCGTATCCACCTGGAACATAAACTCCATTGGAATCCAGTCAAGTTGTGTGCTTTTTCTGTCATACTCTTTGTTTTGGTTGTCTTTAAAATTTCAAGAAGGTTGATTTCTTGCTGTTTACTGCCACTGTGTGTGATGCTCACAGAATCATCAAAGCTTTCTCACAGTTGTAAATCTGAAGAAGCTAAAACATATTTACTTTTCACAGCAACAAGCCTGGGGGCTTTGTTTGTAAATATCTTCTTTACAGTCAGGCAGCAAGAATTCCATTTGTCTGCAGGTTAAACTGCATGACAGATCCTCTTTATACAAGGTTGGATTGTACTAATTTTACAAGAAACAAAAATGAACAGGTTTTTGGGAAGGAGTAGAAGTAATTCTATGATCCAGGAGGAATTTGGAAAACTCTCCATTCAAGAGAGAATTCACCTGATCTAAAGTGTGGACTGAAATATCTATACACTAATAAAACTCTCATTGTCATGATCTTAAATTGGATGAAACAGGGCATCACAGGGCAACAGTTCTTGAGTTGAGCTAACTTATAAAATGCATCCAGAATCTGGGATCCATGACTCCCAAGAGAATGGAATTTGGGAAAGTTGTACTATTGGCTGCTGTTGGGCTGCTGCTATGGTCACATGATCTTCATTTTCAACATTCTATGACAGTTTCCCAGCCAGTCTCACAATCCGTTGCTGTCTTCCCAAATCTTACAGCAGATATTTACCTGTGTGGTGGAAAGGGAAGGGAGATTTCTGAGGCTCTCTGCCAGATTCCCACAAAGAAATTTAATGTGGAAGCTGGCAGAAAGTTGGAAGTCCCTCCTGGTTTTTTGCCCACTTTTGATCATTCTATATCTCTGTTTGGTAAGAAAAGATCTCTGAAACGAACACCAAACAAGGCACATGAATAGAATGGAATAGAAGGGAATAGGGAATAGGGAATAGAACAGAATAGAATAGAATAACAGAGTTGAAAGGGACCTTGGAGGTCTTCTAGTCCAACCCCCTGCTTAGGCAGGAAACCCTACACCACTTCAGACAAATGGTTATCCAATCTTTTTTAAAAAAACTTCCATGTTGAGGCATTCACAACTTCTGGAGGTAAACTGTTCCACTGATTAATTGTTCTAAATGTCAGAAAATTTCGTCTAATAAGGTACTAAATTCTGAATGCTGAACCAAATGATATATCCTGCAAGAAAGCATAGTGCAGTGATGGCAAACCTATGGCACGCAGAGCAATATTGGAGGGCACGCGAGGTGTTGACCTATGTCAGCTCCAGCATGCATGCCCACGCTGGCCAGCTGATTTTCGGCCTTGGGGAAGGCCGTTTTGCCCTCTGGAGGCTTCAAGGAAGCTTCCCTAAAGCCCTGGAGTGCGAAAAACAGCACAACGGGCAAACTGGAAGTCCGTTTTTCCAAACTTCCATTTTTCCCGTTGGGCCATTTTTTCACTGTCCCAGGCTTCAGTGAGGCCTGTGCACATGCATGGGGCAGAGGGGGGGTGTTCATGCATGGGGGGGAGGGAATGGGTGTGGACACGAGCACAGGCACTAGCATACTCACACACACCCTTTTGGCACGTGAACCAAAAACGGTTCGCCATCACTGGCATAGTGATTAGTGACCAGCACCCAGCTTGAAATGAAACCAGAGATATCATGAGAGGTATAATCTCTTATCATGTACTATCCTACATAGGGGCCCTTTATTCTGGCTCCATTTCAGTTTAGAAAGCAGCTGCTCTGCATCTGAGCTAGTCCAAGTGACCCAAGAAGCAGCAAGAAAAAAACTCAAAACAGCCCTCAGACCCACTTCATGAATATAAACATAAATGCTGCACTCAAAAGAATTTTGTAAAATATAAAGCCTATTTTTATTTGTACATTTCCATGTTGGTCTCTTTTAAAAAGTGTGCAGTTGCAGAGGCATGTGATAAGTTAAAATGTTCAAGAATTTCCTTTCTGGGGAAAAAAAGTAGCACTGCTTCTCTTCCTTATTCCATGTTATTCCTTGGAAATTATCCCAAATGGGGAGAAAGTCCTTAGTTCAAGAACAGTTTGTCAAGTCTTTAGGGAATCTAATTCTCTTTTTTTTTTAATGTTCTCACTAAGAAATGCCTGATAAACTTTCAACCTGTTTTAAAAATTCCCCAGTATTCCATTTTGAAAGCCATTGTCTTAAGATAGACTGGATGGTAAATTGTTATTTATCATTCTTCATCTTCAATGCCAGGTAGTTATCAATGGCCGTTTAAAACTTTATGGCATGTGAAAGAAGTGCAAAGAGCTGTAAGTTTGTATACTATTTACAGCTCAAAACATCCCTGACATAGCAACCGCAACATCCTAAGGAGACTCCCATTAAAAAAATCAAAGCAAATATTTAAAAAATGAAGCTTCTTGATTAATTTCTAATCCTTTCCCAAACTTCCTCTCCTTCTTATAGAAAGATTTGACTTTAGACATTCCTTCAGCACATGTTTTATAGGCCAGATGTGTAGCTTTTTCTCAGGTGTGATTTGTTAGAAGCAACTAGTCACTGAGTCAAATATATTTTTTTCTAGGCGAGTGTTGAAATATTTTAGACTGTGCAGGGTACCAAATGAAATGTCACATATCATGCCCAGAGAAAGGGAGCTGAAGAGATGTAAATCAAGGCTATCAGTAAACTGCAGGTGTCCTATTTTGAATTATTTTCCATGGCTGCAGCTTTTACGCAGACTGAAACTTTGCATACAAAATCTGCTCTGTAGCTTTTGAAAATATTGTTTACATTTGGTTCTATTTTTATGAGTGGCAACTGGAGGAAACGGTGTCAAATTTGAGCAAAATTAATGGCAGAGATATCTGAATAGAGGAAAACAAAGCCTATCAGGAGGATTTTGTTTATACTACACATTATGATAAAGTCCATTGTTTCATGTCTTATTTCTTTAAAGCAAAACAAAACACCTAATAATAGGAGGTGGGGTTGACAACTCTCTTCCAGCTTCAGCCACATACAATAAGGATTCTTCATCCCATTGGAGCATTCTCCATGCACTGATCGATGGGGGAGTCCGGAATGGGTCACTCTAGTCCTCTAGCTCTATGACTGTTCTGTCCCACGACCGACATCCAAATAATTACGCACACACCACACTCAAACATGGTATGTTTTAGTCAGCAAGCATCTCATAATAACTTATTAAACTCATACAGAACAAGACAGGCAGAATTCACTCGGTTCCAAACAATCCCCATTATTAAGTCCTTCTCTTGACAGCTGGCCGAAAGTCCAAGAGTTAATTGCATATTTCACTGTCCTTGGCACAAGTCCCAAAGGTAGCAGATGCCAAACATAAGACATGTTCTGGAGTTACAGAAGTGGATTCACCAACGTCTCAGAAGCCACGTTTGCCAGGAACAAGAACTGGAAACTGGAATGCAAACTGGCCATACTGGAGGACTGGATTCAGAAACCACGATGCCAGGAACAAGATCTGAGCCGGACTGCAAACTGGAACTGCGTAAGCCAAGATTCAGGAGTCATGATGCAATAGTCAAGAGTCACGAAAACAAACTGGAACTGAAGTCAGGATGCAAGAGTCAAGAGTCACTAAACAAACTGGAACTGAAGGCAGGATGCAAGAGTCAGGATACAAACTATGATTCAGGATACAAACTATGATTCAGGATACAAACTATGATTCAGGATAAAAACTGGAACTGAAGTCATGGAACAGACTAGAATCAGACAGGTCTCTTTGTCAAGCATTGTTCTCTGCAGCTTCAGTGATCCTTCTTAAATAGAGCTAAGGGCGTGGTGGCCAATTAGCCCCAGGTGGCCAATTAGCCCTGAGTAGACCTCCTCTGGAGTAGATCTTTCTGCATCTTGGCAGTTCAGCATTGCTCTGGCATTCTGGAAAGGAGGGGCTACTCCTTTCCTATCACTGCCACGAGGCACTGAAGGCTCCAAAGGCTCTGACTGCACAGGCTGCTAGGCAGGCCACAATGATGACTGTATTGAATAACTGAAGACACGCCTTCCTGGTAACGGTCTCCAGTTTTTCAATGCAGTCTCAGCTCTTGGACGTAATTTGTCTAGCTCCTGAGTTTGAGCTACTGTAGTTGGTTTGAGTTTTTAATTTTCCCTGGTAGAGAACTCTTGAACTTTCCCTTTCTCCCCTCAATCAGAGCTCTCTTAGCTGAAGCGGGAAGAGGTGTGTAGTTTACACAGAGGGCTCTGCGAATTCACAGCACCCTCCGCTGGCCACTTCTCTGGCTGGAAAGTGGCCAGGGCTCCTTCAAATTGCCGAACTGGAATTGGAGCTCTACTGTGCTGCCAGCTCAGAGAGCCGTTCGGAGGAGGTAGCTCTCTCCCCCCCTCCGATTTACAAGCCACTGATAGCAGCGTGGAAGCCGGTGCGGCCGTGACAAGCTCACCAGCTTCAGAAGGGGCCAGTCAACCAGGAGCGGTCACAGCAAGTCCATTCAGCTCCCTGCAGCTTGGATCGGCTGCAGAGATCAAGGAGGGGAAAATTTCCCCAGGAGAAAGGCGGAGGCGGATGGGAGCAAGAAGAGACCTCCCAGCTTGAGCAAGCTCTCCGTTTTAGGCGGATCGCAGCCTGGCTCTCTGGGCAGGTTTGCCAAGTGGTGGCAGCCATTTTTGATGACGGTAGACGAAAAAACCATCTGGGGATTATACAGTCCCAAGTATTTAATATAATCAGTGAAGTCATAGAATCCAATTCTTTATGTAATTGTGTTGATGTATTAGAGCCTAAAGAAAAGTGAGCAAGATTTGTCCCAGTTAATCATCTAATCTAGCCAGAGGGCTTCCTGAAATTTTGTACTATCTTTATAAAATCGGGCAGAGAAGTAGAATAGAACATTCATCCAAAATTAGGAAAATAGCATTGGCATACAAAATGAATTGATGAACTAATGTCCAAAGATTGCCTTACAACGATAGCTAAAGATACAAGGATCAAGTTAAATAGAAGGGCAAAACTTGGCACCCCTGCCAAGTGGCTCATGGTAACTCAAAAAAAGTCTGAAATTGTTTATTAAAGTCTGTTGCAAAATCAAAACCAGAAGCTCACACAGATGACTGATTCAGCTGGATTCAATAACTTCTTTATAAACATAATAATATATATATTTACAATACCATTAGCAGAGTTCTTCTTCAATGTAGCAACAGTTAAAAGTAAAACACAAGCAGCTTCTAGTTAGTTTCATTTCAGCAAAGTTCAGAGGAAAATTACAGAGGGCAGAGTGAAGCCACACCCAGCCTTAAACTTAAATATTCAGTTTCAATTCTCTGCACAGGCTGAGAAGTGGTTAGCTCCCATTGGCTGATTCAGTTGCCATGCCTATTCATTGGCTAACCTTGTTACCATTGGCTCTCCCAGTTCATGAATATTCTAACATTGTTCAGTTTGTTATAACACTAGCACAGAGTTGCAATCAATTTCAATCCGATGAATAAAATCCCTTGTGAAGCCATTTGTAATTATCAGTTGCCTTAAAAATGTAATACAGGTAGCCCTCGACTTACAACAGTTGATTTAATGACTGTTCAAAGTTATAACAGCACTACAAAAAGTGACTTATGACCATTTTTCACAGTTACAACCTTTGCAGCATCCCCATGATCATGTGATCAAAATTCAGATGCTTGGCAACTGCTTCATATTTATGACCGCTGTGTCCCAAGGTCATGGGATCATCTTTTGTGACTCTGACTAGCAAAGTCAAAGGGGAAGCCAGATTCACTTAACAACTGGGTTACTAACTTATCAATTGCAGTGTTTTACTTAACAGCTGAGGAAAGAATGGTCGTAAAATGGGGCAAAATTCACTTAACAAATGTCTCACTTAACAACAAAATTTTGGGTTCAATTGTGGTTGTAAGTTGAGGACTACTTGTACAAACCATGTCAAAGACTATTTGTGCATCTAAAAATATTAGTACAGCAGAGTCCATTCTGTTTTTACCTATATCCAATATATCAATTCATAAATGTAAATTATCTGATAGTTGAGAATTTTTAATAAATCCCTATTGAGAGAGATGAATCATACATAGTAAAACTACAACAATTGCCTAGCCAATAAAGTAGTTAAAATTTTAATATCTGCATTAATTAATGAAATAAGCCTATAACCCAGAATTCAGGATCTTTGTCTGGTTTTAGAATCAACCTTATAGACATCTCATAAAATAATATAGATAATTTACCAGTCTCTTAGAAATATAAATTACAATATTACAGGCCTTATAAATATCCATGGCTGAGTTACAGTCAGTTTCAAAAAATTGTAAAGTTAATTGCCTAACATATATTAAAAGCTCTCGTCTTGTACAAGGATGTATTGAAAATACTGCCTTCCATAGGCTGGCTTAAAGCTTTTAAATTGAATTAATAAGAGTATGATCAGATAAAACAAAAACAATAGGATGAATAAAAGAGTCTAAGTCAATACCAAATATCCTCAGATAAATAATAATATTATGTCCATGAAAAGCAATATTTCTTGCATTGCTACCTTAACCTTTTTCCTAAAACACAGCTTAACTCTAGCAGAGTTAGTGCTAATATCTTTAATATACGAAATGCCCAACTACAAGTATCCAATTTCAAGCAAATGTCACATTTATCATCTCTGAAATTCCAGTTTTACATCTATTTATTACTTCAAATAACCTTCTACATGTACCTACTGTATATTGTGTGTCTCTTTCACACTCCAACTCAATATCCTTAATTCTTCCCCAACCCCACCCCTTATATAGAAAAAATAAAAATAATTTATACAGAGAAATCAAAAGAAATAAAAAGCATTAAACGGTGGCATGGCATGATATGAATAAATAATATATGGCAGCAGTTCTCAACCTGGGGGTCACGACCCTTTCACAGGGGTTGGGAGACTTCACCTGGATGCCACCATTTGGGTTCTTTTACCCTCTGCGCATGCTCAGAACGCTTTGTGCATGCGCAGAGGGTAAAAGAACCCAAATGGCAGCGGGGGTCGCGGCGGCGGGCACGGCAGCGGGATGGGTCACAGCGGGGGCACAGGGGCGGGGCGCGGGTCACGGCATTAGGAAGGTTGAGAACCACTGATATATGGTTATGAAGAATTATTGACAAATAATACAACCAGTGACTAAAGAAGCTAAACTTAAAAAATATAAATCAGAAATACTTAAATTAAAAGAAATTAAAACAACAAAAATTAACAAAAAGTTTGACTTCCATAGAATTTCCAATCTAATTCCATAGATTTTGATTTCAAAATCATCCCCTCCCCCTCCAATTAATGACAATTCAAGTTAACCTAGATACACTTCCAACAATAGCCAGCAGAGCAATGCTGACCATGCAAAAATAAGAAAAGGTCCTTTGCCCAGGACTAAGTAGGTGATTCCAAGATGGCCATAATCAGCCATAGCACAAGCAAAAATGCCAATGTTGTGTCGATACAGAAGGCAGTTGATCTGGTCAGAGATAAACAAACAAAAACAGCAGAAAATGAAGAAATTGTTTGATTTTTCTTTAGTCAAGGCCTGAGTCAAAGAAAAGTCCTTCTTCGAAGAAATCGCAGCAGGTGGGAGATCATGGAAAATAAATTGTATAATCTTTAAATTTCAGTGAAATATTCTCACATATCTTTTTCAAAACCACAAATTACAATCCTGCAAAATTTAACAACAATCTATATGTACTCTTGGGAATCTGCAACCTGGATCTAACTCTGACTGCATTATCAATTTCCAAATCCACATCTGAGGACAAGGAGGACATCATCATTTTTCAACAAAAAAAATTAAGGGAAATATTTAACCCTTCAATATCTACAGGAAGACCCACTTATTTTTAAAATGTCAACTCTCGTTACAGTTTAATCAAGACTTCGTCATGCAAATCCATGTCCTTTATTTGCTTTTGAATTGTAAATTCTGCCACCTTCAGCCTGGGAATGAGAGTTTATTGTTTTTTATTTATTTATTTTATGTATTTATTTTGTCAACACGTGTACAAGATAACAGTATGATATAAAACATAAACAAAAGCAAAGTATGTATAGGTAAATTTAAGCAATAGGACAATAGGACAGGGACGGTAGGCACGATGGTGTGCTTATGCACGCCCCTTACAGACCTCTTAGGAATGGGGTGAGGTCGACTGTAGACAGTCTAAGGCAGTGATGGTGAACCTTTTTTTCCTCAGGTGCCAAAATAGTGTGTGCGCGCGCTATCACACACATGTGCGTGCCCACACCCATAATTCAAAGCCCCCCACTCGCCCCACCCCCGTGCATGCATGCATGACCCCCCACTCCCCTGTTTCCCGACTTCCAGTGGGCCCAGTAGGCCCATTTTTCACCCTCCCCAGGCTCCAGAGGCTTTCTTGGAGCTTGGGGAGGGCGAAAACGCTCCCCCCGCCACCCTGGCGGCCCTCCAGAGGCCGAAATCACCCTCCCAGAGCCTCAGCGCGAGCCAAAAATCAGCTGGCGGACATGCACATGCGCGCTGGAGCTGAGCTATGGCAACGGTTCGCGTGCCGGCAGATATGGCTCCACATGCCACCTGTGGTACCCGTGCCATAGGTTTGCCATCACTGGTCTAGGGTTAAAGTTTTTGGGGTTTGGGGAAGAAACCACAGAGTCAGGTAGTGCATTCCAGGCATTGGTCACTCTGTTGCTGAAGTTGTATTTTCTGCAGTCGAGTTTCGAGCGGTTTACATTGAGTTTGAATCTATTGTGTGCTCGTGTGTTGCGGTTGAAGCTGAAGTATTCATTGACAGGTAGGACATGGTGGCTGATGATTTTATGAACTACATTTAGATCAGATCGAAGGCGACGTAGCTCTAAGTTGTTTTCATATCTTCTACCTCCTGTTGAAACTTGGTGAGATGTGCTTCCATAGATTTCATGTCTTTTTGTAATACCAATTCATGTTGCAATCCAGAATGATAATATTTCTTATCCGGTATGCCAATGTCTTTACGAACATTGGCTATTTCAGAATATCATTTGTCACGAATTAGATTGCACACTGATGGCAACTCTTCCATCGCTTGAAGAGTCCATTCTTCCTTGAGAGGATTCTCAGTCCCAGATTGAATTACTTCAGAAGATGCAGGAGGCATTTCAGTTTGAACATCAAGAATCTCAGCAGCAGAAACAGTTTCATCCTGAGATTTGACTGTAAAAAGTAACGCATCTATAGACCAGGGGCTGGGAGTTTCTTCCTTGGCTTTTTTCATCTTCATTTTATGAGGCAGAGTTAGCACTTCTCAAAACTTCAAACTTAACTTAATAAAGAAATAACCACAACCCCACCACCACCAAAATCTTACTCTGATTGAAGTATTTTGAAGATAGGAGAAGGCTACTCAAACCAGTGGCTACTCAGATCTCCATGTCACCAGAAATCCAGATTAGGTATGGCCATCCAATCTCATTTTAAAATTCAGGTTGCTATTGATACACACATATATCTCCTGATATACCTAGCATTACAAACCCTTTCCTTTTATATGAATGGCTAGGTTGAGAAGAGTATCAAATCTTCATAGTTGAATGCTATTATTTCTTTATGAGTTATGTTAAACGTTGACAGTTTCATGGACTATTGTAAAGTATATACACCTCTTATAATTCCAGAAATACCTTCCTTTTTAAACACAGAGTGAACTAAAGAATAGGCCAGATATTCAAGCTTTTCTGTTTTCTTTTGAAAAACTTCTGGAAGGATTATGGACAGATGGTGTATGGAGCATTTATAACAAAAACACATAAATCTCTTATATGTCTGGAGAAATACATAACTCATGAAGAGTTCTCCATTTCCATAATCAGGCATCTAGCACTTGAAGTACAAAAAAAGATAATTATGTGAAGAAAATCCAATTCTTTCCAACTTTCATACAAGGAATAGAGGAAAACGTATCATTGATTTGCTCCAGGCTACCAAGTTGAACAGTCTAAAGTTCAACTGTTTATACTTTGGACCATGCAACATTCTAGTTCATTAGGTTCTTACATTCATGGAAGAAACAGGAAGAGCAGAAATAATAGCTGCTAAACAGTTAACTTTGTAAATACTTAAGCATGTTTTGACATCCTTCAGTCTCATTTTATTTTTAGGTTTGCTGTACAGTCAGGCAGGTGTTTAGATTGTATTTGGCATTTTTATCCACCTGTCGAGTCCTTCCCAATGATGTGGGATAGGCAGATGTTGTCCTTTGATGGCATTAAAGGTATTGTTGCAGGATGTTTCAAGTAAAGTTGCCTTTTGCAATTGACTGGTGGTGATTTTGTCAATAATTGGACCACCATCTTTCTGCTGTGGCTAGGGGGGCCTTTGCACAGGTTCGCCTGGTGCACCAGTTGCGGCCATACTTGGAGAAGGAGGCTCTACTCACGGTCACTCATGCCCTTGTCACCTCGCGTTTGGACTACTGCAATGCGCTCTACATGGGGCTACCCTTGAAGAGTATCCGGAGACTTCAGCTGGTGCAAAATGCGGCTGCACGTGCTGTGGTGGGTGTGCCAAGGTACACCCACGTGACACCGATACTCCGCCAGCTGCATTGGTTGCCCATCGGTCTCCGGGTCCAATTCAAGGTGTTGATCACCATCTTTAAAGCCCTTCATGGCTTAGGACCAGGATATCTTCGGGACCGCATTCTGCCTCATACTTCCCTCCGACCGGTTAGGGCCCACAGAGTTGGCCTCCTCCAGGTCCCGTCGGCCAAGCAATGTCGGCTGGCGGGCCCTAGGGGGAGAGCCTTCTCTGTGGCTGGCCCCGCGCTCTGGAACCAACTACCCCCAGAGACCCAGACTATCCCCACTCTGCTGGCTTTCCGAAAAGCCATTAAGACATGGCTCTTCCTGCAGGTGGGGGGGACAGCTTAATTCCACCTGAGCCTACCCCCCAAGTATGTATGTGTCGAATGGATGTTGTTGTTTTTAAATAACTGTTTTAAATTTTTGTACTTGTTTTTAAATTTCATGTAATTTTTTTGTTTATACTTGTATTTCTTCTTGCTGTAAGCCGCCCTGAGTCCCTCGGGAGTTGGGCGGCATATAAGAATAACAAAATAAATAAATAAATAAATAAATACCAGTGGTGCTCAAGTTGTTTTGGGATTGTACCCAAAGCACCTTATTACCGGTGGCAATTATTTTGGTTTCTCGCATAGTCAGCCAGATGTTTAGACTGGATTTAGCATTTCTATCCACTTGTCGAGTCCTTCCCAAGGACGTGGGATAGGCAGATGTTGTTTGATTGCGTCACAAGATGTAAGCTGTTCCATGTAAAGCTGCCTTTTGCAATTGACTGATGATTATTTTGTCTATTATTATTATTATTTCTTATGGATCAAAAGGGACTTTCATTTGAGAGCAAGAGAAGTGGGTATTTTCCAGTACAAGGACAGGTTGGCAGCTGGCTATTACACTTTTCAGTCCCTCATCCCTATTTTCTGTTAAAAAGTTGTTGGGAATTTTTCACATCTTCTGAGCCACTTTTAATAAGATGAGAGTTCAGAGACCCATTTTGGACGCTTGCAAAAAGAAGACGTGCAAATAGATCTTCCAGCCTGATGTACCTTATAAAATTGATTTTAGATAGGTTGGTGAAGCAAAAGAAACAACTTATCCTTGTCAATTCTACCACATCCATACTTTCATCATGTGTAGAAATTGGTCTGAAATTCCCCAGTATTTGGAAGAAGAAAATATAGAAGAAAGCTGGAACAAATAACTACAAATAAGAACTCTTATTATCACTGTGATGAGGATTTTCCTGGTTTTCATTATCTTTTATGTTGCTTCCTGATGGATACAAGATACAGGTCAGGTGGCTTTGCTCCTGAATTAGTCTGGAGAATAGCTAGTAGGCTGAAGAAGGATCTGTGGCAGTTTCTTCCAGCCCCAATCTATAAAAGATTGCTTATCTAAAAATAAGTATCTGTTTTTTATAGAAGGGCATTGTTTCTATGCTTATAGTAGCCAGCTTTTTCATGTCAGTAAAACATTGCCATATTCTCATTTCTAGGAGAACGTTCCTTGGTGAAACAGCATCACTTGCAAAGATACAGCAAAGATAGTCAAAGGATATTGCAGAGCGTGGCATTGTATTCCCCAGATTCTCTTAGAATGAATAACAACAACCATAAAAGAACAATAGATTACACCATGCTGTAAACTAACTTCATAAGTTAGGAGCTTACTGCGGCAGTTTATGTCCTACTTTCCAAGACTTTTATAGCAAACATTTCTGCAGCATCCCTGCTTATTAAAAAAAACAGAGCACAAAGATCAATATAGCAATATTTTATAGAAGGTAATTGAATTTATTAAATTGGCTTGGCATTTTCATTGGGATTAACTGCTTTCATATAGGAAATTGGAGAGATTTCAGAAATATTTGGAATGGAAAACAAAGAACGTGTACCGTTATCAGCTTGTATACCCTTAAGTAAAATAAGAAAATTTATATATAAGAGAGAGAGAGAGAGAGAGAGAGAGAGAGAGAGAGAGAGAGAGAGAGAGAGAGAGAGAGAGAGAGAGAGAGAGAGAGAGAGAGAGATTCTGTAGTCAAGGAAAAAGTAAGTTCCTTTTCACCTCCCACATATTGCACTCAAAGTAAATATATCCACTGTATGATTTTTTTTATTGTGTAGAATTTTATTAAGGGCTCTCATCTATGTTTTGAAGAGTTCTGTTGGAATACAGTAAAGAACAGGGAGGAAACTCCAATTTTAAACCACAAAAACCACCCTGCAAGAATGGAATGGAAAGGGGCTAAAGATGCAACTGGGAAAGAAGCTATTTACCTATCCAGGATAGTTGAGCAAGGAAGAGTACAGTTTTCATATCACTTCCCTTAAACTCATCATGATAGTGTGTTGTGCTGTTGCATGGGCTTTGATGCCAAAAAGAGCATGGTTCTGGTTTCACATTGCTTGAACTCATCATGGTATGCAAGGTCTATTGTGCTTTTGATCCTGCCCATTCCCAACTGAATGGTTCAAACCGCTAAAGACAGTACTATCATAGTCACCAACAAATAAGAGAAAAGCATGCTCCAGGGCTTTTTATTTTAATAATCTAATCTTGGCTAGTGCATAATGCACAATATTCTTTTTTTTTTTTTGCAGCTCACTTTGTTAGAGAAAATAATTATCTGTTCAACAGAATATCCCAAGTAATTCACAGTAATGGTTTCATACCCAAGTTGCTCAGGTTTTCACTAAGGACATCAGTCAAAAAACTGTTCGGCATTTAAATAAATTTATAATGTCCATGGTTCTTCAGTGAAGCTAGTCATGATCTGTCCTCTAAAGAGAAGGTGTTTCTCCATCATTGGAAGAGATCCCCTTCTAAGTGTTCCTAATGACTCTACTGCTAGCCAAGCTTATCCAGAGAACCCATATCTTTCATAATCTGTATACTGTAACTGTTCCCCAGTTGCAGCAACCTTGGTTTACCTCTCTCTTCTAGCTCTGCATTCAATGCACTGGTAATTTTCTCAGTGTCAGGATTCATTTATGATTAGAACATCCAGGTTACTTCATTCTACATCTATGGTGGCTTCACTGTTTTTGGATTAGTTGAAAGGCTGCTTGGCCAGACTTCCTCATCTACAGAGGAATTTCAGAGTCAGATTCAGACTTTTGGTACAAACATTGCAGTTGGTTTTTCAAGTTTTTTTTCCTAATCTACTCGGCAGTCTGGAGACTGGAGAATATAGGAAAAGATGAAATCAAACAGAGAAGGCAACAAGAACCATAAAATGTGTGGCTGATTCAATTTCATGAATTTCGATGTTGCAGATTGAAAGTAAGTTCTGGTGATTGGTGTGAATTTTCAGCGCTCCCTTTGATGATGATGTCAGGTTGGAAAAGCCACTATTATTGCTTGTTTCTTTATTCCCAATAACATAATTACATTCTTCTGAGGTGAGTTTTCTGGAGTGACATGTGCAAAATAACAGCAGGCTGCCTTCTCCAATAGGTTTCAACACGATTGCCTCTAAGGCAGTGCTGGAGGTATCTCTCTCTATTATAAATGAGAAACCAGATGTTATAGAATAAGGTGAAAGTAAGCAGACAATTCAGTTAACTTGTTGAATAGCTTCAGCCTACTGGAAAGTTAACTTGGGCTTTAGCTGATCTTTAGAGGGGATGAGAGGAATTTCAGGGAAGTCAACAAACAAACTACTAATAATAGTGGACAAATCCAACACACAGACACACACAGACACACACTTTTAGAATCTGGGTGCGCATAGTCTGATCTTTGGAATGTAATGTATTTTATATTAGCAATAGCACTTAGACTTATATACCACTTCACAGTGCTTTATAGCCCTCGCTAAGCAGTTTATAAAGTCAGCATATTTCCTCCAAAAATCTGGGTCCTCGATTTACTGCCCTCGGAAGGATGGAAGGCTGAGTAAACCTTGAGCCTGGTGAGATTCGATCTGCCAAATTGCAGGCAGCCGGCAATCAGCAGAAGTAGCCTGCAGTACTGCATTCTAACCACTGAGCCACTGTGGATTTACCAATCTTGGATGGAGGAAGGTATGAGTAAACCTTGAGCTGGTCAGAATAAGCAAAGAACATATAAACTATTAATAATAGTAGACAAAACCATACACACAAACCACATTGGCATTCTTTAGTGTTCTGTGGGTGTTGCCGAGTGCCGAGTGAACATTGCGTATATCATGTATGGTTCAGTTCTGTGAGAGAAGATGTGTTGATTTAAAGCAGGGATGTCCAAACCTGGAACTTTTAAGACTTGTGGACTTCAACTCCCAGAATTCCCCAGCTAGCATGGGAATTCTAGGAGCTAAAGTCCACAAGTCTTAAAATGGCCAAGTTTGGAGATCCCTGATCTAAATAATAAACTGCAAATGGGTGCAAAATGCACATTTTATATCATGCTATCAAAGATGGCCTTGGCAGAACTGTGGCTCTTCAGCTTTGTAGCTCCTTGAACATCAACTTAATGTCCTTTCTAAATTCAGAAAAAAAAACATGAAGTAGAGGCATTGTTCCAACAGGAATGATGTAGTCCAATTAGCAGCTGGCACCCTGCCCCCCCCAAAAAAATCCAGGCTCTATCACTCACAAACTCCTCCATTCAGAACTGCATTCAGAAATGTTGGGAAACATTAGACTTCCCATGATGGGTACAGCACAAATAATGTAAAAGAGAGCAACATATACTTATTTTTGGTAGTGAAAAAGTGTGTATGCCTGTCAGATATCTTCTCTCCCAAAGTAATTATGAATAAAATCAGGTCGCATTATATTCTTTGCACTTGACTTTTTTAAAAAAAAAAAAACCTTAGAAAACTGATTTGCATTTTTTTTCAAAGGGTGTTTTATGGGAGTTTAAGCTCCCCTTTCAGTAAGCTAAGCATGAAAGTGCTCTCCAAGGTTCTGTTTCTGCCAGCTCTGGTGTTCTTGAAATGGCATTTTTTTAAAAAAAAAAAGTTTGAGATTTAGACATTCCTCTCACAGTCTCATTTAAAAGGTAAGGCTGCTGTTGAGCTCTGCATTTATTAAAAAGCATGAGCAGTAAAGGGGAGGGGGAGAGAGGGGATATTTATTTTATCCTACTTTTTTCTGTATGTGAGTTTACCCAAGTAAAGGAACGGGGGGGGGGTAGAGGGGAGGCAGAAGAGTGAAAAGAGGAAGAGTTGAAAAAAGCCCAAATAATCCTGCTGCTGTTATGATGTGGAGAATGGAAAATATATATGAGATTGTAAAATGGCTGCTCTAAAGTAGTGCAATAAACCCAGAGTTGGGTTTATTGAGGTCAAATTTCAAGTTATTTAAAATGCAGATTTATCTCTTCACATATTTTTTTAATCTCTCTCTCTCTCTCTCTCTCTCTCTCTCTCTCTCTCTCTCTCTCTCTCTCTCTCTCTCTCTCTCTCTCCCTCCCTCCCTCCCTCCCTCCCTCCCTCTCTCTCTCTCTCTCTCTCTCTCTCTCTCTCTCTCACACACACACACACACACACACACACACACACACACACACAGAGTCTTGCATACACGCACATGTGCACACAAACATCCATTTCACATTTGATGAGCCTGGAAAAGCCAGCTTGGTGTAGCGATTAAGGTGCTGGCCTAGAAACCAGGAGACTGTGAGTTCTAGTCCTGTATTAGGCGGGAAAGCCAGATGACTTTCGGCTAGTCACTCTTTCTCAACCCAACCTACCTCACAGGGTAGTTGCTGTGGGGAAAATAGGAGGAGGAAGGAGGATTAGGTATGTTTGCCACCTTGAATTACTTGTAAGGTAATAAGGGTAGAATAAAATAGCAATAGCACTTAGACTTATATACTGCTTCATAGTGCTTTGCAGCCCTCTCTAAGCGGTTTACAGAGTCAGCATATTGCCCCCAACAATCTGGGTCCTCATTTTCCCCACCTCGGAAGGATGGAAGGCTGAGTCAACCTTGAGCCGGTGAGATTTGAACCGCCGAACTGCAGCTAGCAGTCAGCTGAAGTAGCTTGCAGTGCTGCACTCTAACCACTGCGCCACCTCGGCTCCTTATAAAAATTTAATAAATAAAATAATAAATAAGAATTTGAGAACTGCTTTGCTGAGAGGGAGGCCAAGTTTAATCTAGTCCGCTTCGAACTGCTGCCAGTAAAATGATTAGGGCCTTATCTTTGATAAGAGCATCCAGAGTTAATATATATTATATTTTCGTAGTATCTAGGCTTCAGTTTGCCAGCACAGAAATTTGTTATCAATTAGCATGATGTCTGTGAATTTGTCTAAGTTTATCATTACTTTTAAGCTGCCCAGTTTGGTCAATTTTAGAAGCTGTGTGTGCATAATCTGGTCATCTTTAGAATGTGGTGTATTTTAGATTAGCAATAGCAATAGCACTTAGATTTATATGCCATTTCACAGTGCTTTACAGCCCTCTCTAAGTGGTTTACAGAGTTCAGCAAATTGCCTCCAACAATCTGGATCCTCGATTTACTGACCTCGGAAGGAGGGAGGGCTGAGTCAACCTTGAGCTGGTCAGAATTGAAATCCTGAATCACTATACCAGTCAGCAGAGTTAGCCTGCAATATTGCATTCTAATCACTGTACCACCATGGCTCACCACGGATTATTTAAAAATGAAATAAAGACAGAAGGAAGAATACCTATAGTCCCTTCCATTTCTTGTGCATTCCACAGCCAATTTATGAATCATAACTACAATCTTATACTGAATACATTGTGATTTGATTCTAATTGTCTCATTGGTAGTATTTTTTACCTATACTGTATGTGTTATTTGAGCAACTGCCACACCAATCTAAGATTAAAGACATTTTGGCATAGGTAACCATGTTCAGGTAACCTCCTGGTTAGATTACTGTAATATGTGAACCTGTCCTTAATCCCAACATGTAAACTCTAAGTTTATTTAAATTTATTCAAACTTTAAGTAAACTTCAAAGCCTTAATTGGTGATACAAAATTGTATCACCAGTTAAATTCTCATTTTCTAATGAGCTGCACTGCCTGCCTAGTCATTTCAAGACCCAAATAATGTTCATCCCAATTTTTAAATCTCAAAAGGAGCTTGGTTCTCAAGTATCTGAAAAAAGCACCTCTTTTTACATCAGCACCCCTATATTAAGAGCTTCCATTGAGACTATGTTATAGCCTTCCCCAACCTAGTTCCTTTCAGATATATGAAGACTGCAACTCCCAGATTCCACAGCCAGCATAATTTTTGCTGCACATACTTATACAGCAAAAATTATACTTATTGATATACTGATTGTTATGATATGACATAGGACAGAGGGTGAATGCGTGTGTGTATGATTAAGGGAAGATAATATGGAGAAAAATATTAGTTACCTTTAAGTGTGATACAACCTAGATTGCAACCTAGAACAGGTGATATAGCTTGTTTCCCTCTTCACCTCTATCCAATAGATTGATCAGATTTTTGGATGCAAAGACAATGTATGTATGTACAGTATGTATCTATGTATGCATTCAATTTACAGAGCTACCTATCTCAGCAGTGATTTTGGGTTGAAGGCAAAAATTAAAAGCATCCTAGCAATATAAACCCATGACAGCACAGTTAAACAATGATCCCCAAAACAGAAGTCACATCACCAAAAGTGCTTACCTACCTGCCTTTTCAGAGCCCCACAAAGGACTAAGGAGGATGGGGTCATCCAGATCTCTGGGAGATGCTGTTCCACAGGATGGACATGGATGCAATCATTTGGTCACCCACAGTGGGTGGCTACTATAATTCTTTTTAGATAAATCCATCAATCATTGTGCCTTCTGAATGTGGGTCCCCTAAAATTTCTACAAGCCAGAATATGATAAATTCCTAAAAAACATGCTGTCTGTATAGTATACCATTCGTGAATTATATTGGGGTTTTAAAAAAAAACATTTTTATTAGATTATAGAATAAAACACAAAAATATGAAAGCAAATAATAAGACACAGTGGGGAGGAAAAGGGGAAAGGAAAGTAAGGGGGAAGGGAGAAAAGAAAAAAAGCATTGACTTCCAACTCTCTGTTGCTGTAGAATACAGCATTAACATCGAACCTCAACATTTTACTTTTCCAAAACAATATAAACTAGCAATTTCTATAACAACAAATCAATCTAATCAGTAAAACCCCAAATCAAAGTTTCATTTTTCCCCACTTCAAGCACAAAGTCCAGAAGTACTTATATTCTTTTCTTTAATCAAAACAGTCGATTTAGCCATCTCTGCCAGCTCCACCATTCATGAATTATATTGTTGCTCTGTGTTTACTATATAAAGGAATCGTTTAGTAAGAGCCAAAGGTAATTTGGGAAGGAATGCAGATGACATAATCAGATACTTGAATTTGCATTGCAGTGCCTGCCCTTAATTCAAGAATAACGTATCTGAAGACATTATCTAGCTTCCTGATTTTCTTTGTTATTTACTAATAAATTGCATCATCTAGCTATGTAAACTGCTGTACAACAAAACATTTGAATACTCTGCAGTGTCCAATACTTATTTTTTTCTAGTTGGGGGATTGCTGAAGCTGAAACTGGGGAGGGAGGGAAGAGAAGATACCTGTCTAGAGAATTGGTTACCAATAGTGTATTTTCTCAATATTATGCCACAAGAGAAAGCAGAATTTCATTTGACTACTAATACTTTAGTAGTATATATTCTAAGCTTTGCTAGACGTGCCATAACCATGTAGTAACTAACAAGGGCCAACTGCTAGATTAATATGGTAACAGTTCAGTCTTTCTCTGGCTCTCAACCTTTTGAAAAATCAAACATTGATACTTGTTTTGGTGCTGCTGCTGTTTGTCCTCTTCGAAACTATTATATGGCAGCTCTTACCCAGTAAGTGGACCATTATCAATACTTCCTCCATTTACTTTTTAAGCCAAATTCAGTATTTAAAATGAAAATTGGATTTTTGGCAGAAAACAATCTGCACTAGACACATAATTTATCAGATGTCCTTCAGGTATTTGCTGAGATTTCACCCCAGCACCCCAGCACCTCAAAAACTGAAGAGTAGGTGTAGGAAGGAGTCATGGGATGCAATTCACAATTGTTTGAGATTGCTGCAATTTCTACCTTTGCATCTTGAAGTCACAGATTACGATAGGATCATTTACCCCAAATATTCATTTATTTCGTCCCTTCTTGGTGCAAAGGAGTAAACACAGTGTGTATTTAATTATAAGGATGAAATGTTCTTACAGTGCTCTCTGCTGGATTTATTGCAGCACAGCATGCAGTGTACTTGAAAATAAACGTAATTTAGAAGAACTTTAGCCTACTGATTCTGTAGATAGAATCAGTATTCTATCTGATTATTATATATATTCTATAATGGTCTACAATAATAATAGGCACCTTGGGTGCAATGCCAAAACATCGAGAGCACTACTTGAACACCATTAGTATTGACAAAATCACCATCAGTCAGTTGCAAAAGGCAGCTTTACTTGAAACAGCTTACATCTTGTACCAATACAAAATGTATCGGGACCGCATTCTGCCTCACACTTCCCTCTGACCGGTTAGGGCCCACAGAGCGGGTCTCCTCCAGGTCCCGTCAGCCAAACAATGCCGGCTGGCGGGCCCTAGGGGGAGGGCCTTCTCTGTGGGGGGGCCCATGCTCTGGAACCAACTTCCCCCAGAGATCCGAACCATCCCCACCCTGCTGGCCTTCCGAAAAGCCATCAAGACATGGTTCTTCCTGCAGGCAGGGGGTTGAGACTAGTTCCATCTGAGCTCTCCCCCGGTATGTTTGGTGGTGAACATTTTTTTTAACTTTTTTAATTCTTTTAACATTGTTTTTAATCATTGTTTATTGTTCAGTGTTCTTGCACAATGTTGTACGCCGCCCTGAGTCCCTCGGATGTAGGGCGGCATAGAAGAACCAAATAATAAATAAATAAATAAATAAATAAATAAATAAATAAATAAATAAATAAATAAATAAATAAATAAATAAATAAATAAATAAATAAATAAATAAATAAATAAATAAATAAATAAATATATACCATCACACAACATCTGCCTATCCAAGGTCCTTGGGAAGGACTCAATGGGTGGACAGAAATAAAAAAAACCAAACTAAATGTCTGGCTGACTGTGTGACCAATCATAATAATATCCCATAATAATACATATGAATTCTTGTGCATAATTATTCTGTCTAGGTTCATTTATATGTTTAATAATTGATGGTACCCTTGTTTCAGGAAATTGTAGTACAAGCAGACATGTACTATATACTTAAACATTTATGTTGGAAAAGTTAGACTAAGTCAACCAGATTCCAAATCTTTATGCTTAACGGATGACCCAAAAGAGAGGACCTTTGTTTAAGTTGTGCTCTTTCATTTAAATCTGGGGTGGTGTGCCACATTTTAATGCTATGCGCAGATCTGTTTATCCACTTAAAAATTAATTCCGAAAGCTAATAAAGGGAGAGCACAAGGATTTGAAGTGTCTTCCTTCAAAGGAAAAGCCAAAGAATGTAATTCACAGATATTTATAAAATGCATGTTTTTAGTTCTTTCTTAGAGGGTTCTTAACATGAATCCCAGGGGAAATAAAACTTAACTCTTTGTTACTTAACAACATGAAACATGGCATGGTCACAATCCTAAATTTTGATTCTCTTCCCCTCTGCTAAATTAAATTTAGCTGTTTAGCTGCAGTGTCTCCTGGGATATATTCCTCCTAGCCATGGTGCAGGAAACCAGGTTTAGGGCAGGAGGGCATATCAGGAAAGAAGAGGCGTTTTTTCAGGATCTACTTCCTTAATGCATGTAGCTACCTGCTGCTAGAAACAGCCTCTGTTTCTCTGTGTGCTATAATATATGTGGGTATATGTGTAATTTTGTATTTATTTATTTATTTTGTCATGTTTATGTAGTGCCGTGCTGGCGAACCTATGGCACGCATGCCACAGCTGGCATGCAGAGCCCTCTCTGCAGGCACGCGAGCTGTCGCCCAGCTCAGCTCCACCGTGCATGTGCGCGCCTCCTGCCAGGCAGCTGATTTTTGGGATGCGTGGGGGTCATGCGTGAGATGTGCGTTAAACGCACATACATGGGGTCATGTACGGGGGAGCACCCAGGAGGCTGCAGGGAGGCCTTCTAGGCTCAAAACAGGGGGCAGTGGTAGGTTGTTCCTGGTTCGGACTGGTTCTTAGAATTGGTAGCGCCGGCAGCGGGAGGCTTCGCCCACCTGCTCTGGATGCTTCTGCACATGCCAGTGGCATAATTATTTACAACCCACCACTGGGCAAGGGGATCACGCATGCATGCTCAGGGAAAGCATGGGGTCATGCGTGCGTGGTGGGTGGGGGGCATGGGGAGGTTGTGCACACATGTGCAGGGAGGCGCATTGCATTATGGGTGCTGGCATTCACATGCGCTGTCACACACACACATGCTTTCAGCACACGACAAGAAAAGGGTTAGCCATCACTGATGTAGTGTATATTGGAAGTGGTGACCCTTTGAGAGCTGTATGCAACAAAATTTCATTTTAATGTATGCCGATTAGTGTACATTCAAAGTGACAATAAAGTTATTCTATATTATCTATCTATCTATCTATCTATCTATCTATCTATCTATCTATCTATCTATCTATCTATCTCTGGGATAAATAAGCTTTGCATTTTATGTACCAGGATCTGCCAACATATTTGATTTTTAATGGAATTGTCATCTAGGCATGCGTACTAGGGATATGGAGCTGGAGCAGATTTATAAACATTCCAATACAAAAATCCCTGTACTTTAGTGGAGAATGGGGCTAAACACCCAGTACTGTTAATCATTCTCCATTCAGAAACAGAAAAGTTTATTTATCAAATATGTATCTGAAAATGAGGTTTAATTCCACAATCTGACATTTTAGAGAATGTAGGTTTTCATTATAGAACTTCCAGAGAAAAACATTGCAGTTGTGAACCCTGCCTGAATCACCTGGACAGTAAAACAGACCCAATTCATTCTAATCCACACATTTCTAACATAGTTTATGAGACGTTCTATCTCTGAGCTTGCCTGCCCACCTCAGAATGAGTTTTCTGAGGGGATTTACAGTAGGTAATTTATCTGTCTACCTGTAAGGCCAAATAGGATACCAACCTCAACTTTATAAATGGAGAGAACATATTATTATATATTATAAATTATCTCGGCTTAATGCTTAGAACTTGTTGCAATCAATGCTGACTTACTATGCAAAACCATGCAAGAGATGAGCTAGCATGGTTATTGACTTTGATGAGAAATTAATCTATTCTTTTCTAAAGAATCATTTTGGAGCATTTCTTTAGTCACCCTGAAATTGGACTGTAATGCTTTGGACAGGTATGCAAATTAATTCTTGAAGGTTTTTCTACCTCTGGAACAGTTTAACGTGGGGAATTTCTCGGCCTACATATATTTATATAGCTATTATCATGCGCTGATCCACATTACATGCTGGGAAAATATAATCTGAAAAATGTGCCTTTAAAAAAAAAAGAAAGTGAGCTACTGAATGACATTAATTGGTTCTGTGCTGATAGCAACTGTAGATTAAAATAAAAATTATGTAGGAGCAGTTACTGGGAAAAAATAATAAAGCATCACTCTTATTTTTGAACTCTCTGGATTTCAGTTCTTATTTAGCTCAAGGCTGCACCCATGTAAAGGATAGGCTGTGCCAGTTCTGGTGTGTGAGAGACCTTTAAATTAGTCCCAGATTAAAATCATAAGCAGAAAAAAAAATGCCAAGGATCAGACTTTTCTGTGTGGCTTGCTTTCCTATTCCAAAATAGACAAATTCTTTTGAAATTCCACCATCAATACTAACAAGGTAACATTTTAATTGCCTGGACTTAATTTCCAGTAATCTAAAAACACAGCTCCATTAAAATGCATTACAATAGCCAGACCTAACCAGTTAAATGACAGAATAACTGTAGTTTAACTTTCTCTATCTAGCTGAATCAGTTGGAGCACAGCTCAAAGAATCTTCCATACAGGTGTTAAATTTATTATACAGACACATAAACACACACCCATAATTATCATTTTCACTTGACAGTCTGGCATCTAGCAACTGCCCTTCTAGCAGGGATGAAATTCAGCAGGTTCTGACAGGTTCTAGAGAACGAGTAGCAGAAATTCTGAGTAGTTCAGAGAGCTGGCAAATACCACCTCTGGCTGGCCTCAGAGTGGGGTGAGAATGGAGATTTTGCAATATCCTTCCCCCAGCAGTGGAGTGGAAATGGAGATTTTGCAGTATCCTTCCCCTGCCACGCCCACCAAGCCACAAAGAACCGGTAGGGAAAAATTTTGAATTTCACCCCTGCCTTCTAGCCCCTCCACCTTCTCCTCTATTGGCCAGAAATCCCCTCATCTCGTCATATTCTCTGTCCTCGCTTCATCTTTTGGCTTTTCCTGGCAATAGGGGGAGGGAGAGCAAAGAACTGCTATAATTTAAATTTTCTATGAACAGATATTAATTTTTTTTAATCTTGAGACCTTTGCATTACTCAGTTTCAAATACTTGTTTACATTTTTTTTGAAAGAGACAACAAGGTTGACTCAGCCTTCCATCCTTCCGAGGTGGGTAAAATGAGGACCCAGATTGTTGGGGGCAATATGCTGACTCTGTCAACCGCTTAGAGAGGGCTGTAAAGCACTATGAAGCGGTATATAAGTCTAAGTGCTTTTGCTATTGATAGATCAGACAAAAGAAGGGGAACCACCAGTGTTGGGCATGAGTGATAAGTCTCTGAAGTCTCTGCACAATGCCTTGTTTCTGTGATTCCTGACCAAGAAGATCCTCTACTGTCATACAAGATTTACACTGCAGTGTTTTCATTATGAGCATGACTGAATTCAACAAAGACTGGTGGAAGTGGCTGCGATACATAGCCGGAACTATGAGGCTTAAGTTACTGCAAAGTACAGGGGTCCAAAGCAGAGCCAGAAAAATTGAAATTTTGAGTAGTTTATTGACATGTCTTCCAGACACTCCATGCCGAGGAAGATCAAAGCAATAGTGAGACATTGATTTCAGCTCTTGAGGGCAGACAAAGGAGGCACGTGGAATCAGCTGCTCTTGAAATGCCAAAGGACTCCCAGAGGAGATCCTGTGTAAGTTCTTTAGAATTTTACTTGTTAAATTCCCCAAAGTGTAGCTAGTCCTTTGTTCTCACTCCCCTTTGTTCTCTGTAGAGAATTATTAGATTTATGTTAGAAATCAGTCAGACTATTTTACCTTCAAACAGGGTTCCTCTAATTTCAGATTTGCATCCAGCAGAGTCCAGAAATGGATTTTCATTATATTGCAAATATACTCAGTGTCAAACAGAATATTCAGGGACTTGTGTAATTTCAAAAAAAGCAAATCGGCAAAATGACTTTCCAACCAGTTCTTTTTTCATTCCTGGTTTCTCTTTGAAAGCAGTAACATATCCAGTATGGAGTATGTGGCTGCATACAGTCTTGGCCAGAAAGCCTGGTTGATCCATTTAATCTGGTGTGCGATAGCCAAACGACACACTGAGTCAGGGAAGGTGTTTAAACGCTCTTTATCTCTGAGCAGGAGCAAAGTGTATCTCATTGATCTCTTGACGAAAAGGGACAGTTGAGAATTGTTTCTGCATAACTTCTATTCTTCGTTAAAACAAGAAAAAAGTATACAAAAAAATCATTCACTGAGCAGTGCAGACTCACAATTTTAGCACTTGTGCATAAACTTTGCTATCCTAATATCCTACAATATCTTTAGCATGTAACATGCTTTTAATATTGAAACAAAACAGAAGTGTAAAAGTTCATAAAAAGTTATCTTATTCAGGGGTGGGCTGCTGGGGTTCACAGGGGTTCGGGAGAACCTCTAGCTAACATTCTGTGCAGTTCGGAGACCCCCCAAATCCCACTACTGGCTGGCCCTGCCCACCTCTCCCCTCCCCTCTCAGGAGTTCCCACACGGCCCATTTTAGATGCAGGTAAGTGCAGGGCGCACATGGAGGCTCGGGGAGGGTGAAAAATGGGCCTACCAGAAATTCGGGCCTCCGGAGCCTGGGGAAGCCGTTTTCACCCTCCCGGAGGCTCAAGGAAAGCCTCCGGAGCCCAGGGAGAGCAAATGCCCCCCCTGCCATGGTACAGGAGGCCAACTAGGCCATGCCCACAATGGCCACGCCCACCCAGCAACCGGGCAGAGAACCCCTTGCTAAAATTTTTGAAGCCCACCCCTGGATTAAACCAGTTTGTTCTAGTTAGCTGCCTTCCTTCTCTTTTGTTCAGATGTGCAGGCAAGTATTTATACACACACACACACATACATTCCCTTTCTCAAGACCTGAATACTGCTATCAACAGAGTAAGGCAAACCTCAAATAAGGTTTAAAGTTAATCTTTACATATTTACTGTATGCGTTAACATCAAGACAGTAAACCAGAGGGCAAATATAAAATTGTTCTGCTCGTTGTGAAGGTATGTTTTTCTTTGGTTATTAATAAATGACTTTATGTGACAAATAGAAACTTTCTTCAGTCTGATTTGAAATCAGAAAGGGATCATAAAACCTCTCTGTCAGATTAATGAAACAGAACTCTTTATGACTACTCTTAACTTCTCTTACAAAAATGTCTATAACGTAACACTTTTTACAAGGAAATAAGCAACAAAATAAGACCTTTAAGCACAGGAATTACTTATTACTGATCAAATTACACTGCAGCAGCGCTAATTATTATGATGCCAGTGAACTATAATATAGTATGTAATTGGCAAGGCGTTCCTTGCAAATTAAAGCTTAGCAAAGCATACTGTTGGTAGACTTTCCTCTGATTAATATAAATTATCGTAATCTAATGTTCTGTATCTATTCAGCCTACGTTTTTTTTCCCCAAAGAAGTGCTGAAAAATGCGATTCGGAGTAATTTAGTAACAAGCTTTTTACTATGTGAGTAATGTGTGTGTGAGAGAGAGAGTGCATGTGTGCGTGCATGCGTGGCCATTATCCACTTCTAAGCCTCAAGAAGAGAGTAGCTTTATGAGACAGTTTTCAAGAATGGTAGATATTTGACTTAAACTCAAGGCAATGCCATCCTGGGGGGATTTGAAAGCAGATGTCTGGGGTTCAGTTTTACAGAATAACCTGAAAGCCGCCATTTTAAAAGTACTTTATTTTAAAAGTACTCCATTTTAAAAGTACTTTATTATTTATTAACAACACCTATAGAATATTCCAATTCTGACAGACTCTATAAGGTGAACAAGAATTCTAAAATGCGATTATTAAAATCAAACCATAACAACAACAACCAGCTACCAATAATGGTTGCCCACTAAGGGCCAATAGCCTGCTGAAATAGTAAAGTTTGAGGGGGGGAGTTGCTCTTTCATGAAATGGGCCTTACCCCTGAGTAGGCTTGTTGCCTGATCTATAGCCCATGTACCTCACAGGGAGGGATCATCCTGAAGAGATCCTCTGGAGAAATATGTATCAGGTAAGTAGTGTATTGAGATAAGATACTGCCTGTTGTGAGGTATAACCTAGTAGTAGGCTATAAATGGCCTTGAAGATAACAATCAGTAATTGAATTGAGTCTGAAGCCTAAAAGTAACCAATGGAGCCAATTCAAAATCCATGTTATTCTACAATGATGGGGTTGCCCTGTCAGCAATCTTGCCAACTTCTGCATCATTTTTAAAAGAAGGCTGTGTTGAATAGTCCTACACAGGTGGAGATCAGAGTTCCTGTTGCCAGAATTATCCGGTTTGAGGCAACTGGAACACCAGTTCAATCTGGGCAAGGCCTCCTCTGGCCATGGTTTCTACCTGCTATTTTGGCAAGAGTTCAAGAAGACCTACAGTCAGGTCACAAACTTTTTTAGGGCAGTATGAATCCTCAGCTTGGTTCATGATTGCAATACATAACTGGATAGCTTTGACATACTGATGACACTTCACTGCAAACCAATGAACAGTCTCTCACTAAAGTTTAAGTAGACATTAAATAATATGGGGGAAAGGACTGAGCTCTGTTCACAGTGTTCACAGTGGAACTTTTAGGGGCTTAATCACTCTCCCTGGTGTCACAGGGGAAAGTGATCATCTCATTACACTTCAGATGCTTCTGTATTAAAAGGATTATCCATCTATAAACTGATGCCCAGTGAATGCCCGAATGTGTTAATATCATACATTCTTCGGGGAAGCTCCTTTCATGTCTCCCATGATAATAAAATGACTACAAAAGACAAATAATCTGGTATTTTATATTTTATATGTTATGTCATATAGTATGCCTTATTTTAATTGTGATGCTTCTGACACGAAAAAATAAATAATAAAATCACTCTCCATGACCATCGACTGAAACTCCCTGCTTTGATAGGAGTGGAACCATGGCAACATAGTGTCCCAACTCCCAACTGCTGCAGATGGTCTAGAAAAGGAGTGTCAAACTGGTGGGCCGGATGCGTCACAAGCAGGCCACCCCCACCCCAGCTCCGTGAAGGGAAAAAATATTGCAAAACATCACATGACAGCAATGTGACACCGCAAAATTGACATCCGTCTAGAAGGACATTTTTTTATGTTCTTGACTATATATATATATATATATATATATATATATATATATATATATATATATATATATATATATATATATATATATATATATATATATATATATATATATATATAGCCTTTGTCTTGTTGATTTGACTCTTCCCCCATCAGCATCATTTTCTTTGGAAATGAAACTAATAAACAGTAAAAAGTATTTTACTTACTACTCAACTTCTGTTTTGCTAGTATGACTTAGATGAGCATATTGGACTTTTATACCGCAACTTACTCGGGCGTTCTAGCTGAATGCCATTCAATGACCCTGCTATAAAATTCAGAAAGTGTGATCATTCACAGGTCATGTATACAGACCTAACCCGATTGTCCTTCATTATAGGAGCTATCATTCAGTATTAGGGTCATAATGTCTTAAGGTAATGCTACCCTGTTTCCCCCAAAATAAGACATCCCCTGATAATAAGCCCAATTGGGCTTTTGAGTGCAGCGCAATAAGGCCAAGCGCTTATTTCAGGGTTCAAAAAAATATAAGACAAGGTCTTATTTTCGGGAAAACACGGTATATGGTCAATACATCTTGGACAAAACAATTCAATTAGTTATGTTGAAACAATCATAGTTTACATAACATTTTTCATCCAGAGTTGCTAAGGGTCCAAAAAATAGTGCCATTTCCTATTTTTGGGATCCTTGTGTCTTCCAAGTTAGCCTCCTTTATTTTATTTTTTATGACATTTTCAGCAAGAATAAATTAGTTGTTGTTTTTTAAATGTTTAAGTATAAGGTAATAATTTATATTTTCATGCAAATACTCACCTTTCTGGGGTCCAAAATTTGTTAATGAAGCAATTATTTCATTCTGAGCTAAGGAATGCTTTCACATTCTTACTTATTTAGAGGCAAACACATCATATTTATTGTGTTTGCCATACACTCCCAGCTAATGTGTGCATGCATCTTGCAGATTTTATATGAAATATGTGTATATTAAAATAATTTGGTGTATAGCACAATGTTCTAAGCAGAAAAAAAGAAGCCCTTAAAGTTCTCAACTTTGACAACTTTAAGACATGTGGACTTGACAACTTTAAGATGTGTAGAATTATTCTGGGAGTTGAAGTCCACACATCTTTAAGTTGCCATGGTTGAGAAATACTGATTTAAAAGATTGTTAATTTCTTCCCAATTTTTTTCTAAAAAATGTCTTATATCTATCATCCTTTGTATTCTGTTTTGTTTAGGTGAGTGGAACAATGTATAATACAGGGAGGCATGTTTCTCTACGCCTGGATAAAGAACATCTGGTGAATATCTCCGGAGGGCCCATGACATACAGTCACCGACTAGAAGAAATACGGTTACACTTCGGCAGTGAAGACAGCCAGGGATCAGAGCATCTGTTGAATGGACAAGCTTTTTCTGGGGAGGTATGTCAATGCATTGAAAGTTCTGGGGGGAGGGGAAGTTAAACTATAAGGATGCGGATGAGAGGGGACATGTTTATATTATTGCTTCCAGAAATGGTTTGCAATCCAGCACTTCATGAAAGGGAAATCCTTAAGCCTGCAATTAGAAAACCAACATTTTGCAGCTGGACTACACCAAGCATACCTGAGTTTATTTCAGTGGTTCTCAACCTTCCTAATGCTGCGCCCCACACCCCACCCCCATGCCCCCACCGCGACCCACCCTGCCGCCGCGCCCGCCACCACGACCCCTGCCCCGCCACCACCATTTGGGTTCTTTTACCCTCTGCGCATGTGCAAAGCATTCTGCACATGCGCAGAGGGTAAAAGAATTCAAATGGTGGCATCTGGGCGAAGTCTCCCGACCCCTGTGAAAGGGTTGTTTGATCCCCAAAGGGGTCGCGACCCCCAGGTTGAGAACTGCTGGTTTATTTGCTTAATCCGTGTAGTTTATTTTGCATAAAACAAGTTTAGATTTAGGGGAACGAATTTGCATTACTGGAGGGGACTATCTGTTTTGAACTCTGTGAAACAATAATACAGAGATTGAATAGTAGCTTTGTCGCAATATAGCAGTTGTTTTCAAAGTGAGATCCACTAACCAGAATATTTCCTGAGAACTTATGAAAGGTTGTTCAGTAAAAAAGTAAGTAATGGTTTGGCAGGGAAGCTTTTAAGACTGTTTTTTCTTCCACTACTAATACGTCCTTGCAATTTCATAAATAAAGGAAAATACTTACAGTACATACTTATAGGCCTATATTAGGCATTACCGTACCTCCTCATCAGCTATGGGATATGTATCAATTCTGCAGAATACAGAACATAAATTGAATCTGTGCATTTAGTATACCACAGATTCTAGGAGTTCTTTGATAAACAAGCTGTTTTGGAAATATTTTCTGAGAGTCGGCATTTGAAAAATCACTGAAGCAGATTGCGAAAGGTAGGGCTCTTGCAATTTTAGGCAGCATTCAGCAAGTCCAGTAACCTATTAAAAGAAATCTTGCAGTGCTCATGCATTTGATAGGTTTCCCTATAGATTTTCCAGCATTACTTCACAAATGAAATGAAATGAAATGAAGTAGGAACATTTCTTGTTCAAGCTGTAGAGAAAGGAATCGGATTTGTACTCAAAATGAAATTTTCCATTTTGGATGCAGCTGTAGCTTGTCCAGATTAGGTCATTTAATGAATTCTGAAATCAAAGCTTGAAGACAGGAGAGGAGTCCTGTCTTTAGTTTCAAATGTTACACAGATGTCATGAGAAATAAAACCACATGTCTTTACAAAAGAGTTAGGGCATAAGATGGAATAAATCTGAGGGAGAAGCCAAAAAACAAATTGCCAGGGAAAGGTAAATGTTTAATTTGGATCAACAGGAAGAAGAATTTTAAAAACATGAAGCAGAAGATCATAATAACAAGAGCACATGTTGAAACTGATCTCATGGTTAACCATTATTTATTTAACCACAATTTATTGAATAAACCACATGGCTGAGTTTGCACCACATGCTAAGCTAATAAGTTTTAAAACTCCAGTTTGCTAGGTTTCCATAATGCATTATGCCAAAGCCAAAGAAATACCCATAATTTTATGGGTTTTATGGGATGAGTTTGAACTAGTTACTCCTGATGATGTGGACAAGGCCATGGGAGCAATGAGCTCTTCCACCTGTTTATTGGACCCGTGTCCCTCCTGGCTGGTTTCGGCCAGCAGGGAGGTTTCACGTAGCTGGATCCAGGCTGTGATCAACACTTCTCTTGGGGAGGGATCCGGTACCGCAGCCCTTAAAGGTTGCGGTG
The DNA here is from genome assembly GCA_023053685.1 of Diadophis punctatus similis. Lineage (NCBI taxonomy): Eukaryota > Metazoa > Chordata > Lepidosauria > Squamata > Dipsadidae > Diadophis > Diadophis punctatus. The sequence goes on along the minus strand of JALIGW010000025.1, from coordinate 9,162,007 downwards.
GTGAGACCCCTCCTTAAGAGGCCTTCTCTGGACCCAGCGGACTTGAAGAACTTTTGTCCGGTTGCCAACTTACCTTTTTTGGGTAAAGTTGTTGAGAAGATGGTGGCTCTCCAACTTCTTCGGCTATTGGAGGAAACTGATTGGAAACTGATTCGGCTATTGGAGGAAACTGATTGGATTCCTTTCAATCAGGTTTCAGGTGCGGCTACAGCATGGAAACTGCCTTGGTCGCCCTGATGGATGATCTCTGGAGAGCCCAGGATGGGGGTCACTCCTCCATCCTGGTGCTACTTGACCTCTCAGCAGCTTTCGATACCATCAACCATGGTATCCTTCTGCACCGACTCGGCGGGCTGGGAGTGGGAGGCACCATTTTGTGGTGGTTCTCCTCCTACCTCGCTGATAGGTCACAGTCGGTGTTGACAGGTGGGCAGAGATCATCTCCTAGACCCCTGACCTGTGGGGTCCCTCAGGGTTCGGTCCTCTCGCCCATCCTGTTTAACATTTACATGAAACCGTTGGGGGAGATCATTCGTCGACATGGGGTGAGTTTTCAACAGTATGCTGATGACACCCAGCTGTACATTTCCACCCCATCACAATTCAGGGAGGCAATGGATGTGATGTGCTGCTGCCTGGACAATGTTAGGATCTGGATGGGAAGGAACAGGCTCAAGCTCAACCCTGACAAGACTGAGCGGCTATGGATGTTGCCTCCTAAGGACTACACCAATTGTCCCTCCTTGATCTTCGGGGGAGATAAATTATCTCCCTCGGACCGGGTTCGCAATTTGGGGGTGCTCCTAGATCCACAGCTAAAATTAGACCAACATCTTACGGCTGTGGCTAGGGGTGCCTTTGCACAGGTTCGCCTGGTGCACCAATTGCAACCATATTTGGAGAAGGAGGCTCTACTCACAGTCACTCATGCCCTTGTCACCTCTCGTTTGGACTACTGCATTGCGCTCTACATGGGGCTACCCCTGAAGAGTATCTGGAGACTGCAACTGGTGCAAAATGCGGCTGTGCATGCTGTTGTGGATGCCACCAGATACACCCACGTAACACCTATACTCCGCCAGCTGCATTGGCTGCCCATTGGTCTCTGGGTGCAATTCAAGGTGTTGATTATCATCTTTAAAACCCTACATGGCTTAGGACCAGGTTACCTCCGGGACTGCATCCTACCTCATACATCCCTATAACCAGTTTGGTCCCACAGAGTCGGTTCTCCTCCAGGTCCCGTCAACCAAACAATGTCGGTTGGCGGGACCAAGGGGGAAAGCGTTCTCTGTGGGGGCTCTGGCTCTCTGGAACCAACTACCCCCAGAGATCCAAACTATTCCCCCCTTACTGGCCTTTTGGAAAGCCATTAAGACATGGCTCTTCCTGCAGGCAGGGTGAGAGATTATTGAACATCTCAATCTCCCCCTTGGTATGAATGGCGTTTGCTGGTTTCTTTTCCTATTTTTAAAAAATTGTTTTTTTATGACTGTATTTTTAATTATACTATTGCTGTTCTTGTACTGGATATGCTGTACGCCACCCTGAGTCCCTCTGGGAGTAGGGCAGCATAAAAGAATTGCAAAATAAATAAATAAATAATTCAATGCAGTGTGTAAATACAACCAAGGTCTAGACAACTAAACTGAATGTATTTCCAGAACCTTTACAAAGATGGTTTTGCATAACAGATATTGGTGGAAAATCAAAAGAATTGCTTGATAATTATTACTCTACTTAACAATGGTTAGGCACATTTTATAATTCAGTAGAATGCATAGTGTGTCGCAGTTTAAAGTGTAAAACATTATTGAAATATATCAATTAAAAAGTATAACCCATATCCAATTAGCGGAAAGTACCAAATGGCTATCCAAATAAAAATATGTTTGTTTGTTGCTAGAACAGCTCACCAAGAAAGCCCTCTCTGATTTCCTTCCAAACGTATTTTTGATTGCTGCTGTAGCAAGGAAATGGCCGTGCCTGCTGATCTTAAAGTTGGCTTGTGTGACAGAATGCAGTTCCTCACTGAGCTGAGAGATAATTTACAGATATTTCTGAGGACATGTTGAGGGTTTTGGGTTTTTTTTTTTTTGGAAACTTAATTTATATTGGAAACTAAAGTTGATACCGTATCCATAACTGAAAAGACAAATCATTAGAACCGCACAATCTCTCAGGCTGAGGAAAAGGCCAAGAGTTTGTTCTTTTGTTGTTGTTTTAAGCATTCAGTTGTGTCTGACTTGTGGCAACTTGATAGGCAAGTGCTCTCCATGCTACCCTGTCAAGCACAGATTCTTTCAGTTGTTGGATGTACACCTTTGTATCAGTTTTGATGTTATCAAGCCAGCATGTTCTTTGCTTGCCTCTTCTTCTTGCTCCACTAACCATTCCTAGGGTCACTGACTTCCCCAATGAATTTGCAATGCATGACATGGCCAAAGTAAATCAGATGTAATCTTGTGATTTTGGCTTCTAGTGATGTTTCTGGTTTTATACAATTCAGCACAATTCTATTGATACCATTCAGCACAATTCTATTAGTTGTCCAGGTTACATGCAATAATTTACGCCGGCATCACAGTTCAAAAACGTCAATTCTTCTTCGATCAACTATTCTTAGTGTCCAATTCTCACACCCATACATCATTTTAGAGAAGACTATTGCTCTAACTCAGGGGTGTCAAACTCACGGTGGCGTCATGTGACGTATTGGGAGTTTTTTCTCCTTTGCTAAACCGGGCATGACGCATCCAGCCCGTGAGCCGGGAGTTTGACAGCTTTTTGTATTTATTTCAATATCTCTGTTTTTTCCAGATCTTATTAATGTTAACCATTGTAAGGTTATTCTGCATTTAATTTCAGGAGTAAAACTGCCATCATGAACAATTTTTGATCCAAGGAAGATAAATTCTCAAACTAATTCAATTCCGTTATTGATTATAAACATCTCATATCCATCTACAGCTGTTGTCATTATCTTTCTTTACCTGATGTTAAGACTCAACCCTACTTTTTCACTTTTTATACTTTATATTTCACTTTTCATATTTCTCAGTATAAATATATGTTTTATAGAACTTTAGATTGGCACTTCTTGTATGTAAATGCCGCATCATGATGTATTACTTTATAACGCATCCTATTGCAAATATTTATCAAATGCTCTTTGAATATCCTATTGTTATTCTTTCCATAGCACTGGAGACATTGTAGCAACAAAACAGTTTATTCAGCTAAAGATGAATAACTACTTTACATTCGGTACCATTTATCACTGCCTGGTGATAAGTCAATTAATGCCTGCCATTTCTTTTGGCATCATGGAACAAAACTTACGCTTTTTAAAAAAGAAAAAAAATTAATTGCAGCCTTGTCAAAGGATGTTATTATAATTGATGGTGATCGTTTTCCTTACTTTCCAAAGTTCAGTAGCTGATATAGCAAAGTCAGGAGTGGTTTTTTTTAAAGGCATTCATGTCTTGGACTCCTGACACTGATGCACCAGCTTTTAATATTGGGATAAGTGGACAGATTTGTGCATTTTTCTTTTCAAAAGTGTGAGAGAGAAAATATTCGAATTAATTTTATAAAATAACCAGTAATTGACTGTAATTAGAAAACCAATAGTAGCCTGGAAAAAAAAACCCTAAGAATCTGCTGTAACACAATACCATGTTTCATTTTACATGGATGTAATTGGAGATCACAACTACAGTTACTGCTATAGAGAATTTTAGAGAACATAAAATGTTTGTTTTGAAGGAAAGATATGGGCGTAACTACATTTAACAGAATAGTTTGGCTACAGAAAAGCTCAAATTACTGTGTAGGCTTTTCAGAACTGATCCAACCCCCATCCTAGCAAGACCTCTTTACCATTGTCACAGACCAATGACTGGAGACCAAATGTCAAGAATTTCAAGCCTGTAAAATCCTATTCATCGTACCCTAAAGTAGTCATCTCAGTCACGTGGGTCACCTGCCTACAATCAATACATAAGACTTTGCTGCTAAATAGCTCACAGCAGTCCTAAAGGAAAGCACCCTGACTGCTCTTTAGAAGGCCAGATCCTGAAGATGGAACTCAAATACTTTGGCCATCTAATGAGAAGGAAGGACTCACTGGAGAAGAGCCTAATGCTGGGAAAGATTGAGGGCAAAAGAAGAAGGGGACGACAAAGAATGAGGTGGCTGGATGGAGTCACTGAAGCAGTCGGCATGAGTTTAAATGGACTCTGGGAGATGGTAGAGGACAGGAAGGCCTGGAGGAACGTTGTCCATGGGGTCGCGATGGGTCGGGCACGACTTCACAACTAACAACAGCTCACAGCATTCCAGCCTCTATCTGTCTCTTCCCCCAGATTTTAGATTCTTGTTACACTTCGGAAATTTTCTATACTTATTATACAAAGGAAAATTTTTGAATGATGTTCAGAGCTCTTTATCTTTGTAACTCCACCTTGAAACTTACCACTGGTACTTTCCAGATTGTCTGCATTCAAGCCAGGGGTGAAATCCTCCCGGTTCGCCTGGGCCAGTCCTTCGGTGTATAGCCGATGGAACTGGCGGCGGTCGCGTCGCGGAGCTTCTCCCGCCCGCTTTCCCGGCTTTCCCGGCCCGGCTGAACACAATCATTCGGGTTATTTTTCCCTCTGTGCATGCGCACGCATGCACAGAGGGAAAAATAATCCGAATGGCGGCGTTCAGCCGGGCCGGGAAAGCGGGCAGGAGAAGCTCCGCGCTGCGACCGCCGCCAGTTCCATCTGCTATAAGCCGAAGGACTGGCCCGGGCGAACCGGGAGGATTTCACCCCTGATTCAAGCTATTACCCATACATTCACCCCTTTTCCTATCTGGAAAACAGCATGTGCACACAGGGGAGCACCGGAAACCGGAAGAGCAGTTCCCCAGCACGCATGCGTGGGAGCGCAAGCGACTGGAAGAGCAGTTCCCCACCGCACATGCATGCACCAGGAAGCCGAGCTTCCGGTTTCCAGCGTGTGCATGCACGCCGCTCACCTGGTCTTCTGGTTTCTGGTGTGCATGCACGCGTGAAGACCAGTTGGCCCGCGTGCGCATCCGGAAGCTCAGCTTCCCAGCACGTGCATGCGCACCAGGGAGCTGCTCTTTTGGTTTCCGGCACGCACGAAGACCAGCTGGCTAGCACACATGTGCGCACCGGAACCCAGAAAAGCAATGGGTGATGGCTGGCATGCCCGGAGAGATGGCTCTGCATGCCACATCCAGCATGCATGCCATAGGTTCGCCATCACTGACCTATTGCTACATAAAAACTGGGATTCTGACTTGAGTTAGCTATGATTTGACATATGCCATTTATAATAATCTGCACAAATGCTTTGATTTATCAAATTAATCTAATCTCTTCTTGGAGAGGTTAGTGGCATAAAGAATTTTACAGGCATGAAAGCGTTAGTAGTATGCTAAGTTTGCTATTGTGGATTTTCAAATAAAAACCATCAGAAGGCTTTTCTGAAGGGAGATGGAAGAAAAGAAAAACAAGTACTTAATTTTGTCAAGAAATTCATATGTAAATAGCCTCTTGCTTAATGCTTAGAGATGGGCTTCTAACTACATAGATATCCATGCAGTAATTAATACTAATTACCATAATCAAGAAGAAAAATATATTGAATGCATGCTCTCCGTGTCTGTTTTATTCCCATACTGCTATGGGTATTTTGCATATGACAAATGACTGAATTCTAGCATTCTTTCAGCTAAAATTTGTACCTGTAAAACTCTACAGGTATCTGCGATACACGCTAGCGATTTTTACTGGAAAATAGCACAGGTCAATTTTAAGCATGTTGGCACAAAGATAATAAGCACTGAAGTGCGGTAAATTTAACAGAACATTAAGCCTCAGAGGAAAGAGTCAAAAGAGGGAACATATGTCTCATGTAAGAGCAGTTTAGTAAAACTTCGGAAGATTGCAGACTAATCTTCAGCTTCAGCAGAAAGATCAACGTGGCAGTTTAGTGAATACCAAATCAAAATATATTGGTGATATTTTAGAAAGCAAGTGAGGTTAGTCAAGCAAGCGGGATTGCCATTTTTAAATAGTTTTATGGAACATTAAGTTAGTTAGGTGCTACTGAGTCAGATTCTGACCTCTGGTGACTGTATGGACAAATACCCACCATCTTAATTTTTTTCGGGGGTAACTTTTAACTCCTTCAAGGATATTCCGGTGATCTCTTTGGTCCAATTCATTCCCATCTTAACTTCTGCCTTCCTGTTCTATCTCTCCCGGCCTTACTAACCATCTCACCCCAGTGGGATTAACCTGGCCGACTCATTCCAGTGGAAGAGATCTACTTTGGATCCCATCAGCCAAAGAATACCAGCTGACATGCTCCCTGCCCTCTGGGATATTCTCCTGTCAAAGTTGAGGTCTGCCAACATACTCCTGGCCCAGAGGTGGGTTCCTACCAGTTCTAACCGGTTCTTTAGAACTGTTAGTAAATCGCCGATGACATCACGGAGCCGGTTCTGTCGGTGTCTCCATGGGTGCTGCCATCTTGGATTTTGATTGCTGCGGGCGCGCACGGTGTGACCCTTAGCAAATGGCAGCAAAAGGATCAAGAACCCACCCCTGTCCTGGCCTTCCAGAAGAGTCTAAAAACTTCACTTTGCTGCTTGGCTTGGGGTCCCAACAGGGGACCACTACATTGGGAGTGGCTGATGGGGTAGAGAAGGCTGCCCATAATCTTGGTTTTTAACCTTTTATTATATTGTATGCCACCCACTGTATTGGTGAGAAATTCCATAAATAAATAATCATAATAGCTTTTTCTAGTTCATCACTCAGTGTCCTGCTTAACTGGCATATAAGCACAAATAAATAAAGAAATTAATAATACATTCACTTGCATAATCTGTCTAAGGAATGTGGATTTCTGCTTGCTAATCTTCACCTCAAGGGAGTAATTATTCTTTATGTGAGCCAGGACCAATTGATTGATTCCTCTTACACTCCATGATTCTTTTACTAACCTTTTTCAGACTACTAATTCAAAGGAAACCACCTTCTTTCTCAATGTCTCGTTTTCACAACCATTTCTAGGTTTAGTGATCGTTTTGTCATAAAAGCATCCTTAGGCTCTTTGATTTTTACTAACTTTGTAGTTTTTCTCTTGAATAAATCTCTTTAGTTTTCTAGCATACTTTCTTGAGCACAAAAAAGCAAAACATTCACTTTCATTTCTTCTCCCACACTTGTAAGTTCACTAAAATGCTTGACATTATCTTTGTTTATTTAATATTTAACATAACCCAGATTTTTTCATTCCCATTTTTATTTTTATAATTAGCTCTTCTCTTCTTTATTTTCAGCTAACAAGGATGTGTCATCTACGTATCTCATGCTGGGTTTTCAAACTTCCTGATTTCATTTTAGCTGTCTTCTCTTCCAGGCTTCCCTTTTTTTAAAAAAAAAATAATATATTCATTGTAAAAGTGAAACAGATATGGGAATAATTATCTCACTCTTTTCCCTATTGCAAACCTATCTTTTTCCAAGATAGCAGGTTTTGTCTGCAGATTGCAGTTTTGCGGTAGCATTTTGTTCATCAGTCTTCATAAAAGTAATAAGATGTTCACCTTATCCATCCATGCACCCATTTCTTTAATATATCCCAGAGTTTGGCATGATCTACACCACCACTGGCTTTGTTGTCGTCAATAAAGCCATGGTAATCCTCTTCCTTATATTCTTCAATTCTCTCCACTATCCATGTTTTATTCACTGATTTTTGTGTCTCTGCCTTTTTTTGAAACGTTTCTGTCCATCTGGCCTTTCTCTTTTTACATATGGATCTATTCTTCTTTATAGGATCTTTAGTAAAACATGTGTGAAAAATTAATGCTGTTCACAACCTGCACAATCTTGCTTCTCTCTTCTCCGGTGTGAAGGTTCTTCACACAATCTTGCCTCTCTCTTCTCCGGTGTGAAGGCCGACAGTCTTATTCCATATTTGCTGATTATGATGGGAGGTTCGAAGATGGTGACATGTTATTTCAAAAACATGTCAAGTAAAGGCAGTCGCAAAGTGTCTCCTTTTTGGCTGCATCCCCCTCAGCTGCAGAAGGATCCTGGTTGATTCATACAATGCAGACGATAATTTCCAGTGTGTCACTCCTGCTTTCTCCAAAAAGATTTCTAGAGTTAATTGTTAAAGAGTGTGCAGAGTGACCACTGAGTTATCAAGGACATGCACATGGAAACGGGGTATTTCAGCTTTGTAACCAGTGGATAGGAATAATGATCCAGTCACAAACAGATTTGTTAAAGTGTATAAAATAGTTTACTTTTAGATAAATAGCACAGTCCAATTAAACAGTCCAGGTCATACACGTTCAGTCAGTCAATATCAAAAAATACAATAATCTTCTTACCAGCCTGTCTTTGTCTTAAACATCAAACAAAGATATTACAGCTTACAAACACTTCAATACTATCAAAAAGTAACAGAGATTCACACAGAGCTCACTATCAGACACAAAGTCGATCACAAATGAATCAGCAGAGAGAATGAACCACGATTTCTAGCTCCCTCTTATGGCAATATTGAAACACTACAGCCAATCAGAATACTGCAATACATTTAAAGCTGTAGTACTTAAATATATACAAACATAGATTGGTGGCTTGTTTATATATTAACAACCCAACCATTTGGACATAGTCCTAACAATAATGTTATTTTCCCCCCAGTATGTATAATTAAACTGCAGTTTTAACATTTGAGAAGTCATTTTAGCAAGATATTATGACTATAAAGTGTGAGAAACCCATTCTGAAATAATTGATTCCTAAATTATTCTCATCTATGGCTTTCATTTGACCTCTTGCCTCAGCATCAAGCAATGGTACATATTTATATCTCTTTAGATCAGGGGTGTCAAACTCAAGGCCCAGGGGCTGGATCCGGCCCATGGGGTGCTTGGACATGGCTTGCAGGGCTGCCCTGGAAACAGCAAAGGACTGGCCCATGGTGCCTCTGCCAGTGAAAATGAAGCTCGGGAGGGCCGCATGTGGCCCTCCCGAGCTCCGTTTTTGCTGGCAGAGGGTTGCAGGAAGCCATTGCAGCTGGAAACAGAGCTCGGGAGCCTGGTTTCACTGGCAGAGTGCTCGGGCCACCACAGGTGTCCCTGACACGAGTGATGTCGAGTTGACCATGCCCACCCTGGCCACGCCCATTCCACCGCCCTGAGATCAAATACAACCCTAATGCGGCCCTCAATGAAATCGAGTTTGACTTTAGATCATCTGCTTGTGCATAATGAATTTATGTATAATAAATATAAGCACATTTTATGTAAGTTATATGCTGACTGATTAGTGTGAGCAATTGATTAAATCTTAATTGCACATTTAAAATCATAAAAGGCCTTGTAGAGCAGATTTTCCCCCTTTCTGAAAATATCCTCATGTAAGAAGAGCCATAAATTAAAATAGCCTAATCCAAGAAATAGAAAAATCAGCTGATTTGTATGATGTTTGATATATATACCATTTTAGTATATGTACTCAGGTACTCCTAACCTGAGTACAGGAAGTCCTCAAGTTAAGACTGTAACGGAGCTGTAGGAGAAAGACAGGTAGAGCCTGGAATTCACAACAGGTAGAGCCTGGGAGTGGAGTCAAGAGAGGAATCAGCCTGGAGTTCATTATATTCCCACAATTTGCCCAAGTCCAGCCCCTCTTCAGTTGGGTTTATGACAATTCGCCATGGCCAACTCACCACAGTCAACTTGCCAAGATCAACTCGCCGCAGGACAACTCACCATGGCCATCTCGCCATAGGACAACTTACTGAGCGACAAGAGTTACACTAATATCAAAGAAATGGTGGAATAGAATCATTAAAGAAAATATGCAAAAGGAGGGACAGAATGAAATGTAAATGGCAAAAGTTAAAATAATTTTTATTTTAAATAATTAAATAGAATTGTTAAATTGTCCCGTAGCAAGTTGTCCTGCGGCAAGTTGGCGATGGCAAGTTGTCCTGCGATAAGTTGGCCGTAGTGAGTTGACTGTGATGAGTTGGCCGTGGCAAGTTAGCCATGGTGTGTTGGCCACAGCAAGTTGGCTGCGACAAATTGTCCCATTCAGTTCCATTCCATTAACTCTTATCTTGCACCAATTTAGTGCTGACCATTAGTTGACTACATTCTTATGTATAGGCATGAGCAATAAATCAGCGTAACTGGAACTTAACATGTGGTCCTGGTTCTTCATGCCTAACAGGAGTCTACCTCTTATGGTCACATGTCATGATGGTCATAAAACATGTCCAGCCCGATTTTTATGATGTTTTTGTGGTGGTCATTAAGCAAACCCATTGTTCAGTATTGTGTAGCAAAACCATCATAAAACACGACTTTGTTGCTGAGTGTTTGCTGCAGTGGAGTCACATGACTGGGAGGGGCTGACCATCAAAACTTTAGATACAGGTCGGACATCCGGTTGACATCGCGATGGGAACAGCTGGAAAATAGCGGAGCTCTGGTGAGCTCCGTGAAATGCAGCTGGCAACTGCTTGCCGGGAGACCCTATGGGGTCAAGCCACCCTGGAGTGGTGGTGAAGAAAAGAAAGACACTTTGTTGATCACGAGGAAATCGCAATTCCCTCGTTGATCCAAAGAAAGCTCTCCCGAACAGCAGCAGGGACAATGGCCATCTTGGTCTGTCACAAGCTGGGATAACCGGGACAACAATCTGTCCACAAAATATGCTGGTTGTTAAAGGAAAACTGCAAATAAAACATATACCAAAAAAAAAAACCTTTTTTAGATACAGGTCATAATTCCCCTTTTTCAGATAGCTCATAACTTTGAATGGTCATAGGTCAAGGACTACCTATATTCATGTGTGGTGATAACATGGAATAATATGGACTCAAATGAATTTTGTACTGCATATGATAAATTTGTTGAGCTGCTGAGTTTTTCAAAGATACTTTGAATCAACAAGACAGAACACAGAGAATTTTACAAAAAAAGAAATTGGGGGGGGACCCTCAGCCAGAATGTTTGAGTGGTTGATATATTATTAAATGTGTTACGTTGCAGGATATTATTATTTTATTAGTGACATTTTATTTTATTTTATTTTTTATTAGTGACATTTATATACTGCCTCACAGTGCAAGCATTCTCTAAGCGGTTTACACCAGTAAACAATGTATATTTATATTGCCCTCAACAATCTGGGTCCTCATTTTACCTACCTCGGAAGGATGGAAGGCTGGGTCAACCTTGAGCCGGTGAGATTTGAACCGCTGACCTGCGGATCAGTGTCAGCTAAAGTGGCTTGCAGTACCTGCCTCTAACTGCTGCGCCACCTCGGCTCTATCTCTGTACATAAAGCAATTTCCAATTGCCTGAAGCAGTTAAGCAAGTGAATAACTTGAAATTCTTCTCAGCAATTTGAAGGGATGTATTTTAGGTGACATCAAACCTCTAAACCAGCCAAAAGTAATAACTTAAAGGTAAAATCAAGGATGGATTTGCAAGTAATGCAGTAATGCAGTTAAGTATTGATACCAGCTGTAGGCATAAAAGTGGTTAGGCAGAACTTACATTGCTGGAAGATGAAGTTTAAATTAGTTGTAGAATAGTTGTAGTGATATAATGGGTTGGGAGAAGATTTGAAACAGGAGAGAGAAATAAATGAGAGTGAGAGGCAGGGTCATATATAAAAGCAACATTAAAAAAAGCTTAGAAGGAGGCAACCCACGAATCACCTGGATCCTTTGGCTTCTTATCTTTTTACTTGCACTAAACCACAATGTGAATGGGGAGATTGCTTGGTCTTGGTTTAGTTTAATGCATGGCCCAATATGGTTTATCAGCCATGTTTTACAATGTGGGATTGCGAGAGAATCCAGTGGTTTCATCAAAACAGCAAAGCAGGTCACATAACATAAGCTCCACCTCTTTTGCATGTCCATTTCATCAATGGGCATAACAAAAAAGACAGAACTTAACATCTTGATGTTGCAAAGAACTTAACATCTTGATTTTGTCAATTTCCACCACTCACACATACTTATCTTGCCCAAGGATGCCTGTTGACTAAATAATCAATTGAACCATTGCTTTGAACAAAATATTGTGTTGGTCCATGTTGTATGCAATGGAATTCTTAATATGTTGAACATGTTATTCTTAAAAAGAAAAGAGAGTACAATGCTAACATGGACCACAATAACTGTTCTTGGTCCAGATTATCTGCTTTCATTTTTCACTAAAATTTGTCATTGTGACAAAATACCCTGGAAATAGCTAGTTCCACTTCACTAGGTTTTATATTTTCTTGCCTTTTTTTGAAATCATATCCCTTTCACTATTTATATATCAGGTCATTGGTTTGCTGGGTAGCCTAAGAACTATTTTAAAAACAAGTTCTGAATCTTCTTAAGCAAGGAGCAGATTCTTTGCTACAGTATATCACTATTTTCTTGTTTGTGTTTCTCGTTTGGGTAGAGTACAGGTATATTTCTTCTCTTTAACCTTGGTTTTACAAATCCAATAACAGGATACAAGCCTAGGGTCTTATAGTATATGCAGTACTGATTTTGTCACCCAACTGCTTGAGAAGAAAAATTAGGTTTTGTACTGTATATAGATTTCATTATACAAAGACAGTTACATGGTGTCTGAGCTCCTGCAGATAGCTAAGCAAAATTGTGTCATGTACATTCGGGTCTATTCAAAGTGTACAAGGAAAGAACCAAATTAGTATCTTATTTGAGAGAGAAAAATACAAATGAGTATTTTTCAGGGAAGCATTAATGTTTCATATTGAAAAACTAAATGTTCCTTTTATTGGAGAGCAAATGAAATTGAGAGAGTCTTGTAGTTTCGGTTGCAGCAAATTGGTGAGATATGTTTTGCTTGATTCTTCGTGTAAACATCTTTGTGATTAGATTTTTCAAGCCTGGAGGGGGAAACCAGTTGCCAAGAATCAGCATCATAGCTTTGAGACAAGTATAGAGCAGAAATATATGTTTAGAATTCTAGTAAGGTGCCTATTATAAACCTGTTCTGGCAGGGGTGATAATTGAAGTGTAAAACTCTGAGACCCAATCCTGCAGAGAAACACTACTAAGATAATTGTAGATTTATTAGTCACATTTGTTTGAAAAGTATGCAGTAGGTCATATTTGCATTTGGATTAAATAATACTATTAAACCATTGTCCATTTCAAATGATTGAAGTTTAGGTTTTCATGCAGTGGATGTTGTAAATTTTATGCTTTGCACACTTGGAAGAATGATTCAGAAGTGCTTCCATGTGAGCTAGAAAAGTATCTGTAAATAGCTGACCTGTTAAAATTCGTTAACTCTTAAAACAGCTCCAGAGTTTCATATTTGCTTGGAAGATTGAAAAAAAGTTAAACTGGTTTTAGGAGTAACTGTATATGCTCAAGGTATGAAACTTTTTAATATTATTTTTTTAGGACTACTCTGTCTGAATAGTAATCCCAATGACCTTGCTAAAGATCCAGGCACAAATTTGCAATTCATTTTATTTATCTGATTTCCTGAAAATAATTTAATCAAAGAGACAGTGTGGCTGGTGCATATTAAAGTCCTCCCCATGCAAACTATCACTATCTACTATCTACTGGACATTGTCAATGCATATTGCAGCCACCATTTCCCCCTCCCCCCTAAAGATACTAGTTCATACAACCAAAATATCCCTGTAATCACACCCTGGTTCCAAATTTGCTAGTGGTACTGCAACTGTGTGTGATAGAAGTGAAAAGATTCTGATTTATGAATTGAATTACTGTGGCCCTTCCTGGTGTATTAGAATACATTTCCAGAATGCCCTTCTAGAATTAGCTTTAGGGGCAGTTGGATGTTTTTTACATATGCTAGGATCCTGCAAAGCTGACAACAAAAGAATTGCAATATCACTAGTTTCAAGTTCACAAGCAAACCTACCAGTAGTTGTTACCAACTTCCTCCTGCAGGATAATTGTAGGTGAGAATCAAATAAACATGAATAAAAGCAAAAGACGGTGGTGCAGTGATTGGAGTGCAGTACTGCAGGCTACTTCTGCTGCACTGCAGTTTGGCAGTTCAAATCTCACCAGGCTCAAGGTTGACTCAGCCTTCCATCCTTCCGAGGTCGGTAAAATGAGGGCCCAGATTATTAGAGAGAGCTGTAAAGCACTGTAAAGTGGTATATACTGTAAGTCTAAGTGCTATTGCTAAGACCAGGCTCAAATTATCATATGTTGGACCCATTATGCAAAGACACAACTCGCTTGAGAAATTCACACAGATGGGAAAAGTAGAAAGAAAGAGAAGAAAAGGAAACCAGCAATAAGGTGGATGGACTCAGTTACTGCAGCAACAAGTACACTGTTGGAAAACTTGAAGGGCCATGTGAGAGCCAGATCATTCTGTAGACGGTCTATCTAGGTGATCCCTAAGAGCTGATATTAATTTGATGGCACAAAATTAAGCAATCAGTAGCTTAGAAATAAAGTCCAATAACAGACTCAAGTTATTTTATTTATTTGTTTATTTGTTTATTTATTTTATTTGTTTTTGTCAAGTACGTATTGGTGATATATATAGATATAACATTGTTTATATACATAAGATGGGTACTAATAGCAATAGCAATAGCACTTAAACTTATATACTGCTTCATAGTGCTTTACAGCTCTCTCTAAGCGGTTTACAGAGTTCAACATATTGCCCCCATCAATCTGGGCCCTCATTTTACCGACCTCGGAAGGATGGAAGGCTGAGTCAACCTTGAGCCAGTGAGATTTAAACTGCCAAACTGCAGTGCAGCAGAAGTAGCCTGCAGTACTGCACTCCAATCACTGCGCCACCGTCTTTTGCTTTTATTCATGTTTATTTGTGATTCTCACCTACAATTATCCTGCAGGAGGAAGTTGGTAATAGCTACTGGTAGGTTTGCTTGTGAACATTAGGACAGGGACGGTAGGCATGCTGTTGCACTTATGCATGCTCCTTACTGACCTCTTAGGAATCGGGTGAGGTCAACAGTGGACAGCCTAAGGGTAAAGTTTTGGGGGTTTGGTGACGAAACCACAGAGTCAGGTAGTGAGTTCCAGTCATTAACCACTCTGTTGCTAAAGTCGTATTTTCTACAGTCAAGTTTGGAGTGGTTCACTTTGAGTTTGTATCTATTGTGTGCTTGTATATTGTGGTTATGGAAACAGAACAAGTTTTACCAACAGATGGAGTGATGTTTGAACTAGAATCCAATACAGTCGTTCCTGCAAAGGTCAACAGTTTTTTAAAATCTTGCTTCCCCAATTGCAGTTTTCAGTAGTCTCTTAGGAATAACAGCACAAGCAGTGTCCATTATCTTATTCATTTCTTATTACATTTATACCATGTCTTTCTTCTTCCATAAACACTCAAGGTGGCTAATATAAATAAAAAATGCAAAATATGACAAATTCAATATGAATTAAAAAGTATCATAAAAATCCATTAACAATTAAAAGCTTAGTAAAAGAAATGTATTCTTGACATTTTCCTAAATACTGAGGGAAAGGGAGCCAAACTTGAAGAGGGTACTGCATTGCTTGAAGCCACAGAGAAGAAGGCTCTTGAGGTTTTTGCAGTGGTCTATCTTCACCAGAGCTGCTTCTGTTCTTTATCTAACAACTTTGTAAAAGTCAGGCTCTAAGTGAGCGGTACCCAATCTTTATGGCTTGGCAGCCTGGGTGGGGGAGAGGAACTGGCCCATGCAAGTGGCAGGCCGACGTGCGTACACACCAGCCTGCCACTTACTTAAGTTGACTAGTTAACAGGTTGATAATTGATTTTGCACAGTTGCAATTTCTGGACACTTTTGGAGTATAAACATACATAAAGCATACTACAATAGTTAAAATGAATTGTAACCAAGATATGGATAACTGTCACTAGGTCAGGCTAACTTAGAAAAGTTATAGTTGGCATATTAGCCACCATGGTGTAGTTGTGTTCCTCATCACAGCCCCCACTCAAGTTTAATTTAAACTTGGTTTCCCTCCTTCAGCCATGTGTGTCAATGTAAAAAATAACAGAGATGACCTTGGAGAAAAATATGATGGTTAGCAAAACATTAATCCTGGAAAAAAGGGGGGAAATGTAAGAGACACTTAAACTGGCTCCACTTTAACTTTCTTTGGTACAAGATTTCAAGATTTCTGGGACTTTCACCATTCTGTCACTATAGCCTGTATCAATAATGTAGAGTTCCATTATTTCATGTGGAATCTGTTTCCTGATCAAGTCTGGTTCGAAGGGCTGATACTTACTTTATTCCAGGGGAGGGTTCCAGTTACCTTTGCTACCAATGCGCATCACGATGTTTCACACATGCGCGCATCCCATTGAGCGATTTTACTTCCGCGCATGCTCAGAAGGACGTTTCACGCCGAAACACAGCTGAGGAGGTGCTCAGCTGTGCTTCGGATGAAGAAATAAAGGTCGGTATTAACCTGAGGGCGGGCAGGAGGGCTTTTTCCCAAAGCAGATGACGAGGAGAAGCCATCCAAACCCGAAAAAATCACCGAAAATTCTGATAAAAATTACATCACCAGTGGGCCGCTACCTGTGCGCACATAGTGGTGCGCACCGGTAGGAATCTATCCCTGCTTTATTCCTGTCTCACTATCTCTCATTAGACTGCCAGGAATTGCATCATTTGTTCCCGATTATCCATCTTCCTCCTGAGCTTGCTTCTACCCCACTCCCACTTAACACTTCCTGACACACTTTTTTGATGCTGACTGGAATATATCCCATCATAGATGGGAATATTTTTCAAGAGAAGATTGGATATCTATTTGTCCAGGATGGTATAAGGACTCCTGCCTTGGGCAGGAGATTGGACCTCCAAGGTCCCTTCCCGCCCTATGATTCTATAGAGCCAGGGTAAGAATCGAGAGGTGATTAGATATAAAGAAAATAACCCTGGTCTTGCTGATTGGGTTTAGCATATCTAATTCTTGCCTTTTCATTTAAGATACATTTATGTGTTTCTTTCCTTAGATCAGTCTGACGACCACAATCTTTGAATAACATGCTCATTTACCTATACCCTAAGTAATTAAATATATTTCAATGCTAGTTCCCAATGTATATACTAACTTTCTCTTCCCATCATATTAAAATTACACTTCAGTGACAAGTTTGGAGGGCTTCTAAGGACCACAAAAGGGGATCTGGAAGAATCATTTCAGAGCTTAGTACTGCACCTCCAAAGCAAATCTTCATGATAAAACACTTAATCAAGAGAAATGAGATTCTGAAATGTCTCCAAGGAGATTTTAAGACTTGCTGCCTTGACTTGGCTCATGTATCTCTCAATTGTCTCTGGGAAAAGACAACAGTTAAAAACTGATACGGCCAGGAATTAGAGACTGATTTTATTCGGCAGAAGCCAGGGGGGAGCATCGTGCAGCACCTTGAAATTAGAATTCTGAACAAGCCACTGATTATAGCATTTAAGCAAAATGTTCCTAAGCTCTCAAAGAGTTCTTAGTGCATAAACTTAGTAATCCTTCCTGGTTTCAAAGCAGTAGTTCATAACTTTTTTTTTCAAATTTGTAGTAACCAGGAAGGATTAGGTGAGATTGCTTTAGCTTAGGTGGTAGTGCAAGATTTGAAATGAATATCAAGTTGTTTCTACTTATGAGTGAAGAAATTTTTGGAGAATCTAGATTTTGACTTCTGTGTTTATAATCTTCAAGGCTTGGCCAGAAACATTTTCTTGTATGAAGTTTCCTTTTTTATTGTTATTATATTTAAGGTGTAGTAGAGGAATGCTAAGATAGTCTTGAAGAAGATATGTGGCAGCTGATAGAAAAAATAGGCAAGGAAAACAGGTGTAGTGAGGAAAAAGCTCAAAATTGATGACAAGAATTACTGTCAGACTTCCAAGATCATATTGTTAGAGCCTATATCAATAAAGTAACTGCTAGTATGTTTTGTGATATCTGTTTCTTGACCTGATCTCAAAGGGCTGACATATATATTGGCTTTCATCTGAATTCCAGGTTATGTACATGGGGATCTCTCCCTATTTTA
The DNA here is from genome assembly GCA_023053685.1 of Diadophis punctatus similis. NCBI lineage: Eukaryota > Metazoa > Chordata > Lepidosauria > Squamata > Dipsadidae > Diadophis > Diadophis punctatus. Next base: position 9,143,890 of record JALIGW010000025.1, on the reverse strand, counting down.
TTCCTATAACAATCCTGTGAGGTTGGCTGGGCTGAAAAATTTAATTTAATTTAATTTAATTGAAAGTTCTTATAGGCCGCCCAATCCCGGAGGACTCAGGGCGGCGTACAGCATGAATAAGAACGGTACAGTATATAAGAAAACAATTCAAAAAGAAAAAAAGAAAAAAAGAAAAAAAAACACAACATAAAATTTTTAAAAAGCAACAGAAACCATTCAAAATGAATTGTTTTAAGTCGTCCTGTTAGTTTTAAAAGTGAAGTGGAGATTCTCAGTCACCCAGGTCATAGTTGTCTCAAAGGTGTATTATTTACAGTATCATTGATTTCTTTTATAATATTTACAATCCTGCCCAGTACAAATGGACACTGAATGGGATACAAATAGACAAAACCAAGACATTTTTTAAAAATGTAGTCTCATGATGAGTGAGGGAGACTGGGAGATTCAAGTCTTCAACTTTTGCTTTAAAATCTGAAAGGTGCTTTTTTTTTCAAAAGGCAACTGGACTGTTTTTCCTCCTTGAGTCTTGGATGAAGCTTCTTGGATGAGAAGCATCACATCAACTTCTTCCTCAAGGCAAAAAAAGTTTGCATTCAAAGAATGCATCATATTATAAAGGAAGTTAGAGTGGACTTGGAGATTGGGAAGGAAAAGATTACACCATCTGGAAAAAGAGGGAGGCATGAGGAAAGAAGCTCAAAATAACCCTACCTTGATTGTGTTAAGTATAAGATGGTACAGACAGAAACTTGGACAGGCTTTCAAGGTTCTGTTATTCTATCTTATTTGCAATAAAAAGAATTCCTGGAATTCTGTTTGTCTGTGTTTTGACCTGAGGTGGGTTCCTGCCGGAGCTGCCCAGTAGGGGGTGACGGATTTCGCAACCGCTCCAGAGCCCTCTCTGCCAGTCCACCCGGCGTGTCGCCATATTTTTTTTTGCTGATTTTCAGGCGATTTTGCTTCTGCGCATGCATGGAAGCAAAATTGCACCAAAATCTCATGAGGGGACACGCGCGCGTGCGAGATTTTGGTGAGATTTTGCTTCTGCGCATGCGCGGAAGCAAAATCGCACCAAAATCTTGCATGCGCGTCCCCTTATGAGATTTTGGCATGATTTTGCTTCCGCGCATGCACAACAGCAAAATTGCATGAGGGGGCACACGTGCGTAGCGAGCGAGCACCCCCCGAAGCGTGGAGATGCACGTGCATGGCTCCGGCAGCGAGGTAAGTGAGCAACCCACCCCTGGTTTTGACCCTAAAGAATCTCAGAGGACTGACACATACAAACCTCCCTAAAGTGAAAGCTTGAAGAATCATTAATAGAAATTCTACAGTGGTAATGAAAAACATGCCATAAATATAATAAAAAATGATGATGATGATGATGATGATGATGATGATGATGATGATGATGATGATGATGATGATGATGATGATGCTCTGTGAAGTAAATTACTTTAGAACTACTGTTCATATACCGTAATATTGAAAGAGAAGATGGAAGGTAAGCAGAGACATCCTCTCACTCCCCAACCCCACCATCACACAGACATCCAACTAGAAATTTAGATTTTCTGGAAAACTTGAATAGGAAACAAAACAACCTATGCCAATTAACTTATTCATCTTCATAGTCTGTACATGTATTTTCATTGGAGAGGAGGAGGGGAGAGTTATGAAATCCCTGTTTTTCTTGTGCACCTCCTCTTCCTCCTCCTTCTTCCCATCCTGACGTGTACCGTAACTTTGAAACTGCCAAATTTCCCTGAGATGGAATATCTTGTGATTTAAATCTTATGATTTAAAATCATTTTGGAAAAAATCTCCAACTCTTCAAAAACTATCACCAGCTTTTTCATGAGAAGGAACTTGAGGACGGGATACATTTTGATTATTAGGTTATTATGGTTTTATTAATGCATTTTGATCTTCTGCATAAGGAAACATGAAGGATTCTGAATCATTGAAAGAGAACCTATAAATAATCAAAATAAAGGGGCAGCAGACCACAAGTTGCATCTCAATTTTATATATATATATATATATATATATATATATATATATATATATATATATATATATATATATATATATATATATATATATATATATATATATATATATATATATATATATATATATATATATATATATATATATATATACACACACACACACACACACACATTGATTTTTGTCAAGGGAACAAAATATGGTGGTGGGGTGATAATGCAGCATTTCCTCAACAGTAGAAATTACACATTGTATTACCAATGAGCCTTTTTTCCCACGCTCTTCCAAAGTGTACATAGGAAAGAAAAGGAAGCTATGGAAGTACAATATAATCCTTGATAATTGTGATCACAGGCCAGGTACCATGGCATTTTGAGGGTCTTATGAGATTTAGTTGATTTTTAAACAAGTTAAAAGTCTAACTGGGAAGCAGGGGATGGGTTTAAAACCCATATTCAGCAATATTCAGAGGTATAATGTCTCTGTTATTAGAGATAATATATAGCTATTATGAGTAATCATTGGATAGTTACACTGGGTAACATAGGCTGTCCCTGCTAGATGCAGTGTTCCTTTAAATGGTGATTAAATTAAACTAATTGGATACTTTCCTACTTTAGTTCGTTTATTTATTTGTTCAGCTACCAACTGTTCTGTTTATTTGAAATATTCAATAGCAGACTCTCACAGATTGAAATTCTCTTTAGGGATCAGAATTTCAAACTTGCCAGCACAAAGCTAAAAAAAGTTTGGAGGGGATTTTCTTCCCCTATTCTCTGTTTGCAGGGGGTTTTTTTGACTGAATTTCCCTGAATTGTTTTCAGTCACTGAAGGATTGCTTTCATTTGCTTAAGGGATGATATGTTTTTAATTAAATAGTACGTTACCTCACAGGCAAAAGCTTTCAAGTAGCACAATCATTTTTAAGTAATTTCTTGAATCCATCATTACACTTGTATTTTTGTTGTGTTTGGCCTCCCAGGCCCAAATCTAATATTTGCCATGCCAGCAACTAAACAACCATAAGGAGAGAAGGTGTTGACAAAAGCAAATTTCTTGTAGGAGTAAGGACCAAGAGCTAAGCTCTCATTTGATCTAGTTCTAACAGTATCATCAGAATGGGATTCAAAAATATTTGCCAATTATATGGGATAATCCAACAATCCTTATATTTGTGAAATTGTTATGAAAACCAAAGACCATAAGAGAAGTTCTTTGGATATTTGTCAAGGTAGAGTTAAAATGGCCAGTGAATTTGATGGGGGAGATCCAGTTCAGATCCATTAATCAGGCATGAAACTGATTTGCTGATCAGGGGGCAGGTTGACAGTGAGAGTTGTGATCCCTTTAAATAATCATCTTCTAAGATGTTTAGGGTTTTGTTGGTAAACACTAGCACTTTCAATTGTCCCTGATAGGAAATCCACAACCAGTGCAGATCTTTCAGTATGGGTATTATGTTTCCTATAACTTGTTCAGCAGTCATTTTAAAGCACTTTTCGAGCATAGCTGCACATAGAGCATGCTGGATTAGTAAAGGTGGATTGTATATAAGGTCTCTATTGCTAATTCCAATCAACTGAGAAAGAGTGTGAATGAGAGGACTAGCCATAATTGTGTGAATGCAGTCCTTGTTACACCACCTAAACATCTAGCAATATTTATATCACTTTAAATGATATTGTGTAACAGTAAATAGTTTATATAAATTTCATCAGGGGGATTTGAACATTTCTTTTTATGAAGAATTAATTAATCATAGCCAAACCTGAGAATAATGCTTCCCTATTATTCCATGAGAGAATATGTCCAGTTGACTCAACTATTACTATTTTTCATGGGCAAAATCTTTAGGAAGTTAGAGTATTTACTATATGTTTTCTTTAAAATTGCCAAGGAAAGGACATTGACATTTCTGAATTTGTATTTTCTAAGTTTGTTACATAATAATGTACTTTCCTTATTTTTTTCCCCCCAAAACTAGAGGAAAAACAATGTTCAGAAAAAGAGCAGAGTTGGATATCATCAGAATATTCTTGGTATCTGTGAGAAAAATAATTAAGCAGGAATCCAGATTAAGAACAACATAAACAGATTTTAATATTTCTTTGATCAAAGGTCCAATACCTGAACAGAAGACAGAATTTCTGATACAAGTAGAGGCACAGCCATTATCCAGAAACATGGTTTTATACAAAACATGATTCCACCTTACTCCTCCCATTCTCCTCACATCATATCGTCCAACCTCCCATTATGTAACATCCCAACACAGTGTTTACAACATAGGAAAAAAACCCAGAACATATTCATCATCCTGACAGCTCCACACTTCCTCTCTTTCTGTGTGAACCTGTGCATTCCCATGAGCTCATTCCCTACATAACAAAAGAGAAAAACATTTCCGTATCATCCCTTCCTCTCCTCTTCATTCCCAGAACATGGTAAAAACATATCCTGTATCTGAGGACAGTGAAAATGAGCTGACATACATAAAATACATTCTGTTACACAATATTATTTGTCCATTACAAATAGATTCAATATGGTTGTGCTATGGCTCTTATTACACGTCTTATTTAACAAGAATAAATTCATATTTCTCACATTATCTCACTCAAAAGTTCTGGATGACCTCTCCCAGCAGCCTTCCTTATATAGATGTTAAACAGCACTGTGGATAGATAGAACCTAGGAGTATTGAAAAGTAGTCTGGCTGTACTATATCTGATCTATCATATTCTATCTTCAAGTTGACAAATAAATATATTAAGTGCCTGGATGAGACCATTTTAATTAGTCCTCCATTTATAGCTGCCACGGTCTACAACTGAACCAAAAGTGATCTCTCCATGACATTGGAATCACAGAGAGCTGTTCCTCTTTTGGCTCTAGCTAAATACCAAAACTAGCAGGTGCCCTGTTGCATTTATAAGCCAGAGGCCAACCAGGTAAGTCTATAATTGTCATAAACGTGGCATCTTGAGAAATCTCAATCTGAACATTGAAATCCCCACAAGGCAGGATTTCAGAACTCTAAATTTGGAAGAGAAGATGTTGTGCAGTATCCTGGAAAGTATACTAACAGTATCGCCACACTTCCTGGCAATTTAGGGTTAGCAGCAAACACTCAAAATTGACAGACAATCAAATACAGCTTTTGGCCATTGAGATGGTGTTCCTATAGACTTTAGATCAGAGTTCCCCAACCTTTCTGGGTTGGTGGCCCAAGGAGGAGGGCAGGTGCCTTTACATGCACATGCACGCACGCACACAAACGGGGCCATGAGCGTGAGTGGGAGGAGTAATAATAGCGTGAATGGGGGGCTGCATGCGCGCACATATGTGCACACTGGCCAGCCACTCATGCGGCCTAGTGGCCAATAGGCCACGGCCCAGTAATGGGCTGTGACCCACAGGTTGGGGACCCCAGTTTTAGACACACCAGCTTCCCACACTCCAACTCTAGGCTGATGCATCACAGCATTCGATAACGCTGGCTAGAGCTTGGAGAGCTCCCCCTCTCTTCTTTTATTCAGTTTCCATTATACATTTCAGGTCAGCAGGGATTACCTCACAGTTTCTCTCCCCGCAGGCGTGGGTACTAAAATAAATTATAATAATCAGTTGCTAGCTGGTAAACAGGAGAGATTAAAATAGCAGAGAGGAAATTGATTAATAGATCATACTGCAGCACTGGGGCAGAAAATTAAGATTCCATTTAAAAAATGAAAACAAAAAGGACTTTGCCAGGCACTATAACAGCACTAAAACTACTCAGTCTCTCACAAGGCCACTTTCCAAACCTGAGAGCTATTTTGCCCAAAATTCTACTTCTGCATATGGAAAATATATACCAAGGAGAGCCTCCAAAAATTATTGTCAGATATCGGGTAGGAATAATTGTGAAGAAGCACTCTTCCAAATACTATTGTTACAAATAAGGGAAGACTATAGATTTGTACAAGTACTTAAAATTCTGTTTGGAATAAATCAACTGGGGCAGGAAATATACCCCCAGTTAAATGAATGTTCAAATCACCGTGTTTTTGAGTAACTGACATTTCCAGACCATCTTCAAAGAAGGGAAGCAAATGCAACAGAGTACTTGGAGACTGCAATGCAGTAATCCCTAAAAATTCATTTTATTTTTCTTAAATTATGTGGAGCACACAAAACGAAATTTGTAAAAAGTTGTATTCTTTTCAGGAGAATTGCTGGTTTATTGTCCCAGCAAGATATCTATACAGATATCACTATTTTATCTTTTATTAAAGACATTCAGATTAATAATACATCCATCTCCTCAAAAAAAATCAATAAAGCTTTGATTGGAAAGCATTTCATAACCACCTTCCTGGATAACATTCTGCAGTATAAAATGAGTAAACGCTGTGCTTTAAAAGGCAATGCATTTCTTTTCAAGCAAACCTTGTGATCATGGTAACAATATAAGGCTATGAATTCATGTTTAAATTATTTTTAGGACTAGCAAAGGAAATTCGCTTTTCTTCCCAAATTATTGCATTTACAGCAGCCATCCCTCAAGGTACCTGCGGTTCTTTAAAAGAAGCAAAACCAAACCTAGTGTAGGGTTAATACAACTGATAGCCTGCATTTTAGGTTGGAGAGTTAGGATGTTTGGAAGACAGTTGAGGGAAATTTTTGGAGTTTGTGGGTTGAATTTGGGTGGGCTATGTTTGGGCTACTTTTAAGAATGAGTTGGGCTGTAAAAAGGCATACGACAACATTGAAAATATCTCTCTCTGCAGAGGTTTTGATATGTAAGAAAACACAGGCTTGGCTCTCAATCCGTGCGAAGAGAACTTCATCTAAAGTGTTAGGTTGGAGAAAAGGGAAGGCAATTTTCAGAATACTCCTTCACATTGGCTGAGAAACTGCTCTTTGAAGGATTGCAAGACCCTGTAAAATATTTTCAAAAGTGATAAGGGTGCTCTTGGGGGAAATCTATAAAAAAAACCACTTACCCTTTGTCACTCTGTTTCAGCAAAGTACATGTCCTTAATGTGTTTGCATTGCCAAAAGAAAAAATGGGGCACAGAAGATAGGTTGTTCAGCAACATTTTACAAGGAAAATGACAGCTTAATCTGAACCTGGTACAGGTAAACTGCCTTTGATTTCAAGGAGACCTGGTTTCATGTAATTATAATTAGGATGCCCTTTAAATTGTGCTTGTGAAAATCCATCAGCCACTATTATGCAACATAAAAGAACAAGGCCAGAAACTAAGAGTAGGAGAAAATGTTGATGGCTTGTGTTTTAGTATGAATCAGCTTAATTAACCTTGAACTGATAATAAAAGGAGACAATATTATCCTTATGTTTTGCATTTCTCAGAATATTGCAGTGCAGTTCTGATTATAAGCAATGGAAGAAATTCTTGTTCATCCAGAAAGTAAAAAAAAAGAAAACGATTAATATAATTCCTTCTTTGTATAGGTATATTCATATCTTCTTGAAGTTGATCTGTACGTTATTTGTTATTGGACCTCATTTCCACCACAGATCCCTCACAGAACTTGGGCGGTTGGTGCGAAGGCCATAAAATCAACAAGGCTTGTCATCATTTGTACAAGCAGACACAGCAGCATTTCTTCCCTGTCAGCAACCCACAATTACCTGAATTAATGGCTGTGTAAATTGCATAAACATTAGGGCATTCATTCATTTAAAACATTCATTCATTCAAAACATTCTTAGGCCATACACCACTCCCATCCCCAGGGAGGCATATAACAATTAGAAGTACTTGCCTTGAGTCTAAAGAACATGATGGAAGAAAATGATGATGGAGAAGAAATTAAAAATAAACCATTCTCTGGCTTTTAAACACAATTTTGAAATATATATTTTAAAAACTGATTTTGGATTTTGTGTGTGCTATCTCATCGGTGTTATCTCATGTCATAGGTATCATGGTGTTGGGTTGTCACCCCAACATAAATGATCTAGAAATTGAATTGTTATTTCTGAATAGATTTTCTGATAGGTAAAGCTGCAAATGTTATCCCTGACATGGCTTACTGAGAGCCAGAAGATAACTTGAACTTGCCCTCCAAGAACAGAGAGAGTTTGACCCAAGTTTTACCTTAGAAACCTTCTTCCAGTTATCTTTTAACTTTTCATTTTCCAGTGATGAAGCTTCCATGCTGGGAAAAACTAAAGGGAACTCAAACAAATATTGAGTTAGGATTTATAGATTTCTAGTTCATCCAATTTGATCCTGGGATTAAAGCAAATCATACCATTTCCAAGCAAGACAACTATTATTATGAGTTCTATTTCTAAGTCCAGAAATATAAATGTCAATAACTGTGAACTGTTGTGAACTGTTATCACTTGGAGTGTTCTTTCTTGGTCACATAAGTTTTAATAAGCCTTTGAAAGATTCCTAGTATATTTACTTGAAACATTAATATTAATTTCACTGGAGCATATACAATGTATTTCTAATATTTGTGGAATGCTATTAGAGTAATTACCTAAAATATCTCTAAGCATCCCTTAAATATTTTGTAATTTTGTTGAAACTACAAGTGTATTGGACTATGTAATTAATTTGATGGAGTTTAAACTTTCCAGAGATGTTGACTGATTCCAGCCATAAGTTCTACATCAGTAATTAAAAGATGTTAGCTTTTCCCCCTCTGAATGTTGCTAAAAAGAAAATAATAAAGAAGACCTTCATTTTCAATTTTCACGCATTGATTGATTCCGAATATAAGGTTCGTCTATCCCTCTTGGCTTCTGTTTATACCGACGATGGGTAGCTCATGGATCACCTCATTTGTATGGATCTTAGAGACCACCAAGATGTTAGTGCCTTTTTTTTGTTTATTTCCTAAAACAAAAAAAATATTTTAAAAGGACATTATCTATTTGGTAGCTATAGTGAAATTATTTTGAGTAAGTTGATTCAAGAGCTACCAATTCTGACTTTCACACATAAAGAACAAACAATTTCATCTCCAACTTCTGCAGTCATATCATGTCAACCTCAAAGGTCCCATTTAAAAGTACATGGTCCACAGCTGGAAAAAATGTTATCTGTTCTTATTGAATAGGATGAAAGTACCAAGCATGCATGAATCAGGTGCAATTTGATTGAGATCATTTATTTGATTTTCATCAATGATGCAAGTTCAGATTGGAAATGTGATTTAGTTCAATGTATAAATCCAAACAACATATCAAATTGATTAGATTTGAATATTTGACTTAATCTGGAAAAATATATTTCTTTCCATGTGCAAAAATTCAGGTCAATTGAAAAGCATTATATTTGTTGATTTGATTTGGAAATTCAATTTGATTTGAAGATGCAGTTAACTTATGATTAAATCATACCACCCTAGGAACTATGTATTACAGGAGTCAAGTCTTTTATCACTGAATGCTATCTTTTTAAATATCAAGTATAATATGACATCAGAACCACAGAGTGACAATAATTTAATCATTTTTACAAATAGCCCTCACTGATTACATTTGGGATCAGCAACACCATTACGAAGCATGAAGTCAAACATCACATGACTGTGCCAGCTGATGATGTCAATCCCAGCTGCAGTCATTAAGTGAATCACCATGGTTTGTTAAGCACAATGTCACATGACCATTACTTGCAACTTCTAGCCAGCTTTCTCGTTGATTTTGCTTGTTGGAAGTCAGCAGTGAAGGCCACAAATGGCAATCGTGTGACTGCAGAATACTGCAACTGTCGTAAATGTGTGCCAGTTTCCAAGAACGAAATCACAATCACATGACTCTGGGCACAATGCAAGTTCAAGGACCAGTTGTAAATGTCCTTTTTCAGCACCACTGTAATTTTGAATGGTCGCTGAACGAACAGTTGGTAAGCAAGGAGCTTGCACTTATTTGGCGTATGTATATATTGTCCCATTCTGGTTGCTTACCAAAATACAGAAGAAGAAGAATCATAAAATTCAGTATTATAAAATGCAGATATCTCTAAAAATTTCTGGTAAAAGTATTTATTGTGAGCCTCCCCCCCCCAAAAAAAAATTATAATAAGCAATACTTGGCTGCATAATATAGGCCTTGCAACAGAAAAAGTAAAGTCGATTGTTTACAGTTAACAGGGTCTTCAGAAGGTGTCCCATTGGGATGGATCAGGTGGAAGTAGATAGTCATATAGTCAGCAGTTTAGGCCTAAGCCAGTTGTACACCACAGAATAGGGCTATTTTATCTGGGCTGTAGAAGTGCAGATAACCATTAGAAGACAACCAATCTATCTCTTTGATGTCATTCAGTGGTCATCCAGATTTTTGTAGTCCTTCCTTAAAGAGCATGTGGAGGTAGCTTTGGATTGCAACCGGCAAACAATTTAATCTCCCTCCCATTCCATATATTTTTGTCTGTGTAAAAATCACATGTCCTCAAACTGACATTTCTCATGGGAGAGAAGCTGCTATTGGTACCAGTAAATTATTCCTTACAGGTAAAATGCCTTTTGAGGACAACATTATTTTTTAGAGACCACAGCACACCAGGTTGAAAAGTCTTTCAGTTGGGTGACTGCTTCCCACAATTAGCCAGGTACCCACCAGAGACTCTGAATCCTTTGGAGGAACACCGGCTCTCTTTGGTGCACTCTTATGTTAAGAATGATGCAAAAAGAAAATCCAACTATCAAGGCTGTTCTACATTCAAAGAGAGATGCCATTTTCTCCAAAAGGGAGAGATTCAGAATGAATCGGCAATGGCCTTTTCTGAGGGAAAGCTGCCAGTTTTCCTTTTTGCTTTCTTAATTGGATTGTTAAGCCTTTTACTATCATCCCCATTAACATCATTGAAGCTGGACTCTGAGCCTCTTCTCTCAAGGTCTTCCTATCACCCATTGTCCTTGAGTGAATGGAAAGAAAACAATGCTCCCAGCACTACAACTGACAACAGTTTGCAGCGCTGACTTACAACTGTTACTTGAATCCATAATGCAGAACTATTTTGAGTTTTATAACAGACGGGGATTAGAAGATGCAATTGTGTCTTAATTAAATTGTAGACATAGGTCTGTAAGAACATGAGTGAGTTGAAACAACATACTAAAGATATGATTCAGCTTTGTTGTTAAACGAACTCCATTAACTATTGTTAGCAACTTTTTTTGCGTAGTAAATGTGCTCAGTACTTTAGCTACACTTACAAATTTGGGTCAGAGGGATGTTGTTTGTGTTAAATACAGGCTCTTTGATGAAGTGAGAAGACCAGAAATTTTGAGACATAAAAAGTCCCATCTGTTCCTCATTGGAAAGAAGGAAGGAAGGAAGGAAGGAAGGAAGGAAGGAAGGAAGGAAGGAAGGAAGGAAGGAAGGAAGATAAATGAATGAATGAATGAATGAATGAATGAATAAATAAATAAATAAATAAATAAATAAATAAATAAATAAATTCCCATGTTCTGCTTACAATCCTTACTTAACCTTTTTAGTATCAGTTACTAGAATTGCAAGTCCTCAGACTTTTCACAGACATACACATGCATGTGTATGCCTTAACAGAATAACAGAGTTGGGTGGGACCTTGGAGTCCAACCCCATGATCAGGCAAGAAACTCTATACCAGGGGTCGGCAACTTTAAACACTCAAAGAGCCACAAAGGTCCTAAACTGAAGCCCCATGTTCAATTCTGGAGCTGACCGGAAGTCTGGTTCCCCCATCATAGAGTCTCCTCCTAGTGCGGCATCCTTTTTACTCTACCTGTCCTAACTGAAATCAATTGTGGAGCCACCGGTGACAGGGAGCCGCAGCAGAGGGATGAAAGAGCCACATGCAGCTCCAGAGCCGCGGGTTGCTGACCCCTGCTCTATACCATTTCAGACAAATGGTGGTCCAATCTCTTCTTAAGAACCTCCAGTGTTGGGGCATCCACAACTTCTGGAGGCAGCTTGTTCCACTGATAAATTGTTCTCACTATCAGGAAATTTCTTCTTAGCTCTAGGTTGGCTTTCTCCTTGATGAGTTTCTATCCATAGCTTCTTGTCCAGCCTTCAGGTGCTTTGGAAAATAGGTTTACCTCTCTCTTCTTTGTAGCAGCCCATTAGATACTGGAACACTGTCTTGTCTTCAGAGCACATACTGTATAGATAGGGACACAAAGGAAGCATCCACTTGATATTGCATCTTGCAGCTGATGAGCTTTATAGCACAATAAATTTATTGAAACCCAAAAAAGTGGGGGGAACACCATTTTTAAATAGATGACAGATCTAGTTATTGTTGACTGAGCCTAACCATTGCAGAGTGATAATGATTTTTCCTAACCAAAGGCACTTAGAAGAAGAGGATGTTGGGAACATATTCATATTTATGTGTGAAATGTCAGAGAAGTGGGTATGAATCAACTACAACTTTCTTCTCTAAAAGATGAGGTACTCACCTAGGGTTCATGTGTGGTCCTCAGATGCTCCAAGAAAGAATTATGCTGCTAAAATCAAACTGTTATATTACATCTTTCAAGAAATCGACATCGTCTTTTTGTTGTTATGATGTAAGGTGTCAAATATAGTACACACACTTTATTCTATAACTCATTAGCTGAAAAAGGTTGCTCATTTAGCCCCTATACACCTGGGGTGTCGTTGCATCACTGCTACATAATCTCTGCAAATTTTGGAGGTCCAAAATAATTTGGAGAAAAATGCTACTTTGGTGTCAGGTTTCAGAGGCTGTTTTACTCCCATCCATTTCTGAGTGTCTGTTCTGTGTCTCAGTACGAAACAGCTTGACAGGAAGTGGGTTTTTAATGCTGACATCCATGCCCATTATTTTTTTAACTTGTCAAAATTAGTGCTGTTTTGCCAGTCTGCAAAATCGCTCTTTATATTTGTGTCATTTACATAAAACAACATGAGCTGGCTGCACCTGGAAAAGCTGCTGTGTTTCTATTATTATTTAATCGCTCACCAAGCTGCTCATTTAGAGCTATGCCACGTTGTTTTTTGCCCTGTGGGCATAAACTACTCACTCTCTTATTGGTCATCATAGTCTTTAAGTCTCCCACTTATGGGAGGAAAGGAAAGAAATCAGAAGATTTTCTTTCTTTCTTTCTTTCTTTCTTTCTTTCTTTCTTTCTTTCTTTCTTTCTTTCTTTCTTTCTTTCTTTCTTTCTTTCTTTCTTTCTTTCTTTCTTTCTTTCTTTCTTTCTTTCTTTCTGTTTGAAACCGAATAATAATATCCTAAAGGATTTCATCACTTAAATAAAACATCCGTGTTAAAATGCTGAGGGCTACTTTCAATCGTGCTGTGCTTCTTCAAACATGCCTTCCCTTGAGCCCAGTGCCCTAAAGTCTATGCTTATATCATCCCATGTGTTTTATTTCCAGTAATTTTAAAACATCATTATCATTATTCATCTTGGTGAAAATCAGATGCCTCACAGATTCAGTGGCCTTACTTTCATCCCTTTGTTGGCATCCGGTGCCCTCCTGTGATAGTGCCATAATAGACACCTTCAGTATCACATGAGAAGAATCAGATACTTTTCACAAGGACATAACTCTGCGCTAAAGCGCTTAGGCCTTTGCTCCTTGCCTTAGTGGAGAAAGAAAAGCCAGGCATGTTGAAATCAAAAGGAAAGGCATTTGAATTCTGCTCCGGACATATACAACTTTTTATTGGGAATGGAATGGAATGGAATAGAAATAGAATAGAATAGAATAGAATAGAATAGAATAGAATAGAATAGAATAGAATAGAATAGAATAGAATAGAATAGAATAATAGAATAGAATAGAATAACTTTATTGACATTTTGAATGTACACTAATCGGCCTATATTAAAATGAAATTTTGTTGCATATAGCTCTCAGAGGATCACCACCTCCAATATACACTACATAATCATGACAATAAATAAATACATACATACACACATACACACACGCATGCATACACACATACATAATTATGCATATATTTTATAACACAAACAACACAGTCTAGTTTGGATATAAATATATATGTACATGGCGAGAAAAACATACCTTGCGAGTTTACCAGATGGATGGCATAAGGAACAAAGAAAGCTGTTACAGAATTTGGTAGTTCTTCTAGAAATGCGATGGTACATATCACTAAGATATGAACTTTTTCTCTATTGGCTTCATGCTGGGGATCAAAATTCCTAATCACTCTTTTGGTTTGCCAAGCATTTTTAGAGGCACTGTTCCCACAGTTGCAAGTTACAGCAGCCAAGTTCACAGGGGCCAGAGGCTTTTGAGTTGCATAGTAGAGTTTCCCTTCTCCAAACTCAGCAGGGCCTGGTCAAAAATGGTGTACAGCCAGGGGTGGGCTGCTGGGAGTTTGCAGGGGTTCGGGAGAACCTCTAGCTAAGATTCTGTACAGTTCGAAGAACCCCCAAATCCCACTCCTAGCTGGCCCTGCCCACCCCTCCCAGGAGTCCCTATGTGGCCCGTTTTGGATGCAGGAAAGTGTAGGGCACGCGTGGAGACTCGGGGTGGGCGAAAAACAGGCCTACCAGAAGTTCGGGAAGTTCAGGCCTGTTTTCGCCCTCTCAGAGGGCCTCTGGAGCCTGAGGAGGCTGTTTTCGCCCACCCGGAGGCTCAAGGAAGTCTCCAGAGCCCGAGCAGGGCAAAAACGCCACCACCACCACCCCGCCGTGATGCCCACCCAGCAACCAGGCAGAGAACCCCTTGCTAAAAAATTTGAAGCCCACCCCTGTATACGGCGAGAAAAAGTTATTTCAATATGAAACAACCACTAAGAAGTGACTTGCAGAAAAAAGAATACAGCGGCCAGACACTGAAGCAAACGTGAGAAAGAAACTCGAAATCACCCCAACTGGATTTTGTTTAGTATAAGATTTAGTATAGATAGCAAGATGTTTTCAAGTTTTCAAGATAATAAAGTAACATATCTGAATCTGTACGTCTGTTTCTTGACCAACATCCATGAGTTGTGATCTTCTGTAGTGGTAACTTCTGTTCACTATGTCCCAAAAATATTTTCCAGTGAATCGTCCTGTTTTGGCCAGAGAACAGCTAGCTCTGCCATTAAAACTGAAGAATTGTTATCATAGATCAACATATTAAATTCAAATGGTAGGACAGAAAATGAATTTCAGAGTATCTGATTGTTTTAAATTTGCCTTGTATATTCTTCTTTTTCATTTTCAAGGTTAAAGGTTGGCAAAAATATATTCTTAAATATTATTTATGACTGTGTTGGGGCTACATATTAAAATTAGGAGCCTTAGTCCCCTAAGACTGACTCTGTTCATTTTCATCTCTTAAAAAACTGCCATATTGCCAATATTTGTTGGAATGGTCTAAGAGGATCCACACTGAGATAGACAAAGATTTCCTACGGCATCTGGAAACTGCAGGAGAGAAAAGAGACATTTGTGGGATCATGGGATCAAAGCAGAATTTTTGAAATTATATTTCCAGCTTTACCACCTCCAAACAGATGTACATTTTAAAAAAAGTTAGCCATCTGTTACATACACTTACTAACTGCATGTATCCAGCAATAAACCAGAAGTTATGAATAGGCGAACGGAATACATGTACATGTGTGTGTGATTCTACATGCAAAGGGAAAGCTTCATATATTTTGGAATTTTAGGTGTCTGCAACCCTATGAAGGATCTCTGATCTTGAAGGGACTGAGCATAGTAATCTTTACTTTGAGCCAGTTAGTCATTCCCTCTCAGCCCACTCCACCTCACAGATAGTCATTGTAGGGAAAATAAGAAGCACAAACATTATGTATTTCATCTTGAGCCATACAAATAAATGACCAATCATGGTCCTCTCACGATTGGATTAGTGATTCTGTGGGCCAGATCTACATGGAGCTGCCCTTGAAAGCCACCTGGAAACTACAGCCACTTCAAAATCCAGTGGCACAAACAGCAATGAGCATCTTTCAATGTACCCATGTATCGCCACAGTTACACAACCTATGTTGGTTCCAAGTCGGTTCTGAGCACAATTGAAGATGCTGGTTGTTACTTAGAGCCTGGATATTGGAGGGACTGCTTGTCTAGTACAGGGGTAGGCAAAGTTGGCTCTTCTATGACTCATGGACTTCAACTCCCAGAATTTCTGAGCCAATCATGCTAGCTTAGGAATTCTGGGAGTTGAAGTCCATGAGTCATAGAAGAGCCAACTTTGCCTACCCCTGGTCTAGTACATTCTGATAGAGTGGGTTTATTCCAGGTCTCTTCTATCATCTTGTGGGACTGAGGAAGTATGCTTTCTCACTCACAGCCCCCACCCTCTAGAACAGCAGAGATAAGACTCCAGAGATAAGCCTGCAGAAAGCTCTGAAATTCTAGCTGGTCAGCCAATTAGAAAGTCAACCAATTAACAATGTGCTTCATTGCCCAAGTAACAACCCAACCCTCTACAAGAGGAGCTGTGTAAGAACATTATTCAGATGAGCATGGCAGCATCCCAGAGCACTGGAAAAAGAAAACAGACCGCCTATACAACAGCTTCCAACAAAATGGATACCTATGCAACTTTATCAAAAATTGCCTGACTACTCAATGCCCCACAGCACAACCAACATAAGCTATGGAAAGGATGACACTGCTATACATCAGAAACAACTTAGAAACAACCAATAGGCAATTACAACACACCCCATCACTATAGCATACAAAGCAACTAAAGCCCTCCAAAATATCTTACATAAAGTAAAAGACACAGTCAAATAAGGAAGAGTTGTCTACAATTTACAGGGAAGGATATTGACAACCATCATGTCAGACAGACAGGCTGAAGAGCAGTCAGAAGGCACAAGGAAAACTCCTTAATCCCACAATGCATGGAAAATGATGAGGATGATGTTATCCATTCTGTCAAGTTCAACACGTCGTGATTCTGTGGGCCAGATCTTTCCACATCTTCTGCATTATTTCTTTGAGTTCTTCTATGCTCTGGGTTATCTCAATTTTGATGGTCTCCAGTCACCTTATTCTTTGATGGCCTGGTTTCCTTCTACTGCTAACTCTTCCAAACATAATTGCTTTCTCCAGTGAATTTCCCCACATGACATGGCCAAAGTAAGTGAGACACATTTTCATGATTTTGCCTTCTAGTGACATGTCTGGTGTCATACGCTCCAGTTCTTGCTTGTTAGTCACCTTTGCTGTCCAAGGAATATGCAGGAGTCTTCTCCAGCACCACAGTTGATTTTCTTCCTGTCCTGCTTTTTTAAGGTCCAACTTTCACAACCATAGATAACTACAGGGAATACAGTAGAATGAACTAACTTACAATTGGAACTAACCTACATTTGATTGCCAGGCTGATGTTCATACTTTTCTATATTTGGCTTCTAATCATCATTACTGTCCAATGTTTTATTTCTGTGCTGTATTCTCTGCCTTGGGGTATCTGCGATCATAAGAAAATGAATTTTTCCACACATTCTATCCCGTCACTATCAATTTCTGGTTTGATGTTTCCCTTCCTTGCAGTGGTCATATGCTTGGTCTTTTTGATGTTCAGGAAGAGACCAAAATTCTCACTTTCTTCTTTGATTTTCTTGATCAGATGTTCCAGGCCTTCTTTGGTTTTTGAGAGGAGAATTGTATTGTCAGCATACCGAAGATTGTGTCTGTTTCTTCCACCAGTCTTTACCCCAGTTTTTGATTCTTCAAGATTAGCTTAGTCATGATGATTTCAGGATACAGGTTGTTTAAGAAAGGGAGAGAATGCAACCTTATCAAACTCCTTTCTCTGTCTTAAACCAATCTGTGCCTCCCTATGGTGTCTGCACACTGTCTTCCTGATTTGTGTACAGTGATTGTACCAATTTGACCAGATGTGCTGGTGCCCCCAGGTCTTGTAAGGCTCTCCATAGCTTCTCCTGAGCAACACAATTGAAGGCTTTCTTCTACTCTATGAAGCACATGTAAATGATATTTTGATATTCACAATATTTTTCCATGATCCAGTACAGGTTTGCAATATGGTGGCAGGTGCTATGAGTCCTTCAAAAGCTGGCTTGGACATATGGTAATTAATTCCCTTTCTGTCTGTCAAAGTCTGTCCATGCAATTCCCTTTATATGAAAAGGGATTTTCTGTCTGTCCATACAATTCCCTTTCCATGATAGGGAATGCATAGACAGACTCAACCATAGTTTCAGCTGTGAAACTGTAAGCATCCTTCACCAAGATAGATCCAAAAATACTAGAGAATTCCTGAAAACTTGTCACTCAGACAAATCAGTTATCAATAAACATAACTAAATGATTCAAAAGAGTCATTTAAAAAGCTAAGGGAACAAAAAGACCAGAAATCACCTTCTTCAGTAGCCAACGGCTAGATAAGCAGGGATTAATACCACACCAACAATCAAGCAGAAAACAATAGCAATAGCACTTAGCAATAGCAATAGTGCTTAGATTTATATACTGCTTCACAGTGCTTTACAGCCCTCTCTAAGCGGTTTGCAGAGTCAGCATATTGCCCCCAACAATCTGGGTCCTCATTTTACCCACCTCGGAAGGATGGAAGGCTGAGTCAACTTTGAGCCTGGTGGGATTCCATCTGCCAAACTGCTGGCAGCCGGTGATCAGCAGAAGTAGCCTGCAGTACTGCACTCTAACCAGTGTGCCATCGCAGCTCATGCCCTCATCAAGGAATTATCAAGGAGGGAAAAAAATCACATATACATACTAACACTGGCAGGGCAAACTACTGTATATAAACAGGGAGCAAATCCCACACTCACTTGCACTTGTGATGTTTCAGGTAATGAAACAACTGCAGGCAAACAACCAAGATCAGAGAGCACCAGGTTCAACCCTGAACTACATATATCCTCTTCTACTGTATAGGGCAGGGTTATCAAACTCGATTTCAATGAGGGGCGCATCAGGGTTGTGTTTGACCTTGGGGGGCTGGGGTGGGCAAGGACAGGATGGGCGTGGCCAGCTCAACGTCCCCCGTGTCAGGGCACTTGTGGTGGCCCGAGCGCTCTGCCAGCAATAATGGGTTCCCGAGCTCCGTTTCGGCTACAACCCTCTGCCAGAGAAAACGGGGCTTGAGAGGGCCGCACGCAGCCCTCCCGAGCTCCGTTTTTGTTGGCAGAGGCACTGTGGGCCAGTCCTTCACTGTTTTCAGGGTGGCCCCACGGGCCAGTTCTAAGCACCCCATGGGTCAGATCCGGCCCCCGGGCCTTGAGTTTGACACCCCTAGTATAGGGTATGTCTCATGAGACAATTTAGTTCCACTTATATCAAGATGAATTGCAATATCAAAATGATAACCACCGCATATTTTAAGAGCTGGTAAAGTTCTAAAGTATACCACCATCCCAAATTCATAATAAACTACCTTAAACTTTTCCCCACCTTCAATTGCCACTTGAGATAGGTAGCTGGAGAGCAGATGGAGGAAATAGAGGCTGTTAATATTGTAATTAATGCTCCATCTGCTACAATTTCCTGTCTGTACTCTAATGAGTTGTGTTGCATTTGTCACCTACACCAGTCTTAATTGGCTGAATATGGGAGATGGGGAGAAAAATCATTAGAATTAATCATACCTTCTTATACATATTTACTTGTATGTGTGAACTAGCTCTATTCAAATATAAATAGCTTTCTCCAAGATTTTGGTTTATACAAAAGTCAAAACCTCTATGGATTTTCAGGTGGAGATTAAAAGTGGGGCTCCCTTTTTTTTTCTAGGGACTAAGCAGTCTAGTCAGTCATACAAAATTTATTTCACCAATTTACTCCAAGAGGAAATAACTGCTGGAAATTTTATCATTAAAAAAGAACAAATGACAGATATATAGGTTAATTAGCAAACATCCTTAGAACTGCAGATACTTAATGCATAAAAAAATAATGTTTTTTGCCAGCTTAATGGATCAGCGCATGCATGTATGAGGAAGAGATAAGTGTCTTTGATTATGCAATCTGCTTGATCAATTTTTAAAACATGTAAGTAATTTGCATTTATTGTCAAGAAATGATACATTGCTATGATCTGATGTGGCTCTACCACTGAGCTACAATCCCTCACTGACAGAGGTCAAAATTGTTCATTAAATTGTAGAGTTCAGAGACAAGAAATCTACTGTATTTTTCGGAGTATAAGACGCATCTTTTTCCTCCCTAAAAGAGGCTGAAAATTTGGGTGTGTCTTATACTTCAAATGTAGCTTTTTCGAAGCTTTTTTTTCCAGCCCTAACGAGGTGCTAATGATCTTCCCAGCTTCCTATTCCCTCCGAAGAAGGTTTTTTCCAGTCCTAAGTCTTTGCAGGCTTGTTTTCATTCCTACTCCCTCTGAAAAAGGGGTGCTTTTCAGCCCTAACCAGAGGATAAAATAATGTGCTGAAGCTGAACAGACTAAGGACGCTAGCCAGATGAATACCTGGTAGGTAGATTTTTCCCCCTATTTTCCTCCCCCAAAACTAAGGTGCGTCTTATACTCTGAAAAATACGGTAATTTGTGGAAGATGTGTTTTGGGTTTTTGCTGGTGATCTTTGTTCATATATTTTTCGATGCTTGGGAAACCTGCACATTCTTTTTCACCAATGACAGTATCATTGGGAATCATTGAACCCATGATGGTGAATGCAACCATACTGTCAACAACTCATCTCTTTTTGACATGCAATGGACTTTTTAAAGAGGAGAGCCACAATCATATTATCCACCTTCGTGACTTTTTTGTCCTCCATCAGGACAACTCTAGGTCTGTGATACAAAAATCTATCACATAGTTGACATGTCATGCTTCTTTGAAAGATATTTCTTGTCTCTAACTCTACTGAGATACCAAAACTCTTATTCCCAAATTCAGTTTATAATTCCAACCAGACCTAAATAGCTTTATTGGAATGACCAGAAAAATTGTAAAACAGTGTACAATTAATGAATTAACTTAGCTTGTGTAACTAAACTGCTGAGTTTTAATCCTTTCACCTTGTGAGAATTGGCAAAGATACGTTCTAGTTTTGGGTTCCCCCCTCCCAGTCAAAATAAGAGTAATTAAACTTAATACTAACCTTTTTCCTGAAAAAAACCAACTTCCCCTTTTGGTTTAACTTGGCTTGGTTTCCTGGCCGGTGAACGCTTGCATTATGTGTGCCTGTGTGTTCAAATGTTAAATTGGAACAGGTTCCTTGCAATTTGGCAGGCATTATGTGGAGTAAGTCACATTCAGAAGGAATTGAATGAGTGCTGAGAAATGTTAGGAAACTTCTAAGATTGTCCAGTCAGAATTGTGAGACTTCTAAGTGTGAGATGAGGAAATTTTAATGTGTTTCATGTTTGGATATTATCATTTTAAAAAATTCTTTTGCCTCTGGCTGTCTTCAGAGGGAGCCTCGGTATGCAGATGAGTAGGCTGTATTTCTGCAATCCATTTTGCATCCTATTTTAATTCCTATTTTGCACCAGAGGCACTGTGTTTATGAGATCTAAGAGGTTTGTGGATTCATTTGTGCTTGCTTCCTTTCATTTTAAAGCAGATTGTGGCAGCTACACAATATGGCATAAGCCATGCAGGATAATCATTCTTTCTCACATGCCCCCAAAACCTTATATTGTGTTTCTGGTTTTAGGTGAAATATTAATATTAATTGTTACCCATGTATATCTTTGCATCAGTCATTGTGTATGTATGTCAGAGGTGGGTTCTTTCCGGTTCAGACCGGTTCTATAGAACCAGTAGTGGGGATTTTCCCCCGCTTACCAAACCGGCTGGCCACGCCCCTGAATCGGCTCTCTCGGCAGCGCCATAGGCAGCGCCATCTTGTTTTTCACTTCTGCGCATGCACAGAAGCTGTTTTTGGCTTCTGCGCATGCGCAGAAGTTGGGTTTTCAGCACCGCATGCGCACGTGCCCATGCGGCGTGGGAGGAAGCGAACCAGCAGCAAGGTAAGTTAGAACCCACCCCTGATGTATGTATATAAGGAGCCGAGGTGGCGCAGTGGTTAAATGCAGCTACTGCAGGCTACTCCAGCTGACTGCTAATTCAGCAGTTCAGCTGTTCAAATCTCACCAGGCTCAAGGTTGACTCAGCCTTCCATCCTTCTGAGGTCGGTAAAATGAGAACCCAGATTGTTGGGGGCAATATGCTAAACTCTGTAAACCGCTTAGAGAGGGCTGTGAAGCGGTATATAAGTCTAAGTGCTATTGTTATAATGCCTTCTGTATCCTCACACAAGCACTCTTTGTGCCTGTTTCAAGTTGCTTTAAACTGTTTTTTAAAAGGTGAGAACAACTTGTCCATCATATAGATCTAGAAATTTCTTTATTTAAACTTCTTATGGAAATGGAAAAAGATGGCATTTGATTTCATGGGGTAATATTTGGGCATGGAAGACAAACAACTGAATCTGTTTCCCATTTTTGAGGCCCAGGTGATGGGAATGGGGCAGAAAAAAATCTCCTCAACTCAAAAGCTGATAACCAGACAGAATAGGACATAAACTGGGGGTGGGGGACCTTTATTCTGCAGAATATATGACGTCTCAAGAAGCTTGTTCTGTTAACCGACACCAAAATGGGCCAGTTTCTTGACTTCAAATATCAAAATACTATTTTAAAAAATTCAGGACAAAACAGCTTTGTAACCCAGATAATTTTATCCCTTCTCAAACTAAGCTAAAGCAAGTAATGAAGATCGCAACTCCATAGAATGAATTTATGAAGGACACACATATTCTCACAATGTAACTGGCCATTCAAGAAACTAGCTTTCTGGACTCAATCAATGATATATCTTTTAGACTTGAATCGATTGCCTCGAAATGAATCAGGAGAGCTTTGAAATGTGTTGACATCAAAATGCATTTCTAAATACAGTACACTTTTTTTGTTCCAGAAAAGAACTATTTCACCAAACCATCCTGCTCTAAAGTGGTGTCTTTCGGTTACCTTTGACCTCAGCTTTCACAGTACTGAGCTAGATGGTTGAAAATTATGGGTATTAAGGTCCAACACAAATGGATGACACCAGTTTTGAGAAACAGCATTATTTTCCTAGGTTACAGAAAGAAAAAAAACCACTGACACTTGATAAAAATGTTTTCATGAGATTTTGTACATATCCCCCAATATAGGTTTTTTTTGTACATGAGTCTGCTAATATAAACCTATTCACAAACAATTTTGACTTAAGGCAATGCATTTGTCTTTTTGTATCCTTCCATAATGCATCTTTTTTTTTCCTGTTTCTCTCCCATCGATAATCCCTTAATTCAACATGAAACCATTTAAAAGAAATGTAACCTAGACTCATTGCTTTGGTTAATCGATTATCAGTTCATCAAGGCTCTCTACTATCTCTAAGAGAGACAGCAGTAAGAGATTTGTATGAATGCCCAGAAAGAAGAAGGCAAGTGATTATAATTTTGGACAAAGTTTTAACTCTTCGTTCCACCATGTGACACACACACACACACACACACACACACAGAGAGAGAGAGAGAGAGAGAGAGAGAGAGAGAGAGAGAGAGAGAGAGAGAGAGAGAGAGAGAGAGAGAGAAGGGGACTGGCCCATTTTTAGACTACATCATTTAGTTTCCTCAGTGGAAAGCAGAAGCCATGGAAATTCCCTGTTCCTACCCAAACAACACACTGTGATTGATGATGTATTGTTTGTTGGGGAAAAAATAAAAACTTTTTATTTTTAAAAAATTCCCTGTTCCATTCAGCAAAGATCATTCACAGTCTGCAAGTCGGCAAATCAGTTGGTTGACATGCTACCTGGAGCCAAGCATTAAGGGTATGAAATCTATGATAAAATGTGTTAAAGTTCCGAGAACCCATCGGGGCTCACAGGCTCACCCAGGAGCAGGACTGGATGACATGGAATTGAACTATCAGGATCTTTCTTAGGATGTTTAAATGCCTAGAAGTGATTGTCTTAAGTACCATATACACACCTGGGTTGAAACATACCATTCGGATTGTGTCATGGTTACGAATGTATTTATTTATTAACCAGAGGCATCCTGCAGTGCAGATAGTAAATGTACCTGTACAGGATTCTTCCTGTTAATGTAAAATATATTGAGATAATTACGCCATCTGAAGGCAAAGCGTGCCTTGCTTTCAGCAGCTTTTCTTTTAAATCAAATGTTTGTCAGGCCGAGCATCTCCACTCATCTCAGTTGTGTTAAGAACAGCAGGGAAGACTGATAATACATCAGAAGTGGAGTCTGAGCCATTGAGGTACAACTCTACAGGTGACATTATGCAGCAAAGCAACTGTGTGGGGATCTTTGAAGGAAAGTGATTTCAAATGGGAATGCCTACTTCAATGTAAGAGTGGAAAACTGAAAACTCAAGCACAGAGCTTTATTTTTTTAGAAAAAATACTCTATAATAAATAACCCATTAACAGCTATTGGAAAAAAGTGCATGCTTGGTTACAAGAAATTACAGAGAGAACAATGGAATTCATCCCAGAATTTTTCCTGCTGGGGATAATGGAAAAACAACATCCAAAAAACATACAATATTAAATACTACATATTACAACTGTGGCAAGAATAACATATGCACAATATTGGAAAGACAATCAAACCCCACCAGAAAATATACTAATGGACAAAATATATAGATGTGCTGAAATGGACATGCTGACTATTCAACTCAAAGGACAATGCAACTCAGAATACTACAAAACATGGACTATATGGTACAACTGGACTAAAAAAAAGAGGAAAGACTGTGTGACAACGTGAGAAGAAAATGAAGACAGAAGAGACTGTAAATTTATGATTTAATGTGCATAAT
This sequence comes from Diadophis punctatus similis, assembly GCA_023053685.1. Classification (NCBI taxonomy): domain Eukaryota; kingdom Metazoa; phylum Chordata; class Lepidosauria; order Squamata; family Dipsadidae; genus Diadophis; species Diadophis punctatus. The sequence continues at coordinate 9,119,085 of JALIGW010000025.1, read as the reverse complement.
CGAGATATAACAATGTTGTAAAAACGGGTGTAGATCTGTATCAAAATATTTAGATGTTTAATGAAGAAAAATAATAATAAATAAATAATAAATAAATAAATAACCCATTAACAATACAGACAAGGGTGTCTCACAGTGGGAAATCAGATTTTAATGCTTTTTCTGAATTTAGGTGGGTCTAATTTAGCTTTCCCAGATCCAAAGTGCAACCCCTGATGAACAAAGTTGAACACATGCTTAATAAGGTTCAGGGAAGACCGGCCCATATGACTTGCTCCCTGAAGAAGACTAAATATATTCCCTCCTTTTGTGATTCCTCAAGCCAGCAGAGTGTTGGCTTTAAGAATTGCCTGCTTGTCTTCCTTGCAAACCCTGCCCATCATCCAGTAATGTGCTCATACATGCAACACAGGACCTGCCCAATTCCTCTGCTGCATACATCAATCCTCTTAAACCTCTATTCTTCCATATTAAATACATTTCCTTTAGTGTCGATGTTTTTATTTCTCAATCCTCATGTTCTCCCTCCTCTCTTTCTCTCTTGTGTCCCGTTTGTTTGTTTGTTTGTTTGTTTGTTTGTTTGTTTGTTTGTTTGTTTGTTTGTTTATTTATTTATTTATTTATTTATTTATTTATTTATTTATTTATTTATTTATAAACAGGCATTTTAATACCTGTGAATTACCAGTGCTGTAATGAAATGGGATCCCATCTGCTAAGTTGATTTAAAAGAGGTGGCCTTTCATTACAAATGGTGTTTAAATCTACTTGCCATGAGATTTTAAGTCCATATTATTATTAAAATATTATGATTTGTTTGAATAATTCAAGCAAAATCAACAGCAGAAGAAATCCACAGTCAAGTGGGAGTGGTGGAAACCCACAATCCTGAGAGCAAAAGTAGATTAAGCAAATTATTGGGAGCAGAAGCAGAGAAGCAGAATTGCAATCAATGTACAGTACAAATACCTCCATTAATATGATTGTATAATGCTACATTTGCTGTATCAACTTTTCTAAATATGGAAGGCTAAGAAGAGTAGTATTGTATTAAGTTTCTCTGAGTTTCACATGTAATTATTCAACGTCTGCTTTAAATATACACTAATACTGACCCATTCAGAGGAGCAAGAAAGGAAGAATGAAACATTTAACCATGTTGATAGGATTAAAAACAAATTGTTGAAATACTTTGCATGAATTATAAAGTGCTCAAATTCCAGGTATCCACTGATATTTTTGTGTATTCCTAAAGCAATCTGACAGGGACACCGTGGCTCAGTGGCTAAGACGCTGAGCTTGTCGATCAGAAAGATCAGTGGTTCGATTCCCTAGCGCCGCGTAATGGAGTGAGCTCCCATTACTTGTCCCAGCTTCTGCCAACCTAGCAGTTCGAAAGCATGTAAAAATGCAAGTAGAAAAAAATAGGGACCACCTTTGGTGGGAAGGTAACAGCGTTCTGTGCGCCTTCGGCGTTTAGTCATGCCGGCCACATGATCACGGAGACATCTTCAGACAGCGCTGGCTCTTTGGCTTTGAAACGGAGATGAGCACCGCCCCCTAGAGTTGGGAACAACTAACACATATGTGCGAGGGGAACCTTTACCTTTACCTTTAAAGCAATCTGAAACACAGCAAAAGACTGCAGTAGATATGTGAAGAACAATCCCACTGGAAATTTATTAGGATGAAAAACTTGATTAATCAAGCCAAGTCTTGATTACCATTGGCCATTTACTGGTTCTTCATACAGGCTGGATTTGACTTGGGATTTCTGACATAACAACTACATCTTCTGGCGATGTACCGCTTTGGTTTTTATTGGCTGATGAGTGAGTGTATCCACACTGGCTTTCTTCCCAACTGGTTCATTTCAGCATTCTATAGAATAGAATGAGTGTCTGTGGAGATTCTCAATCATCCACGTCACAGTTGTTCCAAAGGTGCTGTTCAAAAGGCAAGAAAGTCCAGTTGCCTTTTGAACAACGCCTTTGGGACAACAGGATGTTGTGGTCCGCCAGCAGCCTGCGGAGCTGGCGGCAGAGTCAGACAGCAAGGAGGCTGGGGGAGCCTGTTCTCAATGCGCGCATGTGCAGAGCTGCCAGAAGGCAAGAACAGAGGAGAAGGACTACTCGGGAGTAAGGTTTGGAGATAATTGGCCCCTCCCATAGGTTATATAAGTGGATCACAAGGGATGGTTCGTTGCAGGAAGCAACTTCATTGAACTCTTGTCATTCTAGCTCGGACTCTGTTTCTGTTTGGCCTTGCCAAGTTTCTTGCTAATTGGTCCTTGGCAGTTTGTCAAGGAAGATCAAGGTTTGTGTACTTATCTGCCTTTCCCCGAAAGACTGTTGTCGGACTTGTTATCATTTGTTTGGGACTTATTACAGCTGGCAGTGAAAATAATTACCAGCTGTTAAAATAAAAGAGGTTTTTGGGACGCCGTCTGTGTCATATTATTTAATCAGGAAGCCTAGGTCAGAACACAGGATGAATATAGCATGCCATGCCTGTTCAGCCCAATTTGTAGACCTCTCGAAGCCTTCCACATCATATTGTACAGCACTTTATAATAATACAATTTTCTTTTCTTTTTTTTTCTCTCCCCTTTTTTTAATCACCTGAGCAACCAAATGGGTGTCCTAAGCCTCTGAGTGGTGTTATATGCCTATAATTCTTTCCATTCCCTAAAATAAAAAAGGCCTAACATTTCAGCCCCATCTATTCCAATGATGCTATAATCTCACTGTCACGTTGTCACTCCACCCTCTGAGGCTGAAAATTGCACACAGGCATATATAGGGCCTTAATTAATGGAAATGGCTCATTTTTATGCCGTAAAATAAGTGATGCTTTTGCCAAGTAGTGGCATTCCTTATTTTGGCCTGATGAGCTCCTCTCTGGATTTGATTTTCAATGCAAACACAGCATCACCGCTGTGGTCTGGCAGATAATTTTCAATTCATCTGCCACGGGCAAGTCATCCATGACAACATTTGACAAAGAAGTTGATAATCCTTTCTTGTCCCTCATGTAATTCTGTTTTCATAACCTGTTCTAGAGATCTTTGAAAAAGATCAGGTTCCATAAATGAACTGCTCAAGAGGAGAATAGCTTACTTTCATATCCATATTAACCTGGATTTGCTGGTTCTACCTCTACCATCGCATGCCCTTTTATGGTCCAAACATGAGTATTTGATAAACTGCTACAAAATGCCATCAGAGGCATTTTCCACAGAATTAAGGTGTTAGGAGCATTCAATAAAATTGGAAAGGGCTATGGTTAATGAAGTCTGCAACCCTTTTTCACCATTTAGTGAAAAATATCATTAATTCTTCTCAAGGGCACCATTAATCATCACAATGCATCCCGTATTGCTACTGTCAGAACACTGTACATTATTTCATTGTCTTTGATATGTGTACTTCTTTTGTCCAGTTTATTTTAAGGTTGTTGTTGTTGTTGTTGTTGTTGTTGTTGTTGGCTTTAGGTTCACTGTGAGAAAAAGTAAAAAAGACTAATTGTTTAAATACTCTGAGAGAAGAAAAAATAAAGCAAGTTGAAAATATTATCAAGACAGCCATTTTGCTCTTTCTATTTAAGTCAGCTTTCTTTATTACAATGTACTTCTTCAGCTGAAGAATCAGTAGGGAGGCATTATGCTTTCCAAGCAGCTAAAATGCATGTCTCAAGATTTGCCTGGTCCATGACCAATCTGTTGCTTTATGTCAAAATAAAAATATGGCCATGCAAAACAGCTGGTTTGGGTGTTTGAATGTGAAGTTGACCAGATCTTTTGGTAGTGGATCTTGCAATAGTGGATAGATTACATTCTTCAGATCCATTTCTGCATCCCTCCTATTCCCCACGATTGTTTTATTTGTGAATATTATTCCTTAGGGTTTATTATATAAAAAGCACAGTGATGTCTGTGACTAATAAGATGTGTGTACCCATGTGACTTTGTACATTAAAATCAAGGAAAGAACATCCTTGCTCCTTTCATAGTCCACTAAAGAACCTTAACAATGTAGATTCTGCTATAAGGCTGTTTCTTTTTTGCACATTTATCTGTACTTATCCAACACCTTGAAGAAACAGACTTCCCTGTTGCAGTTCAAGGCCAGCAGGAGATAACCACCTTCCTAATTTTATTTATTTATTTCTTTTACAAACATTGCAGATAGCCTTTAGCAGTGAATTCTTGAAAGCAAGTGAGAACTATTTTTCACTCTTGCTGATATATATATATATATTTTAATTCCAGCAAACAGAGATGTGGTCATTTCCCAACTTATATACTGTATTTCTAATATTAGTATATTTTACTTCACTTATTTCCTAAACATTAATCAAAAATCAGCTTATAATTTCTTTATCCTCTTTTCCACATCATCACTTTTCCCTTACAAAATATATTTCAAAATTACATATTTCAATCTTTATATTTTACATATATTTTATCCTTATTACAATGAACAATTTATTCATAGTTATGTAATACTAGTAAATTAATTAATAGAATAGAATTCTTTATTGGCCAAGTGTGATTGGACACACAAGGAATTTGTCTTTGGTGCATATGCTCTCAGTTCACATAAAAGAAAAGATACATTTGTTAAACATTCATATTAACACTAATTTTTATCTCTTATATCCCAACACATATAACTTCATTTCTATATGTTTCTTCTATCATCAAACTTATATTCAAAAATATTACTTTTCTTTTCTTTTTCATATAAAACATATTTAAAAGTCATATTTTCAATCTTCATCTTTTCTTTTATCAAACTTATTTAAAAATATATTGCATATTTCAATCTTTGTATTTTCTTCTATTTTTCAATCTTCACCTTTTCTTATATTAATTTATAACTTCATTTCTACATGTTATTCATATATATATATATATATATATATATATATATATATATATATATATATATATATATATATATATTCCTTATTACAATGAACAATTTTTTCATACTTATATAATACTAAATTAATTAAGCATACACATTAACACTAATTTTTATCTCTTATATCCCAACACCTATAACTTCTTTTCTACATGCTTCTTCTAACATCAAACTTATATTCAAAAAGATTACTTTTTTCCCCCATACAAAACATATTTAAAAGTTACATTTTCAATCTTCATATTTTCTATTATCAGGCTTATATTCAAAAATATTACTACTAATTTACACATTTTTATTTTTATTTTATCCCTTCTCTTTTACCCTGCTCCAAAGTTTTAATCCCCTTTTCTTTTTCTTTTTTGGTTGCCTTCCCCATATTTCTTTTAGCTCTCTCTTTTCTATCTTTAACTCCTCTTTTTTTTCCTATAGTCTCTTTCTCTCTTCTCTTTTCCCCTTTTTGTTGTCTGATATTGCTTTCATTTGTTTCTAGTTTTTTCTTTCTTTCCCCTTCTAGCTTTCTTTTCCTTCCTTATCTTTCCCATACCAGAGATTTTTCCCTTCTGCTTTGCTACCTTTTTCATCCTCTATATTTCAATCATCCCTTTGTTGTATTTTCTTTCTTGTTGCTTATTTCTTTGTTCCTCTGTTTCTTGCACTCTTCCAAAGTTCTCCATCTTTTCCTCGTTTGTCTGAACTGCATTTGTTATTTTTTGCATTATGTTTTCCAGTTTCAGTTCTATACAATCCATAATTTGAAATATTTCTTTTCTTCCCACACACTGCTTGTTTACAATAGTCTTAGTATCCTGGGGTATGCTTTCCACATCTTTATTTCCACTTGGTATCATTTTTGCAGCAAAGTTTAGTCCACGTTATTTGTCCACAAAAAGAAAAATTCCAAGAGTTACACCCTCTCTCCCCCCCCCCAAAATGGTTCTCCTGCTTCAAATCAGAAATTCCTCTTCATTATTCTGTGCTCTCAGTTCATTATTTTATATTTATAAATCCAGTATATATAATAGTCAATTTATATTAAGTCAAAGACAGCTTCCAGTTCAAGTATCAATGTTTTTTTTTCTTTAAAATAGGGTATCATTCCAAAACCACATCTTCTTTTAAATCTTCCAAGAAAATTTTTTTGTTTTCCTCCTAGTTCCCAAACATTTCCCCCCACAATTTTAGCATGCTTGACTCTCCGCTAATCTTTAGCTTCCTTATTTCTCCCCCTCATTTTGGAGGGGTTTTTTTTGAAAAGCAAACAGTCCTTTCTATCCCAGATTGCAAATCACTCACTTTTCCTCCTGCTCAGTCTTGTTGATTCTGGTTCTCCTTCAGCTTTGTGGCAGCCATGTTTGCTGCCGCAGCTCCGCACCATCAGCTAGGGGCTTGCCAGCTTGGGGAGGGGAGATGCAGCTCCCCTCTACCCTCCTGGTGGTCCTCTTTACATCACCCCTTCTACGGGGGGGCTTAGGTCTGAATTCTGACCCTCAGATGTGGAGTGTTTGGAGCCGGTCGCGGTCCCGGCTTCCGATCTCGCCAAAGGAGGAACCAGAAGTCCCTCTCTTGCTGAAATATTAAGCTCACACCTTCCCTTTTTGTTGCAGGGGAAATGGCCACTCAGATGGATTTTTGAGAGGTTATAGTACACAAAGGTATAGGAGATGAGTGACTGACACACATTTTCTTGCCATTTCATCTTGGGAGGTTTAGCTCTAGACTCAGTAGCTACATGCAGACACAGTAGAATACTTGACATCTTCACCATTTAGTAGCCTGATTGTGAGATGGCGGCTATAAAAATGTTAAAATAAAACGAATAGTAGGAATTCAGAGGAGTTTCTGAGTGCTTTTAATGTCTCAATCTCTTACTAGCATATACTGTAAACTAACTTTGTGTCGTGTTTGCAGTATGGTGATGCATCCCCATCAACACTAACAGGCAAGCTACCATATATAAACAGAGAGCAAACCCCACTCCCTTCTAGCACTAAAGATGTTACCTAGTCAGGTAACAAAATGTCTGCTAGCAAGTAAGTAAGCTCAGAGAACACTCCAGAGTTATTTCTTTCTTGTACTTTCTGAAAGGAGACAATCAGACTGAATCTCAAATGATTTCAAACAACCTAACATAGCATAGTGGTTAAGATGTGTGAAACTAGGCTAAAGTTGGCATAACCTAAATATGAAGCAGGCATGTAAGCAGTGAGGAGACAAAGCCAGGAATTTTGCCTAAAAGATCCCTTGCGGGTTGTAGATAAGAAGAAAAGAAGTTTAAAAAGTCCTCCACTCCTCTACTCGCAACAGAATACCCTATGCAACCAGACTTGAAATCCTGGGCTTAGAAAGCTTAGAACTACGTCGCCTTCAGCACGACCTAAGCATAGCTCATAAAATTATCTGCTACAACGTCCTTCCTGTCAACGACTACTTCAGCTTCAACCACAACAATACATGAGCACACAACAGATACAAACTCAAAGTGAACTACTCCAAACTTGACTGTAGAAAATACGACTTTAGCAACAGAGTGGTTAATGCCTGGAACTCACTACCTGACTCTGTGGTTTCGTCACCAAACCCCCAAAACTTTACCCTCAGACTGTCCACTGTTGACCTCACCCGATTCCTAAGAGGTCAGTAAGGGGCGTGCATAAGTGCACCAGCGTGCCTACCGTCCCTGTCCTAAGGTTCCCTCATATCAATACCCATCTTATGTATATAAACAATGTTATATCTATGTATATTACCAACACATACTTGACAAAAAATAAATAAAAATAAATAAATAAATAAATAAAGGAAAAAATGTCTCCTGAACCAGACAAAGGAAGCTGGGTCTGAGCACATAGAAAACCCTCAATCCCAGCTAATGAGAAAGAGATTGGGTTAAAGGAGATTTGAAACTCATTTACTCCTTGAGTCTTTCCCCTCCCCCCTTGGGATCCAACTTTCTTTAGGGATAGGCATATTATTTGTGTGGTATTTACTAAGCTGTTCTATCCAAGGACCTTCCTTCCTCCTTCCCTCCCTCCCTTCCTGCTTCCTTTGAACTCCAGAAAGAACAAAAATTAGCATTACTCCTATTTTATTTAATAGATAAAGGAGATAACCCATGAGATTCTTCAGTGGCGCCCTATTCCTGTGTCCATTTTGAGGATATTATTATGCTGGACTAAATCCTTTCCCTAAAGGAGCTAACAGCGAGGAACTTGATTTACAAAATAAGCAATGGTTTTAAAAACCTAAAAAATATTTTGTTAAAGAAATATAAGGCAGAGGCTGTGTGAGAAATGCTAACAGCAAGAATAAATGGATTATAATTCCTGGCAAGAAGATTGATATTTTTCTCCTACACCATCCACACTTTTAGCAGCATACATTTAAAAAAAAGGTTTGTCTGAAATGCAGTGGTTATCATGAGAATTTAATTTGCATAGCCTAGATTTAAAACCATTACTGCAGAAGAGGAGAGAAAAATATTTCCAACAATATCCAGGAACACATGATAGAACAGCTTCTGCACGGTGTTTTTTTTTTTTTTTTTTTTTTGTTATTAGAACAGCAACATTATCTTCCAGAGCAAAACTTACCAGTGTTATAAAATTGCAAGGTGGAAAGGCAAGCCTTAATTAGAATATTTGCAAGGGAGGGATGCAAATACAGGTTTGTGCACAAATAGGCTTTTTTTGGGGGGGGGTAGGAGATCATAAGTGTATGGAAGGAAGGAAGGAAGGAAGGACAGATACAGTACGTGTGTGTACAAAAAGAACAGATACCAAAAATATATAAACAGTTAATCACGGATCCCCTAATAATAGCTGGATTTGTTTAAAGCTTACAATACTTGTGACCCAGAGTCAAAATACCATTGGGATATTTATTTGGGTCTTGCTTTGGAGGGTATATGGAAATGATTATAATTTGTGTAGGCAGTAATTACAGACAATCCTCTGTATTTTTTATGTTATCAGATTATATTCCAAGACGCTGACCATTTGATTGTAAGTCCAACCAGTACAGTTCTTACCTTTTGTAAATGTCACATGTCTAATTCCAGACATACTGTAATTCACAGTCACTACAGGAAAAACATTGCGCAAAAAAACCATAATGAAATCAGGAAACAGACAGGACTGGGTAATGTCCAAAATGGTGTACTATCAGCCTCCCGATGTGTGACATTGTGGCCAAGTATACATTCGCAGCGTGCCATAAACTAACCCTTTCTGGCCTTCTGAGACTTTCTAGGTTGGAGTTGTGGACAGGTTTGTTGGTACCAGCAGAAGTTTGTAAGGTAAAAGTTTGTAAGAAGAGGACTATCTGTGAGGCCTGTGAAATTGAAGAACGTACACCATAGCACTTAGTGGATTACTTTGGCACATGATATTGTGACACTTGGGTTCATATACTCAGAGGACTTTTGAATATAGCTTTGGAGGCTTTCTCATGAGTTGCCTTGTGTGAACCTTCACAGTGTGCGATTCAAAATACCTACAGCTGGCACTGCCATTTCCTTTCTCTCACAAGCGTGCAAGGATCCACCTCCAGCTATCCCTGTGCAGAGCCTGGGATGCTAAGGAAAAAAGTGCTGAGGAAAAAAAAAACCTATTGCTGGATTATATGAATGCTTTTGCAGCAAAAGAGCTCTAACCTCTGTAGTAAAGTCAGCATCTTAATGTGTCCAATCCAGTGGTGGGTTCCTACCGGTGCGGTCCACTCTGTCGTTCCGGTAGTGGCCCGCCGATTGCACAATTTGCGTGCGATGGCTACGGTGCCGTCTTCGCCAATCCGTCCCACGGCGGCTTCTTTTTTTCTGATTTTTTTGCCTTTTTTTTGCTTCCTATGCATGCGCGGAAGCAAAATCTTGCAAGGGGACACATGCGCGAGAGATTCCGGCAATTTTTTTGCTTCCGCACATGCATGGAAGCAAAATCGTGCAAGGGGACATGCGTGTAGCGAGCGTGCGCATGCGCAAAATGTGATGATGGACGTTGCAGCACACCGGTAGGCAGGTAAGAGGAACCCGCCCCTGGTCCAATCCACTCTTTGACAGTTGAGAAGAGGAATAACTGATGCACTCCTATACAAGCCAGATGACTACAATGATTATTAAAAGTATGTGGGCAGCAAAGCAATAATAATAATAATAAATTACCATAAAATGTACAAGCTTGATGGAAATCACATTGCAAACAGATATGCCCTTATAAAGAGGGTGTTTGTTGCTTTGTAAGAGGAGTGGGTTTCATTCTCCACTATTTACTCTTCATTTTCCCCTCTATCCTTAGGTTCAACTAATCCACTATAACCATGAGTTATATACAAATGTCACAGAAGCTGCAAAAAGTCCCAATGGTTTGGTGGTAGTTTCTATATTTCTGAAAGTAAGTATAGTAAAATTTCATAAATGTTTAATTACATTCTGCTGGGTGATTTTAAGAAATTAAGAGCGGTGGTGCATAAATCCAGGAAGTCTAACTGCAGCCCTTTTCTACTTGGTACCCCAGATGTGTTGATATTACAACTTCCAGACTCCCCCCATCCAGCAAAGGAATTGTAATTCTCTGGACTATTTACAGGATGGGGAAGATTGCCTGCATTTTGAAAACTGCTGGTTCTTTGGGGATAACACAATCATGCTTTAGGATGAAAAGCAATTATATCACTTTGGAGAGAGACACAAACATTGCACAAATCCATTTCCATCTATCTGCAAATAATGTAGTAATATTTTATATTACTGTAATTGTGTTATTAATAATAATACTATTTGGCAAATGCTCAGAAAACATCACAGATCTTTTGGGGGGGGGCTTTTTTCTTATCCCATTCGTGTGCTTTTGGGTTTCTTCCCTCCATAAATATTTCTAGAATAGACTGTACTTATTTTGTTTGTTTTTTTGCACAAAGGAGACGGTTATTACTCCCCAGTGAGCTATCCAATAGTCCCTGTACTAAATGATTTACATACATTGAGGTAAAGGCAGAGATAATATTTGGAAAGCATTTCTTTATGCATGTTCCTTTCTGGGAAACAGGGTATCATTCACTTGGCACTAGAGAAATGGTCAGGGATAGTCAGAATTGTCAGAGACATGAAGGGAGAAGTGGAAGCAGAACTTCAGCCTGAAACACTGATGGAGTCCAATATTAGCAGTCCTCAGAATAGGTTGCCCAGCATATAGAGGGCTATCTCATATTTCCTAAATCAATGTCATGCAGATGGCAATATGTCACCTGTTATATTATTTAATAGGGGTGCATCTCAGAACAATCTCCTTTAAGAAGGCCTGTCACTCACTCCACCCCAATGAAGAAGAGTTGGGGCTAATCTATATTATCAACAGTTGCTTCTGTACATGTGTGGTAGACACCCGGAGGTCACCATTTCTGGGTCAAATGACACAGCTTCTCCAGTCCACTCCAGGAGGTGCTTCAAATGGGCTTTTTGTGCAAATTTCCATTCAAGTGTCACACCCTTCAAAGATTTGGTACAACCCTATTATTATTATTTTTGTAGCAGGTATGAATCTGGACACCTTGTTGCATGCAAAGAGCTTAATCCTTTCTCTCCAATTGCATTTTTCACTAACTGGCCACTTTGCTTCTGGTGTGGGATCTTAGAATGGTACTGCTAAAACCATCCAAAGGAGAGACATGGGGAGAGGTATATTATAAAAGTGACAGGTAGCAGAAAATCTAAGCCGATTGTCCCCTGAGCTGCTGCCATTTTTATCTATTACAGCCCATTAAAATTTCAGACCTAATACAGTAATGGAACTAAAAGGTAGTTTGGCTTTCACATTGCAGCAAAAACAACAACAACTGTAACTGGGCAGAGAATAGAAGTCTACACAGGCCTTTGACTTCCCAAAATGACAGGCATGTTAGGAACAAAGATAGCGCATTTGGCTGAAGGTGGTTGTTGCATTTTGTATGGTCATAAATCCTCATTGTACAGGAGGATCACTGGTTGCTATAACCATTGAACCACATTCCTTATTTAAGGCTGGGGATAGCAAGGGTGGTCTACATGTCTCCATGCTCCAACCTTGATTATACTTTTTAACTTATTGGATGGGGTTAAAAATGCAGAACATATTTTTTTCTTCAATCAGCACTTAAAGGGTCATGTACTATATGTCCAAGTGATGATCTGATATGCCAGGGATAGGCAGAACGCAAAAAACAAATCTGTATTTGCCCTTTTTCTTGAATATCTCAGGAGGATGTTTCTTCGCTTTACAAAAACTTTGTATCACAATAAGTAAGTGCCCCTGGTTTACAAGAGAAATTAATCCAATAAAAAGGTCTATTCTTTTCATACTGTAGAATGCTTAAGAGTTTATTGAGCCGTGGTGGCACAGTGGTTAGAATGCAGTACTGCAGGCTACTTCTGCTGACTGCTGGCTACCTGCAATTTGGCAGTTCAAATCTCACCAGGCTCAAGGTTGACTCAGCCTTCCATCCTTCCAAGGTGGATAAAATGAGGACCCAGATTGTTGGGGGCAATATGCTGACTCTGTAAACCGCTTAGAGAGCTCTGTAAAGCACTATGAAGCGGTATATAAGTCTAAGTGCTATTGATATTTCAAATCCTCCCCCGTATCCTGCTCTTCAGATAATAAAAGTAAAGGGGGGAGGAGGAATAGAGAAAAAAACAATGTAAGTGGGAATTGCATTCTGAAGACTTCCTTGGTGCAATTTTGTTCTGAATTATTCCCAGACATCGTCTTGTATTTTGTTGTCATGCAGTCCAAGTGCAAGAATCAACCTGACAAGTGCAGCCTAATTAATTCATGATCAGGTTCCACACTGTAACCTTCACACTGTTTTGCCTTGAACAATCACTGCCATGTATAAATGTAACCAAGCCTTGTTCTAAATGAAGGCAGAGAGCAGCAGACAAAGTATTTCAAAATGTTACAGAAGAAACCACAAAAAAGCAGACTCACACCAGATTCATACCTAAGCTTAAAGCAAGAGGACAAGGGCTTAATTGCCTTTCTTGAGTAGTATTTTAAAGTCAGGTTGATCTTTCTTGTTTACCGTGTTTCCCCCAAAATAAGACCCTGTTTGCCATGCACTCAAAGCCTGATTGGGCTTATTATCAGGGGATGTCTTATTTTGGGGGAAACAGGGTATTAGATGTGGAAGAATTTGCTATTCTTGACTGGAGTGCAGGTTGATGCCCAGACCTCCTTCTCCTTACTAAATGCTCCAGCTAAAAATGGTTTTGAATCCACAGTTCATCCCACTATAACTGCAGCATAGATGAGAATGCAGCATGCTGTGATTTGAGGCAGAAAGTGATACGTCAAGCTGTGGTGATCACCAGAATAGACCAGGTTTTGCTCTGGATTTTTGCCTAAATGAGTCTAGAGTATACTAGCCCACTCTATCTCTTTTCCCCAGAAAACTGGGGCCAAGAGTTCTGGTGGTTCATGACCAGTCTTGCTTTAATGGATTGAAAGGTGTTCTTCATCCCCAGCATAACCATGTCAGATTATGCCTGTTTTCCAACATTATTAGTTAAATTTTCAGTTAAAACCAAAAACTGGGATGACAAGAAGCTGATGCAACTCATGTTCAGAGTATTCAGAATACAGCACCCTTTCCTTTCTGTTTTCTGTTTTCCATTCCTGCACTAATACAAAGTTGAACTGCCATTACTCATTTCATCTGATTGCAATACATCCACATTTTTGCTAATTCTGTAGTTGTCCCTTGATTCTCTTCCTCCTACCCCCACCCCCTGATGTCTGATAAATAGACATTTTCCAAAAATAAGAGGTTCATGGTTATTACTTTTGTTTTGACAATGAATTCTTTTCACCGCAGGTTTCTGAATCATCAAATCCATTTTTAAATCGTATGCTTAACAGAGACACCATAACAAGAATAACGTATAAAAGTAAGTTTCTTTTTGACTCCACGTCAGTGAATAATGGGACAATCTTTTAATATGTATATTTCAGATTGAAAGAAATTTCAAAAGCGAAAGATGATAAAGGCATCTCTCAGAATTGCTGTATATGCTTTATTCTATGAGGCAATTAATCACAGAGTTTTTAACAAGAGAAATTCAAGCATCTTCCAATTGTTTTGTGGTAGTGGAGTGGAATTAATGAAACATATTTTTTCTTCAATATCTGAATATTTATAAGGATTTTCCGTCTAAGCATTAGGAAGCAGTAATAGTTAAAACATGATTAAAGCATAGTAAAATATGCCATAATGAAAAAATAATCGCTGAGGTATTTTTAAAAATCTGTGAGATACATAAAACACAAGTAATCCATTTACTCGGTTCTTATTTAGGCTATAACTTGTGGCAAACTTATAATTGCTCTGAGTGTTTTCAACCATTCTGTATTATACAGTTCATGTAAACTGAGATGCCAAATGCAACTGCTGACATTTTCTGAGATGTAAATGTCACCATTATCCTTTGTCAGTCAGGACCATGGACTCCTGCGTTCCATGTTCCATTAGCTGCATAAATTCCTTCTTCTACTGGGGTTTGCTAGCTATAGTTCATTGTAATACAAATTGGCAATTTATGGTTGTTGTTTTTCCTTGTGCCATTATTTCATATCAAGTTTGTAGGATGTTGGAATTGAGCTCATTCCTTCTTCGGCCATGGTTTGTAGTTTAGTTTATCCTTAGTTCAAGTTGGAACTATTGACCAAGATGTAGAAGAGGGGGACCTATTTGCCTCTGGCTGTGAGGCAGGGGCTTCTATTACTGATCTTACACAGAGATGCAGAAAGAGTTGTATCTTCATACAATACACAACTGACAGATTACCTGCTAGCTGATGCTGTGGAGTTTAATGTCAGGACTGAATAAAAACATGTAAAATCAGTCCATGGTTAAATAGTACAAACCTAATCATTATGAACAAGGGATTCATTCTTTTCCTGGCAAACTGCTAGAGAGCTGAAATAGATGGTAGTTGGAAGCAAAATAAGAAAAAAGATATGCCACCGAAAAGGAGAAACAGCAGGGGTTGAAATCAAGCATGGGCTCCCACATTCTGTTTAAGAGCTCCCCTAAATTACATTGCTGAAATTTAGTGACAAAATCATAATATTTTTTGTGAAAGGCCTACTTGAGGAAATAGATTACCAACAAGAAAAATATTTATTTTATTTTATTATTTATTTATTTTATTTATTTATTTATTTATTTGTCAAGCATATATAAGATTACAGTAAAAGTATAAACATGTATACATGAGATGGTTTTGAGTACATGGGAACATTAGGACAGGGACGATAGGCACATTGGTGCGCTTATGCACGCCCCTTACAGACCTCTTAGGAATGGGATGAGGTCAACAGTAGACAGTCTAAGGTTAAAGTTTTGGGGATTTGGGGAAGAAACCACAGAATCTGGTAGTGTATTTCAGGCATTGACCACTCTGTTGCTGAAGTAGTGTTTTCTGCAATCGAGTTTGGAGCCGTTTGCATTAAGTTTGTATCTATTGTGTGCTCGTGTATTGTTGCGGTTGAAGCTGAAGTAGTCATTGACGGGTAGGACATTGTAGCAGATAATTTTATGTGCTACATTTAGGTCAGACCTAAGGCGGCGTAGTTCTAAATTGTCTAAGCCCAAAATTTCAAGTCTGGTGGCGTAAGGTATTCTGTTGAGAACAGAGGAGTGGAGGACTCTTCTCGTGAAATATCTCTGGACATTCTCAATTGTATTAATGACCGATATGTAGTGTTATTGTCATAGTGTCATCTTCCCTGGAAGCTTTTATTACACAAAAGAAGTTTAAGAAAGGAGGCAGGGAAGTTACCAAGTTCACCAGCAGAACCTCATTTTTTAAACAAGTTCATTGATGGAAAAATGAAATTGGAGCTGGCGTTCCTAACAGTGGTTGGAGGAGTAAAGCAGCAGGGGAATCCACCAGTCTAGACAGAATGCCAGACTGTCTTCATGAACAAGCAGGGAACCAGTTAAACTGTGGAAATGGATTTTTTAAGCCAGCTTTGTCTTTGGCTGGTTTATGAACAGGAATCAAGTAGCGTAAGACTATGGTGCAGAAAAGCCCTTAGGATCACTTTTCTGTACATCAGAGGCCTATAGGAAATATACCATATTTTTCAGAGTATAAGATGCACCGGAGTATAAGACGCACCTTAGGTTTTTTTTGGGGGGGGGGAATCTACCTACCAGGTATTCATTTGGCTAACGTTCTTAGTCTGGTCAGCTTCAGCACATTATTTTATCCCCTGGTTAGGGCTGAAAAAAACCTTTTTCAGAGGGAATAGCAATGAAAATAAGCCTGCAAAGACTTAGGGCTGGAAAAAACCTTCTTTGGAGTAGCAATGAAAAAATCCTGCAAGCTGGGAAGATCGTTAGCACCTCGTTAGGGCTGAAAAAACCTTTTTCAGAGGGAGTAGCAATGCAAAGAAGCCGGGAAGAGCCGGGAAGTTTGTTAGCACCTCGTTAGGGCTGAAAAAAAAGCTTCAAAAAAGCTACATTCGGAGTATAAGACACACCCAAATTTTCAGCCTCTTTTGGGGGGGGAAAGGTGGGTCTTATACTCTGAAAAATATGGTAAGTCTCATCTTCCATCTAACTTAATGAAAACATAAAAGAATCTATAAAATTCATAAATGTATAAAACTACAAAGGATAGTGGCCATCTACTTAATAACTGTGCAATTTGCTTAATGACCGACACACCCGGTGACATGGGTGATTTGACTTATGACCACAATGACTTGGATTTCTGGTCCCAATTGCAGTCGTAAGTTGAGGACTTCCTGTATAAGCATTTTCAAGGCAAAAAAGCAATGCAGAAACAGTTACAAAAAATAATTTTGCAACTGTCATGGATGATAGATTATAGCTTCAATGCAGGGGAAATTTAGTTTTGCTTCATGTATCAAGAGGAATTCTGTATTGCTCTTAAGCAGCTGTCTTTCAAAAACTCCTGTTTAGGAGCCTCATTTATACAGCTATTGCTTAGCTTCAGCTCTGAGAAAATCAAAAACTATCATTTACTTACTTGCTTTTAGAATAAATTGGGTGATACAATAAGAGTTGTACACTAATTGAAGAATAGTTCTAAAAGCATCGCATTCACAAGAGTATGAATCAGACTAACAATCCAGACACGCTTGTGGAATTTCAACATGGATTTTTAAATTGAGCTTTCATTGTTTTAATAAGGATTCCAATTCAAACAATCCCCTGGACACACACAGACATTCACAAAGGTATTCTCAATTATACGAAGGTATTGAAATGACTACAAGTCATTGGAACGCCATCAACAGTTTCAAAGGATATTTGGTTTTATATTTGATTTTTTTAAAACCTCAAGAATTGACAGACTAATTACTATCTTATTTTAAGCATGTGAGTTGCATTTCTAGAAAAACCCCAAACCAAGTTTTCTTCTGCATGTGTAAAACAGTCTTTAGTTTACAGCCTTGATAGAAATATGAATGAATTTTCCGATTTTTAGTAAAACAAATGGTTCTAATTACTGTATAATAGAATTCCTTATAATTCTTACATTATCGTCCCAAGGGACATTAATCATCTTAAAATTTTCCATAAGTGTTTAGAGCCAAGATTTTTGAGACCGGCATCATTTCCTCTTTGGAGGTATTCAACATAGTGCAATTTTTGGATGCCGGTCTTAGGCGTATGTAAGATTTAATTTAATTTAATTAAATGAATTTGTATGCCGCCCAACTCCCTAGGGACTCTGGGCGGCTCACAACATATTCAGATCCATTTCGACAGTACAAATGCAATAAAATACAATAGTTAAAAACATATAATATATAAAAATTAAAAGAGTATCGTCTCGCTTTCACCCCGCCTGCCGGAAGAGCCAAGTTTTTATTGCTTTCTGGAAGGCCAGCAGGGTGGGGATAGTCCTGATCTCCGGGGGAAGCTGGTTCCACAGGGAGGGAGCTCCCACAGAGAAGGCCCTCCCCCTCGGCCCCGCCAACCGACATTGTTTGGTCGATGGGACCTGGAGGAGGCCGACTCTGTGGGCCCTGACCGGTCGTAGGGAGATATGCGGCAGGATGCGGTCCCGAAGGTAACCTGGCCCTGAGCCATGTAGGGCTTTAAAGGTAACGACCAACACCTTGAATTGGATCCGGAGACTAATGGGCAACCAATGCAGCTGGCGGAGGGTTGGTGTTACGTGGGTGCATCTGGGAGCACCCACCACAGCTCGCGCAGCTGCATTTTGCACCAGTTGCAGTCGCCGGACACTCTTCAAGGGTAGCCCCATGTAGAGCGCATTGCAGTAATCCAGCCGTGAGGTGATGAGGGCATGAGTGACTGTGAGAAGTGCCTCCCTCTCCAAGTAGGGTCGCAATTGGTGCACAAGACGTACTTGTGCAAAGGTCCCCCTAGCCACAGCTGAAAGATGTTGCTCCAATTTTAGCTGTGGATCTAGGAGGACACCCAAATTGCGGACCCGTTCTGAGGGAGCTAATTTCTCTCCCCCAAGAACCAAGGAGGGACAGTTGGTCACGTCCTTAGGAGGCAATATCCATAACCACTCAGTCTTGTCAGGGTTAAGTTTTAGCCGGTTCTTCCCCATCCAGACCCTAACATCATCCAGGCAGCGACCCATTACGTCTACGGCTTCCCCGAATTGAGACGGGGTGGAGATGTACAACTGGGTATCATCAGCATATTGCTGATACCTCACCCCGTGTCATCGGATGATCTCACCCAGTGGCTTCATGTAGATGTTAAACAGGATGGGCGAGAGGACCGAGCCCTGAGGCACCCCACATAGTAGGGGCCTAGGGCTCGACCTCTGCCCCCCTGTCAACACCAACTGCGTCCTGTCAGAGAGGAAGGAGGAGAACCACTGCAAAACAGTGCCGCCCACCCCCACCTCTCCGAGACGACGCAGAAGGATACCATGGTCAATGGTATCGAAGGCCGCTGAGAGGTCAAGTAGCACCAGGATAGAGGAATAACCTCCATCCCGGGCTCGCCAGAGATATGGCCAACAAGCCGCATAATGACCATCAGCAGTATTAGCTGTATATTGCAAGGTAATAAGATGAGACCTACTGACAGACCAAATAGTAAGGACCACTGATTACACCATGGATGCTCAACCTTGGCAACTTTAAGACTTGTGGACTTAAGCTCCCAGAATCTTACAAGACTTAAAGAGTATTTCACCTCTCCTTTCCTTTTACTCTCTGGAAGACTAGGAAGGGCCTCTTCTGAAACATTTCCCTCACCATCCCACCTTCTCTTACATGCTGGTTGTCCAGTCTGCAGGACTCCCTCCTGTTTCCCCAACTTTTTCCTGCATATCATTATGGAAACCAATGCATCCTTATACGTATCTTGCCAATTTCAAATCAGACCAGCTTCTTTTTATGAAAGAACCACCATTTCTATTCTTAGGGAGATGTGGATGTTTTGCTTTAGTCAGCTTGCTTGCCACCAAGCTGTCTCGATAGTTGGTTAGCTCCAACAGGGGGTTTCATTTGTCCATCATCACTGATAGAAAAATCCAAAAGTAAAATAGGAACAGGACACCAGGTAAGCAATAAAAAACAGTTTATTAAAAACAAACACAAATAATCCTTGGCCAAGGGACCAACTCCTCCCAGAGAATGCCACTCTGGAACAAAAGGAAGAGGAGGAGGTAAAACAACCTCCCAGGTTACAGGTTTTTATACATCACATAAACCCCACCTTTGTTCCTCCCCCCTTACATAACACAATACATCATTCTTTGGGGTTTTCCCATTTTGGAAGACCCCCAACCATTATCTACCATGCTGACGTCTCCATGTAGACTTTTAGGTGCTTCCCAGAAAACATATCCTGTCAACATTTCCTGTTCTTGCATTCCATCTTCCTCAGCATAATTTTGGTACAAACAACTATTACGTCAGCGTACTTATAGCTGACATGCAGAAAAAGGATACATGTGATACATGTGATTATACAATATAATACTTCATTACGGATACAATTTTAAAATGGTTGAGCTATGGCCTGTTTTTCATATCTTTATTAACAAGAATCAATTCATTTTTCTCACAATCACTGTCACTACAACTCAGGAAAGTGGATTTCTTTTTTTTAAAAAAAAACAATGTTTATTTATTTCTCTGTTACATTTATGCCCCATATTTGATGCCAGGAATTCAAGGCAGATTAAGGAAGATCTTTTTTCCCCTCCTAGATAGCATGGACTGAGAGGGAGACTGTATGTTACCCATGGGGTTTCTGTAGCTGAGGATGGACTTGAGCCTAGATTTCTTCAGCCCTAATCTAACACCATTTAACCACTGCACTGCACATCAGTAATGACTAATAATACTTCTACATGATTGTATCATTGTGGCAGAAGATTGGAATCCTTTGCTATTTTATTGACAGGGAACAGTAGGTTACAAACCTCTGCATAATTCATTATGATTTAATTAAACAGGAGAGCAACTCACCTGTCTAGTTGCTGCATTGTAGCAGACCGTCTAGTTTAAGCTCTTTGCATTTTTCTCTGTGAGTCAAAACCCTTCCTCCGCCATTTCCTTGTTTTAATTTTGATCTTAACTATCCTCCCTCATGTTCTGTTTGCTCGTGGTTCCCATCTAATTCCTTTACTTAGACACTAAACTGGAGTGTGTGAAAGTAAAATGATGTAAAACTCTGGAAAGGAAAAAAAAATCCACAGCGAACCAAAACCGAAAAACCTGTCATGGAATCTCTAAAGCAAAATGCTGTCCCGCTTATTATTCTGACAAAGAGCAAATAAGATGAGATACCGCAAAACATTGCAATAGTGGCAAATATCTGTAGCTCGGGTGTAGGATGAGGGAGAAGGTTCGTTCTCCAAGCTTGTGGGTTGGTTTACGAACGTTTCGGTACCAGGCTAGGTAACATCTTCAGCGGAGTTTAGGGGCAAAATAGTATTTTTAAAAAATTGAATTTATATTGCTGCCTATTCGCCCATGGCAACTCAATGCGGCTTACAGAATATGAAACCACATTTAAAACAATAAAACTAGTAAAAAGAATCAAATAAATTAATATAGTATAATATAATAAAATCACCCCCCGTCCCAGCAACAGCAGATCACATGAGCTATTTAATGGGCTCCATCCCGCTCTGGGTTCCCCAGGCACGCTGGCAGAACCAGGTCTTCAGCGCCTTCTGGAAGAGTATTAGAGTGGGGGCCATTCTAAGCTCTGGAGCAATGATGTTCCATAGAGAGGGAGCCACCAAGAAGAAGGCCCTTCTTCTGGGTCCCACCAAGTGTATCTCCCTCGGAGATGAGGCCCGCAACATTCCCTGCCTCCCCACTCTGATGGGTTGGGTAGATGTGACCAGAAAGAGACGGTCCCTCAGATACCTGGTCCCAAGCCATTAGGGACCAGCACCTTCAATTGCACCCAGAAGCAAATCAGTAGCCAATGCAGCTCCCGCAGGAGAGGTGATACATGAGCACACCGGGATCTGCACAAAACCATACGGGCCACTGTATTTTGTACCAGCTGGAGCTTCCGGATGCTCTTCAAGGGCAGCCCCATGTAGAGCGCGTTGAATAGTCAAGATGGGAAGTGACTGTGAGTAGGGATTGTTGGTCCAGGAAAGGGCGTAACTGGCACAAAACCCACAGTTGTGCAAAGGCCCTCCTGGCCACAACCACCACCTGCTCTTCAAGCAGGAGTCGTGAGTCCAGGAGAACCCCCAGATTACGCACAGGGTCTGTTTGGGGTAGTGCCACCCCATCCAAGACCAAAGATGGCAATTCTCGGAAGTCCCATTTTTTTGCTCTCCCCCCGGCTTCAGAGCCTTTCTAGGAGCCTGGAGAGGGCAAAAGTGGCCTTCCCCACCCCTACCCCCCGGAGGCCCTCCAAAAGCCAAAAATGGCCAGTTTCCCAACTTGAAATAGGCCATTTCTGGCTTCCGGGGGGTGGGGAAGGCCGTTTTCGCCCTCACCAGGCTCCTAGAAAGGCTCTGAAGCCTGGGGAGAGCAAAAAAATGGGACTTCCGGTCCAACCGGAAGTCGGCAAATGGGCCGTTTCCGGCCTCCAGAGGACCTCCGGGGGGTGGGGAAGGCCCATTTTTTGCCCTCCCCAGGCTCCTAGAAAGACTCTGGAGCTTGGGGAGAGCAAAAATGGGCCTTCCCCACCCCCTCCGGAGGCTGGAAACAGCCTGTTTCCCAACTCCCAGTGGGCCCAGAAGGCCCGAAAATCAGCTGGCCGGCGCGCGCATGTGTGCCAGACCTGAGCTCGCATGCCCACCGATATGGCTCCGCGTGCCATTTGTGGTACGCGTGCCATAGGTTCGCCATCACTAGTATAGATTCTCCTGCTTGAGCAGGGGCCTGGATTAGCAGACCTCCAACGTCCCTTCCAGTTCATTCATTCTATTCTATTTATTCTATTCTAAATCCCCAGTCTTGTATAAGGGAGAGCGGTTCGTTTCCTACTTGCTCCGTTTCTCTCTGCACAATTTCCCTAAGATGGCACAGCAGTGAATTTCCCTTTTATCGCATTTCCATCACGTTCCTGGTTTATGTTTGTATCCTGTACTGTATTTTGTTCAGTTTTCCCCTGTTTTGGTTTTTAAGTTCAGCTTTTACAAATCACATTGTCTTTGTAATATTTGGTTATTGTTTCTGTAATTGGATTTTTCCCCCTTGCTGGTCATTGACCATAATTAGTCCATAATACTTAATACATACTATACCTTAATGCTTGTACCCACTAAAGGAAATTAATCAGTCTGATACCAGTTATAGGTAGTGTCCAAAATAAACAGTTGATGTTTTAAAGCAAGATGGTGCTTGCTGTTTTTTATAGAAACATGGGCCATCAAGAAGGATATAGGAATTGCGAAAACACAGGAAGGATTGGCATGTATTATTTTGATAGAGGGTAGGTTTCTGTGCAGAGCCCGTCTAAAGACTTGGCGAATGTAACAGTGCAATTATGGGAGGGGAAAAGGTAAATATGAACAATATAGATAATTGCATAATGATCCTAATGGGTTATCAGTGCTTTCTGTGTAGTTAGTTCAATAAAAACAGTTACTGTTTGTAACTTGCAAACCAACTCTCAAAAGTGACAAGAAAATTGGGCAAAGCCATGTGTTCTACCACTCAGAGATTTCATTACTGCAATTTGCAAGATGTCCGTAAGTTCTCATTTTTTATTTTTTTCCAGGGTGTTTTTTTTATTTTTATGTGGTTTTTGTCGTTTTATGTTTTTATTTTAGGTGCTTTAGCATACTGTAGGGTTTTGTTTTTTTAAAAAATCTTATCATATTCACTTTTTTCTTTTAAAGCAGTGGTTCCCAACCTTTCTAATGCCGCGACCCCTTAATATAGTTCCTCATGTTGTGGTGACCCCCAACCATAAAATTATTTTCGTTGCTACTTCATAACTGTAATTTTGCTACTGTTAGGAATTGTAATGTAAATATCTAATATGCAGGATGTATTTTCATTGTTACAAATTGAACATAATTAAAGCATAGCGATTAATCACAAAAACAATATGTAATTATGCCAGATCAGAAATTCTCGGGCCAATCTTTGCAAGAGCACAAGGAATATCATCTTCCACAACAAGTCTACTTCTGTATTTAGACTTGATAACCAACAAGTGTACAGCAATATTTCTCAATCTCAGCAACTTTTAAGGTGCCTGGACTTCAACTCCCAGAATTCAAAGCAAAGCTGGCCCCTTAGCTGATGCCGTCAAAGCTCGGCCGCCAGGCGTCACAAACGCCTCTCACTGAATGGCACCTCTCCCAGCCAATCGGAGGGCTTGGGCGAGTTGAGTCGATATGGCCAGGCTTGTGGCAGTGGGGGGGGGAGCTGAGGATGTCGGGGCAACCCCTGGGAAATGGTCGTTCGACCCCCAAAGGGGTCCCGACCCCCAGGTTGGGAACTACTGTTTTAAAGTATATTGCATTATAAGATAATCATATCATTGATACATCTATATAAGGCATATATAATATTACACATGAATATGTAATGCCCTTTAGGAAATTTTAATTATAACATGTTTAAAATGCAATATTACTTTTAACAATTGCCAATAATAATAATAAATAAAAAGAAAAAGCAATATAAAAATAATACCATAGATAAATGCTTTACATTTAAAAGACCAGTTGAATTTCCTATATTTCTAATTTAAGACTGTCAAACAACAGGGCAAGAGAATAAAATCCCTAAGATTTTGGGAAGCTGCTGCCAGTTGAGAGAAATGAAAGCATTTAAAGCAGTGATCAGACCAAAGAGAAAATGTTTTCCTGCATTTTAAGGGAAGACTTCTTAAACATCAAAACTAGCTATGAGATTTATTTATTTTTATCCCCTAATTTCTAAGACCGGACTTAATTGTTTTATTGACTGCAACTCTTTATACGAAAGCACGGTCTTATGGCAGAACAGATGGAACAGTCACATGATCATGTAATAAATTTTTTGCATGACTGTGCTCCCAGAATCCCTGTTTGAAGTTTAATTTGTTAAATGGTTGCTGCCTCCATTTTAAGTAGCTTCGCTAAGGACCTCATAGGGAGACTTTTAAAATTTGAAACACCTCATTTTGACTAAACACTTTGATGCTGAGCATCACTCTCATAAATAATGAACAGGTAAGAAGCGGAAAGAGAGAAGGAACTAGGACGAGGCAGAAGCCAGTCAACAATTGCAAAATAAATCTGCCTTTACTTATCTGAGTTGCCAAGACAGTTGAGATGCATTTGGTTAACTCCAGCACTCTTCAGCGCTACAGAAATGATTTTGCTCACCTATTAGACTTGGAAATAAAAGTATCACGCTGAGTCTTCAGGCCAAGGGACTAATGCTGTAACCATGCATCCGGAACAGTAGGAGATATGTCATCTTTGGCATGGATTGCCTGCCCATTTTTTTCCCTTGTCACAGTTCAGTCTCATCATTAGTGCAAAAACATTAATATTGTCATTCCTTCAGACTTAAATAAATGTCCCGTCAATCATTTTCTCCGAAAAGGTTTTCGACATCATGTCAGGCTCAAGAATAAGTGTGGGTGAGTTGCTCAAAAACAGGAGTTGCAAGATCTGAGTCAAGACTTCTTCCCTTCAGATCTAAAACTACCTGCAAAGAAAAGAGAGGGAAGTCAGACCGGAGCAATCTTTAGCATCTGTGTGGTAGTGGCAGCTTTAGTAAACTGTGAATTGGTCTGTAAAATAAAACAATATTGTTGCTGAGCAGCAAAACAGGAGGAATGGCCCATACTAGCCGACATCAGGCAGAGGTGAACAAAGACCCGGTGATCAATGGGAGGAATTTTCCTGCTGATACACCCCAATTGAATTCTCGGGTTTTGTTTTAGAGCCTTCTTAATACTGGTGATTTGTTTAAATTTGGCTCAGGATGGGCGGGGGGGGGGAGTTTCCTTGTGTTCAGGGCAGGCCTGGGAAATGGTGGAATCATTTGAGATGAGAAAGAACACAAGGATCATAAAAAGTTAGTTTATTTATTTATTTATTTGTCAAAACGTGTACAAGATAGCAGGTATGGTATAAACATAAACAAAAGCAAAGTAGGTACAGGTAAATTTGGACAATAGGACAGTAAGACAGGGACTGTAGGCACAATGGTGCACTTATGCACGCCCCTTACATACCTTTTAGGAATAGGGTGAGGTCGATTGTAGACAGTCTTAAGGTTAAAGTTTTTGGGGTTTGGGGAAGAAACCACAGAGTCAGGTAGTGCATTCCAGGCATCGATCGTATTTTCTGCAGTCAAGTTTGGAGCGGTTTACATTAAATTTGAATCTATTGTGTGTGCGTGTATTGTTGTGGTTGAAGCTGAAGTATTCATTGACAGGTAGGACATTGTGGCAGATGATTTTATGAACTACATTTAGATCAGATCGAAGGCGACGTAGCTCTAAGCTATCTAAGCCCAAAATTTCAAGTCTTGAGAAATAAGGTATTCTGTTGCGAGCAGAGGAGTGGAGGACTCTTCTTGTGAAATATTTTTGGACTCTCTCGATTGTATTGATGTCCGATATGCAGTGTGGGTTCCAGACAGGTGAGCTGTATTCAGGAATTGGTCTAGCAAATGTTTTGTATGCTCTGGTTAGCAGTGTAATATTGTCAGAGAAGAAGCTACTCAAGATTAGATTAATAACTCTTAGTGCCTTTTTGGCAATGTTGTTATAATGGGCTCTGGCACTTAGGTCATTACATATGAGTACTCCAAGGTCCTTAATAGAGTGAAGGTCATCTACAAGGTCGTGTCCTCCAAGTTTGTATTTTGCCAATGTGTAAGACAGAGCATTTGTTGGCTGAAAGAAAAATTGTGCTGTTTTCTAAATTTTCCCTAAATTTTCCCTAATCCATCACAATGCCACAGCACCATTCCTCTGCATCTGTCTCACTTTCGAAATGCTGCTTCCAGGGTGCCAAGATCTGTCTCAGAAAGAGCTTCCCCCTGCCCTGGACAATTGGGGAATTCACCAGACTCTCTGAGGTCGGAAAGGAGCCCGTACATTGCAACTGTTCCTGTTGTTTCCCTCTCTGTGAATTGTCATGACAAGCAATCACACATGAACACACTTTCAGCCGTGCTTAACTCACCTCAGGATTGAAAACCTAATTCTCTGAGGTTTTCAGGAACTGGACCCTTTTGACCAGGGGATACATCAGAGTCTCCACTTGCAGATAGCATCAAGGGATTATTGTGAAGATCCAGTTCTACACTGAGCATGCAATTTTCTGGTGTGTCGGAGACTCAATGAAAAGAGCTTGGGATGAAAACCAGAGCTCAGCAGAGGAGTACATCTACCGTTTAAAATTTGGGATAAGGGAAACTCCTATGTTCATCCCTTTGTATCTCCCATTAAAAAGGCAGCAGCACCAAATGATACGAAAGGCAAAGTCTCTTCCTGAAAATACTGAGAATAGCAGCCAGTTAAAACTGAATCGATGCCACCAACCTTAAACACTCAAAGAGCCACAAAGTTCCTAACTGAAAGCCCCCTGTTCAATTCTGGAGCCGACCAGAAGTCCGGTTCCCCCACCATAGAGTCTCCTCCTAGCGCAGTGTCCTTTTTCCTCTACCAGTCCTAACCAAAAGCCCTATCAATTGTGGAGCTGACTGGAAAACCCGCCCCTTGCCATAGAATCTCCTCCTGGCACCCCCTGCTCCCCCCCCAACTGGAAGCTCCTCTCAAAATTGTGGTGCCGACCGGTGACAGGGAGCTGCAGCAGAGGGATGAAAGAGACACATGCGGCTCTAGAGCTGCAGGCTGCTGACCTCTGCACCAGATAAACAAACTATCTGGCCTGGCATAAGACAGATTCTGAATGAACTGAGGACTTAGGAAACAGATTGCCATTAGAAGGGACAAAGACTCTTCGGTAGTGCCAATGGGCACACCAAATGGGATTCCCCTTGCATTCATCTTTTCAAACTATCAGGGAGAAAAGCATATTTTAGGAAATTATAGACAAAGCAAACTTATAATGCAGATAGTTGCATTTTTCTAGAAAAAGGCAGACATATGGGAAACCTGGATGGGAAAACAAGTGCAGACTTTTCAGTTCTAAAAAAAAAGAATAAAAAGAAACAGAAAAAAGGTAAAATACAACCTTTTGTGACATAAAGGTTAAACCTCCTAACACTGAATAATGTGACTGCCTCACTAAACCATGGTTTCCTACTCTCCTTTCTCCATATGGCCAATAGTGAAAATCTGAAGAACTTTTACTGTTCTTCAAAATATTAGGCAAAGCAGGCCAGTATTGTCCTTAGTATTGGCAGAAATAATGCATGTAGTGGGGGTGCGACTGAAGCTGGTAAATTAGTCTGCACCTTCAGCTTTACTTAAATGCTTCAATGGGGAGCAGAATGTCTATGTCTATGAGCTCTCCGGTGACACCATGGAATAAAAGATAGTGACTGTAAGAGGAGCAATTGGTAAAGAGCATTAATTCACAAACATCTACAAGGGTTTGACAGATATGGAAAGGTAATGAACTGAGTTGGTGTAAAGCAGATTTAGCTATCTTTTCCTTTTCTTAATTCCTGTCTTTAATTCATTTGGCTTATACTTTGCATCACACTGTTTATCCTGTTTACCCTGGAGGAAACCACATGGAGTGTGTGTGTGTGCGTGTGCGTGCGTGCGTGCGTGCGTGCGTGTTACTCACTACTGTCTGCTCTCCTTTGTGGCTGAGGAGTATGATAAATCAATATTCCTTACTTTGTTCAGGATGGCAGTAGATTCTTTCAGAACAAGAAAATATATGAAGAGTAAGTATCTTGTTGCATTTGGGATCAGTCCATTATATCTCTGATCATGCTCCCATGATGTGCATTCCGGTCCTGATTGGGTCTTGCTCAGCGGCGGGTTGCTGCCTTACCGGTGCCGGTGCGCTGCGCGCACATCTCCACGCTTTGGGCGCACACATACACGCTACACGCACGCACCCCCTTGCGCGATTTTGCTTCCACGCATGCGCAGAAGCAAAATCGGCCAAAAATTCACGGGAAAAAATGGCGACGCGCACAATGGACCGGCAGAGAGGGCTCCGGAGCGGTTGCGCAATCGGCCGCTCCCTACCGGAGCTGCGCACCGGGCAGCTCCAGCAAGAACCCACCTCTGGTCTTGCTCTTAAATTATCTCATAAATTTAGCTCCTGGGTGCCTTCAATCTGCCTCCCAGGATGATGCTCTGAAGCAAAATAAGAAATGTTCATTCTTTTAACTGTTCTAATCAGTCCTGCCTTTCCTCCCAGAAATTAAGTAGTCTCTGTTTTGTCCTCAAAACCAAGTGTGAAGTAGTGATTGTGTATGTGTGAAGCAAGCTGTACTTGTTGGCATAAAGAAAGCATAGCCTGTAGTTTTAAGCTATGTGTGATATCCATATGAATATCAGTAAATATTTATTTTATTAGGTTAAAAGCAGAAAGATCCTCATGCAATTCCTTCTGATCACATTTTCTTCTCCTCTTGTTTATTAACTTTTAGTCTTAAAGATTATTGCAAAATCAGAATGCTACTGGCATTCTGGAAGATTATTAGCAACAGGTTTGAGGAGGTCCGAGGACTTTTCCCATAACAGCATAATAATGCAAAATTGTTGCACCTTATGATTTCCATACATCTTCTTATAACTGCCTGCTATATAAACAGTACATTACAATGGAGTATATCATGAGGAAAAAGCTAAGTGAGAAGAGCTCCTTCTGACAAACAAAACGCTTTCTATATAGCGTGGGTAGAATATAGTGTAAAAAACAACAACAACCAAATCCAGTTGGAATGAAAGTCCTACTAAAGAATGAGAATGAAATTACGGCCAATGTAAATAGGAACTAAGCTGATTATTGCTAATGTAATTACGCCCCACCCCCTTCCCTGTAATTTCTTTCTGGTTTTTTTAGCAGAACTTTCATTCCGTTTTGATTTTTTGTACATAATATATTGCTTATGCTATATACAGACCAAGCCTTCCCTTCTGAGAAGGCCGAGATCTCAGAGCCACACAAGTTTTAGCAAATGACTATACCCACCCATACTTTTAGCCAGCAATCAGATCTAAATTTGTAGTGTGAGTGAGGCTTCGTGCTCTTCCTACTTACTGGGAAGCCCCTGTCCACCATTCAGAGGATCCACACATTATCTCTCCTCACTTGTTCTCACTCACCTGTGTTAGTCAATTGCTTATCTTCTCACTCAATTTCATTGCGCACTTTTACATCTCTCTCACACTTTCTCGATCCAGCATCATTCTACCACATGAGCTACCTATTAGTCAGGACAATTTTTTCCCTCACATCTTACAATGTCACACCAAACCATAGGCCCTTGTAGATAAGGAGTCTGTGTAATTCAGGGGTGTCAAACTTGATTTCATTGACAGCTGCATCAGGATCAAGATCAATCCTGGCTCAGTGGCCAAATTTACACCTTGCAGTGGGAATTAAAATAATCCTAGGGCTTGTTTGGGCATTTGATGTAGTTTACATTATCTTCCTGAAGCTTGTGCTGTCTAGATAAAAGTATAACTCCCACAAATAGCCATATGTTGGCCACGCTGATAGGAACATGGCTCCATGTGAACTTTTTTCCCTTTTTTTATGTGTGCCTTTGAGTCAATGTTGACTCCTGATGACTGCCTGCACTTTTCTTGGCATTGTTTTCAAAAGTGGTTTGTTCTTGCTTCCTTCTTTGGGCTGGCAGAGAGGGACTGGCCCAAGCTGGCTTTATGCCCAAGGCAGAACCAGAATTCACAGTCTCCTGTTTTCTAGCCCAAAATGGTTCTTGATGGGAACTACAGTTGAACTGAAATACATTGAGGGAAACACAAGCAAATGCTAGAGGAAAGGCCTAGCATCAACATGCTTAAGCAGCTTCCAGCCTCTATCTGCCCTGTTGAATCTGCTCAAGGTGATGCCTCCCCTGTGCCTCCCTAGGTACTGTCAATGAACCCTCTTCCTACAATGCTGGCAGAAATTTCTCCAGTGGGATCTGTATATGAACGGAAACACCGGTACACATCCCCTCCAAATGGGATGAAAGTTGTAATAAAATAGATAGAAGATTAGTTGGTTGGTTGGTGATAAATAGAAGAGAGAGAGAGAGAGAGAGAGAGAGAGAGAGAGAGAGAGAGAGAGAGAGAGAGAGAGCAGATAACCAACAGGACTACCATAACTGCACTGCAAAAATCCAGATGGTCATATGGATGTAAACCTTTATTTATTTATTTATTTATTTATTTATTTATTTATTTATTTATTTATTTATTTATTTATTTATTTTTATTATTTATTTATTATTATTATTTTATTTTTTTATTTTTTATTTATTTTGTCAAGTACGTATTGGTAATATACATAGATATAACATTGTTTATATACATACAATGGGTACTGATAAGAGGGAACATTAGGACAGGGACGGTAGGCACGCTGGTGCACTTATGCACGCCCCTTACTGACCTCTTAGGAATCAGGTGAGGTCAACAGTGGAGAGTCTAAGGGTAAAGTTTTGGGGGTTTGGTGACAAAACCACAGAGTCAGGTTGTGAGTTCCAGGCATTAACCACTCTGTTGCTAAAATCGTATTTTCTACAGTCAAGTTTGGAGTGGTTCACTTTGAGTTTGTATCTGTTGTGTGCTCGTGTATTGTTGTGGTTGAAGCTGAAGTAGTCGTTGACAGGAAGGATTTAATTCAATTTAATTTTAATTTAATGAGCTTTCTTATAAGCCGCCCAATCCTGTGGGACTCAGGGCGGCGTACAACATGAATAAGAACAGTGCAATAAAAAAACATAACAGTTTAAAAACAGAACTTTATTTTAAAAAACATTCATTCATGGGGGAATCTGATCTTCTTTTTCACCCCGCCTGCCGGAAGAGCCATGTTTTTACGGCTTTACGGAAGGCCAATAGAGTGGGGATAGTCCGGATCTCTGGTGGGAGTTGGTTCCAGAGGGACGGGGCTCCCACAGAGAAGGCTCTCCCCTGTGGCCCTACCAACCGACATTGTTTGGCCGATGGGACCCAGAGGAGGCCCACTCTGTGGGATCTAACTGGTCGTAGGGAGGTGTGTGGTAGGATGCAGTCATGAAGGTAGGATGTTGTAACAGATAATTTTATGAGCTATGCTTAGGTCGTGCCTAAGGCGACGTAGTTCTAAGCTTTCTAAGCCCAGGATTTCAAGTCTGGTTGCGTAAGGTATTCTGTTGCGAGTAGAGGAGTGGAGGACTCTTCTCGTAAAGTATCTCTGAACACTTTCTAATGTATTTATGTCTGATATGTGTGGGTTCCAGACAGATGAGCTGTATTCAAGGATTGGTCTGATGAATGTTTTGTATGCTCTGGTTAATAGTGTGATATTCTATTCTGTTCTGTTCTACCTGTCCTGTCCTGTCCTGTCCTGTCCTGTCCTGTCCTGTCCTATCCTATCCTATCCTATCCTATCCTATCCTATCCTATTCTGGAAGGCAGTACAAAGATACCAAAAAAAGTGAACTCTTCCTTGCCTTGTTATAGTTGGCTGATTTTTGCAGCCTAGATCCGCTAGCACTTACATACAACACTGTACTGAATAGAAGGAAAATCATGCAGAAAATGTAGGTATGAAGAAGAGCTCTCCCATATTACACAATACTGGTGGTGAAAAAGTGTACATAAGGAAAATGCTCAAAAATGAAAACTACTTAGGAATTTCAGACTTAATGTTGTTGTTTTTAAAGTGACAGACTGGTGCAGGGATGGGCTGAAAGCATCTTCAGAGTAGCACACCGAGAAACTATTCAAGACTGACTGATTTGCATCTTTAGCCACCACTCTGATTTTCTACATTCACACATAAAGCACCGAGAAGTGGCTGTAGCAATTTCAGGATTATCAGCTTACCGCGTTAGTTGGAATATTATCATCCCTTGCTGAAAACAGCAAACTGTCACCGTGACATAAGCCCACCTAAACTTTATTTATTTATTTATTTATTTATTTATTTATTTATTTATTTATTTATTTATTTATTTATTTATTTATTTATTTATTTGATTTATTTGATTTACTCCTGCCACAATCTTGTGATTGAGGTTATCGCTGTCACAATAATGGGAACAACAGAATTAAAACAATGTACAATCCAAATCACAAACGCACAACTGAAAAAGGAGAGAAAAATAATAATGAGGTGTTCCAATGGTATTATTGAAAGAATTTTCAAAAAAGCTCCATTTTAATCACTTCCTAAAAATATTCCCAGGGTGGGGGCCAGCCTGATTTCAAGGTGGAATCTATACAGTATCATTGGTGTTGCTACTAAAAAGCAGCAGCTTACATCTTTGGCTGACTTCCCAAAACAGTGGGACAACATGGACTCCTTCCTTACTTGACCTAACATGACTGGGTCATATCCAATTGGGGAAAGTGGTTGGTGCATCGGTATCCTTGATGCACTTTAAGTTGTACTTAGGAACTGAACTGGTAACCTGTGTAGAACACATAATACAGACCACAGGGTGGAACTGGTTTAAATCAAGTCGATTTAAATCACAATTTAAATCACTAGTAAAAAGGCTTGATTTAAATCAACTCGATTTAAATAATAATTTTTAAAGAGCAACTGCCATCTCTGTCCCACAGTAGCTCCTCCTCTGACCCTCTGTTGACTCACCGACAGTCCCAATATTGCAGAATATACAGCCTCAGGCTACATAACTAAGCTCCATTTCATGCTCAATAAACTGAATTATTAATGTATCTTAAATAAAAAACTATCTTTAGATAGATTTTTACTCCAAAAGCATTTTATTAAAAATAAATTTGATAAAAATAAAAAATCTAATTTAAATTTTAAAAATCCGATTTTTTTTAAATCATTTATTTTTATCCACCCTGACAGACCACAAAGTACAGTACTAAGCTGATCATGCAACTGGACCATACTGGGATTTTTTTCCCCAAGTTTTAGGAGAGGGCTCTGGACTTTTCTTCCTTTGTAAACTATGGTCCACTACACCATACACCTTGAAATGACAAGGAAATCACAATATCATTTTTTGCTCATTGTGTGTGGAAGAGCTTTGTGGGATATGAGAAACAAAGCAAGATTTGCAGCTGCAGATTGCCCACTCCTAGAGAGACCTTAACTTGCCCAATGTATAAATGTTGGCAGAGTAGCCGAGCAAGTCAAACATTTTCCTGATTTAGATCTATTTAATTACCAGTTAAACTCTGACAGTTGATATAATTATTATTATTATTATTATTATTATTATTATTATTATTATTATTATTATTATTATTATTATTATTATTATTATTATTATTATTATTATTATTATTATACAATTGTATCACAGCGGCCAGTTGTTTCGCCGGATTTGGCATTGATTACTAGTCGAGCCCCACCCAGGGGCCTAGGAAGTCGTAATGTATTTTCGAAGTATATGTGCGGAACCGAGCAGTGCGGCTTTCTGCATTTGACTGATGGTGATTTTGTCAATTTTGAGCTGTTTTAAATGTAATTCCAGTGCTTTTGGGATAGCACCCAGTGTTCCAATCACTACTGGAATTACCACTGCTGGTTTGTGCCATAATCGTTGGATTTCAATTTTTAAGTCCTGGTATTTTGCAATTTTTTCGTGTTCCTTTTCATCGACCTTGCTATCTCCTGGTATTGCAATGTCAATTATAGTCACCTTGTTGTTCTCGACCAACGTGATGTCTGGTGTATTATGCGCCAGTACCTTGTCTGTTTGTATACGAAAATCCCACAAGATCTTGACCATCTGATTTTCAGTGACTTTTTCAGGCTTGTGTTCCCACCAGTTTGTAGCAGTATGGATGTTATAATTTTTGCATAAATTCCAGTGGATCATTTGTGCAACAGAGTTGTGTCGTAATTTGTAATCAGTCTGTGCGATTTTCTTGCAGCAGCTGAGCACATGGGCTACAGTTTCATCAGCTTCCTTGCATAATCTGCATTTAGCATCATTTGAAGATTTATCAATTTTGGCCTTTATGGCATTTGTACGAATTGCCTGTTCTTGTGCGGCCAGGATCAATGATTCTGTTTCTTTCTTTAAAGTACCAGATGTTAACCATAACCAAGTTTTTTCACTGTCCACTTTGTCTTTTATTTTTTCCAGAAATTGGCCATGTAATGCTTTATTTTGCCAACTCTCCATTCTTGATTTTATCACATTTTTTCTGTATTCTTGTTTCGTCTGTTGGACCTTCAGTAGATTTTTGTTCTTTACTTCAATTAATAGATGTTCTTGACTTTCTTTTAAATAATCCGCCAATGCATGCTTTTCTTCTTCAACTGTTTGCTTTACTTGTAGTAGTCCTCTGCCACCTGATTTTCTGGGCAGGTAAAGTCTATCAGTGTCACTACGTGGATGTAAACTGTAGTGCATTGTCATTAGTTTTCTGGTGTTTCGGTCCAAAATGTCCAAATCAGCTTGTGTCCAGTTAATTATACCAGCCGTGTATCTTATGACTGGTATTGCCCAGGTATTCATGGCCTTGATGGTGTTTCCACCATTTAATTTAGATTTCAAAATTTTCCTAACTCTGTTGGTGTACTCTCTTCTAATGATAGTTTTCACTTCTCCATGTCTGATGTTATCCAACTGCAGAATGCCCAGATATTTATAGGCTTCATTTTGATTGCATTTAATTAATTGGCCATTGGGCATTTCAATTCCGTCACATGTAGTGATTTTGCCCCTTTTCATAGATACAGTGGCACATTTTTCCATGCCAAACTGCATTGAGATATCTGTGCTGAATATTAGGACTGTGTTGGTCAGTGATTGGATTTCTATTTCTGACTTTCCATACAGTTTCAAATCATCCATATACAATAAATGTGAAATTTTTTCAGCGTCTTTGGCTATTTGGTATCCAAGTTTCATTTTTTTTAAGATTACTGATAGTGGGATCATTGCGATGATGAAGAGGAGGGGTGAAAGTGAATCTCCCTGAAAAATTCCTCTCTTGATATTAACCATTCCATAGTTCTCATTCCCTACTGCCAACACAGTTCTCCATTGTTTTATCGCTTTTTCAGTGAATGATGTAATATTTTTGCTGATGCCAATAGTTTCTAAGCATTTGATGATCCAGCTATGTGGCAGTGAGTCGTACGCCTTTTTGTAATCAATCCAGACCATATTCAAGTTCGTTTTTCTGTTCTTACAGTTTTCTAGTATCATTTTGTCAATTAGGAGCTGATCTTTTGTGCCCCTGCTCCTTCTTTTGTTGCCTTTTTGCTCTACTGGCAAGATGTTATTTGTTTCCAAATAATCCATTATGTTATCTGCAATTATCCCGGTGAGTAATTTGAAGGTTGTTGGCAAGCATGTTATTGGTCTGTAGTTTCCAGGTGTTGTTCCTTTAGTTGCATCTTTCTGAATCAAGTATGTTTTTCCAGTTGTCAACCATTCATCAATTTGACCATTTTGTAGCATTTCGTTCAGTTGCTTGGCCAATATTGCATGCAAACTGGTCAGATATTTGAGCCAGAAACCATGTAATTGGTCATTTCCAGGTGATGTCCAGTTCTTTACTTTTTTTACTCGATTTTTGACCATCTCAGTTGTTATTTCTAATACTTGCATTTGCTTCTTGCCAACACTTTTCTCAAAGTCTTGTATCCACTTTGCTTCCTTATTGTAATCCTTTGCATTTTCCCACAGTTCTTTCCAGAATTCAACTGTGGCTTGCTTTTCTGGTTTTTCACTTTTGAAATTGTCATTTACATTGAGGCTTTGGTAGAAACGTCTTTGATCTGATCGAAATTGCTGATTTTGCTTGTACTGAATGATTCTTGCATCATATCTTTCAATTTTTCTGGCTATTGCTGTTATTTGCTGTTTTACAATTTCAAGTGCTTCTTCAATTTTCCTTGTATCAAGCCTGTATCTTCTGGCTAATTGATCCATGATCTTGCTATTTTTTAGCCGTTGTTCATTCATATTTTTTAAATTGCTAGCATCTGT
The DNA here is from genome assembly GCA_023053685.1 of Diadophis punctatus similis. Taxonomy (NCBI): domain Eukaryota; kingdom Metazoa; phylum Chordata; class Lepidosauria; order Squamata; family Dipsadidae; genus Diadophis; species Diadophis punctatus. The sequence continues at coordinate 9,082,640 of JALIGW010000025.1, read as the reverse complement.
TCTGAGTTTTTTTATTTTTTGTTCCAGTCGAATTTTCCACTTTGGTTTTGATGCTTTTTCTGCCTTGCGACTAGGTGCTTTGTTTTTAAAACCTAGTTCATTAGTGACTATTGCAGCTGCACTGTACATTAACTGATTTGTTTCTAAGATGGATGCCGATTCAATTGTTGAAAGTACTGCATTAACCATTCTCATTATAGGTGCCAAGTTTTTGTTAGGCACAGTTTTTAATGATGGTAAACGTTGCCTTTCCTCATTAGACAGTACATGCTCCATGATTTTGTCCTTCAATTCCTTTTGTTTTTCAGTTAGTTCATCAATTGGTTCAATCATGACTGGTTCTGGTAGTGGTGCTATTACTTCTCCACTAACAGTTTCTTCTGTTGGAAGCTCCAGTGTGATGTCTTCAGTTGTTTTGTGAGTTTCTGTTGTTTCCACTGGTGGTGTTATTTTTTTAATTTGGCAATTTGTCTGAATTTTCTCAAGTTCAATTTCACTGAACACATTATTTCGTATAATAAATCGCCTTTGATCTGCTAGTCGTTGTTCGCTAACATTTGAATCTGGATATTGTTGTTTCCAAAGTTCATGCATTCGCTTCAAATAACCTCTTCTTTCTGGCTCTGAGTTGTAATAACAGGCCATTATGGCACGATTTTCATCTGCACTATATTTTTGTCGTTTTGTTGGCTGGTCCACTTGTAGCCCACTTGTCGACGGATGTCCAGGGACCTCAACATCCGCCGCGGCCCTTGTTAACATGCATGACGACCGATGCGGTATAGAATTTTAATAATAATAATAATAATAATAATAATAATAATAATAATAATAATAATAATAATAATAATAATAATAATTATTATTATTATTATTATTATTATTATTATTATTATTATTATTATTATTATTATTATTATTATTATTATTATTATTATTTCAACGATTATGGCACAAACCAGCAGTGGTAATTCCAGTGGTGATTGGAACACTGGGTGCTATCCCAAAAGCACTGGAATTACATTTAAAACAGCTCAAAATTGACAAAATCACCATCAGTCACATGCAGAAAGCCGCACTGCTCGGTTCCGCACATATACTTCGAAAATACATTACGACGTCCTAGGCCCCTGGGTGGGGCTCGACTAGTAATCAATGCCAAATCCGGCGAAACAAACAGCTGTGATACAATTGAATAATAATAATAATAATAATAATAATAATAATAATAATAATAATAATAATAATAATAATAATAATAATAATAATAATAATAATAATAATAATAAAAACAACAACAACAACAACAACAACAAGAACAATAACAGAGTTGGAAGGGACCTTGGAAGTCTTCTAGTCCAACCCCCTGCTTACACAGGAAACCCTACACCACTTCAGACAGATGGTTATCCAACATCTTAAAAACGTCTAGTGTTGGAGCATTCACAAGTTCTGAAGGCAAGCTGTTCCACTGATTAATTGTTCTAACTGTCAGGAAATTTCTCCTTAGTTCTAAGTTGCTTCTCTCCTTGTTTAGTTTCCACCCACTGCTTTTTGTTCTACCTTCAGGTGCTTTGGAGAATAGTTTGACTCCCTCTTCTTTGTGGCAACCCCTGAGATATTGGAACACTGCTATCATGTCACCCCTGGTCCTTCTTTTCATTTAACTAGACATACCCAGTTCCTGCAAAAGCTTCATCTCACAAATGCGAATGCTCTGTTCTCATAATAATTTTACCATAATTTATTTCCTAGATGATGCATACTTACTGCAGGGACTTAATATTGAGGAACTTTATCCTGAAACCTCTAGTTTCATTACATATGATGGGTCCATGACAATTCCACCCTGCTATGAAACAGCAAGTTGGATACTAATGAACAAACCTGTCTACATATCAAGAATGCAGGTAAAATGAAAACCTTTATTGGCTATGATACATTACCTTTGGAAATAATGAATTCTTCTTATAATTGCTGTGCCTTCAGAAACGTGTACTTCTTTTTCTGGAAAGCCACGGTAAAATTAGGCAGCCTCCAATAGAGAAGTTAAAAAGAATCCCACAACTTTCAAACTTCGCATTTTCGAAGGTTATTATCACTGTTTTCCACCTCATACGGAGGGAAAGAACGGGTGTAAAAGGTTTCGCCATTTTCAAGGCGAAGGCAAAATGTTTGGGTGCTTCAGAGGGCTAAATGTGCAACGGAAGGTTCCCCCACTTCAGTACTTGTTTTTGTTTTAAAATATCTTTCCAAACTGCTACAACGAAGTCAAAAGCCTTCTAAGAGGAAGAAGAAGTAATGGCAGTTGGAGCACAATTCTTATGTTTGGTAGTAAGACAAGAATACGAAAAGAGAAATAAGTTACAAGTGGAACTTTGAAAAGTTGACAGAAGGAAAAGACTTGCTTTTCCGTCATAGCGAGATTCTTTCAATTTCTCCCACCACTGCCTATAAAATGAGACAAACCATTTCAGTTTATCTCAGCCTTAAACATTACAGTCCTGTTTAGGGGAAGAGCTTCGCCATATCTCCTCTAATTCAGGGGTGTCAAACTCAAGGCCCGTGGGCCTACGAGGTACTGAAATCTGGCCCGCGGGGCCATGCTGGAAACAGCGGAAGACTGGCCGGTGGTGCCTCTGCCAGCAAAAAAGGAGCTGGCAGAGGGTTGCAGGAGACCGTCACAGCCGAAAACAGAGCTCAGGAGCCTGTTTTCTCTGGCAGGGAACTCTGGCCACCACAGGCGCCCCCGACACGAGTGACGTCAAGCTGACCACGCCCACCCCGGTCCCCCGAGGTCACACACAACCCTGATGCAGCCCTCAATGAAATCGAGTTTGACACCCCTGCTCTAATTCAAGTGCAACGGTATTCCACTAGCAGCTTATCTTGGTCATAGCAGTCTTCCTTTTATAAAAATATATCTCTTTATCATGTATTCAAGGTCATTATATCTGGAAAAAAAGGGAAACGAGTCACTATTTTGTCCTTCCTAATAATGAATTGCACTGGAATAATGTTAATCTATGCCTTCTATTGATTTGAGCTGCAATCCTATATTCGCTCGTTCTGAAGTAAAGCGTATTGAAAATAATTCCATTTACCTTCAAATAGTTCAGCTCGTGACAACATCTAGTTTCCTTTCACTGATCTGGATAAGCTAAGCAAGATCAGATCTGCTTAAAATTTTCATGAGACCATGAAAAAATAGGGCCCTAGAATAAACTGAATCCTGAATCCTGAAAAAAAAAGTGGCAGCAGACAGTTGGCAAGAAAACTCTGTGAACTCTCAGCTCCAAGAAGAGTTTATAGCAATAGCAATAGCAATAACACTTAGACTTATATGCCGCTTCATAGTGCTTTACAGCCCTCTCTAAGCAGTTTACAGAGTTCAGCATATTGCCCCCAACAATCTGGGTCCTCATTTTACCAACCTCGGAAGGATGGAAGGCTGAGTCAACCTTGAGCCGGTGAGATTTGAACAGCTGAACTGCTGAACTAGCAATCAACTGAAGGTTGCAGTGCTGCTTTTAACCACTGCGCCACCTCGGCTCCTATCTTAAACAGCTTCCGAATGATACTGAGAAATAATTTCTACTGGATATAGAGCAGGACTGGTTCTCTGAAACTCTGCCCTTTACTCATGTCGCCAGAACCTGGGGGGAGGGGGAATGGACAAAGTCAATCCGCCTACCATTTCCATAAAATTCAAAGGCTGCACAATTCACTCTCAAAAGATACTAAATAGCTCTGGACTGTTCTTACAGGGGTGATTTATTACCACCCTCACAATAATTGGCCAAATTCCTGCTCACCAATTGTCCCAGATTATAATTAGCTTCATGTTTTCCTCTCTTTGCTGAATAATTTTATCGAAGATTATATTATGCATGTAAAACTGATATAATCTACATAGTATAAAATACATTAAAAAGAAAAAAAAATTGTATATAAAAAATTAAATTTAAAAAGTGCACAGAAAGAAAAAAGAACTCTCCCCCTCCGTCCTTAGCAAGTATAATCAACATTAATATCTTATCACCACCTCTTAAAATGAAACCAACCATCTCTTCGTTACATAAGACAACCCTTCTCTAGCAACCAATGTTTAAAACCTCGCCGAGCCGTTTTAATCAGCAAAAGTCCATTAAGAGTTATCTGAAATAACAAAATTACAGGTAGCCCTCGACTTATGACCACAACCGAGCCCAAAATTCATGTTGCTAAGTGAGACATGTGTTAAGTGAGTTTTGCCCCATTTTGCAATCTTTCTTGCCATATTTGTTAAGTGAATTGTTGCAGTTATTCAGTTAATAACACAGTTGTTAAGTGAATCTGGCTTCCCCATTGACTTTGCTTGTCGGAAGGTCTCAAAAGGGGATCACATGACTCTTGGGACAAGGCAATGGTCATAAGTATGAACCAGTTGCCAAGCATCCGAATTTTGATCACTTTTTTTTTCAGTGCCATTGTAACTGTGAATGGTCACTAAACAATCTGTTGTAAATCAAGGACAACCTGTATTGCAAATATCTAATGAACCCAATTTGAATCCTTCCTCATATATTTTCTATTTTCTCCTTTTCTATTTAAACAAATACCCCTATCATCTCTCATCAAATAAACAAAACCTTTATAACATCATCATCGGGTCCTAATGTTCAAAACATTACCCAAGTTAGCAACTCATATTTTGCTCTCAAACATTAAGATTAAAAGTCAATCTCACTCTGTCTTCACTTTTTATATTTATGCAGATGCATTCTTTGCGGTTACTAAGCCAGAATCAGCCTTCACAGATTTTTCTGAGTATGAGTGATAACTTCAGACCAGTCCAGCCTCTCAACAATCGATGTATCCGAACAAACATCAACTTTAGTTTACAAGGAAAAGATTGCCCGAACAATAGAGCACAGAAACTACAGTATAGAGGTATGTTCCAAACACTATATTCATTTCAAGGTAATGTTTTCTGTTTTGGAATCCCCTTTGTCTTACAATGTCAGATTAGGAAGGTTTGATCTACCGTATCCCAGGTTAAATTGTTTGTTTGTCAGGCCCAATATTTTCTACTTTAATAACCTCTCTTCACAGTCTCGGAGAAGGATCTTTCAATCACCCGCTTCCTGGTGAGTAAGTGGAAATGCTAGGATTAAAATTGGGATTTTTGATGTGGAAAATATATGTTCTGCCACTACAGAAGACAGCTCTCTCAGTCTTCTAAGGAGGCTTCTAAACATTCAGAAAAATAAGGCTTACTAAGGGGGCAAAACGTGACTGGCAATGGTGATAGTTGGAGTTCTGGCTACTGTATATGAATGAAAGGAGCTGGACCAGAGGTTGGGGTTGAAAATAAATATCCTTGAAAAAAAACTAAAGATATCATAGAGACACCTTCCTGAAGGATTCTGTATAACATGTACTGGGATAACCAGATTCTATTTCAAAACAGTGGAATCATTTATAGGCAACAAAACCCAGATTTTAAGGTTCAAGAACAAATGCCAGCAAGAGTTCACAGATTTGATTAGTCCTCTTTCCCAGGTTGGCAGAACTTATTTGGTGATTAAGGAGGAGAAAGAGGGTGTAGTTTTGTTTTGTTTTGCTTTTTTAGTAAGAAATATTTTCTTGAAAAGAAAAGCACTGGCAGCCAGGAAATTAAAAGCACAATTCTTTCTGGAACAACTGATTCTCTTTTATTTTGCAATGCCAGTAACACTCCCTTCCCTGATGAACCTTCTAATCCAGTGTTTTTCAAATCTGGTTTCTTTAAGATGTGTAGACTTCAGGTCCCAGAATTCTCCATGCTGGCTGGGGAATTCTGGGAGTTGAAGTCCACATTTCTTGTTAGGAGCTGAGATAGCGCAGTGGTTAAAAGCAGCATTGCGACCTTCAGCTGATTGCTAGTTCAGCAGTTCAGCTGTTCAAATCTCACTAGGCTCAAGGTTGACTCAGCCTTCCATCCTTCCAAGGTGGGTAAAATGGGGACCCAGATTGTTGGGGGCAATATGCTGAACTCTGTAAACCGCTTAGAGAGAGCTGTAAAGCACTATGAAGCGGTATATAAGTCTAAGTGCTATTGCTAAGTTGCCAAGTTTGCAAAACACTGTTCTAATTTAAACCAGTATTCCCTGTACAGGGATTTTAGACCTGAATTCCCATAACTAGCAGGAGCTGAGCCCAAGATGTCTGACATGCATTATGAAAGGCTTATTAGGACAAAATAATAATGATTCTATCTTGCAAATGTATACACAACAGGGTGGAGTATGGGAAGACAAACATGAATCTGTTTCATGGATGCCACCTTCCTAACAAGAAGTGTTTGCAAGGGACTGGAGCTCAGTACAAGAGACCATGCTTTTGATGTAGAAAATCCCAGATTTAGTTACTGCCCAGATCCTAGTATAACTAATATCAAGTTAGATCAATGATGGTGAATCTTTTGGGCTTGGCATGTCAAAAATTCAAAAAAATACCTAATTCCACTCTGCTTCAGTGGTGGGATTCAAAAATGTTTACTACTGGTTCTGTGGGCCTGGCTTGGTGGGCGTGGTGTGGCTTGGTGGGCATGGCAGGGGAAGGATACTGCAAAATCTCCATTCCCACCCCACTCCAGGAGTAGGATACTGCAAAATCTCCATTCCCTCCCCACTCCAGGGGAAGGTTACTGCAAAATCCCCATTTCCTCCTGATCAGCTGGGACTCGGGAGGCAGAGAATAGATGGGGGCGGGGCCAGTCAGAGGTGGTATTTACCAGTTCTCTGAACTACTCAAAATTTCCGCTACCAGTTCTCCAAACTACTCAAAATTTCCACTACCGGTTCTCCAGAACTGGTCAGAACCTGCTGAAACCCACCTCTGCTCTGCTTGCATGTAAATATGATGTGTCACTCAAAATGTCACGTCGTGTCACCTTCGACACATGTATCATAGGTTCATGGTGACTGAGTTAGATGGATTAATAATCTGATTGAATGTAAAGCAAGTGACACGTTTTGAGATATTGTGAACAATTATGAAATATTCATTCTCTTTCACTAATCCTGAAAACTTTCTCTCCTCTGTAAGAACCAGTGTTTAACTTCTTTTCTGAAATATATCCACTTCTGTCAAGTTCTGCAGAACAGGTAGCGGAAATTTTGAGTAGGTCGGAGAACCGGTAAAATGCTTGATTTCAAGGCAAGGCTTGATTTTCCTACCAGCAGGACCTCAGAATCTATAATAACCTCATTATCTCATTGTTCCCACTATCCCATCCACAGACAGACATACCAGCATTTCAAATGCTGGAAAAAGCCCTGGGAATTGTATAATATTGTCCAGTTAAGTTTTATTTATTTACACTTTTTTTTATTTATTTGGTTTTCTCCTAAGTAACTGACCCCATAGTCTATCCTTCAGATATTTCAGTGATCTTTAAATTTGTAGTTGCAAAAAGAGAAAAATAAAGGGGGGAGAGTGTCATTGTGGAAATTTTTCCATGGTTATTTGGTTTGTTTTTTCTCTTTCAGTAAATGAATGGCTCCTGAAGTAATTGAGACACTAAACGGGAAGAAGTTTTCACCTCAACGGAATGCTACTACTGTGAATTGATATACTACAGAATGCCCCAGCCCCATTCAGTCCTCGGTCTTTGTACTTCATGGAGCCACACTCGAGAGAAAAGGGTGCCAAGTTGGAAATTCAGCTCAATGAAATGTATTCATATGATCAGTCATAAGAAAAAAAAAAGACAATATCTGCCATTCCCATGATTACAATTTTGATACTGTTTTCCTGAAACTACTATCGCCCACAATGAAAAGACTGTTCAGACTTTGTATATATGAACTTCTTCCTCTGTTCCCCTTCTCCCTTCTTCTCTTTCCCATCATAACTCCATTAAAAAGGTGGTTTGCTGCTGCCATCCAAGTGGATTTGTGTTCTGTGTGCCAAGTAATCCTTGGAAAGCTGTCATATCACCCTCATTATTGGTTACTGGCAAAGCAGAACTAGGGAGATAGTAAGGGAGATTTATTTCTGGATCATAGTCTTTCCATTTGCTTAATAATGGACAGATGCCAAGATAAGTATTGTAAATAGATCACTGAAGAATATAAAGGAAATTGAAATATTTTCCCCCTCATCACATACCTGTAGTAGGAACTGCCAAGACTGGAATTAATCCATTTTTCTGTTTCTTGTTTTACAAAGGTCATACACTGTGTTTGGTTATTGTTAACAATTCAATAAATGTGTTTAACAAATTAATTTACCACACTCACTTCAGTTTATTATATTTTTTTCTCTCTCCCCCTCCAAAAATGGAAAGGGCCTTGAATTCTTCTGACATCAATCATCAGAATTGTATTTTTAAATGTTTATTATTTATATGTCAATATATAGTTAAAAGCTACTATAGGAATAATCGCAAATACCAGAAGCACACACACAATCATTTCAAAATGCCTTGTTAAGCATTTATTTGGACAATTTCTCTGGCATTTAAATCAAAAACTGATTTTCATTGGACAGCAGAAATACAGGAAGTTATCCCATTGGCTTCTTATATTTTTGCCTCCTATCAACACAAGTTGATGGGTAGATTTCCGTACTCGTATAGCTCAAACTCCCAGAATTGGAAAGCCAAGTTAATCATACAGAAACAACTCAGAACCTTTCATATTTTCTCCTTGAACAGAGTCAGAACTTACACTGTTTGGTCTGGTGGTTAAGGCACCAGGCTAGAAAGCACAAGGCGGTGAGTTCAAGTCCTGCCTTAGCCATGAAAGCCAGCTGAGTGACCTTGGGCCAGTCACTCTCCCTCAGCCAAATCCACCTCACGGGGTTGTTGTGGAGGAAAGAGTATCGTATTGTGTACAATTCTTGAATTGTTTGTAAAAATAATAAAGGCGGGAAATATATACCTATATGCATACATACATCTGTACCAGGGGTGGGTTCCTGCCGGTACGCTCTTACCTGTTGGTCGCGGCAGAACCGAAGAAGCCGGTGGCATTCGCGGCGCGGGGCTTCCCCCACCCGCTTTCCCCCGCCCGCCTGGACACCGCCATTTACGTTCTTTTGCCCTCTACGCAAGCAGAACGCTTTGCACATGCGCAGAAGGCAAAAGAACGCAAATGGTGGCATCTAGGTGGGCGGGGGAAAGTGGGCGGGGGAAGCCCCGTGCCGCAAACGCCACCAGCTTCTTCGGTTCTGTGGCGACCAACAGGTAAGAGCGTACCAGCAGGAACCCACCCCTGATCTGTACATAAATCTGAAGGCCCTCAGATGCACTGGCCTTACTTTAAATCCCTGACATTTCTGAAAGGAGGTTTCAGTTGAGCCATCCAAAGTCAATGACTAGCCTGGCCTAAATTATTTATTTATCTGTTCATTTCCTTGGATAAGACTACACCCCTTTGCACAACTAGGGTTCCTAATAATGCAAATTTGCTGTTGGATGGAGGCTTCTCTCTGTGTTAGGAGAACCTGGGGAAGGAAGTCCATTGCAGGCACACATATATACCAAATAGGAAACTGGAAAAAGGTTTGAATGGGGCTTTTATGTTTGTGATATCTCATCTAAAATATTGCAGCTGAAATTTTTTAATAGACATAAAAAATACTGAGAAAATACCTTTCCTTCTGTCTCCACATAAAATATCTGGGTAAGGATATCTCAATAACAATACAGAGATTTCGTTAGTAGAAAAGTATGGTAGCCGTTGTGGCGCAGTGGTTAGAATGCATTACTGCAGGCTAATTCTGCTGACTGTCACCTGCCAGCAATTTGGCAGTTCAAATCTCACCAGACTCAAGGTTGACTCAGCTTTCCATCCTTCTCAGGTCAGTAAAATGAGGACCCAGATTGTTGGGGGCAATATATTGACTCTGTAAACCACTTAGACAGGGCTGTAAAGCACTGTGAAGCGGTATATAAGTCTAAGTGCTATTGCTATATTGCTGAAAGAATTGTTTCCTTAAAGAAGGCATCTGGATCCCACATACTGTACTTTTTGGAGTATAAGACGCACCTTTTTACCCCCCCCAAAAGAGGGTGAAAACTTGGGTGCGTCTTATACATTGCATCTTCTTCTAAATAATGGAGAATAATGTATACTTCCAGAAATTTTAATTAATTTTAACAGCTCTGTACAAGTATAGTCTGAAATATAACAGTGTCTTGTTTAGTATTAGAGTTAAATCCTGACTTACCTTGGAGTAGATCTATTTAAATAATTGGGAGGAGTTAGTGTGATTACATTTAAGAAAACTTTCTGGCATAATGTACATTTCTCCAATTCTTTGCTATTTCTATGGGTCAGGCACACATGCACGGAAATACACAGCAAACAGTGTATATCATCTGTGCTGTTTGCTGTTTGCTGTTTGGCAAATTGCTTGCAGGCAGAGGCCTTTTTTCCTTGTTTTCCTCCCCCAAAACTAAGGTGCGTCTTATACTCTGGTGTGTCTTATGCTCCGAAAAATACGGTAATTGTATTTGTGGTCAGGTAAAGCGGGCATCTGAAAAAGACAATTGTCTTCATCCCGTCTACACGTATTGTTGAAGCAAAACAATGTAACCAATATATCTAATGGGGAAATACTTGTTTTTCTTAATGGACAAAACAGGATTTCACCAAAAGCCAAAAGCAGATTTCTTTGATGTTTTGTTTTAATTTTGTTTCATGGTTAATGTTCATTTACTATATTGAAGCTTTGAGTAAATGTATTCAAGTAGAAGGGAGCATGATGGTTCAGTGGTTAAGAACACTGAGCTTGTCAATTGGAAAGCTGACAGTCCAGGTTCAAGACCTGAGTGCTGCATGATGGGGTGAGCTCCCGTTACTTTCTTCAGCTCCTGGCCACCTAGCAGTTTGAAAGCATGCAAATGCAAGTAGATAAATAGGTACCACTTCAGTGGGAAGGTAACAGTGTTCCATGCTCCTTGGTAAATAGTCATGCTGGCCACATGACCGTGGAAATTGTCTTCAGACAGCACTGGCTCCCTTGGCCAAGAAATGGAGTTGAGCACTGCCCCCTAGAATCAACACGACTGGACAGGGGAAACCTTTACTTTTATTCAACTAGAACTTCTTGAACTGCTCTCTGAAAAATCAGTTCCTGCTCCTTCCATAGATCAAATCTAATTTACTACCCACCCACCCACCCATGTCTGTCTCTCTTTTCCTTTCATCTTGTATTACCGAGCTCAGCAGACATATTAAAGCTCTAGTTACAAATGAAATAACTGTGGGTTTTTCCTCGAAGAAAGAATTCTCACGTTCTCTGTATTAGATAAATAGGAAAGAAATATGACACCAATTTGTGTAGTGTTTTCTGAATAATAGATGCCACCAAAATGAGACTGTTAATCATATAAATTTCTTTTTAAGAAATATCTAGCAGTTGTCAAGAGTGAGGACTAGAACATTTTTCACAGATCTGGAATTCATGTCTTCATATTGTAGTTCAAAAGAAAAATATATATTTTTGCTGCCCAATGGGCATACGTTTCCACTTGTCTTCTTGTTCCTGTAACGAGAAGAGGTATTACTGAATATTTGGAAACTTATAAACATTTTCATATATTCAAAGTATCACCTACATTGCTGATACATTTATTATTATATACTTTATTCATTAAACATGAAACTATTATATCATTTCTATTTTGTCCCTTGATTATTCAATCCCATAGATTAGAAATATCAGCTAGAGAGAGAGAGAGAGAGAAAGTATGACAGGGGCAGCATGTTGCTGACATTAAACCTTAGATTATACATTATCAAGAGTCATACCAGGAATCAACAACCTCTCTGTGCAATTTATGCCTAGGACCAAAACTTGAGGTATCTGGCTAAGTAGTGACTGCCCTTTGGGAGAGGCCATTCACTCTTCCAAACTGGAAACTCTGATCCTCAGCTTGTCCTTCCTTCTAATACTCTGCCCTGACAAACACAGCCATATGCAACAGGTAGTCCTCAACTTACAACAGTTCATTTAGTGACCATTCAAAGTTACGTCACTGAAAAAAGTGACTTATGACCGTTTTTCACACGACCGTTGCAGCATCCCCATGGTCATATGATCAACATTCAGATGTTTGGCAACTGGTTCATATTTATGATGGCTGCAGTGTCCTAGGGTCATGTGATCACCTTTTGCGACCTTCCGACAAGCAAAATCAATGGGAAATCCAGATTCACTTAACAATTTGTTACTAACTTAACACATACAATGATTCACTTAACAACTGTGGCAAGAAAAGTCGTACAATGGGGCAAACTCACTTAACAAATGTTTCACTTAGCAACATAAACTTTGGGCTTAATTGTGGTCGTAACTCGAGGACTACCTGTAGTTCAGTTCTGACATGCTGACTGCTACTCTGACTCTATTGTTACTTTGTTTATGATTTTAAAAAAATTGATGCTAAGCAAAACATGTCTCAGTCTTTCCTTGGGAACTTTAAAACATGCTCAAAAATGTTTTGTTGCTTACATAGATTCATTGCTGCAACTGCCACCCAACCAGATAAGCACCTACATTTATTATTATATACTTTATTCATTCATTCAAATTAAATGCATTCAAATTAAAGCATTCAAATTAAAGATGTCTACGTTGTAGAGTAGGTACTGCCTTTTTACACAGCAAATGGGTGTATCCAGGGGCGGGTTGCTAACTTACCGATACCGGTGTGCTGCGCGCGCATCTCCATGTTTCATGCGCAAACACACTTGCTATGCGTGCGCCCCTCACACGATTTTGCATCTGTGCATGCGCGGAAGCAAAATCACGCTGAAATATCGCGAGGGGACGTGCAGGCGAGAGAGATTTCAGCGAGATTTTGCTTCCGCCCATGCGCAGAAGCAAAAAAGGCCAAAAATTCTTTTAAAAAGATGTCGATGCGCGCAATGGACCAGCAAAGACGGCACCCAAGCGGTCACGTGCAAATTGCGCAATCGGCCACTCCCTACCAGAGCTACGCAATGGACCGCACCAGTAGGAACCCACTACTAAGTGTATCATATTTGTGATTTCTTCCTTGCATGCAGAAAATCACCAGAACAGACAAAAGCTTAGATTAGCTCATTTCTCTCTGGTGTACAAGGTTGAACGAAGAGCTGTCTTCATTCAATATGGCCTGAAATCATTATGCACATTTTACATTATTTGGGGAATGAAGGCCTTTTCCTGCCAGAGTTAAATGCTACCTATCAGTTTTTGAGTGCACAGAAAATCATATTAAAATGAAATTATCATTGCCAAGCCCCCTCCTGCCTCAATCACTCTTCTGTCCCTTGACTTCCCTCCAAAATAATACACAAAAGCATCCGTGGAGGAGAAGGAAAAAATTATGTGATGTTTGGTTATAGGCCAAGCAGCTGTTTTTCTTCCATCAAGGCAAGAGTTTCCCATTGTGATGTTGATTCTGCTCTTTCTTCATCACTTTCTTCATCAATTGTCTATATGAATGGGCCACTAAGCCTAGATTTTACACACAACCTTTAGGCTTTCCTTGGACCATGTCAAAGAGGGAAATTCACTACTCCTTGCTTACCTAAAGCGGAATGGTACGATACAATCTACAATGATCCTTACATTTTTAAAAATATCAATACAGCCAAGGACAATTTAAGTCTCTGCCATTGATGGGCTGCAGATGGGACGATTGTGGGGATGTAGCAGAAAAGAGGTGTTGGCCAGACCTGTTTGTATCATGATTTGGGGCAAAAGGGAAAAGATACTCAGTACATATTCTGTGCACTGGTTAACCACATGGCCACGTTTACCCACAACTCATATATTTGCGAGCAGGTTTGATACATGGTCCAAAATTCAGGGTGCTGTAGGTAAGCATTTAGAAAAACCGGTTACATCACTCCAGCTATTGTTGCAGAAAAAAACAAAGGTTTATTAACAGTACAGATTGATGCTTTAGTAAGCTGTTTAACACTGGTTATAAACTTCCAATCTAAATTAATCTTGATGTATTCATCCTATGCCACTCTTAATGGCTAGGCAGAGAGGCTGTTGCAAATGAAAGAAACCTAAAATCTTGCCCTTCCAATGCAAAGCGAGGAGACGTGATGTCAGAAGAGACCACTTCTGACAATGGAGGTTAATTCCATAGTCTGGTACAATGCACATCTAAAAGGACCTACCCTGTTTCCCCCAAAATAAGACATCCCCTGATAATAAGCCCAATTGGGCTTTTGAGTGCATGGCAATAAGGCCAAGCACTTATTTCAAGGTTCAAAAAGATATAAAACAGGGTCTTATTTTCAGGGAAACACGGTATTCTGAGAGACTACTGGGTACACAGTCAATGCACAGCTAGGAATGCAACTCTGAAATAACCATTTCACCCAGATTTTGTCCATCATCTGAAGCATGCTGATGGCTGGTTTGTTCAACTGAAGGTCCCTCGGCCACTTTCTGGTGGCTATTCAAACTTATTTACTGAAATGTAAAAATAGAATTGACAGGCAGGCGTAAAAATAGAATTTGACATGCAAACCTTTGCAATGTATAGTGTACCCTCTATCATGTCTATCATGTGCTTATATAATGGGTTTAGAACCCTGAGTCTTTTTACTCCCTAATCCACTCCACCCACCTCTTCCTTTTAAGGGATGCTTCATCAATCCCTTAAATGTTGGAAAAGTTAAAACATCTCATTCCTAGGTCCAAGCCTACATCAGGCTAAGTGAAACATTAGTACATACCGTATTTTTCTGAGTATAAGACACACCGGAGTATAAGATGCACCTTAGTTTTGAGGGAGGAAAACAAGGAAAAAAGGCCTCTGCCTCCAAGCAATTTGCCAAACAGCAAACAGCAAACAGCAAACAGCACAGATGATATATACACTCTTTGCTGTGTATTTCTGTGTATGTGTGCCTGACTCATAGAAATAGCAAAGAATTGGAGAAATGTACATTATGCCAGAAAGTTTTCTTAAATGTAGTCACACTAACTCCTCCCAATTATTTAAATAGATCTACTCCAAGGTAAGTCAGGATTTAACTCTAATACTAAACAGGACACTGTTGCATTTCAGACTATACTTGTACAGAGCTGTTAAAATTAATTAAAATTTCTGGAAGTATACATTATTCTCCATTATTTAGAAGAAGATGCAATAGCACTGGGCCTCTTCAGAGCAAGCATTTATTTTAAAAAGCTTCTTTATTTTGTTAAGTTGTCTAGAACAGGGGTCTCCAACCTTGGCAACTTTAAGACTTGTGGACTTCAACTCCCAGAATTCCACAGCCAGCTAAGCAAATAATAAAGCAGTCAGCAAAGCAAATAATAAAGCAGTCAGCAAAGCAAATAATAAAGCAGTCTTTACAAATAAGTCTAATAATTTGAACATTCTACAGACATTTATAGTTATTCACTTACCTCCTTGCATCCAGTTCAGCAGAAAATAAAAATCTGCGTGTCTCTCCCAGCTATTTGCCTCTTTGCAGCTAGTTTCAGTTTCATTTTAGCACGTGGCAAATCAGCTGTAGGTCGGGAAGCTGCTAATGACTTGCTTGTCTTAACAGGCTCTTCCCTGTTTGCTGCAAACAGGTAAATTGCTGGAAGACAGAGGCCAAAGGGTGGGGGTGGCTGGGTGGCTGGGGCTACATTCGGTGTATAAGATGCACCCAGGTTTTCACCCTCTTTTGGAGGGTAAAAAGGTGTGTCTTATACTCTAAAAAGACGGTAGTATCATAGTAAAAAAATCAAGAATTCAAAAGAATATTTATTCAGAGAACCTGATGAAAATAGGGATATCAAAATGGAGAATTTCGATTTCCCAGGTATTCTAGCATTGTGTTCTTTCCATGCTAAACCAGAAATTCAGATCCTGGAAGGAGGAGCAGACCAAACATGAGCATAAGAGAGGTATGGGGATAAGCAAAAAAGAAATCTTCCTCCCCTGATTACCTTTCTTGCCACTTTGGCCATTAAAGACGAAGGGGGGGAGTAAAACCCCATCCATTACCACAGTCAGTGACTGAATATAGACAATGAATCTAATGGGGAATTATTAGTCAATCCAACACTCTTATAGAATGAAGAGAAAGATACTTTTCTTTGTTTTTGTTTATGGTGGATTGTCCCAACATGCATTGGCTCTAGAGTAGGGGTGTCAAACTCAAGGCCCGCAGGCTGGATCCGGCCCACAGAGTGCTTAGATCTGGCTCACAGGGCCACCCTGAAAACAGCAAAGGACCGGACCGCAGTGCCTCTGCCAGTGAAAATGGAGCTCGGGACGGCCGCGCATGGCCCTCCCGAGCTCCATTTTTGGTTGCAATGGCCTCCTGCAGCCCTCTGCCAGCAAAAACGGAGCTAGAGAGGGCCTTCATGTGCGGCCCTGCTGGGCTTTGTTTTTGCTGGAAGAGGGCTGCAGGACATCGAGCTGGCCACACCCATCCTGGCCTCGCCTATCCCGGCCACACCCACTCACACCCCCCCAAGGTCAAGCACAACCCTGATGCAGCCCTTAATGAAATCGAGTTTGACACCCCTACTCTAGAGCAACATTTTTCAAATTTGTCCACATTAAAATGTGTGGACTTCAACGCCCAGAATTCCCCAGCAAACGTGTTGGGTAGAGAATTCTGGGAATGGAAGTCCATGCATCTTCAAGCTGACAGGTTTGAAAAGCTCTATCTGTCGATCCTTACCCTGACATCTCCAGATCTTGGCTTTCACATCCCAAGATTTCAGCTCTTTGTAAGTAGCTTTTATATATGCATGAGACCAACTGTTTGTTTACAATACAAATGCCAAGGTAGCTGAACTAAATCCGAAAGTCTGTTCACTTCCAGATTTGTTGACAAGCAAAGTTTGCTAATATTGCTAATCAGCACTCAATCAAATTATTAAATAATTAGTAGAGAAGTGGCGCAACGGGAAAGTGCATGTGTGAAAACAGATAAAGACCAAAAGACACAGGAGCTTAAGTAAAGAGAAATGCTTGCAGCATACTGACAAAGTTAAAGAGATGTTAATGTAATGCTCATTCCTCTCTAGTTGTTCCCTCCGCTCCAAATATTTCTTCACTGATTTTCATTTAAGAATGCAATCATACTACAGCCAGAGAGTCCGACTTCAGCTCTCTGCATTCTTTTAGTCTTCATTTGAAGTGTGACAGTAATAACTAATAAACAACATTTTCAGACTTGGGAGGCCAACATTTCCCCAGACCAAGGGCTCCAGTCATTAAACATTTATCTGCTTTGCCTGCGAGAACTTGTGACAAAGCTACAATGAAATTTGAAGACATTTCATCCTAGTGCCATTTGCCCATCTACACTTGAGGCAATGTTCAAACGAGCCAGCCATTCATTCTTCTGTGTTAATTCACCCTTTATTTGACATACAGAGAAAAGTGGCCGAGGAAAAAAATGGCAACAGTTCGTGCTTTCACAAATGCAAAATCCTCTTTCAAAATTCTTTCAAGGGCAGCCTCTTTATTTTCTCCCCCCACCCCGGAAGGGCTACTTTGATTATGAGAGCCATTTTGAAAAAGTGAAAGTTGCTTTGCAAAACACTGGGAGGGGTTCTCCCATTGGCTTACAGAGCTCGTGACCGACCAAGCCAAAAGCAATCTAAGCATAAGATTTTGTGGCCTAATGGGTTTTTAGTATCCCCTGTCATATTGTAATAAGAGTAAAAAAAAATTCAAGTCTGGAAGGTTGTTTTCAATTTAAAAGATAATAAATTGCCCAGATCTGGGACTTCCTCATATAAATTACATCTTGTATAATTCTCAGAGGACATGATAACTTTCAGATGCTGTAACTTCTTGGACTTTGTTGTGGCCCGCCTGCAGCTTGTGCAGCCTGGGCCTTTGGAACCTTCAGTGCCTCTTGGCAGTGCTGAGAAAGGAGGGGCTACTCCTTTCCTGAATGCAAGAGCACGCAGGGCTGCCAAGGGGCAGGAAGGTTTACTCTGGAGGAGGTCTACTCGGGACTAACACTTGGGGCTAATTGGCCACTCCCCTAGTCTATTTAAGGTCATCAGTTTCAGCTAACAAGCTGCAGAGAACAACGTTTGAAAAAGAGACCTGTATGATCATAGCTTGTTCCATGACTCTTGTTTTGGCATTCTCTGCGTTGGCTTGGATTATCAAGGACAAATTTCTAGGAACTTTGCCAACTCTTGGAAACTCCGTAAGATAACCAGACTCAATTGCTCGTCATTGTCTTCGAACTCTTTGAACTGATACCAGCTATTAATGAAGCTTAATTGATAGCTGGTTGCTTGCGGATAACAGTTTGTTTGTAAATTGGTGTGTGCATCTTGTTTACTACTAAGACATTTTATTAGTAGCCTTTGTTTCATTAAATAAGTGTGTACAAACTGCTTGTGTGGTTTTGTGCTTCATGGGGTCAGAACAGACTTGTACAGGACTATCTACATAGCCATTTTTTTCAACTCTCTGAAAAGTCAAACTTCTTCCTTGTTCTGTTCTTAAGAAACTGCTGTGTTGGGGGGTGGCCATATCTATAATTCTACTTTCCTCTGATAGTTAGACAGCAATCCGTCAAAAGCTAAAAGGGTCCTGAGGGGAAGCTTTTCCAGTATTGTTTTGGTTCTCTGCACTTCAGAGAGAGAGACTATTTTTTTTGTTGGAGTCTTAATCCACTGAAAATAGCTTCACAGCTACAGTGCTTGAGTATAGTAGAATGCTCACTGCTTTATCTTTGTATCACAGATCTGATCTATCCAGTGGTGGGCTACAGCCAATTTAACAACCGGTTCGGTGATCGTGCGCAGCATTCAAAATACAGCAATTTGAAGTTCAGCTGCTTACCTTCTAAGGCAGCCCCAGTAAGTAGAACAGTGGAGGCGTGGAAATCAGCTGTGCCATGCAAATCAGCTGAGCCAGAAGGAAGGAAATATAGGACAGGATAGCACAGGGGCAGGTGGGTGGGGCCAGCTGATTGTCGGAACTACCGGTTCACCCAAACCAGTCCGAACCGGCAGCAGCCCACCACTAGATCCATCTTAACTGAAACTGGTCTAATTTGCCTTCACTGCTTTTTAAAAGACTAAAGGCAGCCAATATGATTATATTGGGTTTTCTTAATCTTTCGTGATCCCTATCACCGAAATTACTTCAATGCCATTGGAAGTTAAAAATACATGAGAAAAAAAATCCAGTTTTGCCCCCCCCCCCAAAAAAAGAAAACTGGTCCAGAGAAGCAGCAGTAGCAAAAACACTAAAGGTGAAGAGACGTTTTGAGGTTTGATTTGGCATTCACTGTCATCTTCTGACAGATACTTTGATTTGGAAGAAACAGGAATTTTTGAGAACGTGGCCTTCAGCTTTATTTGATCTGCTTAGAAGACAGGACAGGAAAAGGATCCTAATTAAAGGATCTGGTTCATCAATCATTGGCTCGTGATCCTTTGAGGGAATTCACTTGGGAGAATCTGAAAAAGTAACGCAGCAAAATCCAACCAAGTCTTTTTCCCCCCTGAATGACATTTTGTGATGTGCTTGGGGAAAACTATTTGCCTTAATAAATAGCAGCCTGCTAACAGGTTCTTATATCCTTCCATGGGCAATCCATTCCACCATGGCTTTCTATTTCCAGCCCACTGCTTTAAAATGCTGTGGTTCCCCCAAAACTGTATGGACATGTTCCTTGAGCCAGCAGGAGTCAAACATATTTCAACATATTAGCTGTACTTCATGGAAGCAAGCAAGCCATATCTCTTGCAGACAAGAGCTTGGGTAGTGCTACTTGTGTTTCTCCAAAAATAAGACAGGTCTTATTTTGGGGGGTTGTCTTATTTTTTTTCCATGCACGGGAGGCCCATTTTTGCTTGCTCGTGGCAGGGCAGGAGGGTGCATGGTGCAGTAGTGCCGCCGCCACGAGGTGAGGGGTTGTAGGTGCCCTACGCAATCCACACTAGCTTACCTCAGGGCCCCTGCAGCCAGCCCATCCATGCCATGACACCTGCCTCGCCTTACAGCCACGACACCAACACACCGCTCGGCCTCCTGTTCCATTGTGGCCACGAGCAAGCAGAAGTAGGCCAGTGGCCATGTAGGCTCCTGCTGCACCACTCCCCCGCCTTGGCTCATCGCCACAGCACTGGAATGGGCAGCCAGCCGGCTGCGCAGGCTCTTAAGTAGGACTTTTTGGAGGGTAGGGCTTATATTAGGTGCATGCATAAAAACGTGCTATGGTTTATTTTTGGGATAAGTCTTATTTTCGGGAAAATAGGGTATGCAGAATCCTGACATTAAATGAAACCCAGCTCAGTTGGTTTTGCTGCCATTGCCATTCTTATGTGTCACAAAGAATACGAAGTTTTACTCCAGTGGCAAAACTGGAACAGGCCAGCACAACTTCCAAAGCAAGTCCTCCCGCTATGCCTCTTAGAGTCTGCCAACTTTTTTGTTTATTTCCAGTCTAGGCCAGTAGCGGAGACCCGGGATGGATTATGTCGCCTTGTAGGACATAATACATGGACTGTGTCTGATTAGCCTAATCTAGAATGATTTTAATGCTTTGTGTATCGTGGAGCTGTACTAATGGGGTAGCTATAAATAAGATTTAGAAGCATATTGATATGGCTTGATGTTTATATAATATTTTCCATTTCAGGTAAGTCTGGCTAACAGAGATAAACTTCATACTGTTAGACATACTTTTCATATTGTAAACTGCTGTGTTTAATACAAAGTTATACAACTTTTTCTCAACCGAGGACCATGCTTGACATCTGAGTGACATAGCAAAACCTAGTTTGTGGATTTAAACGGACTAAAATTACATTGGATTTCATTGACTTGACTTGTAATAAATAATGTTCATATGATTACTTTTCTATCAGGGACAAGATACCTTTTTTTAAAGTAAAGTAAAATTAAAAATTGCTTCTGGAAAGTCTCTAAGACTGTTTTTAGGTTTTTCTCAAAAGGTTGCTGGAATAGCAAAGGGGACAATCAGGTTGTGCACCTGTTCTATAACTAATGCAGATGAGAAACCAGGTGAGAATATTACAATGATCAAGTCAACACTTAGAAATGTCCCCAACAGAATAAAAGAGCCAGTTCGGTCTAAGTCAGGGCTGTCAAACTCACGGCCCGCAGGCTGGATGCGTCACACATTGGCCATGCCCATGCCAAGTTTAGCAAAGGTGGGGAAGTCCTGATACATCATGTGATGCCGCCATGACAATGCCAGTTTGACACCCCTGGTCTAGGAGGTTAAGACACAAGTCTAGAAACAAGGAGACTGTGAGTTCTGGTCTTGGCCTTAGGCATGAAAGCCATCTGTGTGACTTTGGGCCAGTCATTCTTTCTTTGTCTCAGCCTAACCTACTTGACAGGATTGCTGTTGTGAGAAAAATAGGAGGAGGAAGGAGTGTTATGGATGTCCGCCATTTTGAGTTACTTATAAAGTAATAAAGATGGGATAAAAATTCAATAAATAAAAAGCTAAGAGCCACAGTTCACCATATTTCTTCATTTTAGGATTACAGTATATGTGGATTCTCCAAAATGGATGTATATTTTCAAGCTTTAGGCAAGGGGGAGGGGGGAAAGGATTCTTACAGCATCAATTTATTGAAAGGGAAAAGCGGTTAAGTTACAGAAATCTTGGCAACTGAATTCTTTTCCTTTAAACACCCAATTGTTAAATTCACCAGAGCAAAGACTTTATAATGCTCTTGCTAACAATTATGTGAAGGACAGAGGCGGTGGTTGTATGTAACTATTTTCCTGTGCAAACATTCCAAGTTAGCAAAGTTTTAAAAACCGTTGTTCTTTATTCAGAATTTGAGAAGGCCATGCCAGATAATTTATCAGATCATTTTTAGAAGTCGTGTGTGTGTGTGTGTGTGTGTGTGTGTGTGTGTGTGTGTGTGTGTGTGTCTGTGTCTGTGTCTGTGTCTGTGTGTCTGTGTGTCTGTGTGTCTGTGTGTCTGTGTCTGTGTGTCTGTGTGTCTGTGTGTCTGTGTCTGTGTCTGTATGTGTGTGTAGCAAAAGTAGCTATGAGTATAGATGGTAGAAGGCAGGGACGGAACTTATGTACTTCTTTCCTCACATGGTCTGCCCATGTAGTTCCCGATCTGGGAAGGAACAAAATCACAAAAGATCACTTAACTTCCTTATAGATTTTCAAACAAATCAAAATTAAGCATGCTGCTGAATCTATGCAGACATATAGCAACCTGCAATAAAAATTAACACCTGTTAAATCCATGGTAAACATGCACTGTAAACAGTATATTACAATAAAGTCTCCACTGTGCATAATAAAACAGCCACAAGTACATTTTTTATTCATTATGCGCCACCAGGTTTGTGTCAGCTCTTATCAACAACATAAATAGACCAGTAGTGAGTACTAAAACCCGTTGCTACCAGAAGCGTCCTGGGTGGATGGGCAGAGCCTTCCGCTGCCGGTGCTACCAGTTCACAGAACCGGGCCGAACCGGGAGCAACCCACTGCTGAAATAGACCTTACGAATGAAGTCAAATATACGTGTCCCAGGATAAGTTGCAGGATCCAATCTGGGTCGGTCACTGAGACCAGAGGTTTTGTCTTCCGAGCATTCAGACGCCTGCCGGAGCCCATCTTCAGGGGAACTTCTCTCTAGCAGAGTGATCTTCTCCAGGGTGGATCAGACTCCAACTTGGCCCTTCAGGTCTCCCAACAATGAAAGAGTGAAGTACGGTGGAAGAATTAAGAAGGAAGCAGCCAAATTTGTGGCAGCCAAGTGTAACAATCTTTTTACACTTTTTAAAATTATTGCATCTTTTTCAATAACCCTTTTCAAGCTGCAACAGGAAGGAAACCCGATGAATGCCACGTGGCATGTTCATGTGAATATTGATGCCTATAGATGCTTACCCAAATTTCAAATAACAGCAAAACATGACAATAAAGAAATTTGGTTAGCAAAATTACAGAGTAACACAGTTGGAAAGGACATCGTATTTCAAAGCTGGAATGGGCAAGCATCTGAAATGCAGAATGGTAATTTAATTGGGAATATTAGAGAAGGACAAATACCAATTGGGTGTCATTCATACCGGCATCCCCCCTCTTGCCATCAATGAGAGTGAAAAATCCACTCATAGCAAGTTCTGTAGTGAAGTTCTTTTATATCTGTTAGAAAAAAAATTGGTTTGATGTATTTTAATTAATTGCTCCTTAGTTGGGTTTTTATGGTTACCACATGAATGAGCAGGATTAAGGGAGGCTAAGCATTATTTTGTTTATTGTGAAATAAAATGTGAAAAATGCATCATTCATGGTTCCCAAATCTAAAGGGGAAAAATAAAGAGGAAAGAGAAGGAGAGACATAAACACACATACAGAAAAAAATATTAAAATGAATCAGCAACCAGACAGATTGATTCATCTTAATGGATGTCTTAATGGATGATTGATTATGATGTGGATGTACCCATCATCGCATAAGCACTGACATCCAAGTGGAGGCTGGGGTATTCTTTTATAGCATAAGCTGATTTTTTTACAAATGATATAGTTGTAGCCCCAACACCTTTCACAGCCTAAGCATGCTTCAGTAGGAAGTAAACAGAGCAGCCATAAATCAGGAATTCTACCTACAGTTGTTCTTGCTCAAAAAGCCATAAATCAGACTTTAGCTTTTCACCTGTCTTGTAAAGGATCAGGCAGTAGCACTATTGAGAGTCAAAACTCCAACCAGCAGCCCAGGTACAACGGTAAAGTCCAAGAGCCAATTGTAGTTGTCACATTCAACTACAATCTAGGCTGGCAGAAATTGTTCTAGAGCAGGGTGTTAAACTTAAGGCCTGCAGGCCGGATCTGGGCCACAGAGTACTTAGATCTGGCCCACAGGGCTGCCCTGGAAACAGTGAAGGACCGGCCTGCAGTGCCTCTGTCAGTGAAAATGGAGCTCGGGAGGGCCGCATGTGGCCCTCTCGAGCTCTGTTTTCGCTGGCAGAGGGTTGCAGGAGGCCGTAGCAGCCGAAAACGGAGCTTGGGAGCCCTCATTCGCTGGCAGAGTGCTCAGGCCGTCACAGGTGCCCCCAACATGAGTGACATCGATCTGGCCACACCCACAAGGGCCACTCCCACCCAGCCCCCCGAGGTCAAACACAACCCTGATGCGGCCCTCAACGAAATTGAGTTTGACACCCCTGTTCTAGAGAATGCCTTAAATATACAAAGGAATACTCTTTTCACTTCTCAACCAGGCCTAGGGGAAGCTGAGCAGCTATGACTGATGGGATCTGATTCTACTAAGCTTCTGCTTCCATCTGGTCTCCTTCCCTACAAGTGGACATCTTCCCCTGGTTAGCATCTGGCTTTCCAGGCAGAACCACCAGTGTTCCCAAGGACTGGAATGGAGGTGGCAGAGGAGGGGGATGGTGTGCACCTCATGTTCCAAGATCAGAATTCTCTATGTCAGGGGTGGGAGCAGGAGGGGCTGCATTTCTTCTCTCTCCACTGGCAGTGGGACTTGGTGCTTCGGTGTCCTACTTCACAAGTAGGTCTGCTTCTCTTCTATAGACAGTGATTTGTTCTGTTGGATCTGATCCCACCTCATGGTGCCATCAGGAATAGTCATTGGCCAAAACAGACTGCTCTGGAAACATAAGATTGTAGGTGAAATAGAATAACGATACTTCAGCACGTTTTTATGACTCTTATTGACTGACAGTATGCTTTTTTATTGTCATTTCAAGGAACTCGGTACCAATAATAATTTGCCTTGTGGGTAAGCATGTTTTAGCTTTCTGTGTTGTTCTTTGATATTTATTTATCCTGCTTTTATTATTTTTACAAATAACGCAAGGGGATTGGAGGCTAAAACATGAAGAACGGTTGCAGGAACAGGGTATGGCTAGTTTAGAGAAAAGAAGGATTGGGGTGACAGGATAGCAATATTCCAATATTTGACGGGTTGTCACAAAGAAGAGGGGTCAACCTGTTCTCCAAAACGCCTGAGGGCAGGACAAGAAGTAACAAATGGAAACTTACCAAGAACTAAGTTTTTAGTTTTTGGTAAGATCAAACCTAGAATTAAGAAGAACTTTCCTGTCAGTTAGAACAATTAATCAGTGGAACGACTTGCCTCCAGACTTTGTGGGTGCTTCAACACTGGAGGTTTTTAAGAAGAGATTGGACAATCATTTGTCTGAAATGGTATAGGGTTTTCTGCTTGAGCAGGAGATTGGACTAGAAGACTTCCAAGGTTCCTTCCAATTCTATTATTCTGTTATTCAAGGTAGTGATTGTATCCAACACACCTTCCTTCTCCACAACAACCTGTGAAGTGGATTGGGCTGAGAGAAATGACCGTATTTTTTGGAGTATAAGACGTACTGGAGTATAACATGCACCTTAGTTTTTGGGGAGGAAAATAATAAAAAAATTCTGCCTACCAGTGTCCATCTGGCTAGCATCCTTAGCAAGCAGCCTGGAACAGGTATATTAGCCTTGCAAAGCTCCGTTTGAAAGGCTGCTTTTTCAGCCTTGCAAAGCTCGGTTTGAGAGGTTGTTTTAGTCTTGCAAAGGTCCGTTTCAGAGGCTGGGCGGGGCTACATTTGGTGTATAAGACACACCCAGATTTTCACCCTCTTTTAGGGGGAAAAAGGTGCGTCTTATACTCTGAAAAATACGGTAGTATTTTCCTAAATTTATCTTCTCTCTGTTCTGTCTTAAATTCCTTCACTCTTCCCGTCCCTTAATTTTTACTTTCTGTTGGGCATATTTAGCACAAGATATATGTGTAAATGTGGATGTGGCTTCAAATCAATTTTGACTGCTGGTGACTGCCTGGACAAGTCTCTACAATTTTCTTGGCAAAGTGTTTCAGAAGTGATTTGCCCTTACCTCATTTCTAGGGCTGACAGAGAATGACTGGCCCAAGCTACCCAGCTGGCTTTGTGCCAAGGCAGGAATACAACTCACCACTTCCCAGTTTCTAGCCCAATGCCTTAACTAGTGCACCAAATATGGTATAAGATATACACTAGATATAAACATGGGAAATATATTTTACATATTTTAATATATTTTTATTTGATAATTCCAAAAGCAGAGGAAAAAAAGCAAGAGAGAGAGAGAGAGAAATAGGAATAACCATATATTACACTTACATTTAAGAGATCATTCAGTCTAATATTTAAATACATTAACCTTGACTGCGTGGAATAATTCCAATCAATCTTTCTTTAATATCAACAGAGAACCAATTTGTAAACAGAAAGCAAACCTGAATAGGTAGTTCAAGATTACTGGAGGCTAAATCTTCTTTTAAAAAATAAAGAATAATAATTTTATACATCTCCAACCCCAACCCCCAGTCTCAATAAATCCATAATTTTTTTCATATAGTGATAGGTTCCTGTACTAACCATATCCACGGCAGGATTCTTTCTTTTTTACCTGCTTACTCATATTCCATAGAGAAATTGAAGTCAAAATATTTGCCTGATGATAAAGGCCTTTTTCTAATGCTTTTCTTAAAAGTAAATTAGAGAGTGCAGATTGAATGTTCAAAGGCAACATTGTCTGTAATCGATAGGCCACGTCAATATTATTCCATCAACATTTAACAAGAACATTGGAGAATAACTTCCACAGGAGAATCTTTTCTAGGCTTTAATATATAGTATGGGGGCGATAATTCAGAATCTGCCTTATGCTGTTCCTTTTGGATAAACCTGTAAACTGGGAGCTTTTCCTGTATTCATAGATTTAATTATATGTATAATTTTTTGGAGGAATAATAAAGGAATAGTGAAATATCCAGATAGACAGCTTGATCGGCTTGAATTTTTGGAAGTGCTGTATTATCTAAAAATAGATTCAGTTTCTCCTCAGTTACATTTGACTCTGTATTATATAATCAACATTTTACACAAAATTATATAATCAATATTTTTTTAAAATTATGTAATTTATTCTGGCATCTCTAATGCTAGAGATAATATTACACCATTGCAATCATTGGTAGACACTTACCAGGTCTTTTATTTTGCCCTTAATATCTTTGCTTTACACAATTCGGTGAATATTCTGTTTCACGTCCCTAAGGGCAATTAAGGTCCTACTTAAGACTCATTAAAACTGTATGTAATGTGGATAGTCTTGCATATATAAGGAACACTTCCAATACATTATCAGCAAGAAAAAGAATTGAGAATGTAACTGGGGTTATAGTAGAATAGTTGAATATCCCTGCCAAGAATATTCTACTTCATTCCTCTGTAACTTTCTCATCCTTGCATTTCCTCCATATTGCCCTTCAGTATTCCTTTGCCACTGAGCATGCTCAGTACTCCTTGGATTATTACTTTTTTACAGTTCCAAAATTTATTTGCCAATCAACTTTGGATTTTTCAGAAATTGTTAAAAACACCTCAAAACAAGAAAACAACACGAAATAAAAAATAAAAATAAAAATGCAGAAATAACAAACCCAGGCAGGATCAAAAGTAAAAAGAGAAAGTTTCAATCACATGAAGAGACAGCTCTTCATGGCCCTTCAAAATCCCAGTAAAGGGATGCATTCGAATCTCAAGGGCAAATTCATTCCACAGGGCAGGCACTGCTACAGGGAAGGTGTGCCTCCAGGATCCCACTAGATGAAATTCTTTCATCAAAGGAACCCGGAGCGTACCAATCCTGCCAGATCAGATCATCCAGGCAGGAACTATGGCAGATGAGCAATCCCTCAACTAACCAGGCTCTATGCCTCAGCACAATGTTGGAAATGTAAAACAGCGAAAGGTTCCTACTATTGTATGTGGTGGTTATGTAAAAAAGCAAGGATATTTTGGAACCAGCTTAAGACATGACTAGAAGAGATATTAGGTAGGAACACAGAAATGAAACCAGTACTGTTTCTACTAGGAATCATTCATGAGAAATACGAAAAAGGACAGATATATTTAATTCTACACGTAACAACTGCGGCAAGACTGATATACGCGCAATATTGGAAAAATGAAAAAACTCCACCGGAAGAAGAAATAATAGAAAAAATATTGACATGTGCAGAAATGGATAGATTAACACTGGAAATGAAAGACAGAGGAGAGACGGAATACTATGCAATATGGGATAAATTTTATCAATGGATAGAAAGGAAAGAACAGTCGAAAAAGTTGAGAGTAAGAATTGAAAAAGGGAAATTAAAAGAAGGTTCGGATATAAATGAATAATGACGAGGGATGCGTATGTAAGATCAAAAAGCAATGTACATTGAACAATAATGGCAGTTATTGTTATGAAAATGTTATATAATATTTATAAAATATTATATAATGGAATGACAAAACAGGATGGTCACAAAGTGTCCAATGTTTTTAATGTTTGTTTAATGTATGTTTGTATAAATAAAAGAAACTTTTTAAAAAAACTAACCAGCTCTATGCTATGGTTCATCATTCATATAAATGAACAGTGCTGCTGTGGGTACCAACAACATCTACAGGAGGCTGGGAAGAGTTCAAATCAGAGCGAAATGTGGTCAGAGCATCATGGTCTAAGCCTTGTCCCTTTTGTACATCCATCCATTGGCATTGCATGTGTGGACATAGAGGAGAGTGTTTCCTTGCAAATGCTGTGACTACAGCCTTGCTGGTGTTCTCTTGCACACACAGACACGCCCATGGATATAATCAGTAACATGTACAATATATAATTGCAGTCAGCATGGCCTAATGGCTCCCAAAATTCACCCTGCCCCACCCCTCCCCTCCCATCCTGCTCCTCCCAGGAGTCTCCACTCAGCCCGTTTTGGATGCGAGGTAAGTGCAGGGCCCACACAGAGGCTCAGGAAGGGGGGAAATGGGCCTCTCAGAAGTTCCGGAAGGCCAGAAATGAGCCCATTTCTGCCCTCCGGAGGGCGTCCGGAGCCCGGAGGAGGCAGTTTTCGTCCTCGTAGAGGCTTGAAGAAAGCCTCTGGAGCCTGGGGAAGGTGAAAATGCCCCCCCACCATGGTGCAGGAGGCCAACTAGGCCACACCCACCATGGCCACACCCACCCAGCAACCGGGCAGAGAACCCGTCGCTGAAATTTTTGAAGCCCACCCCTGCGTACAAGCCTTTGTCACTCATAATCTGTAGCAGAGTTACCTGAAGAATATGGAAGTCAATCCAATATATTGAAGGTGAGGGGCGGGGGGGAATACAACTGGTGAAAACTGTTTGCAGTCTCCAGCATCCTTCAGACAAGAGATGAACCTGTGCACCATTAGCAATAATATTACCCTGAAAAACTCCAGGCCGAGTTCTCGGAAGCAAAAGGATAAGGTAAAAGGTATCTTAGAAAGCTAGTGAAATACAAAAGCAAAAAGTACACATACACACACACACACACACACACACACACATACACACACACACGACAGGAAAAGGTGAAGGTCAAAATTATATTAAAGCAATGGCAGCACAGCTCAGTAATTGTGAAACTGTTTGCAACCCTGAAGAATAAAATCCAGTTACACAGAGGGAAACGCAAGCTTTTAGTGACCTACGAAAGTTAATGTTGAAGATTTCGTATATGAAAGATACAACACCTCGTTCTTGAGAAGAAAAGGAAATAGTTAGACGAAGCTTAATGGATGACAAGATTGTCAGTGAGTTCTGTTTACCAAATGGCTCTAGTCTGCAAGCAACAGGCAAAATATATCTCACAAATTTTGTGGATGTGAAGTAAACATTTTTAAAAATCCATATGTTTGACCAGGTTAGGGATGAATCATCCTGAAGAATACCTATGTAGTCCTTCAGAGTCTAGACCAACTTGGTGGCACATAGTCAATCAAAATTATTGATAAAGCTAAAATTGCCAAGCACTTCCCAAAGCCAATTTCCATATAGAGCACGGTGGTTAGAGTGCAGTACTGCAGGCTACTTCTGCTGATCACCGGCTGCCAGCAGTTTGGCAGATCGAATCTTACCAGGCTCAAGGTTGACTCAGCCTTCCATCCTTCCGAGGTGGGTAAAATGAGGACCCAGATTGTTGGGGGCAATATGTTGACTCTGTAAACCGCTTAGAGTGGGCTATAAAAGCACAATGAAGCGGTATATAAGTCTAAGTGCTATTGCTATTGCTATAATATAAAATATCATAGTATCCAGTTTGGCTATCATATCATATCATATCACTAAGTTTGTATCATGGCGCCTATATTCAACTTCTCAAATGTGGGGTACAGAAGATACCCCGGTCTTTACCTGCCTCATCTAGATCTAGCTTCATTTCTTACTTGCATCCAGTCCATTATCAATGCTGGATATTGATTTTGTACTGCAATTACTTTGTGCTTGTGGGGTTAGATGGATGCTGGACTGGCTGAACAAGCAACCAGGAAAGAGATTGCTTCACTTCGCTGTGCTAAAAGTCTGGAGGGAGCTTTAGGACTTCTCTTCTTAATGGTGCATCTTTGGCTTCCTGCATCATAGAAATGAAATCTTTTAAGGCTGTACCTGCGAATGTGCACCAGTCTGAGATATTATTGCCAGCTTTCGAGATAATATTACTAGTATTAAAAAAATTTACATAAGGAGGGGGGAAGACCAGTGAAGGTCAAGAGATGTGGAAATCATATGTTTCTTTGTTCATCAATCATGGGTATTACAATACACCTTTTCACTAATTCCCAAAGCTGGTAGCAATATTAAAGGCAAAATCAATAGAATAATAATAATAATCAGTTCGTTTTGCTATGCTGTTTACCAGAGAAAGAGATGGGGAAAAGGAGGAAAGGACAGATAATTGGCTGAAGAAGAAACGAATGGGAGTTTTCCTTTTTTTTGTTCATAATGTTTCTTTTTTCAATAAAATTGTCCTTTAAAAAATAAGAATTTAAAACAGCAAATCATTCCCCACACAGATTTGAAAATAGTCACCAATAGTCAGGGGTGGGTTCCTACCGGTGCGGACCAGTACGTAAGCACTGGTAGCGGCCCGCTGGTGGCGTAATTTTTATCGGAATTTTCGGTTATTTTTTTCGGGTTTGGATGGCTTCTCCTCATCCTCTGCTTTGGAAAAAAGCGCTCCCGCCCACCCTCGGCTTAATACCGACATTTATTTCTTCATCCGAAGCACAGCTGAGCACCTCCTCAGCTGTGTTTCGGCCTGAAACGTCCTTCTCAGCATGCACGGAAGTATAATCGCTCAATGGGACGCGTGCGCGATGCGCACCGGTAGCAAAGGTAACTGGAACCCTCCCCTGCCGATAGTGATGTAAAATGTAAACCAAACGAAAGCCCTAGAAATATTGTCCTGGAAGACTGGCTTAAATAAAATTCTCCTTAAAGGAATCACTGTCAGTTAACATTCATTTTGCAGGTCACAAATAACATTCCTGCCTATCTCTAACAAGAAGCTTCTTCTATATGCAGATTTGCATCCCAATTAATGAGTGCGGATAACATTTTCTGCCATGACTTTGCATATAGCAGCTGCCAAAAAAAAAAAAGGAAAGGAAAGGAAAGGACGGGAAAAGAGCAGGCTGGTAATAACCTCATTAAATTATTATATTACACTTTACAACATTACGCCAATTTCCTCTCCAACTGACCTCAGGTTTTCCTGAAACTTGTGTTACAGCTTACTCTCACACAAACGCTCATTAGTTTGCAGGAAATCTAGTATTAGAGAAAATCTGGGGAGGTTTTTCCCTCCAGTTTTCTTCGTGTTCCTACACCCCAATTTATTCAAACACTTTTCATTATGTGATAATTACTTTGACTGCTAATGGTTGAAGAGAACAATATGTGCTGCAACCCCGGCTCTTTTCATAACAGAGAGAGAGAAATTTAGATATCAGAGCTCCTGTGACGCAGATGCTACTGTCTCCTTGTTTTGTGTTTTCTCCAAGCCCTGAGGATTTTTGGTTTTTAAGTTGTTACAGCGATTTTTCATGCTGTCACCCCCAAACATGCATATTGACAAAAATGTCAAGGAATTGCCTCGCATGCATTTATTTTCTTTCCTGTAGAAAGAATAATGAGAAAGATAATTTATCCTTGAAAATGCACATAAATCCATAGCTGAGAATGGACTTCAGTTTTTCCTAATACCATAATTAGTAAAAGATTTTTCTCAGAGAAGCTTGCTTTTAATGGCCCATTGTTGCTCAGTTAATACCAAATCTTTGGGTTCCAAGTTCAGGCAATATGAGAGCTACTCCATAGAGCACACATTTTGAATATCAGTGATGTAATCCAATGTTAATCATGCGAAATTTAATTAAAGCCAATAAAAGTACCAGTCTTATTAGATGAGTAGTTGCTCTTTTCAGATTGCTAGAGCAAACACTTCTTTGTTGTAAGCATAAGAGTTTGGACACAATTGACCTCTTTCAAAAGAGGCAACTATGAGGGTGAGTCAAAAAGTAATGCCATTTTCTTTAGGACAGGTATAATTACCAACACAGGAACATGTAGCATACATTAAAATGAAGCTGATCCTCTATGGATCACATCCCTACTTCTCAACATAGTCACCGTTTCTCTCAATAGCAATGTTCCACCTTCGAATGAGAGCATGTATCCCTGCCTCGTAAAATTCTGTTGACTGTTCTTTGAGCCACTTCTTCACTGCAGTTTTCACTTCCTCGTCACTGGAATAATGTTTGCCTCTCAAACCCTCTTTCATGGGGCCGAAGAGATGATAGTCTGAAGGCGCTAAATTTAAATTACACATTTTGTAATCGTCTGTGAATGTTCACAGGCGTTTGCCCCTCAGCAACAAGGAATTCAATCACTGCTCTTTGTTTTTGACACAACTCTAAGGGGACAGCCATTTTGAATTTTCCTTGTGAGTCTACAAACCTGAAAAGTAAGAAACAAAATATTTAAGAATGTAAATGATATAATCATTTATAACTGGGAAAAATTTCAGGTATTTTGATCAAAAACCTCACCTGAAATAAAGAAAATGGCATTACGTTTTGACTCACCCTCACCACAGCATAACAGAAAAGTTATGCAAAGACTGAAAGTTGCTTGATCTCCTCCAACTAGTGTGGTAAAGTGAATCAGTGAACAAGACGGAGTGCATGAAAGATACTTTTCTCGGGCACCTAAATGCATAAATTGAGGAACCATCCAGAGAATATAAAGAATGAAAACCAACAGGACACATATTTAATTTAATTTAATTTAATTTAATTTAATTTAATTTATTATTCTTATATACACACCCAGTCTGCAATACAGGGGTAACCTGGATTTGTGCTGACCAACTACTACAACTGCACAAGTACCAGTAAGTTGGTGCAAGATGAGGAGGCATGTTTTACTATAAAAAGCTTCTCAAATAATGTGATAAACAACCAGTTGATTGGTTGACCTATCAGTTACAAGGTGGCAAAAAGTGTCAGAGTATCTCTGATCATCCAGTTTCTTTCAGCTAAAATACAGTCACCAGGTAACTGTTGAAGAGCTGGAGTCTGAGAAAGGGTAACTGGTAACTGTTGAAGAGGTAACTGTTGAAGAGCTGGAGTCTGAGAAAGGGTTTTTGCTATATATGTCTAAGTAAACTGGCTGACCCTGTACCCTTCAAAAAACAAGCAAATAAAGTGGCTTTAGAAGTCCAGGTTCCAGTTCCCTCACAACCAGAGCAGAGATAAACATAGAGAAAGGTCCCCTATCCACATTCCTTTCTCCACACAAAACAAAAATTTTCCTGACACAGGAAAAACAGCACAAACAGAAGAATATACAAGACAAGGAGGCAAGGGACATAATGGTGACTATTCTTTTGGTTGGTCCAGCTACCCAATCTTGAGCTGTGGTGGCACAGTGGTTTGAATGCAGTACTGCAGGCTACTTCTGCTGACTGCTGGCTGCAGTTCAGCAGTTCGAGTCCCACTGGCTCAAGGTTGACTCAGTGTTTGATCCTTCCGAGGTCAGTAAACTGAGGACCCAGATTGTTGGGGGCAATATGCTGACTCTGTAAACCACTTAGAGAGGTTAGCTGCTGTGGCCTAGAGGTGGAGCGCTTGTCTCACAATCAGGAGGTTGTGAGTTCAATCCTAGGTAGAGGCAGATGTAAGGGTCTCCTGCTTGGGCAGGGGGTTGGACTAGATGACCTGCAAGGTCCCTTCCAACTCTGTTAATCTGTATCAGGGCTGTGAGCATTGTGAAGCAGTATATAAGTCTATTGCTATCCATTAAAACAGCTACACATAAAGAAGCCAGGGGCTTTAGTTTTGCTCACAACCCACAGAGGTTTACAGAAGAGGTGCAGAACTCAGCAACCGAAAGCAATAGAAAGCAGCCCCGCCAGAACAATAAGAGCAAAACAGATTGTTGACTCCCAACTGCCTGTCTTAAGCCACTTCTCCTGGGTGCCTAACTTGTCTGCATGAAATGTTGTGTGGGCTGATGGTGAGATGTAGATAATGTCCTGAGGACATATCCTCAGGCAAGTGGAAGCTCTTCACATTATCAGTTTTTTCCAATCCCAGGACGTTGGGTGGAAGGTGAAATCTTGTGAACAGAATCTCTAAGGTGATAGAGGGATAAAGAACATGGCTAACCAGAACATTGATGAATTACAATCCCAACATCCCTCAAAATTGATGATACTGGTTTTCAATTACTATGAAACCACCAGTTTCTTGCCCCTAATACACATGTCTGAAATAGTCCCCAGCCCTCAATTAATGAAGCTCTTTCATTAGTCAAGCCATATAACTGAGAAACAGATTTGATTTATTGATTTGATTTGATTGCTGCTCATCTCATCTAGAGGCAACTCTGGGTGGCTCACAAACATTTTTAAAATATAGGTTATCATCTGTGTAACTGGAACTGATGGATACATGTTATAATTTTGGAATCTGACACATTGCTTTCTCCCTGGTTCTTAAACAGGCAGTCACTGAACGGTAAAATTGTATGAGAGTTGTGAAGTTTCGTATCTATATATATGAATGGTTGTTCATTAAAACGCTATTAACTTGTTTGTTTGTGGGATTGGTAAAGCTATTCACTTCAATCAAATTAAGTGATGCTTAAGTGGCTCCAAGTTGAAAATACAGAAATATGTTAATTAAAAATATTTTTAAAATAGTAATTAAAAATAAAATCAATATCTGTACTGGTCTTCAACTGCAAAAAATAGAATTGAATTAAAACAATAAATTAATTTTACAACAGTAAGTATAAATTACCAATAATTAGAGCTTTGCAAAAACTATTCAAGGGAGGGATTCAAGAGTGTTAAAATATACTAGTACCACTCTATAAAGCCTTGGTCAGACCACACCTAGAGTACTACATCCAGTTTTGGTCACCACACTACAAAAAAGACATTGAAACCCTAGAGAAAGTGCAGAAGAGAGCAACCAGGATGATAAATCAAATTTGGCAAATAAAACATACAAAGAGCGGTTGCAGGAACTGAGCTTGGCCAGTCTGACGAAGAGAAGGACCAGGGGTGACATGATAGCAGTGTTCCAATACTTGAGGGGATGCCACAGAGAGGAGGGGGTCAGGCTGTTCTCTATGGCACCAGAAAGCCAAACAAGGAATAACGGATGGAAGCTGACCAAGGAGAGATTCAACCTGGAAGTGAGGAGAAACTTTCTGACGGTGAGAGCAATCAACCAGTGGAACAGCTTGCCAGCAGAGGTTGTGAGAGCCCCAACACTTGCGACCTTCAAGGAGAGACTGGACTGCCATCTGTCTCAAATGGTGTAGGAACTCCTGCTTGAGCAGGGGGTTGGACTAGATGACCTACAAGGTCCCTTCCAACTCTAATAATAAATCTAAATCTAAATCTAAATCTCTGTGTAATCCAGATTGGTCAAGAGTAGCTTGTTTCAACTTATTTCCAATTCTGGAGCATGATTCAGAAAAATGAGCTCCATTTCATTTGAGAATCAGGAACACTATCCGATTCAGAATTTTATTTTCTTGGATGTAATTTAAAGAGAGCCAGTTTGGTCTAGTTTAGTGGTTAAGATGTTGGCCTAGAAATGAGGAGTTTGTGAATTCTAGTCCTGCCTTACTCATGAAAAACTGACTGGGTGACTTTGGGCCAGTCATTCCCAGCCCAACCTACCAAGTTGGTTGTTGTGGGGGAAATAGGAGGAGGAAGGAATATTGGATATATTCACCACTTCGAGTTGTTTATAAAAATAATAATGGTAGGGAATTAAAATAAAACAAAATACTAGAAAGAGGGTTGAACACAGTTCCCATCATGCAGTCATGGTCTTTTTTTGAAGCCCTTTTCATCAGGGCTTCTGAATTCAACTTCTTTAGTCTAGACAGGAATTATCGTTTGAGGCTAAGGTTACATCCCATCTCCACCATAGGACTGAGCAAGTTCGTCAGGGAAATTGGAGGCTAAAAATTAAGAATGTGAGCCCAGCAACAATTAGTGAAGCAAATTAGAATGCAGAATAACAGAGTTGGAAGGGACCTTGGAGGTCTTCTAGTCCAGCCCCCTGCTCAAGCAGGAGACCCTATACCACCCTGGACAAATGGCTGACCAATCTCTTCTTTAAAACCTCCCGTGATGGAGCACCTACAACTTCTGGAGGTAAGTTGTTCCACTGATCAATTGTTCTCACTGACAGGAAATTCCTCCTTAGTTCTAGGTTGGTTCTCTCTTTGTCTCTCTTTCTGTCATTTCTTGCCTTGTTCTTATTTTATAAATTATAAATTATAGTGAATCATTATTTTATAAATTATATATGTGTGTGTTAGTGAAACTATCCAAGAAAAAAGTTTACAAAAAACACATTATATGATAGGCAAAACCTAGCACTTGTTAACTCATCCTATTGGGAGAGTTCAAAAGAAGTTGCTCAAGAAATGACCTGAGATTAGCACCTTCTTAGATAAGAAGAAAACAGAATGATTGACAAAGAAGAGACAGAATAAACCCTCAGCGCTCTTAACAACATCTTACTGCCCCCTGAAATCAGTAGGCATGAGATGGTGAAGAGTTAATGAAGTCACATCTCCAAATAGAGACTGGAAACAGGACATCTAACATCAAAAGAAGGAAGAGTAACATTTTTCTCCCAAAATACCCCTTTGATTCTTTCCTGCCATCCTTTCTGACTGTATCGATCTAGCATTATTCATAGGCATCTCATCTTCATCCTATATTTTGGAATTTTGTCTCCAGACCAGGGGTGAAATCCAGCAGGTTCTGACAGGCTCTGGAGAACCAGTAATGGAAATTTTGAGTAGTTCAGAGAACCGGTAGTGGAAATTTTGAGTAGTTCGGAGAACCGGTAAATACCACCTCTGACTGGCCTCGCCCCCATCTATTCTCTGCCTCCCGAGTCCAAGCTGATTGGGAGGAAAGTGAAGAACACAAATGGGTGAGTTGCAGGAAGCAACTTTGTTCATTTCCAGATCTTGTCTTTGCAACTCAAGCCTCCATTTCTGTGTTCTTGTTTGAACTTGGCAAAGTTTCCTGCAGACTGTTCCTTGGCAGCTTGTCAAAGAAGAGCAAGATTCGTGCGGGTTATCTGCCATTCCCTGAAAGACTTTTAGTCAGATTTGTTTGATTTTGCTTGGACTCATGTGGACTGCTAATGACAATAATTATCAGCCGTTACAAAGAAAAGACTTACTTTACTTTATTTGAACTTAGGATGACTGCTAATGCAAACAATTAGCTGCCGTTAACAATAAAAAGAGACGCTGTGAGACGCTGTTTGTGCCATGTGAGTTTATCAGGAAGCCTAGGTCAGAACAGGTGGGTTCTGGTTTCTCCTGCTGCCGGTTTGTTCAGGGGCACGCCGCATGGGCATGCGTGCACTGTGCACCACGCATGCAGTACTTAAAAAGAACAAGATGGCAGCGCCTATGGCACCGCCGAGAGAACCAGCTCAGGGGCGTGGCAGGCCTCGGTCGCTGCCAGTTCCTGTGACCCAGGCTGCCAAGTTACTACCAGTTCCATAGAACTGGTCCAAACCAGGAGGAACACACCTCTGGTTCACATTCATAATTGGCTACGCAAGCCCAGTAACTCTTCAACTGCCAGTTTTTGCAAAACGCAGAAGAGTATTCCATCCAGCTTGACAGGCATCAACCTCACAATCCATGGCATGAGACTCTAATCAATACAGAAAGGTTCCTATAAAACTGCATAAAGGGTTCAGTAGTAAAACGAGAGATGCAGACAACCCATTTGTTTCGTGAAATGACATGCTGTCAGACAATCTTGTTAATGACTTCTCAGAGCCCTTAATCTTAGCAGCAAGGCTTTCATGAATCATTTCATCAGAAAAACTGTCTTCCCCATCTTCGACCTGCTGCAGTTTGCTCATTACCAGGTAACATAATTTGAGAAAGGAGAGGGAGAATAAGAGAGGTTTGTAGTAATTTTATTTAAAATAACAGTTAAACATACAATTAAAAAGTAATAGAATACAATAGCAATAGCAATAGCAATAGCACTTAGACTTATACACCGCTTAAAGAAAAATAAATAAAGAAAAAGAGAATAAATATATAGCAATAGCACTTAGCAGTAGCATTTAGACTTATATACACCTTCACAGTGCTTTACAGCCCTCTCTAAGTGGTTTACAGAGTCAGCCTATTGCCCCCAACAATTTTCCCCGACCTTGGAAGGATGGAAGGCTGAGTCAACCTTGAGCCGGTGAGACTCAAACTGCCGAACTCCTGGGATCCGGCAGTTAGCAGAAGTTGCCTGCAGTACTGCACTCTAACCACTCTAACCACTGTGCCACCATGGCTCTATAACTGACTTCCCCCTTCATCGCAAGCATAAATAATTTTAGTAACTGACCACCTTCTCTTAAAATATAACAAATGATCTCTTCTTCACATATCCCAGCTCTTATCTATAAACAAATCCATAAAGCCTCATCATTTCAGTCCTGATGTCAGCAAAAGTCTATTCAAGTTTACCAGAGATAACAATATATCTATTTTGACCTTGATCAAATAAGCCAACTTCATATTCTTTGTCTCTTCTCACAAAATTCTTCAAAGTTTTAACAAAAGTCATTTGTAAATTCAATATATAAACATTATCAGGGTGAGTCTCTTGGTTTATTATTTTTATGCCACTTTTGTTTATTAAGACATTTACCAGTTTCTTGTGTATGTCCAGTATAGCATCATTTTTCATATCATCCTTGTAGCCTGTCATTTTGAAATCCACTTTTAGATCAGTTTCAATCTTGTTTAATCTTGTTAGATTAAACACAATCTAAAAAGACAGACAGTCATCAAATTAATTTCCATTGTTAATTTTTCAAAAATATCCTTCAATATGTCCAATGCTAAAATAGTTTATTTAATTCTGTATTAGTAACTCAAATTTAAGTGTTCTGTATTGTAATCTTTAGTTCCTTCTCATTCCCTCTAGTGTCCAACATTCAAAGTCTCATACCATGGTTTTTTTAAAAGCATTTTCCCATAGCAAAGATTCTTAGGATTAATTCCAAACTGTTATTTCAAATCAACCTCAACCCTTTGTGTGTCTGAAACTTTCCAAAATCAAAGTTCTAATCACCATTTTTCTGTTTATTCCAAAAGATTTTTTTAAGTCCTTAAACTTTTATTTAAAACTTCTTTCACTAAGGATTGAAGGAAATTCACACAGTGCTTAAAACTTGTCAATCCGAATCCAATGATGGTTGAAAATTGCTGTTAAAAAGCAATATCCAAAAGTTATTAGAAAAGGAAGTATGCAAACTGAATGTCCTTTTTGAAGATGCTAACTGAGGTTTTAGCAAGATGGTTATCCTATTATCTCCCAGAGCTTTAAACTGACTGGAGACCATTGTCTTGAAATCTCCCTGCAAGGAGCAAACTGTCTGGCTCACTTTTGGTGATCCCATGTCTTTTTCTAGTCTATTCACTGGCTGTTCATTCCACCACGGTCATAGGCTCTGTTGTTAGCAAAGCTGTCTTCAGTAGCCTTTTTTTTCTTGGAAGTACCAATAATAATAGAGGTTTAGAAGGAAGCTGAAGTGCTTAAGGTTTATTTTCTGTTCTTTGCTCTACTCCTTTAGATACATACCAGCAAATAAAGCATAATTAAAAATGCAAGAGCTATTGGAAAGTCAGGTTCATTCCTACTTGTTGTGCAGTCTCTCTTTCTCCCTCTTTTAAGTACAAAATTGGGCCATTAAATCTTCATTTCTTTGCCATCTTTTACTTTTAGGTAAAAGGCAAATATGAATATTTAAAGATACTTTAAAATTAATTTTAAGGTTTGGGAAGTAATCCAGAATTTCTTAGCTATTATCTAGGCATGATGTAAAATATCACATAAAAACTGAGGTGCCTGGAGATAAGAAGATGAACTCAGAATAAATATATGGTCAAGGGGAAGTTGGAGAGAACTAATTTTTGCAAGATAATTGATACAAAACAAAACCTTCTTACCCCTGAGGATCTCATGGTATGTATTTCTTTTTCCTACTAGCATTCCTGCACTGTGAAAGTATAAGGTCCCAAAATGTACTTGAGTCACCAGAATGCCAAAGGGAGAGACCCAAGAAGAGGCTTGGAAAAAATATCAGATTTTATTTGTACAAAGAAGAACTGGGTAGACCATTCAACAACATACAGACAGAGCATGCAGTGAAAGGCCACACCTTGAGGAAGGCATGGAGTCATTTTATACCTTCAGAGACATCAGCTTAGTAGCCAGTTCTGCCCCTCTGGCCCATGCCTTCCTTGTAGCCCTGCATTGGCTGTGCAGCAAGGAACAGGAGGGGCTGAGTGCTTAGCAATACAGGTATTTGCCCGATGTAACCCTGCCAAACCAGTGGTGGGTTCCTACCGGTGCGATCCACTCTATAGCACCGGTAGCGGCCCGCTGATGACGTCACAGTACCGGTGCGGTCAGTTGCCAGTGCCTGGGTGCCGCCATTTTTTTAAAAAAATTTTTTTAATTTTTCTTCTGCGCATGCCCAGAAGCCGAGCTTCCGGCACTGCACATGCGCTGCCTTCCTACCCCACAGTGAGTCCAAGCAGGGGAGGATGGCTGAGGGAGCACGTGAGACGCTGAAAGAACGGGCGGCAGGAGCTATCTCCATTCCCCTCCCTTCAGCAGTCCGAGAAGCCACGAATGTGCAGTGATGATCCTAGGCATTTTCGCACATTTGAGGCTTCTTGAGCTGCTGAGGGGAGTGGGAATGGGCGGCAGGACCTATCTCAGTTCCCCTCCCTTCAGCAGTCTGAGAAGCCACGCCCACCCGGTCACATGTCTGACAAGCCACGCCCACCCGGTCACATGGCTGGCAAGCCACAGCCACAAAATAAGCCATGCCCACAGAGTGGCAGTAAAAAAATTAGGAACCCGCCCCTGTGCCAAACCATGACATACCCCGTTTCTTGAGATATCCACCAGGCACGGAGTTGTACAAAAAAAACAAGATAACAGAAGTTAGTTCACTGGTTGAGGCAAATGGCAGAGGCAATTCTAATTCTTACAGGAGCAAAGCAATTCTTACAGAAGTGAAATAGCAAGTTATTATTATGTTCCAGTAATTCTACCTATTCTACTATTATTATGTCCCTTCAAAAGTCTTCCTTCCTTCTTTCTTTTCTTTCTTTCTTTCATCTGTGATAGCTAAGATCTTCTATTAGGGAACCCGAAGTGAGTACTGTAGTACTTTAACTCCAGTTCTTTCTAAGATGAAAGCAGTGCCGGAAGAGCAAATTTGAAAGAAGTGATTCACCTGAAACCACAGAGCCAATCAATGGCCTTTGAAATTTGCTATGGATACCATCGCAAGTGAGATCTTTAGCAAGCAACCCGGTTCTTCAAAATGAACACAATGGTTCACCTTGTGGCAATAGACACAATATCCACCCTCTATAAATGGGACAGAAATGCCGAACTTCAATTTATCTCCTAACACCATTTCAGCTTCTCCGGGAACAATTTCTGATGAACAAGTAAAGCTCAGTTTGCACCACATTAGGTGGCTTTTGTTCTAACCCAGGACTTAAACTCCAGGACTGCTCTCCTCCAGGGATCTTCCAAAGAGAATCTTTACCATCGCCTATAGATTTTATTCTTGTGAAGCTTTGCACCAAACCCTCTCTGTGAGGAAAGCATCCAATAAGAGAGAGAAAAAACACCGTATCTGTAATTATGAACTCTTCACAGCTTTTTTCATTAAGGAAGAGCAAACTAAAAGCAAGTCATGAACAATAACTCAAAGATACACTAGAGATATTAAACAACATCAAGCTA
The DNA here is from genome assembly GCA_023053685.1 of Diadophis punctatus similis. Taxonomy (NCBI): domain Eukaryota; kingdom Metazoa; phylum Chordata; class Lepidosauria; order Squamata; family Dipsadidae; genus Diadophis; species Diadophis punctatus. Next base: position 9,040,443 of record JALIGW010000025.1, on the reverse strand, counting down.
TTGAATGAACAGTCTCCTTTCAAAAACCTAGCATTTATTAAAACTGGAACAATTCCAGGGGTGGGCTGCTGGGGGTTCGCAGGGGTTCAGGAGAACCTCTAGCTAAGATTCTTTGCAGTTAGGAGAACCTCCAAATCCCACTCCTGGCTGGCCACGCCCACCCCACCCCGCCCCTCCCAGGAGTCCCCACGCGGCCCGTTTTGGATGCAGGTAAGTGCAGGGCGTACCGGGAGGCTCAGGGAGGCTCAGGGAGGGCAACAAATGGGCCTACCAGAAGTTCATGCCTCTGGAGCCTGGAGAGGCCATTTTCGCCCTCCCGGAGGCTCGAAGAAAGCCTCCGAAGCCTGGGAAGGGCAAAAACATCCCCCCACCGTGGTGCAGGAGGCTTACTAGGCCATGCCCACCATGGCCATGCCCACCCAGCAACCGGGCAGAGAACCCCTTGCTAAAAATTTTGAACAATTGCCCCCACATCTTTTTGCAAATAGTGTGCACATTGTAGTGTCTGCTGGCATAAAGCCTCCCTCTCCCCTTCTGCGCCATTTTTGGCTAGATTAACTCTACTCTGGAGAGATTACTTACCCCTTCCCAAAATCTATGTTCCTTTATACATGTCCATCCCAGAAAGTCCACATTCTGCAGTTTACAGATATAGCTTCTCCTGAACTCTTTCTACCACGTGCTCTGATGTCACGAATTTTTAGAACCAGCAAAACAGAATACAGAATAACAGAGTTGGAAGGGACCTTGGAAGCCTTCTAGTTCAATCCTGATAACCTGATAACTGGCAACTACAAATCTCAATCAACAAATGCTCTGTCTTACACATTGGCAAAAAGAATCTGAACACAAAATATAAACTTGGAGGACACGACCTTGTAGATGACCATCACTCTGTAAAGGACCTTGGAGTACTCATATTTAATGACCTAAGTGCCAGAGCCCATTGCCAAAAAGGCACTAAGAGTTGTCAACCTAATCTTGCGCAGCTTCTTCTCTGGCAATATTACACTGCTAACCAGAGCATACAAAACATTTGCCAGACCAATACTAGAATACAGCTCACCTGTCTGGAACCCGTACTGCATATCGGACATTAATTCAATTGAGAGAGTCAAGAAATATTTCACAAGAAGAGTCCTCCACTCCTCTGCTTGCAACAGAATACCTTATTCCACCAGTCTTGAAATATTGGGCTTAGACAATTTAGAGCTACGTCGCCTTCGATCTGATCTAAATATACTTCATAAAATCATCTGCCACAATGTCCTACCTGTCAATGAATACTTCAGCTTCAACCGCAACAATTCATGAGCACACAATAGATTCAAACTCAATGTAAACCGCTTTTACATTTTACGGTTTTACGGAACCGCAGCAGAAGGATGAAAGAGCCACATGCGGCTCCAGAACTACGGGCTGCAGACCCCTGGACTAGGGGTAACATGACAACAGTGTTCCAATGTTTGAGGGACTCTTACAAAGAGGAGGTTAAACTATTTTCCAAAGCACCTGAAGGCAGGACAAGAAGCAATAGATGGAAACTAATCAAGGAGAGAAGCAACCTAGAACTAAGGAGAAATTTCCTAATAATGAGAGCAATCAACCAATGGAACAGCTTGCCTTCAGAAGTTGTGGGTGCTCCATCACTGGAGGCTTTTAAGAAGAGACACTGGACAGTCACTTGTCTGAAATGGTATAGGGTCTCCTGCTCGAGGAGGAGATTGAACTAGAAGACCTCCGAGGTCCCTTCCAACTCTATTATTCTATGTTCTATGCATAGTCCTCCTTACTGTCTTACTGGCATTTATTTCCCTCAGTTGGTAAAGAAAGGCATTCTTGACTTGATCCAAGCCCAAAGGTAGCAGATAGTGGAAATAGTGATAAGTTTAAAGAAAAGTGATTATATAATGCTGGAAGTTTTGAGTTTCAATGGCAACTAAAGCAATCCTAAAGTTTATTTTAATAAACTCAGAACAGGAGATGTTAAAAGCACTATCAGAAGCAATTCCAATAAGAAAAAAAAATAAAGAAAATACCAAAAATTAGTGTGGCTATGCAAAACTCATAATGAAAAACTGAAAATCAAACAGGAAAACTGCAAGAGGAAGAAAGAGAGATAAATCACAATAAAAGAGTTCCTACAGGTAGCTCCGAACTTTAGAGATGGTGTCAAGAAAGAACGGAGATTAGCAAAGAATGGTAAAATTGTTTGCTGGTGCTGTTTTCTGCTTTTTTGAGTATCCGTGATGGAGAAAGTGAAACTTTAGGATGTTTGTTTCCTTCCCTGAGTTTTGGGAAGTTCATACACAAGAAGACTAGCATCTTCACTCCTGAGAATATCTCGAGGATACTTTTAACTTTAGGTAAACATTGCTTGATTTTAACATGCTTCCCATTATGAAGTACCTTAGAGTAGAATGCAGAATCTGTTTCCACTAGATTTCTCAGTGGAGTCTGTGGTGCTCTGAGCTTGGTTGTTTGCATGCAGATGTTTCCTTACCCAACTAGGTACCATCTTCAGTGCTAGAAGAGTATGAAGTTTGCTCTCTGTTTATATAGAGTAGCTTGATTGTCAATGTTGGTAGAAGTGTTTTACATCCCCCCACCCCCGGTAGTTTCTTGATTAGGTTATTAATAATAATAATAATAATAATAACAACAGAGTTGGAAGGGACCTTGGAGGTCTTCTAGTCCAACCCCCTGCTTACGCAGGAAACCCTACACTACTTCAGACAGATGGTTATCCAACATCTTCTTAAAAATGTCTAGTGTTGGAGCACTCACAACATCTGGAGGCAAGCTGTTCCACTGATTAATTGTTCTAACTGTCAGGAAATTTCTCCTTAGTTCTAAGTTGCTTCTCTCCTTGTTTAGTTTCCACCCATTGCTTCTTGTTCTACCCCCAGGTGCCTTGGAGAATAGTTTGACTCCCTCTTCTTTGTGGCAACCCCTGAGATATTGGAACACTGCTATCATGTCACCCCTGGTCCTTCTTTTCATTAAACTAGACATACCCAGTTCCTGCAACCGTTCTTCATATGTTTTAGCCTCCAGTCCCCTAATCATTTTTGTTGCTCTTCTCTGCACTCTTTCTAGAGTCTCAACATCCTTTTTACATCGTGGCAACCAAAACTGTATGCAGTATTCCAAGTGTGGCCTTACCAAGGCATTATAAAGTGGTATTAACACTTCACGTGATCTTGATTCTATCCCTCTGTTAATGCAGCCTAGAACTGTGTTGGCTTTTTTGGCAGCTGCTGCACACTGCTGGCTCATATTTAAATGGTTGTCCACTAGGACTCCAAGATCCCTCTCACAGTTACTACTGTTGAGCAAGGTACCACATATACTGTACCTGTGCATTTTGTTTTCTATTGTTTAGTGCTTTGTTTCCTGGAGTTAATCCTGGGGTTAATCACTGCTTATCTAAGTACTAAGGAGGTGTTCTGGTCTTTTTGTTTCCTTTTTATCTTTTTTTGTCTCTTTTGAATGGTGTGTAAATGTTGTTTATCTCTATGTGCCTGTTGATGGCTGATTTGTCTGAGTGCCAAGCTTTCTCAGTGCAGTATTTTTATGTTCCTAATATGGACTACATGCTGTTTGCCCACTACAATGGAAATGTAGCTAAAATAGAAATGAAACAAAAGATAATTCAACAGCTGTAGTGCAGATGCTGCTGTTGCTATGCGAATCCTTCCTGCCATAGGTGTCACACTTTTCAGCAAGAAGGATTTCAGTGCTCCAAGTGTCAAGGCAAAGGCCGATGTTTCAATTAAAGCTTCTAAATCTTATGTTTTCAGAAAAGTTCAATATTGCTGCTGTTAATCTCTCTTCCCTCTCCCTCAACATACCCTGAAAAGCTTGACCTTCAGTCTTTTTCTCTGCTTCCTCGTCTTCATCTCTATTCAGCTCATGATTCTGGAGGTATTCACTCTGGGAATAGTTCATGTTCACCATTTCCCCAGCAAATTTGCTCTCTGCACTTTCACAGGAGCTACATCTCTGCAGTAAGGGTGCAGTCTTCCTTTCTTACTCTCCCCTGCACTTTGGTTTTGTCTGCATATGCATCCTGGATTTTTCTTTCCTGTTGCCCTGTTTGGAAGATGCACATCGTGCATTTTATCCTGCAGGAAAAGCTCTCCAAAATTCCTCAGAAAAGGAGGAGAAGGAAGATTGATAAAAGAGAAGCCAGAAGTGGCAGGCTGTGAAAACAAAGAACTTGCGGATGCTTTGGCACTTTGAGAAACTGTGCTGTAGTATTTAAGCATTACAGATAGTCCTCGACTTATGACCACAACTGAGCGCAAAATTTATGTTGCTAAATGAGACATTTGTTAAGCAAGTTTTGCCCCTTTTTACCATTTTTCTTGCCACATTTGTTAAGCAAATTGTTGTAGTTATTGAATTAGTAACATGGTTGTTAAGTGAATCTGGCTTCCCCATTGACCTTGCTTGTCAGAAGGTCGCAAAAAGGGATCACATGACCCCCCGGGACACTGCAACCATCATAAATATGAACCAGTTGTCAAGCATACAAAGGTAAATCACATGACCATGGGGATGCTGCAATAAGTGACTTTTTCCCGTGCCGTTGTAACTTTGAACAGTCGCTAAATGAACTAAATCGAGGGCTACCTGTACCTCTCTTTATGTAGCTGTGCCATCATGTGCCCGTAAAAATTGCTTAGATTTAGATTTATTATTAGAGTTGGAAGGGACCTTGTAGGTCATCTAGTCCAACCCTCTGCTCAAGCAGGAGTTCCTACACCATTTGAGATGGATGGCAGTCCAGTCTCCCCTTGAAGGTCACAAGTGTTGGGCTCTCACGACCTCCGCTGGCAAGCTGTTCCACTGGTTGATCGCTCTCACCGTCAGAAAGTTTCTCCTTATTTCCAGGTTGAATCTCTCCTTGGTCAGCTTCCATCCATTATTCCTTGTTTGGCTTTCTGGTGCCATAGAGAACAGCCTGACCCCCTCCTCTCTGTGGCATCCCCTCAAGTATTGGAACACTGCTATCATGTCACCCCTGGTCCTTCTCTTCGCCAGACTGGCCAAGCTCAGTTCCTGCAACCGCTCTTTGTATGTTTTATTTTCCAGATACTTCTAAAATTCACGCTCACCAAAGATCAGCATCTGAAAGGGCTCAACTCAATGACAACCTGCTCTAGATGCTAAGCCCATCTTCTCCAGGAAAAAGCTGTCAATTCTACACAGAGTGGTTGACAAAGAGTGCTACAGATACCCATCTCCAGAGCACAGAACATAGAATAATAGAGTTGGAAGGGGCCTCGGAGATCTTCTAGTCCAACCCTCTGCTCTAGCAGGATACCCTATACCATGTCAGACAAATGGTTGCCCAGTCTCTTTTTAAAGCCTCCAGTGATGGAGCTCCCATAACTTCTGAAGGCAAACTATTCCATTGGTTCATTGCTCTCACCGTTAGGAAATTTCTCCTTAGTTCTAGGTTGCTTCTCTGCTTGGTTAGTTTCCATCCATTGTTTCTTGTCTTGCCTTTTGGTGCTTTGAAAAATAGTTTGACCCCCTTGTCTTTATAGGAACCCCTGAACACTCTATTCCAAAGTACCAAAAGCAGTCCGGATGATGAACTCAAAACAAGGCATTCTCAGTGGCATATCTCCCACTTTGAAACAACTTACCGTATTTTCGGAGTATAAGACGCACCGAAGTATAAGACGCACCTTAGTTTGGTGGAGGAAAACAAGAAAAAAGGCCTCTGCCTCCCAGCAATTTGCCAAACAGCAAACAGCACAGATGATATACACTGTTTGCTGTGTATTTCTGTGCATGTGTGCTTGACCCATAGAAATAGCAAAGAATTGGAGAAATGTACATTATGGCAGTATATTAATCCCAGAAAATTTTCTTAAATGTAATCACACTAACTCCTCCCAATTATTTAAATAGATCTACTCCAAACATGACTAAGTCAGGGTTTAATTCAGCTGCCTTATTTTAATACTAATACTTAATACTAAAACAGGACATTTCAGATTATACTTTTACAGATCTTTAAAATTGATGTGGCTTTCTGGAAGGCTTTCTGCTATTTAAAAGAAGATACAATAGCACTGGGCCTCTTCAAGCAAGAATTTATTTTAAAAAGCTTCTTCATTTTGTTAAGTTGTCTAGAACAATAATAAAGCAGTCTTTAAAAAAATAAGTTTTATAATTTGAACACTCTACAAACATTTAACAAAATAACATATTAACAGATAGAACTGCTAGGATAGAACTCACAACCTCCTGACTGTGAGGCAAGAGCTCTACCTCTAGGCTACAGTAGCTGTAGCTTACCTTCTTGCAATTTCAGCAGTGTAACATTGCCAGCAGTTTATCTCCCAGCATTTTGTCTCATTACAGCCACCGTAGTTAGTTTCATTTTACCACGTGGCTTGCAATCCTGTCAGCTGTAGGTCGGGAGGCAAGTAATCTCTTAGTGTGCTAATAAGGCTTCTGTTTCTGTTCTGTTTGCTGTAAAGAGGTAAATTGTTGGCAGGCAGAGGCCAAAGGGTGGGGGTGGCTGGATGGGGCTATATTCAATGTATAAGACGCACCCAAATTTTCACCCTCTTTTTGAGGGTAAAAAGGTGTGTCTTATACTCTGAAAAATACGGTAATCCCGGAGGGCAGACTGCCAACACACACCCGGCCCCTCATTCCTTAGGAAGGGAGTGGAAACAATTGTCTTCTGCAGGGCGGTTGGGGAATGAAACATTTACAGATGAAAGCAGATGTTATAAGATTATCTGATTCTACGGATTTCTCATGTAAACCAAGGGTAGGCAGCAGGCATATAATGTTAACAGATTAATTAAAATGTAGTAAATAGTAAATATGCTTAATAAAATATGAAACGTAAAAGCATATCATTATGCATCCTGGGCAGAGAGAAATAAAAGATCCATTTCTCAATACAAAAAAATCATTCCTTGAAAAAGTCCTTGGAATTGTCTTTTTTTTCCCTTCTGTTTTCCCTTTTGGTTTTTCTTTGTTTTATCATGTATTGTTTTTATGTATTACTGTTTTTCTTACTTCAGCCAGTTTGGTCTTACATTCTGTAATGCGTATCCAGAGTTATCAACTATTAACATATAACTCTGGAAACATGATTAACCCTTTTCCTACAAGAATGCTTTGTACAATTATACACTGTAAGTCTTACAAAAAAAATTATTATTTGAGAGATCTCTACTTATGGCTCAAGATAATGCATTTAATCAAATTTAGTTAGTTTTACTGCGAAAGCATTGAGAAACTTTAGTAAATGATGTATAATCTCAAGTCTCTCAAGCTGTTGGTCTTTTTTACAGGAGACTTACCTAATAGAAGAAGATGCAGATTCTTTGTTTAGAGACTGAGTTAAACAGGTATATTTGATAAATGTTTCAACAAAGATACAAGGAATAGCCATTCTGATTCGTAAACAGGTTCAACGAGTTATGTAGGTATTTTTAAATTCCAGTTATTAAAATATGATAAAGTATCTGGTCAGAGGTGGGCGTCACATACTGTATCAACTGGTTCACCCAGAATCGAAAATGTGAGCGTGCGCATGCATGTGGCATCAAAAAACCGGCGATTATATAGGACGTGATAGCGCCAGGGCAGTTGGGCAGGCCCAGCCACTGGTCGGAACTACCGGTTCACCCAAACCGGTCCGAACCTGCAGCAGCCCACCACTGTATCTGGTATAATAATGCTTATGATCAACATCTACGGTTCTTCGACTCATTTGCCATGTTCTATGATTATTTTTGTCTCTTAAAATATATCTATTAGTACCATATTTACTGCAGCAGAAGATTTTGCTGTAACTAGATGTTAGAGCTGAATTAGATAGGAATGTGCCCTCCTGTAAAAGTCCATGGTTGTGAGAACTAGAATTAGATCATACATGGATGAATTAAATTTGATTGAACCTTGATACCCAAACAACAGGAGTATAATTTTCGATCAGCAGGGCATCAGAATTATTTTCTACTTGATTATTTTGAGGTTTCTTCAACATTATTTCAACAAGCATACCCAACTGACATTTTCTAAATAATGGATCACAGCCCAATTAGCTTAAATTTACAACTACAACAATTTAGTAACCATCTGGAAGCTGGTATTTTAAAGTCTCTGTATTAAATGAGAGAAAATGTAAAGCAGATGAATTCTAAGCAATTGAAAGTTTCACAGGAAAGACTAGTTTCTTCATTTTGGAATGGGAGCGTTAAAAGACTTCTGTTATGGTAATATTATTACACATGCATCGTATAAGAAGAAACTAAAACTAAATACAAAATCAATTTGTAGACAAATGGAAAAACCTTTGAACACAGATGGCCAGATGTCCCATGATACACATCATTCCTTTAATGTTAATTAATTAATTAATTAATCTTGTGTGTGTGTGAGAGAGAGAGAGAGGGGGGGAGAGAGGGAGAGAGAGAGAATTTGAAACCTTTGAGAGAAGTCAACAGGTTGAGCTAAACATTACACTAATCTTCAAATCCCTCTGTTAGCCATCTGTTAGTATATTTAGCACGTAGAAAGTCCACAAACGGTTTCCAGTCTCTTATATAGCTATCTAGTCCATTGTCTCTAATCAAAGCAGTTAATTTCACCATCTCTGCTAATCCAGTCAATTTCAGAATACATTCTTCAACAGTTGGCATCTCTTTTTCTTTCCAGAGTTTGGCAAGTACAATCCCTGCAGCTTTTTAAAAATATAAGTAAATGCAAAGTACCAGGATTGGATGGCTTTCCTGTGGAATGACATAAAAGAGGCACTAATATTCTTGCTCCTAAAATCCATTCAATTATATAATGCGATCTTTGCAAATGGAATTTTTCTTCTTTGTTTCATGAAGCATATATTACAGTTGTACCAAACCTGGTAAAGATTCTCCATTAGGAACTAATTCTCAGTCTATCTCACTGATTAATCACTATCTCACTGATATTAAAATTTAACTGCTCTTTTAGCTAATATGCTTTGACAAATAATCTCTTCAGTGGTTCGAAATGATCAGTTGGGCTTTATCACAACTAGAACATGGATCAGATAATATCTGGCTGGTAGTAGATTGATTGGTTTGAATAAAGCTCAGTTAGAATCTGTCTGCAAAGTTATTAGAATTCAAGGCATATTTTTGCAGTTTTAGCTTTCAACATAAGAAAGCATAAGTAGAGAAAGAAGGAAAGATGGGGTTTTCTGGAGCATCAAGCAACTCACTTCTTTCAAGATCAAATCTGGGTTGGTCACCGGGACCAGAGGTTTACTCTTCTTGGTCTTTTTGTGCTCTTTGGATTGTGTTTCCATGAGGAGCATTTTGGTTCTAATAGAAGAAGAAAATGGTTGAAAACAAGTAGGAAGATTCACCAGCTGAGCTCACATTTCATGCAATGTTTTCTTTAGGCTTTGGGGTGTTTTTTTAAGGCCATTTGTAGCAGTTGTTTTGCTTGTTGTTGTTGTTGTTTGCTTTGTTTTTGGCTTTGCATAGATAATGATGTTTTTATCATGGTGACATCTTCCCAGATCCATCATTATGTCACTGAAGTTAAACAATTAAGCAACTAAGAACATCATACTGCATCAATGAAATGCAGAATAAAATGCTCCATTGACTTTGGATGGCCACATTTTTGTCTTCACAGAAAAGCAATCGTAATTTGAATAAAGCTTCCCTTTGAAAATAAATGACAGAAAGTTGGGTCCAGTAAGAACTGTTCTTGAACATGGAAGCAACCAAACATGTGAGTGGACTTCTGAATTTACCATCATCCTCAGTCTTTTTACTGGACAAAGTGAGCATTTACGATACTATGAAAATAACTGTAAGAAGAAAAATGAATGCTCTAAAACAGGCATCTTATAGAATGGAGGAATTACCATATTTTTCGGAGTATAAGACACACCTTTTTTCCCCAAAAAAGAGGGTGAAAACTTGGGTGCGTCTTATACACTGAATGTAGCCCCACCCAGCCACTCCCACCCTTTGGCCTTTGCCTCCCAGCAATTTACCTCCTTGCAGCAAACAGCGCAGAGCCTGATTAGCACAAGGAAGTGATTATCTGCCTCCCGACCCACAGCTGACTGAGGCTTGCAAGCTACGTGCTAAAATGAAACTAAAACTACAGTAGCTGCAAGGAGGCAAATTGCTGGGAGGTGAACTGCTGGCAATGTTGGATTGCTGAAACTGCAAGGAGGTAAGTCAATAACTATAAATATCTATGGAACGTTCAAATTATTAGACTTATTTTTTAAAGACTGCTTTATTATTGTTCTAGACAACTTAACAAAATGAAGAAGCTTTTAAAAATAAATGCTTGACCTGAAGAGGCCCAGTGCTATTGTATCTTCTTTTAAATAGCAGAGAATAACTATACTTCCAGAAAGCCACATCAAATTTAAAGATCTGTAAAAGAAAAATCTGAAATGTAACAGTGTCCTGTTTAGTATTAAGATAAGGCAGCTGAGTTAAACCCTGACTTAGTCATGTTTGGTGTAGATCTATTAAAATAATTGGGAGGAGTTAGTGTGACTACATTTAAGAATAGCAATAGCAATAGCACTTTACTTATATACCGCTTCATAGTGCTTTACAGCACTCTCTAAGCGGTTTACAGAGTTCAGCATATTGCCCCCAACAATCTGGGTTCTCATTTTACCCACCTCGGAAGGATGGAAGGCTGAGTCAACCTTGAGCCTAGTGAGATTTGAACAGCTGAACTGCTAAACTAGCAATCAGCTGAAGGTTGCAATGCTGCTTTTAACCACTGCGCTATCTCAGCTCCTAAGAAAACTTTCTGACATTAATATACTGCCATAATGTACATTTCTCCAATTCTTTGCTATTTCTATGGGTCAGACACACATGCACAGAAATACACAGCAAACAGTGTATATCATCTGTACTGTTTGCTGTTTTCTGTTTGCTGTTTGGCAAATTGCTGGGAGGCAGAGGCCTTTTTTCCTTGTTTTCCTCCCCCAAAACTAAGGTGCATCATATACTCCGGTGCGTCTTATACTCCGAAAAATATGGTACTCGGTTCTAGCATATTTGTTCACCATTCTTCAGTACTAGTTCAAAGAGACCAACAAGCACTCTCTGGGAAGTTTACAATGTCAACATATTTCCCCCAACAATCTGAGTCATCATTTTACCGACCTCAGAAGGATGGAAGGCTGAATCAACCTTGAGCCCCATCAGGATTGAACTCCTGGCTGTGGGTAGAGTCAGCCTGCAATACTGCATTCCAACCACTACACCACTAGGACTTAAAGCTGCTTTTGGCATGGACTGAATATGTGATGAAGGCAATCAAGAAAACATGGCAGCAAAAATGAGTTGTTTGGAACATCAAAAGCATGGTTAGCTACAAGATGGGGAAGGCTCTCATAGAGGAACTGGGCTGGGCATCTGTTGAAAAAAAAACCTAGGAAAGTTGAAGTTGAAATCTTAGTTCAATTTAAAAGTTAGTTGGGCTTTTTTTTTAACTAAGCTTGAGCCAGTTATTAATGCCAAACCTTGTATATCGCAGTGGTTTGTTATAAGGTTAAAAGGCTAAGAAGCCCATGTCCAACACTGGAAGGTGAAATAATAATTCAGTGAACATAACCATGAGGCTCATAACCTAATTTATCTAGAGGGCATATCTTTCAGCAGTGCATAAGCTTTTGAAAGAATGATGAGGATACTTGTAAGCCTAATGAGCAGGATATCCTCCATTTATTACTTGACTATACACCCACCTTAGTATCCTATGCCACTTTTTCTTTTTAACGTGCCAGGTATATTTCCCAAAGTGTGATAGGAAAGAGATTAGATACATCATATTTATGAAATAAATTCAAAAGGTGTTTACATTAGTGAAAATTAATTATTAAGAACCTAAAGCAACCTGGGTTATAAATAAGGGATGAGCACTGGGTATTTATTTTCACAATCCGAAGGAAAAGACTCTAGTGGGAGACGGTATGACACATGCCATATCTTCCGCATATTATTTTATTAGTACAATAAGTCTCTCCAACTTCCTGATGTGCTAAAATTATGCTCAAGGTCCCACTGAACCTCATGCAATAAAACACATGGGCACAAATTAGCAACACAGCCCGCATTTGCTCAATTTTGAGAGGCTGACTAAATACAGTTGCAAAGGGATGGGTCTTTTTCAAAGTGCAGTAGGCAAAGGAAACTCTAGAAATGATGTGTTTTGCGAGCATTAACCATTTAGAGAATATATGGTACCTTGAAAAGTTATCAACGTTTGAAAAACTAGAAAAAGAATACTGTTAGGAACAATCATGGTTTGGGGACGTTTTCGAAGGGGAAGTATATAAACACCTACTTTGGTGTGTTTGCAACTGAACAGGTGTTAGGACTCTGTCCAAACGATTGGGTTTGCTAATATATGAACAAGCCACAAATCAATGTTTATGTGAATATAGGTAATATTGCTTTAGATGCATTGTAGACTGATTACTATAAAAGGGAGCAAGAGAACAGGCTCGTTCTTCGTGTTGATTCTGACTCTCTCTGCTGATTGTCTTTGCTGCTTCACTGTTGAGTAATTGACTTCGTGACTGTGAAAGTACTGTGAAGAGCTGCTGTGTAAAGCGTAACTATCTGTGATAGTATAGATTTGTTTGTTACCTGTAATTTTTGTTTGCTAGTTAAAACAAAGATAGGCAACAAGAAGATTCTTCGTATTGACTGACTTACTGTGTATGACTTGGACTTCCTATTTGAACTTTGCTACTTCTTTGAGTAAACTATTTGTATATACTTTAAATGTATCTGTTTATTGACTGAATCATAGCAACTCATATCAAACTGCAACATCACATTTCGCTGTGCACGTGCTCAAAAGCACAAGAACTCCTTAACAACAGGTTTACTTGCTCTTTAATATGATGGGACACAGGAACCAAACTAATTTTCAATCTAGCATCTATAGAAAATGAGAGATGGTTAGTGAGAGATATAAGTACTTTCAAGGACATGCATGTGATTTAGCTGGGAATAAATCCTGGAAAACAAGGGAACCTGCAGGCAAAAAATATATATAAAGAGATGGTGAGCAATAGAGAGCCAAAAGATAGAGAGAGAAAGAATGGTTGATAGTATAAAGAACTAAGTGGTAGAAACAGGCAAAGGACCTAAGAAATTGAAGAAGAGTCTAATGAAAGGAATTAAAAAAAGGTACACCTCCATTGACCCGATGAAGGATTATGAACTATAGAAGCTGGCTAAGAGACATGATGCATAGAAGAAATGAGAAGTAGTCTGAAGAGAGAGTTACCAATAAAGGAGAATATTTGTAGCTCAGGGTTGAAATGAGGGGTCCTTGGTGCTCTCTGAGCTTGGCTGTTTTCTTGCAGACGTTTCATTACCCAAACTAGGTAACGTCATCAGTGCTGAATTGTGGAATGGTATGACTGAAGCAGGAGAAAGTATGGGGTTGTATTCAGATAGGAGAAAATATCTACACAGAGTGCAAAGATGTTCCAGTAGCCATTTGCTGAAGACATGTCCTTACAACAAAGCTGCCATCTTGTCACCAGCCCAATGAAGCCAGTCTAAAGAGTTCCCGCTTCAAATTAATGAAAATTCCTTCCATTCAGGTAGCCTTCATTATCATGGGAAAGGGAAACAGATGTCAACAGAAAAAGGCAAGTGGAAGTATGGTTCCTAGAGTTGGAAGAAATATCCATCTGGTTCAGTTCCAAACTGGGAGAAAGACTCCCACTGGAAACATGGAGGCTGATTGGAAAGATGGTTTATTGATGAAGCAGAACCACACGTGATTCTGGGTAGCTGACCACATGGAGTTGAGAGTGAGGGGTATTTATACCTTCTCTTGGGTTTTGAACTTGAGCTTCCTGTTCCTGTGCAAGAACATGTATTCTATTTGCTGTTGTAGGTGTCATAGCTGGCTCTGTAGGTTGTCTGAGCCAAACTTGGTTGACGCTTGGTCTGCTGATGCAATGAAGGGGCTTGTTGGGCAATTCCTATTGTGGCTGAGGGCTAATCCTACCTTTGTTCAGACCTTGCTGCAGGGAATTTGCTTATGAATAGAGCTAGCTATCTTTTTATCTCTTAAGTGCTGACATCTGCTGAGGAATATTAAGAAAGGTGGGGGCTGCTTTCTGTCTCCAAGACCATGTTTCTCAATTTCTCATCCAGGGAAATATAATATGCTGCCTTTTTAATATTTATCAAAATTATTTCATTCTTCTAGGAGAGGGGTGAGTGCTAACTTTCTACACTAGGTAAAGGTTCAAGGCTAAGAGGGAAACTTCTGGCAGTGACCACTCCATTTATTGTGAGCACTACGAAAGAAACAGGGGAGGATTAGAGGTGAGCTATATCCAGTGTTTGAATTAACTGCCTAGTATTTTGGCTAAAGGGTTTTAAAAGAATAGAATGAATTCATCTCAGTTCCAGTTTTCTCATAACTAGGATGTTCTGAGAAATTAATTGAAACTAAGCTTTTCCACATTGTCTTTATGTAGGAATTTTTAAAAGCCTTCCTTCTGTCCAATTTTACCAGCCACAGATGGAAAAATAATTATGGGTAGATCTGCAATGTAATTTAAATTTGTCATACCTTTAAAAGTATGCCTCAGATTTTAAAGGCCAAATTATATTTTTGACTCATTCAAAACCCATTTGTGAGATGTATGAACAAGCAACTTGAAAAGAGTCAGCAATTAGTGAACAACTAAATAACAGTAGCTGGAAACAGATTAACAGAGTTGGGAGGGACCTTGCAGGTCATCTAGTCCAACCCCCTGCCCAAGCAGGAGACCCTACATCTGCCTCTACCTAGGATCGAACTCACAGTCTCCTGATTGGACAGTTAATAATTTGCTTTCTGGTTTGGTTCTCTTGAGTCATCCATTCCCATCCCTCCATCCTGTTTTCAAGATAAGATGTAGATATTATTGCAGGGATAGTGGAATGGAAGAAATCTGGCTTCCAGGAGAGAGGATTTTGCTGGATACAGAAAATTTTTGGAATTGCATGTAAGAGCCCATCCTATATGGTGGAAAGGACCAAAATAAAGAAGTAGGTGGGGCCAGAACTAAATAAAAATGATATCTGACAATTAAATTGATGAAATACTATGAATATGTCTATTTCCCATATTATGCTATCATTTTTACCTTCTATTGCATTAAAATTGTAACTCCTTGGCAGACTTTTAAGGGGATCTGGGAGTTACCCAGTGGTGTCTATAGAGGAAATGAAAAAAAATATATCAAGATACTATTTAAGACTACAAAGTCCCATTTCTTTTGTACATGCTTCTTTGCTGCACACATGTACAAGGGGCAGGGTTTATGACGCCATCTTGGCTTTTTTTTAAAATTCCCCCAACCCAGGTATATCTTGTTACACCCAAGTCTTTGGGAAGGCAACCCCAAACCCCCAAAACTTTAACCTTAGACTGTCTACAGTCGACCTCACCCCATTCCTAAGAGGTCTGTAAGGGGCGTGCATAAGCGCACCATCGTGCCTACCGTCCCTGTCCTACTGTCCTATTGTCCGAATTTACCTATACCTACTTTGCTATTGTTTATGTTTATACCATACCTGCTATCTTGTACACATGTTGACAAATAAATAAAAAAATAAAAAAATAAACAAGCTGACGTTACCAAGTTGTGGCTCCCTAATACAGACATATAATACATTCCTTGACAAGTCATCCAGTATTTCCTTCCCTCACGAAGTGCAGCAGCAAACACGAAATTCAGTGTAGAGCACACCTCAGAATATTGTTTAATGAAACAAAAGCTAGGCCCAACAATTCCAATTGTTGGCTTGTAACAATTGAGAATCCACTCTTAGGGGTCATTGGGACTTTTCATAAGAGAAATGTTGACTTCATCTGCACCCTTCTCCAGTCCCTCAAATGATACCCAGCTGCTGGGGCCTAGAGGTAGAGCTCTTGCCTCACAATCAGGAGGTTGTGAGTTCGATCCTAGGTAGAGGCAGATGTAAGGGTCTCCTGCTTGGGCAGGGGGTTGGACTAGATGATCTGCAAGGTCCCTTCCAACTCTATTAATCTGTTCTGTTCATCTATACAGTCTTTGGGCTTATATAGCCGCAGCCTTTTAAGGGGATAGGAAACAGATTGTTCCGCAGCAATATACAGTTGTAGTTACATCTGTTGGAATGCAAAATATTTTGGGATGGCTTCATTTTGAATGGGCAATTAAGACCCTTTAGCGTTAATAAGGGCCAGCTCCTGGCGGAGATTAAATGGAAGATGTTGTGTCCTGCTGTTTCAAGTTCTGATGCTGTCTTCCTTGCCAAATGCAGGAATGGTGGGGGGTGGGTTTTGTTTGTTCTGTTTTGGGTACGGTTCTTCAAAAGAGCATGTTCCCAGGGTAGTTGACTTTGCATTCAAATTGTAATGAAATATTTTTCAGCTTAAAAATGATTTTTTTAAAAAAATAAGGTGTACAAACAATGCAAGCATAAGCAACAATAAGAATGGTAAAGTGCCTGCAGCAGAAAGTTTTGTAAAATATATTGATGTGTTTAAAGCATGGGAGAATAAGGATGTTTTTGTTTTTAGTCTCCCAAGGGCAAATAAAGTTCCAAGACTGTTTTACTGAGAGGACAAAGAAGAAGGACAAAGGTGACTTCCGGATGGCATGACCTTTCTATGGATGGCATTCCCAAGCCAGTGGCTACCACACGGGTGGGTTCATCCTGGTTCAAACCAGATCGCCCGAACCGTTAGCGACCCGCTGGTGACGTAATTTTGGCGTCACGGATCCGGTTCTGTCTGTGCCAGTCCGTGCTCGCCGCCATCTTTTTTTCTGAATTTTCGGCCGATTTTTCTGTGTTTGGATGGCTTCACAGCATTATGTGTTTTGAAAAAAGCCCTCCCGCCCGCCCCCGGGTTAATACTGACCTTTATTTCTTCACCCGAAGCACAGCTGATGAGCTCCTCAGATGTGTTTTGGGCTGAATCCACCTTCTGAGCATGCGCGGAAGTGAAATCGCGCGAGGGGACATCGCGACATGAACCGGTGGCGAAGTTACGTGAAAACCACCCCTGGGCTACCAGTACATAAGGGAATTCCCAGCATCCATTCAAACAACTTAATGGTCTTAGTGTATGGAGAGGAACTTACAAGGAGTTTTCCTTTCTTCCAAGGAGGTAGGTTCACATACACACAGCTACCTATATCTTTGGAGTTAGTCATGATGGACTGATGGACTATATTACAAGACTGAGCACTGTTTCTCAGAAGATTAGGCAAAGAGAGAAATCGTGTGTGCTCAGATTTCCTTGGCAGTTAAATCAATGCAGCACAAACTCCCCGAGTTTTGAAAAACCAAATAAGGCACCTCACCTAATGCCCCAAAGGTGCTGCTGCTTGTGTTACATTTTGCAAGCCACAAAAGGAGAAAGAGCATGGTTTTTGAGTTCATTAAAAAATTAAATAAAAAGCTTTAGAAGTAGACCTGGCAACCTTATTCCTGCATGTCAATGCTCGTATCTCCTTCACATCCACAGGGAATGTCATTCCTTCTCATTGCCATGATAGCTTATTCTGCTAGCTTTTTAGATAGCATAATACAGATTGTGGTTCTATAGCATATTTACAGCATATTTATCTTCGTGCCTTTTAACTTGGCACTCGTCCTTATCGGGTTTTTTAGATACCGGCATTGTTATTGCTGCTAAATTAATAATCTCGGTGTTTTTACTTGGGGCCTGTCAAAGATTAAAATGAAGACATTGTGTTGTATTATATTGTGCTTTAAAATAAAATAAAAATAAGTCGTGGCTGACATATAGCAATGAGTCAGGATAATTCTATCCACATCCAAGGGTGAACTTCTATGGAGAAACCACCCAAACTTACAACTGGCATATAACAAAGGTAGACTGTTACACTGGAACGCAAGCATTTTGCAGCCATCTCTCAGGGGTCTCAAACCTTAGCAACTTTGAGACTTGTGGACTTCAACTCCCAGAGTTCCTCAGCCAGCAAAGCAAAGAATTCTGGGAGTTGAAGTCCAGAAGTCTTAAAGTTGCCAAGGTTGGAGACCCTGACTAGATTACTAATAGGTTATACTGGTTACACTGCAAGTGAGAAATTGTGAGAGTCAACTGTACCCTTTCTCATTATCTAAAAGCAGTCCTCAACGTACGACTGAGCCCAAAATATCTGTCACTAAGCAAGACATTTGTTAAGTGAGTTTTGTCACATTTTATGACTTTTCTTGCCATAATTGTTAAGTGAACTATTGCAATTGTTAAATTAGTAACGTGGTTGTTAAGTGAATCCAGTTTCCCCGTTGACCTTGCTTGTCAGAAGATCGCCAAAAAATGATCACATGACCCTGGGGTACTGCAACCGTCATAAATATGAGTCAGTTGCCCAGCGTCTGAATTTTGATCACATGACCATGGGGATGCTGTGATGGCCATCACTGTTAAAAATGGTCATAAATCACTTTTTTTCAGTGCTGTTGTAATTTCAAATGGTCACTTACAACACACAGGTAGTCCTCCACTTACAAGTGTTGTAAGTTGAGGACTACCTGTATCCCCCAAGTATGTTGGAGAGTGCAGAATTCCTAGGACACATAGCCTAGGAATTTCTGGAAGTTGCAGTCTCAACACACTTTCCAAGCTGAGGAAAGGCAAGTCAGAAACAAAAGGTATTGTAACAGGAAGCTGCGGGATGAAATCCTCGCATTCAGAGATCGAAAGAATTGGCAGGTGTTAGAACCCTGTTCAAACGATTGGGTGTGTTAATATATGATTAAGCCACAAATCATTGTTATGTGTATATTGCTTTAAATGCATTGTGGAGGATTACTATATAAGCAAGCAAGAGAGCATGCTCAATGTGGTTGGTGGTTTAGTGTGGTTTAGTGTGGTGAGTGGTGTTTGACGGTGTGTTCCGGATTGAAGACTCTCTGCTGCTTTACTGATGAGTAGATTACTTTATGACTGTGTGGAATTGCTGTGAAGAGAAGAGTAACTAACTGTGATAGTATAGAATTAAGTGATAGCTGTAATCTTTGTGAGTTAAAACAAAGATAGGCAAGAAGAAGAAACTTCGCATTGACTGAATAACTGTGTATGACTTGGACTTCTTATTTAACTTTGCTACTATTTTGTACACGTTAAAGATATTCTGTTTATTGACTGAATAGCATTCATATCAAACTGCAACACCATTACTACAACACATTTCGCTGTGTATGTGCTTAACAGCACAATAACTCCTTAACAGCAGGCCAGCTATTCCATTTTTCCCTCTGCTTTTCTGTTTCTTTCTCTTCCTCTCCCTATTTCAGCAGTCAGCTGCAGCCAATGGGGTTGCCCGATTAATTCTCATCATGCTACATTGGGTGGTTGTGCCGGGATTACCTTTGCATTTCTGCAAAACTCAGGCTTCCCTCCAGCCTGCGGGTGCCCTTTCCTTATAAAAGGGTAGTGCTTTTCACAGCACTTTCTGCTACTATTCAGAGAACCAATAGCAATGGCAATAGCACTTAGACTGTAAAGCACTGCACAGTGCTTTACAGCCCTCTCTAAGCAGTTTACAGTGTCAGCATATTGCCCCCAACAATCTGGGTCCTCATTTTACCGACCTCGGAAGGATGGAAGGCTGAGTCAACCTTGAGCCTGGTGAGATTCGAACTGCCAAGTTGCAGGCAGCCAGCAGTCGGCAGAAATAGCCTGCAGTACTGCCTTCTAACCACTGCGCCACCGCGGCTCTTAGATGAGAGTTCTTTGCCAGATCAAGCCAATGCCTGCCTAGTCCTGCATTCTGGGTCAACTGCTGACCAACTTGATGCATTCCCTAAGTTTAAATGCTCAGGCAGGAAAGCCTTCACTGTCACTCTTTACTTAAAATAATTGAAAATCGTGTAGAAAGAGTTTTTAATCCCATATTTTGCTACTAGATATACTAAATATTTTTCCCCATTTCTTTTCTCCTGGAGAAGCTTTATAACTCCACCATGCTGGCCAACCATTACGAAGTCACAGGCTTAGACAAGAACTGCATGATCCTCTGGGTTGGGTCCTCCTTAACAGATCCTTAACAGATTAACAGAGTTGGAAGGGACCTTGCAGGTCATCTAGTCCAACCCCCTGCCCATCGATCTGCCTCTACCTAGGATCGAACTCACAACCTCCTGATTGTGAGGCAAGAGCTCCACCTCTAGGCCACAGCAGCTGGAACATTAACTCCTGAAACATTAACTTTTTAAAAAAATAGTCTTTACAATGTTTTCAGCATCTGCCTGATTTACTATGAAGCAAATTCAGGAAGTAAGTCCTAATCTTCACGGGAGTAAGAATTGTGAGATGTGCTACCTGTACCAGGTGAAAAGTGCTTGGTTTTGCTTTTTTTAATCAACAAGAACTTTGTGACAATTGAATTTAGATGGTGCTTATCCATTGGAGATGGTAAATGTTGTTGTGCGTGTCTTGGAATTCCAATGTCTAGAAACATTCCGCCTACTCTTCTCTGGAAACTGGCACAATAAATAAAATATTTTGCCATTTAGAAAAAACAAAGAAAAAGCCATTCCTGTGTGCTGTCATTATGTTGTATGGATTAGGTAAGAAATTTGCAATGTTCCGGATTCTAAGCTTTTGACTTTTCATATTTGTCCTACAATTTGGCTGTACCTTTATGCCCCTTGACATCATGAATCCCGAACCTGGAGGCTGAGAAGCCGCAGAACATGTCTCATAAAAGGCAGGCGTGTTTCCTTTCCCAGCTGGCTTTATAAATCCTCTGCCCTCTGAAAAATTATGTGAGCAATTGAAGTGTGGCTTTGTGAGGTTCATGTTTGGACTTTGTTCTGGCATCATCGACTTTGTTTTGGCATTGTGGATTGTGAAAATGAAATACTGCTCTAGATAAGCAAAGTCCTTACCTGGATTAGTTAAGCTGTATCTGGAAATGAAACCACTGGACTAGATAAGGAAATAGCTTAACTTCAGCTCTGAAGCAATTTGTGAAAGTAAAATACAGGCTCTGGACTGAACACTGGAGCCTTCAGCCTTGCAACCAAACCCTGGGCTGCATTGAGCCCCCCAGTATGTTGTGGCCAGCAGCTGTAGAGAGAGAAATATCACTTAGCAATAGCATTTAGACTTATACGTATAATACTTCACGGTGCTTTTACAGCCCTCTTTAAGCGGTTTACAGAGTCAGCCTATTGCCCCCAACAATCTGGGTCCTCATTTTACCGACCTTGGAAGGATGGAAGGATGGGTCAACCTCGAGCCTGGTAAGAGTCGATCTGCCAAATTGCATGCAGCCAGCAGTCAGCAGAAGTAGCCTGCAATACTGCATGATGGAAGAGCTCCTTTTCCATCTTTTGTACTGGCCTTCCTGAGACAGGAAGGAGAAAACAACTTAGTGAGGCATGAGGAGACCTATGGGCATACTCTATGGAAGTGGCCCCCAATTTTTTGGGCACCAGGGACCAGTTCAGTGGTGGGTTCCTACCGGTGCGGTCCACTCTATAGCACCGGTAGCGGCCCGCTGGTGACGTCATAGTACCGGTGCGGTCGGTTGCCGGTGCCTGGGCGCCGCCATTTATACTGTTATTCTTTAGACTAAAACATTGAGGACTGTTAAAAGATACTGTTCTTTTAACAGTCCTCAATATTTTCGTCTAAGGAATCCATGACTGAAACAAAAAATGCTGTATGAGACTTGCTTGTCTTTTAACTATAGCATTTTCTGCATATAAAGGTTGCTGTGTTGCCATGGTGTAACACAAACTTTGTATGCAAAGCTTTTCATGTAAGGTATAAAATAGCAAAAATATTAGTAACATCTCTCTGAAATAACTAATATATGTCCGGCAAGCTACGCCTACCTGGTCACATGGCTGGCAAGCCATACCCACAAAATAAGCCACGCCCACAGAGTGGTAGTAAAAAAATTAGGAAACCGCCCCTGGACCAGTTCCATGGAGAAAGGTTTTTCCATGGACCAGTGGGGGCATGGTTTTGCGGACTGCCTGCATCCCGCGGATGGGGATTTGCTTGTATGTACGGCCCAGTTGATGGCATGTCACGGACTGGTGCCAGTCCATGGACTGTGGATTGGGGACCCCTGCTCTATAGGCCAAACAGACAGCCTAAAGAGGAAGACAGAATCAGGAGTATTAGAAGCCGCAGTGGGATCAACATCAAATACTCCTTTCTCTTCTCCAACCCATGGAAAGAGATAGGACTTCCCCAGTTGTGTTTGTTTTTGGTGGGGTGGTCCTGTCCAAATCATGCTGGGTCAAACAAGGACAGAATTGGTTTTGGGGATTTAATTTTACTCAGAGGGTTCAGTCCTTTTGGCCCGGCCTTACACAAAACTTTTTTTTTCTTTAAAGCGAAAACAGAGATGACTCACATACAAGTCCAAGGGTTCGCTACAATAAGGCCCAGCTTCATGCCCCACAAAATATCCTAGTTTAAATTTTGGAGTCCTGACACCAATTTGGGAAAAGCAGGCAGAAGAATGTTAAATTTCCTGTTCAAACTCTTTCTCCAATTTGTTGGATTTACTCCTTGGGAATATACGGAATAACAAATCAGTCACTTAGGGTCAAAAATAAGGGAGTTGAAAATGGGCAAAGATTGGCAATAAATTCTCATCCTAAGTAAGGCAATTCTTCTTTTTAAACAGGAGGGCAAAGGGAGGGAGGGTTGTATAAGGCACCTCTGTAATTACAGCTAGGTAATTAGCTGTTTTCAAAACCAGGAGAGAATTGAAAATGGTTTTTCTTTTCTAAACTGAACAGTTAGGCCTTTTAATATTCAGGTTAGTTTTTGTTGGCTTGAACATATATTAAAAATGGGAAGAAGCAACTATTTCAGAGAAAAGGCCATTCAGCTGCTGGAGGAGAGAGAGAGAGAGAGAGAGAGAGAGATTTATCCTTATTGTAAACTAAATTGTTGACTCTATTAATGTGTAGGCTTGTATAAAAACATGACACTCCCAGAACAAAATGCAATTATAATAGCCTGAACCCTACTGATTCCTATCAGAGGCCAGAATTGCTAGTGCTGTCACAATAGGCAATAAGCCATAAATGATTGAATAGTATTGCATCCAAAAGCAAAATACTGAGACGGTGGAGCCAAATTAATAATTGAATGGAATCCTTTCTGCAAAAAAGACAGAGTTGTGTTGTTCCACACTTTATTTAGATGGATTTATTTATTCTGCTCTATCAAAAGAGTTACAGGTAAGGAAGAGGTCCTTGTCCCAGAAGATGGATTGGTGTTCTGGGTTTTGTTGCCCTCTCTCACAGTTTGTATCAGCTTAGCACTAAGCTGTGATCATTGTGTTTGATAGCTTTGGCAAAGGTCAGAGATGCCTTCTTTATCCTAGTAACTGGTGCATTGTTTCAGGATGTAGATTGTTAGCATCAACACTCTATTAAAGTGGAAGCATCTTGCAACATAGCAGAGAGAAAGATAAGGTTCAGGATACCACCTTCCAATGTTGTCCAGGGGAATGATACTGCAAAATCCCCATTCCCTCCCCACCTCAGCTCCCTTCTCCTGTGCAGGGCAACAAAAGGAGACCCAGCCACTCAGCTGGGACTCAGGAGGCAGCGAATAGATGGGGGCGGGGCCAGCCAACTACTCAAAATTTCCACTACCGGTTCTCCAGAACCTGTCAGAACCGGCTGAATACCTCCTCTGGTAAGAACCCTAATCTTAACCCTTTACCAAACCTTGTCTACTTCTGTAACCAATAGCAACAGCAACAACACTAGCACTTAGACTTATATACCGCCACATAGTACTTTACAGCCTTGTCTGAGCGGTTTACAGAGTCAGCATATTGGCCCTAACAATCTGGGTCCTCATTTTACCCACCTCAGAAGGATGGAAGGCTGAGTCAACCTTGAGCCTGGTGAGATTTAAACTCCTGGCAGTGAGCTGAATTAGCCTGCAATGCTGCATTCTAACCACTGCGCCACCAATAGTTAATATTTTCTAAGCTACTTATCAAAACACTGGCGTTTTCCCATGTGCAGAAAAAAGCATGTCAGTACCAACACAGATGCTCATTGCTGAATCCTAAAGGCTGCAGCCCCACCTACTTTCTGTGTCCCATTTGATTGACACTGCCTCTTCAACCAGTTTGCCCTGGGGGTGAATTAGCCTTTCCTAGAAAATGCCTGATTGATATAGTTCAACTATAAGAGAAATTGGGTGCTAGTATTTTTCCAAAAATATGCTCCCATTTCCATAGACCAAAAAAGCAGAGGAACATTCAATGTGTGATGCAGTCATTTTTAGGCAATGGTTTGAAGGACACTCATTTAGCAGTCTATTGAAAGGGGCATGATTACCAAAGCAAAATGTTAGATAAAATGGGGGGGAGCTATATTGATGCAACCCTTTTTCAGATAAAAGTGAATTGTCTGTTTGACAGTAGCGTTTCCAGTTCAGTTCATTGTGGAGCAGAAAGGCAGAGAGAAAGGAAAGGAGATGTCAGAAAGGTGAGGAAAAACAGAACTGTGGAATTCGATACTCTGATACTGTGATGGCGAACCTATGGCACTGTGCCACAGGTGGCATGCAGAGCTCTCTCTGTGGGCCCGCCAGCCATCGTCCCAGCCCAGCTCCAACGCGCATGCGCATGCGCAGGGGGGCAGAGCCAGTAGTGGGTTCTAAACCCTGTCGCTACTGGTTCGCTCATGAGCTTGCACGTGCTCGCGCATGAGCACAACACTTCTGTGCATGTACAGAAGCTTCTGCCAATTCGCAGAAGTATCCTGGGTAGGTGGGTGGAGCCTCCTGCAGCCGCTACCGGTTCCCAGACTCGGGCCAAACCGGGAGCAACCCAGCACTGGGCAGGGCACATGCGGGGGGGACATGCATTGCATTTTGGGGGTTTGCGCGCATGCGTGCACCTGCCCTGTGCCCCATTTTGGGCCTGGAAGGCCTCCTGCACCAACCTGGAAGCCAAAACGGGGCACAGGGGGCCGCGCGAGGCCTCCCCTTCCCCATTTTGGGCCTGGAAAGCCTCCTGCACCAACCTGGAAGCCAAAAATGGGCAAGGGGGCTGGGGGCATGCGTGGGGATGCGCATACATGTGCGGGGGCTGGGCGCATGCATGGGGTGGAGCACATGCACGGGGGTGCTCACATTGCATTTTGGGGTTGCGCGCATGCACGTGCACGCTTTACGCACTCGGCACCAAAAAGGTTAGCTATCTCTACTCTGATATATCCCAGAGGCACATGACAAGTTTCTCTTGGAAAGATCTTGCTGAATAAGAGGGTTATTCAAGGGAAATGTATTGGCTTTCAGAATGAGCCACTCAGCCCTTTCTAAAGGACTTTTATTTTTATACTGCATAGGATCCAGAATTCTTCTGAGTTGGGTAGTTTCCTTCAGGTTGGGCTTAATTCTCGATGACATACAGTGTACCTATCTCAGGAACAATATGGAATGGTTTGCTGCCATTAGCTTGTGCCAGGTTTTTTATTGCTTGTCTATTGGTCATCCTTGTTTAGATTTCCTAGAGCCGTGATGGCGAACCTATGGTACGTGTGCCACAGATGGCACGCGGAGCCATATCTGTCAGCATGCGAGCCGTTGCCCTAGCTCAGCTCCAGCGCACATGTGCGCACTGGCCAGCTGATTTTTAGCTCATGTGGAGGAGCTGGGAGGGCGTTTTGGCCTCCGGAGGGCCTCCAGGGGGACAGGGGAAGGTGTTTTGCCCTCCCCAGGTTCCAAGAAAGCCTCTGGAGCCTGGGGAGAGTGAAAAACAGGCCTACCGGGCCCACCAGAAGTCGGGAAATGGGGGAGCGAGGGAAGGGGGGTTGTGCACACATGCGTGGGGGTAGGGCAGCATGGGGGCGCATGCACAAGCGCATGGGACTGGACACATGGGGCATTAAATTATGGGTGTGGGCATGCGCAATAGCGTGATAGCATGTGCTTGCGCGCTTTCGGCACCTGAGGGAAAAAAGGTTCGCCATCACTGTCCTAGAGGTTTCCCAGCCAAGTACTAACCTGACCTGACTCTGCTTAGTTTCTAGAAAAGGCCAGAAAAGTTCAACTACACTGGAGCCACTGGTATCATTCAAAGAGACCTTCTACTCTGATTGCCAAAGTCCAACTGATTTTGATAAACATTCATCTTTAACTTAACCCGTACATAAGGACCTGTGGTCAGAGGATCTAGAATCAAATGGCAGAAACAATAATAGGATCCCAACCACAACAGGATTAAATAACCACTCTTTTCAAGTCATGCACAAGAGTAGGGGAATTAGTTTTCCTAGGTCTAGGAAGGTAATACCATGAAATTCATTGTTAAAATGATGTAAGTTCAAGTACGTGCTGAAGTGGACAGGAGCAGAAACAGGAGGATGTTCAATTTTATGCTATGATTTACATTATGTGATGCTACATAAGAAGTAACAGATCTTAGATAAAAGTTGATTGGTTGGGGTCAGAACATTCAGACTGATTCTTTAAAAAATAAGTAGGGGCTCAGGGAGGAGCAAAGGGTACCATATGGAGGTTTTATTTATTTATGTATAAAATTTATGTCCCAGCTTTTGTTCAGGAGCTCAGTGTGATGTCTATGTCTATGTCTATGTCTATGTCTATGTCATCTTTATCTATAAGTCCTGCCTCCAGTTTTCCCCACAGCTCTGTGGGATAGGTGGGCTGAAAAAGACAGATTGGCCCCAAATCACCCAGTGAGCTTCTGTGTGTAGGAGCAGACTGGAACTTAGGTCTTTCTCCTCCGTTCTGCGCCGCCCTCCTCCTCCTATGGCTCCTGCCCAGCGCTCTCTCTTCTCTCTCTCCTTCACCTCCCCACACTTGTTTACCCATCCCAGAGAGCCCCTTCCCTCAGTGGTTCATTTTCTTACCTCTAGGCGGCTATGCCGACTTTGTCCTTAGAGGCTGCTCCGTGCCTTTTGATCTTTCTCGGGTGCGGAGAAAAGTGACCCTGTGAAGAGACTGAGCCTGCTGCTGAACTTCTTTTCCACCCAGCCGCTGGCTCAGGGTGCCCAAAACTCAGCTTCTGCGCATGTGCAGAAGAAAAAAAACCCAGAAAAAATTCAAAAAAATGTTTACATTTTTTAAAAAAAAATTTAAAAAGATGGCGGCGTCCACGAACTGGCACCGATACAACCGGTTCCGTGACATCATCGTGATGTCACCAGCGGCTTGCTACCGGTTCGGGTGAACCGGTCCAAACCGGGAGGAACCCACCTCTGGCTCAAAGGCTTTGTGGTCGGCAGGCTGATGAGGAAAGGATTACTGAAAGAGAGGAAATTTGGAGTTTAACAGGTTGTGTTGGCAATCTAACCAAAGAATAATGAACAGAGGCAAAATGGGAATTTCTGGGCTTAATTCAACCGTATCAGTGTTGCAAAGATAGGAAAGCGAATGGTTATGAGCCCTGTCAATAAGGAGATATTTACAAAGTAAGGACTTCCTCCCATCCCTTCTCTCATTAGCTACCATTCCAAGGTGTGAGAAATAGTTTTCATTATTTTTTGTTCCCCTGCTTCACCTGGGTACAATATAATGAATTTTTTCAGGCGGACCTGTTTTCCCCCTAGATCAGCTGAGAGTCCAACACATTAATCACTTCACCAGTTGGGTGGGATTTAATATGTTTCACTGGGAAGATCAAGCAAAGAGGGCAGTTAGACCTCACTTGGCTGACTTGAAGCTAAGGTAGAGTCTCACTAAAAGAACTGCTTTCTTGCTTTAGTTCTGCTTTAAGAAGCCTTTTTAAGTTAATTTATACCTTGCAGAATTGCTAGAGGGATAGCAACAGAAATAAATATATACTGCAATGCTAAACTGATTTTTCCTTTTAAAATGCTTCAGTTCTCATGGCAAATGAATGACTTCAAGAAGCTTACTTCATTCATTTTTCACTATGCATACCTAGTATTCAGACATTCAAAGCACATGGCTTGACATTCAAAGCACATGGCTCCCAATAGCCATGAATGCAGCCTCTGGAGGCTTTCCAGAAATGGCCACCAAATTGCAATTCCATTTTGATAGGATGTTTAAATGGTTTTAAATTTTAAAAATAATTTTGAATTACACGGGGAAGAACTAACTGCTCGTACAATTATTTAATATTTTTTGTCTTTTAATGACCCCGTAATCCCTTGCATCGGGGTGGAGTCAGGGCAACTGAATGGAGCTGAGTGTTTACTGGCCGGATGCCCTTCCTGTTGCCAATGCAGAGTTCGCAGTTGATACTTACTCATTGTACCCAGAGAGAGAAATATCTGCCACTACCTAGGATTGTACAATTTAATTAATGTCATCATTTAATTAAGTTTTGACCCACCCAAAGGCCAGTTGTGGCCTTTAGTTGCCAAAACATTATAGGCTTTTGCAACAGTTGGCCTTGGCAACATTGGAGCTAATTTTTAGACATGTTCTATGGATAGAGCCGAGGTGACGCAGTGGTTAAAATGTATCACTGCAGTTCAGCAGTTCAGCGGTTCAATTCTCACCGGCTCAAGGTTGACTCAGCCTTCCATCCTTCCAAGGTGGGTAAAATGAGGACCCAGATTGTTGGGGGCAACATGCTGAACTCTGTAAACCACTTAGAGAGGGCTGTAAAGCACTATGAAGTGGTATATAAGTCTAAGTGCTATTGCTATTGCTATTGCTATTGCTATTGCTATTGCTATTGCTATTGCTATTGCTATTGCTATTGCTATTGCTATTGCTATTGCTATTGCTATTGCTATTGCTGAATGGGACACCCTATTCATCGATGCCAGTATCCTTCCCTAGCTGAAGGCAGGAGAAGCATCAGAAAGAAGCATTGAACAAAAGCTCATGCATGTAGTTTGCTTATCAAGACAGCCCATTACCATTAGCTGAGGACACATCCAGGGGTGGGATTCAGCCGGTTCGGACCGGTTTGGGTGAACCGGATGTTAATTTATGGAATATCTACCAATCTGGATTTTTGGCCTTGGAAGACCTCTCTTTTCCCCACACTTATGCTCTGGTGTGTTTGTATTTGACAGGACAATGGTCCTGCATCTCCTGCTTGGGCCGTTTTGACCCTGAAGGATTCAAAAATAGATTCTCCTTACTTTAATTGTTCTCTTTAAATTATTCTCCCCAGCAAATATTCCGAAGGCAGTGCAGGAGCTGCAGAGCCAGTTTAATTTCTTTGGGGTGACAACGAATTAGAGTCCTCATCCAATGTTCCCTCTTCCAAACAAAATTACTCAGATCCTGGAATTCCCCATGGAAGGATTAAGCAGAGGCATTATTTCTAAAGTGTGTAAACTATAGCCATCAAGATGTCACTTAGAGAAATATCATCGTGGAGATCGTGAAAGATTGCGAGGCTGGTTTTCTTGAATGAGAGACTGAGCCATCCATCCATCTCTAGTTCTTTGGTGAAATTCAATAGATGATATA
Source organism: Diadophis punctatus similis (assembly GCA_023053685.1). NCBI lineage: Eukaryota > Metazoa > Chordata > Lepidosauria > Squamata > Dipsadidae > Diadophis > Diadophis punctatus. Next base: position 9,010,959 of record JALIGW010000025.1, on the reverse strand, counting down.
TAGATTTGCGGCTGCAAAGTACTCAGTTCAGACAGGATGTATATTGAATGGACAAACTCGGAGAGCCTTGCTTATTAGTTTGTTATCCCTTCGGCATCTAAAAAGAGCCCCAAAAGCAATATTTTGAAACTGCCATATTAGAAAATCTTGATTAAAAACTGGGATGTGGGGAGGGGAGGATTTAACAAAACCCAGCAGTCCAATCCATCTCCATTTGTCATCAGAAAGACAAGAGGGAATAGTGGTCAACACAAGGTATCAAGCAATCAATGATAAAGTAGCAAAGGGAATATAGGATTGGATAGTCAGTCAGTCAGTCAGTCGGGATATGATATGATAAAGCTTTCCTTGGCTGACTCCTCACAAATAATTCCTTCATTTTCTTGGTTTTTCTCTTCCCCTTCCCTGCCCCCCCTTTCCCCCCCTGAAAAATCCTCAAATTTTTCTAAGAACTTTTTTTAAGAACAACAACAGAAACTAGCAAAAAAAAGTGGGTTTTGAAAATTGAATTGACGAAGATGCTGACTTTGAACGTTATGGTTATTTTAAGATTTTGTTTAGGTTTATTTTTAAACTAGAGATTATTTTTACAATAATGATGTTTGATAATGATGGAAAAGTATTGGTGAACTAAGGATTGGATTATTGGATTGATTTAAGTCTATAAACATATCGTATATGATGTCAGAGTTAGAGTTAGATATTAGTCGTGTTATGTTTAACTTGAAGTAAGAGATTGGCTGATCACATATTTGTTTCTGTCCTGAGGAATATTTCCCCCCCCTTCTTGCACTTTTTAACCTTTTTCCCTTTTGAATTTCCTCCCCCTTTTTGTAGTTATTTTGCATTTTATTTTTTCTTGAAATTTAATAATATTGGAAGGAAGGAAGGAGGGAACGAAGGAAGGAGGGAAGGAAGGAAGGAAGGAAGGAAGGAAGGAAGGAAGGAAGGAAGGAAGGAAGGAAGGAAGGAAGGAAGGAAGGAAGGAAGGAAACAAAAAAAGAATAGCAGCAGAAAAAACAAATCAGTAAAATATACAGTACCGTGTTTCTCCGAAAATAAGACCCTGTCTTATATATTTTTTTGAACCCTGAAATAAGCGCTTGGCCTTATTGCCATGCACTCAAAAGCCCAATTGGGCTTATTATCAGGGGAGGTCTTATTTTGGGGGAAACAGGGTAATAGGCAATTCTATTTGAGAAGCTAAGACAAAATGGCTGCCATTACTCTATTGATGTCTTCCTATAGCCAATTGCTTTCTCCTGTTTTCCTTTCATGTTCTCCAACTTTCCTTTTTCATCCCAGATGATATACGCACTTCTTTTCTAAAATATTCTCTGCCTATTTTATTTGTTAAATTTTTATGCCTCCCATCTCTCCTACAAAGTGACTTTTTTTCCTGCTTCATAAATGAAATTTAGTTCATGTATCCAATGTACTCTGGTACCTTCCAGAGATAATGCACTAATTTTGGTTATATGACATAAACAATAATCCACAAATCATGTTAGTAAAAGTACGTGTAAAAGTAGATCACCTACACTGCAAAATAAGAGGGGGAAATCTAACTTTCAGTACTTATTCATATCCAAGAAAGTGGGCCTTTATTTTGAAGCTTCCCAAATGCAGTAGAAGAATACACTTTTTCTGTGTGTTTGTATGTTTCTGTTACTATCCAGTCCTTACAAAGTCTTTCTAGTCCTTCATATTAAAGGGGTAAGCAGGTGTGGGTCTACCACTGTAGACACCACCACTGTAGATACCAACTAAAACGCAATGTGTGTATAGTGTGTATAGGTTCATATTCTGTGTGATTGTTTGCCTTCAGAAGGAACAGTCTCCATGCTTGCCAGTTCACTCATTTGGGTGAAGATATATTTGTATTTTTGTATTTGTATTTGTTTATTTGTCAAGCATATATGATTATAAGCAAAGTATAAACAGTAAAACATGATTGAATATATATGTAATATTACAAGCATGAATAAGAGTAAAAAAGGTATGAATATATGGGTACATTAGGACAGGAAAGGGTAAGCACGATTGTGCGCTTATGCACGCCCCTTACTGACCTCTTAGGAATGGGGTGAGGTCGATGGTAGATAATCCGAGGTTGAAGTTTTTGGGGTTAGGGGAAGAAACTACTGAGTCAGGTAAAGTGTTCCAGGCATTGACCACTCTGTTGCTGAAGCCGAATTTTTTGCAATCAAGTTTGGAGCGGTTTACATTAAGTTTGTATCTATTGTGAGCTTGTGTATTATTGCGGTTGAAGCTGAAGTAGTCGTTAACAGGTAGGACATTGTGGCAGATAATTTTGTGAGCTACACTTAGGTCAGAACGAAGGCGGCGTAATTCTAAATTTTCTAGGCCCAAAATTTCAAGTCTGGTTTCATAAGGTATTCTGTTGTGAGGAATGTAATACTCTTCTTGTGAAGTATCTCTGGACATTCTCAATTAATGTCTGATATGTAGTGTGGGTTCCAGACAGATGAGCTGTATTCAAGAAAACCTTCAGCAAGGCGGGTCTTCAAAAATTCTGTTGCTCAATTTAGCAGAGCATTTTTGGAGTACAGAACTTGATTATATAGATTTTTTTTTTGTAAAATGAAGAACAATCAAACCAGATAGAGTAGATGGAAATTGCAATTAAGGTGTTTTTTTTAAAAAAAAAAACCACACACATGAGATATTTAAGATATCTCTTCTGGTTTTCTTTCTTTATTTATTTTTAAAAAGACTGCTATACTTAAAGCAGCAGCAAACCCTTTGCAGAGGCTTATTCCTTGTCCAGCACTTCCTGGACAGCCTGAGCCTCCATACAACATCATTTCTTTCCATGGGCAGTCCATGAAGTGCCAAAGACAAAAAGAACCTCTTTGCAAAGAGTCTGGTGTTGCTGTAAGTATGCCAGATTTCTTAATTTTATTTATTTTTTTAAAGCTGTTTGTATGAGGACAAAACCTTAATCCACTCTGAGGAATTTCATTCATCTCAGTGCTCATCCATTGCTCTTCTATAGATGGATAGCAATCAGTGCAGCTCAGAAAACCTTTCAAAGTAACACAAAGGAGGCTTTTGTGAGGATGATTTATATCATCCTCTCTCTACCCTAGAATCTACAATGCTATTTATTTCTCAATGGATTTTTATTCATTTTACACAAATGGGCAGTACCCCGACACACTGAAAAATGTGTTCCTCCTTTCCCATCGTGGGAGATTCTGAGCGCCTTGCAGATTGGGGTTCTCTCCAGCAGCACTTCCTTCATCAATCACTCCCTTTCTCCTACATGCTCTGCAATAGTCATTTGATAATGCTGTTTTTGTTTTTTGTTTTTTTAAAATGAAAAGCGGAAAAACTAAAATAAAATGTGCTGAGGTTGACATCCCAGTAATAACAAGAAGCATAAAGCATTGAAACAAACACCCACCTCAGCACAAACCCCCTTGTTATTCTGTGATAAAATCAGAAGGAAAGAGGTGGGAGGGGAGACCAGCCCTGATAAACTCTCCAGCATTTTTAACCTTTTTGTGCATGCTTTGCAAAGTGTTAACTATTGATGGATTGTGGAGGAAGCAATAGCACTTAGACTTATATACCGCTTCACAGTGCTTTACAGCCCTCTCTAAGCGGTTTTACAGAGTCAGCATATTGGCCCCAACAATCTGGGTCCTCATTTTACCCACCTCGGAAGGATGGAAGGCTAAGACAACCTTGAGCCAGTGAGACTCAAACGGGCAAACTGCTGACAGCCGGCAGTCAGCAGAATTAGCTGCAGTACTCCTTCATCAATGACTTGGACGAGGGGATAGACGGGGAACTCATCAAATTTGCAGATGACACCAAACTGGCAGGAATAGCCAACTCTCCAGAAGATAGGCTCAAGATACAGAAGGATCTTGACAGACTTGAACATTGGGCGCTATCAAACAAAATGAAATTCAATGGTGATAAAAGTAAGGTTCTACATTTAGGCAAGAAAAACAAAATGCACAGGTACAGTATATGTGGTACCTTGCTCAACAGTAGTAACTGTGAGAGGGATCTTGGAGTCCTAGTGGACAACCATTTAAATATGAGCCAGCAGTGTGCAGCAGCTGCCAAAAAAGCCAACACAGTTCTAGGCTGCATTAACAGAGGGATAGAATCAAGATCACGCGAAGTGTTAATACCACTTTATAATGCCTTGGTAAGGCCACACTTGGAATACTGCATACAGTTTTGGTCGCCACGATGTAAAAAGGATGTTGAGACTCTAGAAAGAGTGCAGAGAAGAGCAACAAAAATGATTAGGGGACTGGAGGCTAAAACATATGAAGAACGGTTGCAGGAACTGGGTATGTCTAGTTTAATGAAAAGAAGGACCAGGGGTGACATGATAGCAGTGTTCCAATATCTCAGGGGTCGCCACAAAGAAGAGGGAGTCAAACTTTTCTCCAAGGCACCTGGGGGTAGAACAAGAAGCAATGGGTGGAAACTAATCAAGGAGAGAAGCAACTTAGAACTAAGGAGAAATTTCCTGACAGTTAGAACAATTAATCAGTGGAACAGCTTACCTCCAGAAGTTGTGAATGCTCCAACACTAGACATTTTTAAGAAGATGTTGGATAACCATCTGTCTGAAGTAGTGTAGGGTTTCCTGCGTAAGCAGGGGGTTGGACTAGAAGACCTCCAAGGTCCCTTCCAACTCTGTTGTTGTTGTTGTTGTTGTTATTATTATTATTATTATTATTATTATTATTATTATTATTATTATTATTATTATTATTATTATTATTATTATTATTATTATTATTATTATTATTATTATTATTATTATTATTATTATTACTCCATTCTAACCACTGCGCCACTGCGGCTCTTCTAAAAAGATTCGGGGGAAAAGAACATGATTGTGCAGATTATGGAAACTGTATTAATTTTCTCAGATATCTCTGTGAACACAAAAGGCAAAAAAATTCATCCTGTTGAAATTCAACATTGTCAACTACTTTTGTTAGATCCAAAACAAAACCCATCTTGGGAATGTGGGAATCAGAAGTCATCACCCATGAATGCACGGGAACTTCCCGAGACCCTTCCATTTTTCCATAGAAACCTGAGTTTTTCCAGGAGCACCGAACAAAGATTTAGCTTAGAGCAGGGCTGTCAAACTCATGGTCCACAGGCCGGATGCATCACACGCTGGCCACACTCACGCCAGGTTTAGCGAAGGGGGGAAAAGTCACGATATGTCACATGATGCCGCCGTGATGACATGAGTTTGACATCCCTGGCTTAGAGGATCTTAGAAAAGAATTGTCCTATGTATCATTTCCAAATCCATTTTACCCATTGGGTTCATGTATTGCTTAAGTTATTATTTATTCATTATTTATGTTTTGTTGAATAAATCAGCATTTTCTCGGGGGTTGGGGTGGGGTCATCCAATCTACCAAACAACTTTTTTGTGGCCGGGGATTGCATTTAACATTTTGAGAGGTTGAAATTGAGTAGGATCACATCTAATAGATCAGTGTTTCCCAACCTTGGCAACTTGAAGATATCTGGACTTCAACTCCCAGAATTCTGGGACTTGAAGTCCAGATATTTTCAAGTTGCCAAGGTTGGAAAACACTGATCTAGATGAAGGGGGCAGTTTCTCTCTCTTTTTTTTAATATTGTGGTGGTATGCATAATTTACATTACAGTTTTCATGTCTTGCTCCCCTTTGAATTGGAGAAAGTGCTGTCAGTTTTCAGCAATTATAGAATGAGGGGCCTGTAAAGGCTGCATAAAGGGCCTCAGAGACCACAGGTTGCCTACTCCTGCACTAAACCACAAACTTGTATGAATCACAATGCCTAGATTTATCAAGCTGCTAAGCACAAAAAAATATGAATTAGCAGGATGAGTAAATCTAGTCTTTAACTTGGGATGTCAAGCATATTAGAAAGGAGAATTATGGGTGCCTTTCAAATGTCTCCCAAGAGCCTAGATCTAGGAACAATTACATTAATTACTCTGAAAACCACATAACCTCACTCAGTATTGCACATCTATCACTCACCAAGCACCTAAGTAATGACTGAATTATGAATGAACATATGCAAAGCCAACATGGTGCAGAAAGAGACAGATCAGTCTATTTTCCTCTGCGTCAAGAAAAAAAAACCCAGCCAACTCTATAGAAACTTGGGTGGTTTTAACCAACATGCCATTTCTTCTTCCTGCTAATTTTCTAATGACAAAATCTCCTTGGCAACTTAGTTTCACACTCTCTGTCCTCTTGAGATCCATTGAGCAAATATATAGCCAAGTGTCCAAACAGAGCTTGGAAAGTTCATTAAGGGAAAGGGGATATGCTGAAGTGAGTAGCTCAAATGACATGAAAACTGCTGGCAGGTTCTTCTAGTTGTTCAAAGATTCAGAAATGTTCAGTCTTTCGCTGAGCAACTTTTGCCTAGCGTTGAGTTGAACAGGATCCTACTATTGTAGTGACTGAATCTGTAGTAGCAAACACCACCGGACAGAATGGTACATACAGTAGTGAATCAGGTCTTTTCTTATAAACTGTAATTTACTAAACTATAAAAAGTAAACTAGTAAACTATATTTTACTAAATCTATCCCTTTGTTCTCTTGGTAGACCATACATCTTCTATTGCTCGGGTGTCAAACTCACAGCGTCACATTGCTGTCACATAACATATAGTGACGTTTTACCCCTTCGCGGAGCTGGGGTGGGTGTGGCCTGTGCATGACGCATCTGGCCCGTGGGCCGCCAGTTTGAAACCCCTCTAAATCTATTGCCATTAAAACAACAGAAACAAGAAAACCCAGATAAAGATCTGTTTCTTAGGCATGTGGAACAATTCTTCTCCACTCCCGTCATCTTTCCCTCAAGGGAAAGATGGAAGCCATACCACCTAGACTTTGGAGAGATGACTTTAGCTGAAAAGGCTTGAAACTCCATGGGAAAGCCCTGCTCACACAGAAGACCTGGAGGAACCTCCAGGTATCCACTGTCTTTCTCACCACAGAGTTACCACACCTAGCTAGGTTTTTTGCTGTGTTCTTTAATTTTTGCTTTTCGTTATTGTGATGGTTGACAGGCAGGTCAACCATTAATTTGGCTCAAGGATGCTCTGTCTCCAGGATCATGATTGAATGATTCACTTGACAAAAAGTAACTAATTGGGAAGAAGCTGCAAGCAAAGAATCATGAAGAGGAGTGGTTTAGATTTTCTAAAGCTAGAAGGGCTTCTCTATACAGTACCTCTATATCCCTATATTAATCGCATTAACTCTGTACCTCTCTTTTTAACTCATTAACTAACACCTGTTATAGCTTACAGAGACAAGATCTGGTTTAATGGAAAGTTACTCCAGCAAAGGAACAACCTTAACTGATTTATATGGAAATAGTAGAGGGGAGTTCACTTCCTACATCAAATAATGTTGTTCTTTAGTTTTCTCCCACACCAACATTAGTGCATTCCTTATATAATGTCTCTGAAAATATCCATGTACTGTATCTTCCTTTCATTCTAAGCTAATTTGGGGAATGAGGAAGCACTTCCTTCTAATTATGTTTTCTTGTACATGGTTTATGATATTTGTATTCTTTCTATTGTTTTTTTATTAGTGCATCAGTCCAAAAATTCTTTACATGTTCATTTCTAGAAATTGAATGCCTGCTCATCCACAAACTGATTTTTTGTTGTGTTGGAAAAAGTGGAACAAAATTTAAGTTAAGAAAAGATAATAGTTCACAACAGTTAAGAAAAAATGACTTATTGATTGATTGATGTGCTTTTAATCACTTCATGCGTACTTAGAATGCAAATACAAATAAAAAGCATAAAATCATTAATGGCCATGTTAGGAAGCATGCAGAATGCAATTAACTAGGACACATTTAGTCATTTTTAGAGTAAACTCTTTTCCATTGATACCAATGGAATTTAAGTTTAATTAACAATTAATAGTTCATTACTTTCTGTTCTAAATATGATTAGGTCTAGATCCAACCCAAAATAGTTCTAGGACATATAATCTCTAATCACAAATTATTTAAAGGTAGCATTTAAGTGAAACGTGCTCCAGTTTAATGTATCTGCTCTGAGCAACTACCCATAAACACAAGGGGGCTGTCAGACATACAAAGAATGAAATAATGTTGCTGTGACAGTGCTGTGGTTGCTGCGTTCGTGTGTGTGTGTGTGTGTGTGTGTGTGTGTGTGTGTGTGTGTGTGTGTGTGTGTGTGTGTGTGTGTCTTGAAATTAAAAAGAAGAAGAGAGAGTTTACCCCATCTGCATTATGAGTTCAGAAATGTCTGGCAGGTTTTGCAGTTCCACTGTACTTTGCTTTGTTCTTTCGATATTTGGCGCCAGAGAATCCAATACTAAGACTGACAGATATTCCACCTTCATCAGTCAGCTCTGAAAATTCTCCCCATTAATCAGTTGTGCCGAATGACAGATTGCAAATATCCCTACCCTCTCCTGTCCAAAATACTTTCCATTTTATAGCACGGCCTCTGTTACAATGGCCGGAGGATATGCTACTGTAATACTGAAAACTGCAGTGTGCAAAAGCTGTATGCCATATATGCATATACACTGGGGTGCTCTAAAGAAGCTTAATGAAGCTTGGCACAAGTAGACAAGAATCAGAACAAGCCACCAACATTAGTTATAACCTTGCTAGTCACATTAAATTACAGTCACCACACATTTTGCTACGGCTATATATCTTCCTGGCTCTATCACCCTGCAATGATTTATTTATCACATAATATGTCAAAAAGAACTCTGTCTTTCTTCTTCCCTAACAAGTTCAGGTTTGAAAAATATTCTCTCTTGATCCATTCAAGATACTTTTGAATCTCCGTCAAGCAGTGCAGGTGAGATAAAGAATTCCAATTGAAAAAAATCAGAATAATGTAAGCAATTATTGGCCGGACATCAAAACGTGGATTTCCTTTATTAATTTTAATTTGTTTGTTTGATTGAATTTAGAAAATGGCTGGATCCAACCAACCCTGGCACTTTGTCTAATCAAAAACATATAATAAACAATAAAAATAGAAATAGATTATATGTATACAGAAAAAAAACATGCAAAAGAAAACAATTCCTGGAATTTCAATTGCATGTCGTATATTTCAAATAAGAAAGTGGCAAAGAAATGCTTGCAAGTCGCACTCAGAAAGGAAGATCATAAAACCCACACAGTGTTAGAAAAGTCCAAATGACTTAGAGTGCAGCACTGCAAGCTACTTCAGCTGACTGCTAGCTGCCAGCAGTTCGGTGGTTCAAATCTCACCAGCTCAAGGTTGACTCAGCCTTCCATCCTTCTGAGGTGGGTAAAAGGAGGACCCAGATTGTTGGGGGCAATATGCTGAACTCTGTAAACCGCTTAGAGAGGGCTGTAAAGCATTATGAAGCGGTATATAAGTCTAAGTGCTATTGCTATTGCTATTCCAAGAGAGTGATGTATTGATTACATTTTACAATTAGTTAAAACACTTAACAAATATTGAAGCTTGTTTTTCCCAGAAAAGAAAAAAAAAGTGCAAAGAAGAATAACTAAAGAAAAAGTCCCAGGTGCAGCTTGTTAGATGTTAAGTTCAGAAAAATGTCAAGAACTTTTTCTTTTTTTAACCTCACAAAGAAAAAAAAGACAAAAAGTAAAACAATGAAAATATGAAAAAAGAAAGTATCAAAAAGAAACAAAGAAAAGAAACTTGCAATTCTGTATTAGAAAAATAAGCACATCTTTTCAAATTAATCAAAAACTGGACATTGGGAGGCAACCCATCGTTAAAGTATTTTTGTTGTGTCATTTTTCCTGCTGCCGATTCCAGTTGGGCAGTTCTCCTTTATGGCTAATCAGTTTCTTTTATGGCTGGAATATCCAGATGTCATCTTTGTACATTTCAGTGTCTTAATGGCAAATGCATTTAAGAAATTGAAGTTCTAACTGTGTATTCAATAGTTTTCTCAAAGTGAAGAAAGGTTCATGCATATAATCTAGGTCTCATTTGATTGTCAAAAAAGCACTGAAAATAATCTGGAAAAAGATACTTTTTATGAATCAATTTTGACCCAAAAGACATTTCCAAAGAATAGCCACAGAACAATTACACAAGTATTGTGTTAGTTTCCCAGCCTTTGAGTCTGGATTCAAATTGCAAGATCAAAAATCTTTCCTTGGAATGTATTGAAAAGTATCCTAGAACTGCTCCCATTTCTGATCAATAAAAAGTATTGTCCACTCCAATCATTGATTGGGTTGTTGATCTGGGAATACACTTAAAGCAGTTCAGGTTTATAACCAGCATAAATACACAAGCATAATTATTGCTAATACAGAGCAAGATACAGATTCCAGTCTATGTCTTCGACAAGGAAGAAGAAAAGGAAACAATCAATGAATTTAGAAAGTGATTAACAGAAATGATACCAATGAGATGCACATCCATGGACATGTATGAGAACCTAATGAACTGCTCGTTCATATTAGATTACAGCTAGATTACAATTAGTAGACAACTTTTTCTTGTGTGGTTGAATATAGATTGTTGAAAATTACTTTATTTTCCAAAAATCATTCTGGTATTTAAGAATTGTACCATGCCTAGTATATGTATATAAAAGTTTTGAACAATTAAACTTAAAGTTAATCTTAGTCAAAATTAACTTGACTAAGAATCCCGAAATTTGTACAATTGAAATGGTGTGTTGAGACCAGTGGTCCATTCTAGTCCAACATCCAGCTTCCTTATACCAACTCCCTGTTGTCTCAAAAAACCTAGCTAAACAACCGGATTTCTATGCTGTCTCTCAACTCCATTCCACCATAGTTAATAGAGAAGACTGTAAGATAGGCAAGATAGGTATCTATTTTGAGCCAATAATACTTTGAAGTGTGTTGGGGTGTGCTCTCAAGAATGGCTACATAATTGCTTGTCGCAAATATCCATATATCAGAAGGCAAATTGGTGGGTTGCTCCTTCTGTATCTTCACAGGATATTGTCTATCATTCCAGCTTTCCTTGTTGTGGGATTATTTCTTTTTTTTTCCTGGCAGGTGGCCACATGAGCTTGTTCCACCCAACATTTCCCTCTTCTCAGAATGCTTACACAGGGTGAGAGTATTTTGATAAAGATGGTGCTAACAGCTAGAACTACACTGCAGGGAGCCAATATCTTGTTTCACTTATTAACATCTAAGTGTTTTTAAATTTTTATTGTTAAGTCAGGTAGGCTAAGAGAAATATCTGCAAGTACGATCCACTTTCTTAACTTAGCTGAAATTAGTCACTGGAAATTAGTCATTGAACATTGGCCAAGCTTATCATGCCCATCCTTCTGGAAGGGCTCCTACAACATATTCTGTAAATTTCAAATTTGCCATATTCTGGACATGCATGCATGGCTAGCTCAGGAATTCTGGGAGTTGAAGTCCACAGGTCCTCAAAGAACCATAGTTTGGTCACCCCTGATGTAGGCCATCCATGTCAATGACAGCAGTAATGCTGGGAAATATCTCAGTAGCTTTCAGTTAAATTGGTCAAGGGAAACTCCAGTACATTTTAGTCCATTCCCTTCCACAGTAGGAGGGGCACATAGATAGGACTAAATCTTATAGAGAAGGACAGAGTATCCAAATTTTAAAAAATAAGTTTATTTAAATATTTATGACTACAAACAGCTGTTAGTAATCATGAAACAAGAATCTCAGGTTCTTGCTAACTTTTCTTGGAAAGGGAGAAAAGGGGAATAATTTAAATCAGGGAACTGCTGATACAAATTATTTCAAGAAAGGCTAAATATTCTAAGGTAGAATTTAGTTGGCAAGGTCTACTGCTTGCCTTTCCCAACACCTACCTCAGTAGGCTCATTTCCAAGGCAAGAATGAGCCACTGAACTCCACTAATTAAAAAAATACAAACTACCTCTTAGATTTCCAAATGCTCAGCCAGGAGCACCATAAACATTATGTGCGGAGGTACTTTTTGCAACTAGTTGTTCAGTGAATGCATGTCAACAAAGGCTTTCTGGAGCTTTGCTTCATTTTGCATTGGAAAGCTACTGAGAAAACTCCTCAAGGTGCCATGACATCACCATCTCGAATGAGACAGAGTGGGACTTCTTTTTTTAGCTTATCGAGCATGCAAAGAAGAGTTACACAAATTAACATGGAATTGTGGGATGGTGCTTTGTTTATAAATCTGCACAGCACCGCACAGAATCCCAAGAGGGAAGGCTAGGCAAAAATAAATCCGTCTAATTGTAAGATGCCATTGATAAAAATGAAATGATGATGGTGGTGGTGGTGGTGGTGGTGGTGGTGGTGGTGGTGGTGGTGGTGGTGATGATGATGATGATGATGATGCTATCGGTTCAGTTGTGTCTGACTTTTGGCGATTCTATTGTCCAGGTCTCTCCATATCTTCCAATCTTGGACTACTTCTCTGAAGTTCTCCTGTGCTCTGGCTGATGTCAGCTTTGATGGTGGAATCAATGAACAGGTGTTCTACAAAAACGAGTCTGCAGCATAAATCATTTCAAAATAGTTGAGAAATTTTAAATGGTTTAAGACAGGAGTGTCAAACTCAAGGCCCAGGGGCCAGATCCAGCCCGCAGAGTGCTTAGATCTGGCCTGCGGGGCCGCTCTAGAAACAGCAAAGGACTGGCCCATGATGCCTCTGCCAGCAAAAACGGAGCTCAGGAGGGCCACATGCAGCCCTCCCAGACTCCGTTTTTGGCTGCGACAGCCTCCTATTGCCCTCTGCCAATGAAAACAGAGCTCGGGAGGGCCATGTGCTGTCCTCCCAGGCTCCATTTTCAGCTGCGACAGCCTTCTGCTGCCCTCTGCCAGTGAAAATGGAGCTTGGGGTGGGCGCATGCATGTGCCCCCCCCCAAGTTCCGTTTTCACTGTCAGAGGGCAGCAGGAGGCTGTCGCAGCTGAAAATGGAGCTATGGAGCCCGTTTTCGCTGGCAGAGCTCTTGGGCCACCACAGACGCCCCTGACATGAGTGATATCAAGCTGGCCACGCCCACCCTGGCCAGGCCCACCCCAGCCCCTGAGGTCAAACACAACCCTGATGCCGCCCTCAATGAAATCAAGTTTGACACCCCTGGTTTAAGATATAGAGCAGTGATGGCGAACCTTTTAGGCACCGAGTGCCCAAACTGCTCGTGTGCGCATGCCCAAACTGAAAGGTGTGCATGCATGAATGTGCGCATGCACAGACATGTGTGCGCATGCGCATACATTTGCACCTGTGCAATAAAGACCCGAAGACCATCTGGCCGGCGGGAGGCGGAGCATCTCAACACCGGCAACGCGGCAAGAGGTAAGATCCTTTTCTTTCATGAGCTTCTATTTCGTTGTTTGCAGGGAAACAGAATGTCATGAAAGAAACGCCATGGAGATCTGACCTGGGGCAATGGCGTGTGTGCCAGCAGAGGGGACTCTTGGTGCCACCTCTGGTACGCATGCCATAGGTTCGCCATCATGGATATAGAGCCTAATGGTTGGCTACAGTCCAAGGTATATCAAACATTTTCAAGTGTTCATGTTAGTAGAACCAGAGAGAGGAAGAAGGGCCCACAGGCCTTGAGAAGCAGGTCAGATACCACGTTCCCTGGGCATTTGTCATCCTGCTTTAAAGCCATATGAATAATTTTGTCCAATCCCTCCAGATTTGAATCGGTGGAGGTAAAAATATTTAGAATTTCCAAGCAAACAGCAGGGGTTGAGCAGCCACAGCTAGAAGAGATATTCTAATCCTATGATTTTAAATTGGTAAATGACCCTTTTTTAATTACCACCTCATCAGGGGTGGGTTCTAACTTACCTCGCTGCCAGTTCGCTTCCTCCTGCGCCTCGTGGGTGCGCCACGTGGATGCGCGGGCTTGTGCAGTGCTGAAAAATCCCAATTTTTTTAAAAAGCCGAAAACAAGATGGTGACCGCATGCACAGAAGAATTTTTTTTAAAAAATTCAAAAAAATTTCAAAAAAAAGATGGGGGCACTCACGGATCGGCACCGACCGAACTGGTTCCGTGACATCATTGTGACATCACCAGCGGGTCACTACCGGTTCGGGCGAACCAATCCGAACCAGGAGGAACCCACCTCTGCACCTCATGTATCACCACAAAGGGTTATCATGACTTCCACTAATTTGTCTTTATTCTACATTGCTCAAACATTGATTCACAATGGACTATACCGGCATTAATCATATACTTTTTTCTAAAAACATGCTATAAATGTCTTGAGTGATAGATTATATTGGGCAATGATGTAGCAATTTAAATGCCTCAAGCAAATCAGCTCATATTTCCATTACTCCACATCTCTATTTCTACAAAGAATACTTCCCCATAAGCCTATAATAACAGTCTTTGCTGGAAATATCCTTTTTTTATAACTTCAAATATTTAATGTGGCATCATTTAAGAGTTATTTCTCTCCACTTGGTCCTGATAAGCAGCATTAGGGAGCAGATCTATGTCATGAAATATATGATGAGTGTTATTTCCTCATTTCAGAAAAGAGATTCAGTAGGTGTGAACAAACTTTTAAAATTATTATTAAGCAAGAGCCTGAGGGCTGTAATATATATTTTCTTATAAAAGAGAGTCATATATCTTTCCCATGTACCCAAACTAGATTTCTATTCATAAGAAAAGAATGCATATTTTCTGGGAACAAAATTATAACTGTGTGCACAGCTAACTTATCCTTTTGACAGGAGTGCTTTTTAATGCTTGTCTGTTAAAAATTGATTAGGAAGAGGAAGGAGCCCATTTCAACTTGACTGACTGCTGAAGAGATTTTATTTTGAAAAGAAGAAAGAAATGGGAAGCTAAGTAGGTATGGATGTTATGGCACGGTACTACTAGTAGTCCTCGGCTTACAACCACAATTGGGCCCAAAATTTCTGTTGTTAAGCAAAACATTTGTTAAGTGGTTTTTGCCCCATTTTCTTGACAGAGATGCCAAGTGAATCACTGCAGTTGTTCAGTCAGTAACACGGTTGTTAAGTGAATCTGGCTTCCCCATGGATTTTGCTGGTCAGAAGTTCCTGTCA
Organism: Diadophis punctatus similis; assembly: GCA_023053685.1. Classification (NCBI taxonomy): domain Eukaryota; kingdom Metazoa; phylum Chordata; class Lepidosauria; order Squamata; family Dipsadidae; genus Diadophis; species Diadophis punctatus. Next base: position 8,995,864 of record JALIGW010000025.1, on the reverse strand, counting down.
GACCTGTTGTGTTAGTTGTCAGAGTTTGTTGAAACGTGAGACAGGGGGTGTATGAAGAGCTGACAGCCTGTGGAATATTCTTCTAACTTCATCATCAGAGAGAGTTATGTCCTCAACGGATTGTGCCCTGTTTGGTTTTGTTTTCTGTCTCCCTTTCTTTCATGGCATATTTTCAGCAATTAATTAGCATTCCTCAGTCGCCAATAAATCTGCCTTAATAGCCTATACGCTTATCAGCTGGGCAACAGCCAGGGAAAACGATATAAATCTTGTTTAACCATCCTCTACTACCATTTGTTGAAATGTGAGACAGCCTCACCCCTCCCCCTGCCTGGGGAGACTGTAAATATTTAGAGGTGATTGGACCTTGTTTTCCCATGATTGTATACCCGTAAAGAAAATAAACCCGAAGTATATATTCTAATAAACACTTTTATTATAAAAGTAACAAATATAGCTAACTACATCTTACCGGTATCTCAGAGAGTGACAAAGGAAAGTAAGAGAAAAATGAATGAATAATAAAGACATGTGCAGTAGCTCATGAATCACAAGACACACTGTTATCTATATGTTGATAGAATGCTCAGAATGTTCAGAAGAGAAGCTCAGCTGGCAAATACAAAAAAAATGCAGTGACAGAGTTAATTGTTAATAAAGCAACTTGGTTCCAGTTTCCACGGCTCCCTGATGATTTCACCCACCTACTCTTCACTGGCAGAGGGCAGCAGGAGGCTGTCGCGCTGAAAATGGAGCTCTGGAGCCCGTTTTCGCTGGCATAGCTCTTGAGCCACCACAGCCACCCCTGACATGAGTGACGTCAAGCTGGCCACGCCCACCATGGCCAGGCCCACCTCAGGCGGCTTAACCAATCATGGATCGTCTAATTCCTGCTCATAAGAATGCCCTCTTGTGGATCTCCAGAACACTACAAGAAGGTTATAAAAGGGGATCACATGACCCCCGGGGCACTGCAACCATCATAAATATGAGCAAGTTGCCAAGTGGCTGAATTTTGATGACATGACCATGGGGATACTGCAATGGTCGTAAGTGTGAAAAATGGTCAAAAGTCAGAGCTATTGTAACTTTGAATGGTCACTAAACAAATGGTTGCAACTTGAGAACTACCTGTAAAGTACAGGTACTAAAAAGTATGCTTAGCAACTGTTTGACATTAAGACAGAGCTTCCCACAGGTACTTATGGCCTGGTTCCAAAGTTCCAATGGCTGCCCTCCCCAGTCATGTGACCACATTTCAAGCGCCTAGCAACCAGCCCACATTTATAGCTGTTTACAGTGTCCCACGATTGTCCCCATGACTGAGTTTTATAAATTTAGTTGAACTTTTGCCAAGTCAAGGGGACTAGTTTCTTTTAAACTGCTATCACTGCCAGCGGAAGGACCCCATCTTCTCTTTGCAGAAGTTCCACTGAATACTATTCCAGGCAGACATCTCCTTCTCTTGTCACTATGTACAAGTTGTTAAGGGAAGGCTCGTTAATTAAATAAGAGTCTCTCTTGAATGGACCTTAACGTTACCTTGAGTGGTGTTTACTTCCAGTATGCAAGTATGGGATCGAAGATTAAATGGACAAAGTTCCCAGCATGGGAATTCTGGGACTTGAAATCCTCACATCCTAAAATTGCCACGTTTGAAAAATACTGGTCAGCTTATAACTCCGCAACTTGTCTAACAAAACGTTCTCACCAAACAAAAACAAGGGCAGCTGGCATCTGCGGGGTTGGGCAGGTACACAGAACTGATGAAGAATAACTTTTATGACTCCAAAATATGCAGGAGGAGGTAAGAAACAGATCCTTACTCATGACATTCTCGTTTATTTATCTCATTTTCAAGACCGTCTACATAACCCTTGGAACAGGTGCAGCTGTGAGGATATACAACGTCCTCCGGAACACAATCCTCAAGGGGATGGCTTTGTTAACTGTCTGGGATTTCAGAAAATCTGGGAAAGTTAACATCAAGCACTAGCAGGCGACAACATATGCCTAATGGCCAGCATTTGTTTTGGCGGATCGGATTCTAGGCAGGTTTGCTGTAAATACATTATGCAAGGCTGGTATCAGCAGCTGGTATTCTAAGACCCAACATCTTGGCAAGATACTAGCCCCGGATTCTCTCTGCGTTTTAAAAAAAATGAAGATGTACCAGCTGGCTGATTTAGCAATATCTTTAATTTCTCATAATGCTATGGATCAGGGGTGGGTTCCTCCCGGTTCGGACCAGTTCACCTGAACCGGTAGCAACCTGCTGGTGATGTCACAATGATGTCACCAACCCGGTTTGGTCGGTGCTGGTCCATGGGCGCTGCCATCTTTTTTTTTCCCCGAATTTTTTAATTTATTTTTTCTTCTGAGCATGCGCAGAAGCCACGTTTCCAGCACTATGCATGCAGTCGCCATCTTGTTTTAGCTTTTCTTTTCTTTTTTTGATTTTTTGGCACTGTGCGTGCGTGCAAAGCGCGCGCGTGCCCACAAGGCACGCCCACGCGGCATGGGAGGAAGCGAACCGGCAGTGAGGTAAGTAGGAACCCACCCCTGCTATGGATATACCACTGCCTGCAGCAGTATTACTCCAAGAGTGGACTGGGATCCCACAATGAATTCGTGGAAAATTGTGCATTACATTCCAAACCAAGTGACAGTTCTAGAGCCATGTGTGAAGCCTAAGGGTCCTTTTTGTTGTTTGTGTATACTGAGTTTGCCTTTCAAAGGAGGAAGAAGCATGCCTGGAGGGGATGATACTTTTCTGTAGAGCTTATCTTCTGACCTGACCTTTCCTTTTTAATGGAGGGAAAGGTAAGGGGGGGGAGAGTCGTTATTGTCCCAGTACAGCTAAGCTGGGAAAGATTGCTGAAAGCAATTTACAACCTGCCAACGTGCTGCAAGTTGTACCATTTTAAGAGCAGTTTAAGAGAAGCCAATTTAGAGCATAGAAAGTCCATTTCTCTCCCCCCCCCCGCCGCCCAGTTTTGATTAATTATATTGGCTGTCTTCTGGTCATTGTCATTAATATTGGCTGTCTTCTGTCAATGATATTATTGACATTATCATTGCTCTCACTGCAGCAATGAAATGGCATACAATATTTATTTGTATAAATAAAGGCCAGATTTCAAGAATGATATAAAAACGAGAAGATCATCCTTCCCATTGGAAATCTGCTTTTTTTAGTTTATTAGAGGTGTAGTCTCTCTCGGCATATTTCCAACCAAATTGTTTTTATTTTGTAAAAGTATAAAGTTAGATTACTGGTTAATACATAGATTGAAATTAATTCATTTAAAGTACAGGCTGTATTTATTTATTTCTTGACCACACCAGACCAGGCGCAGGTTCCTAATTTTTTTACTACCACTCTGTGTGTGTGGCTTATTTTGTGGGTGTGGCTTGCCAGCCATGTGACTGGGTGGTCGTGGGCCTCGGGAGCTTGGCAGCGGCCGGAGAAGCGGGAGCGGGGCATTGCCCACACGCAACTCAGCCCCCCGCAGCGGGAGCAGCAAGACCGCGGCAGCGGTTCTTCTAGGAGGCTCCATCCAGCCTGAATGCTTCTCCCCATTCAATGATCCTAGGCTCCTACTGCCCATTCCCCCTCCCCTCAGCAGCTCGAGAAGCCTCAAATGTGCAAAAATGCCTGGGATCATCACCGCGCGTTCGTGGCTTCTCAGACTGCTGAAGGGAGGGGAATTGAGATAGGTCCTGCCGCCCGTTCTTTCAGCATCTCACGTGCTCCCTCAGCCATCCTCCCCTGCTTGGACTCACTGTGGGGTAGGAAGGCAGCGCATGCGCAGTGCTGGAAGCTCGGCTTCTGGGCATGCACAGAAGAAAATGTAAAAAAAAATTTAAAAAAAATTTAATGGTGGTGCCCAGGCAACTGACCACACCGGTACTGTGATGTCACCAGCAGACCGCTACCGGTGCTATAGAGTGGACCGCACCGGTAGGAACCCACCACTGGATCAGACCCCAATGAAATCATTACTTAGCCAAGGAATGTCAAGGCGCACTGACAGTGGAGATAGCCCTCCAGAATGCATTTGGTCAAGTCTAAATAAAACTTGAAGCTAGCTTTGGCAATATAGTTGCCTTGCACGCAGATCAATGCCATTCTCTTGGGGATGGGGATGCAACTTACAGTTGTCCCCCTATTTAAATATTGTACTCTTCCTAATCAATTCAGTTTGCTCTTGAAACACTAGGCCATTCCCCAGTAGACAGAATGCTGAAACCTAGAGCACCTTAACTGAGCTATTTGCAAGGCCACCTCACAATTGGACTGATTAGAATAAGCATTTTACTAATGAATACAATCATTGTCCTTCTAAATGCGCCATCTAACAGCCCGCATAAGTCATTGTCTATTCTTAGGCTAAATGAAGAGAAATGCAAAATTATATCCTGAGTTTGTGGCAAAACACGTAAGAGGAAATCCCTTGAACCTTTCATTGGCTCAAAAGCTGATGCTGCTGGTTTGTTCTGGCATCACAATTACAGCAGAGGCTTGGTAAAGACTAATGAGTTTCTGTAAAAGGTCCCGATGACCTCTGCAGCAATGAAACGGCATACAGTATTTATTTGTCACACAATGTTCCATTATTTCTCCAAGGAGCTTAGAGCAGTGATACACATGACGCTTATTTCATCCTTACAACAAATCTAAGATCTAGCATTATTTTCCAGCTAGCCAAGTCATTTTCATGTCTGAGCAGGATTTTGAACACATGTTTCTCATATCTCAACCCAGACTGAAGTCTGTTCTCTCGGGAGTGCATTATATTATATTATTGGCTTTTTATTTGCTGAATAAATGAATCAAAGAGCTGCTGCTTAAATCAGTGAGGCTTCAGAAGAAATATCATTGGTAACCTTGAATCATTAAATTAGTCAAAAACATAGTGGATCTTAGGTACACATTTACAGTGGTGGGATTCAATTTTTTTTACTACTGGTTCTGTGGGTATGGCTTGGTGGGCGTGGCATGGCTTGGTGGGCGTGGCTTGGTGGGCATGGCAGGGGAAGGATACTGTAAAATCTCCATTCCCACCCCACTCCAGGGGAAGGTTACTGAAAAATCCCCAATTCCTCCCGATCAGCTGGGACTCGGGAGGCAGAGAATAGATGGGGGCGGGGCCAGTCAGAGGTGGTATTTACCGGTTCTCCGAACTACTCAAAATTTCCACTACCGGTTCTCCAGAACTGGTCAGAACCTGCTGAAACCTACCTCTGGTACACAAGTATATAAATATTTGCTACGTGGTGATAGCATGTTACAGAGGAAATTGTGCTGAGATTATCAGTCATTTTTAATTCTGGTTATTGTATCTGTATTCCAAGTTTAGTCCAAAAAAACCTAGGGAAATGCTTACCTACCGTGTTTCCCCCAAAATAAGACCCTGTCTTATATTTTTTGAACCCTGAAATAAGGGCTTGGCCTTATTGCCATGCATTCAAAAGCCCGATTGGGCTTATTATCAGGGGATGTCTTATTTTGGGGAAAACAGGGTACTTATTTTTTACATCTGTAGACTACTAGAGTAGAAAGGACTCTTGGAGATTAATCACAAATACAAGACAGCATTATACATTAAATTAAAATATCTACAGTAAAAACTAGTACAGAACAAACTATAAATAATCAACACTCTCGGCCTCACAATTTCCCCACAGGTACATAGCTTCCTAGTAGCTACTACTTAAATTGCATCAATCAATCACCATCTACTTTCTGTAAAAGTCCTGCTTTTTAAAAGCTGCCAGAAGGAAAGCAGTATGTGTGTGAAAGTCTAATACAGGTACTCCTCAACTTACAACCATTCATTTAGTGACCATTCAAAATTTGGACGCTTGGCAATTGGCTATCTCTGTCCTATGCCCATGCCCAAAGCCTGGTTGGAAGTGATCTGGATAGGTGTGAGTTTTCTCCATTTTATCAATATTAATTAATTTAGCCTGAGAAAAAGAATTACAGGAACAGACAATCCAAGTGTGGTCCCATTGCCTATGTTGTTCACTATTCCAGTTAATGCTAACAAATTCTAGGCATATCCATAGCCCTCACACAAAGTATTAGTTTATTCTATTCTAAAAATACATTTTTTTCCAGGCTATAATATTTATGTGCCAGTAATAATCATCTTCTGATCTTCTTAACATCAAACTTCATCTTGGGAGCTAAAACTTGACTGCAGTTTCCCAGAGTCTTTACATAAAAAGGTTTAGACTGGGACTTTGTTGCAATTCATGAACAGTTGCCAGGATCTCACTATTAAGACTCAGACCGAAATTTATATCCTCCTGGATTCAAACCCACTGATTTTCTCATCCGACTATATCCTCTGCCTAAATTAGTTCTTTTTTTTCCCTAGATGTGCTTGGAGATGAAAGTTGCCTGTTTACATTTTTCACATTCCTACCCTGGGAAACTCCAGTTACTAATGGAATGCAAGCCTGTAGATCTCTTTCTGAATCATGAGAATATTTACATCTCAAATGCAAACCCAGATGTCATCGTTTTAATATTTATGAATCACCTTATGGGACATTATTTCTCATAGGGACATAGAAAGCCAACTTATAGAACATTATCCCTTGTTCCATCAAATTTATTCTGGACATCACTTTTTCGGAGTTACAAAACTTCCCTGTTTTCTCTCCAGGCTTAGTTTAAGCCCAATGTTGGGAAAAGAGCCCACCATAGACATGATTGGACATTGTTTGCTTCTTTTACAGGGAATCATAAAGTCATCCGAATTCTAGCCAGAGAAGGGCATTTGCAACAAAGGGAGAACCTTGGAGCAAGAGATATCAGAAATCTAGACTGAGTTGTTTCTAGTACAATGATTATCTTTATGCATACAGCACTGTGTGTACAGCACAATGATTATCTTTATGCATACAGCACAAAAGACTTAGTGCTTTAACTTTGAAAAGTTTAATTACTGCGGGGACATTGTTTTTCCATTACAGTTTGTGTATCTGCTTACTGCATTAGAAGCTTTTTGTGCATAGAGCATACGATTTGAGGGCTGAAGTTTTCAAGAGACACAAGACTGTAAATAGATACCTAGGTATTCAAGGTATCTTTACCTGTTCAATTTAGATGAATAGAATAGAATAGAATAGAATAGAATAGAATAGAATAGAATAGAATAGAATAGAATAGAATAGAATAGAATTCTTTATTGGCCAAGTGTGATTGGACACACAAGGAATTTGTCTTTGGTGCATATGCTCAACCCATTCTTGGAGGCTAGCTCCACCCACTATGGAGAAAGATAACATTTGTCAAGAATCATGAGGTGCAATACTTAATGAATGTCATAGGGTACAAATAAGCAATCAGGAAACAATCAATATTAATATAAATCGTAAGGATACAAGCAACAAGTTATAAGTGGGAGGAGATGGGTGATAGGAACGATGAGAAGACTAATAGTAATTCAGCCTTAGTGAATAGTTTGACAGTGGTGAGGGAATTATTTGTTTAGCAGAGTGATGGCGTTCGGGGAAAAACTGTTCTTGTGTCTAGTTGTCTTGGTGTGCAGTGCTCTATAGCGTCGTTTTGAGGGTAGGAGTTGAAACAATTTATGTCCAGGATGCGAGGGGTCTGTAAATGCTGTTGATTGTCCAAATATAAAGGTTTTTTCATGATTTACTTCCAGCATTTGGGTCTGGTAAAATAACACCAGCTCATGGAAGTTTCATCACAGACCCATTTGGTTGTCGGCATCAGTATCATGTAATAGCAGAATATGGAATTTGGCTCTAGGGAAATTAAAATTGAAATTAAATAATGGAGTGGGACAGGGAAGATACATGCCTTTTGACTCCCTTGGAAGCTGAAATAGATGCAGTCTGTTCTCCAGTGTCCACCTATCAGATCTACATTGCACTATTTTCATGCAGAATCATTATTGATCAGAAGAGCTGCCAATTTATTAAACAGAAGAAGCTGCCAATTTACACCATAATCTCTTGTTGGCAATTGAATCACTATTTTATTTTATTTTTTATTTATTTTATATTGTTTACCAGATTCATAAGGTTGCCCAACTGATTGGACTTCAGTGCCCTAGCAATGGTAACTGAAATTGTTGGGTCTGAATGTGACACAGGAAAGCTTAGCTCTAAGTAGGCATTTTCTCTTGTGGTATTGATTTTTTTCTTTTTCTTTTTCTTTTGTCCTATAACTGTAAATTCTCTAATAAACACATTTCAGGATCACAGGCAGTTTTTTCCACAGTTCTTTGAATGCCTGAGATCTTCTGCATACAATCAAGGGTTTTCTCTGTCTTAGCCTGAAATTTGAAAACATTTGATTGAATTATCTGGTTCACTGACATTTTCTCAATCTTTCTTCGGTGATTCATGGTTTAGATATTTTGATACAAAGAGAGAGAGAGAGAGAGAGAGAGAGAGAGAGAGAGAGAGAGAGAGAGAGAGAGAGAGAGAGAGAGAGAGAGAGAGAGAGAGAGAGAGAGAGAGAGAGAGAGAGAGAGAGAGAGAGAGAGAGAGAGAGAGAGAGAGAGAGAGAGAGAGAACTCTTTGGACTCATAAGTGCCAAGGAAAAAAATATGCAACAAAAACAAAACAATCTTTATTTGGAGAAAAACCATCTATTACAATGCCAGGAAAATACCTAGGAACAACATTCACTGAAGATGGAAATTGGATGAAGAGATTAACATATGATGTATTAAGGCAAACCACATATTGAGAAAGATAGCTCCACTCCTACAACATTAGGCAGTACCGATCATTACAAAGAAGTACCGTATTTTTCGGAGTATAAGACGCACCTTTTTCCCCAAAAAAAGAGGGTGAAAATCTGGGTGCGTCTTATACTCCGAATGTAGCCCCGCCCACCTGCTCCGCGCATTGCATTTTCGGGTGGTTCCAGGCGGCAGGGATCCTCACTTCCACATGGAGACTGATTCCCGAAGCATCCCGGGAAAGTGCGTTGAAAGCCAGGCTTTCTCTCAGAAAGGCCCGATAGAGAGGCAGCACATCAGTCCTCCTGGACCTGCCATTTCGTAAACATGCTACCAGGCTTCCCAGCAAGCCCCTGCACCTTTGCTGCCTCGGTCTGAGCCTGATTCCCGAAGCAGCCCAGGGAACTGCTTTGAAAGCCTTTTAAACGAAAGTGTTTTCTGGTGGCAAATCTCCATCCCCGATTGCAAAAAGAGTGCCTGAAATGCGAGGATCGTGGAGGAAAGAGTTTCCAGGTGGCAGATTCCCCCTCCCCAAAAACGGAGGGGAATCTGCCACCTGGAAACTTTTTGCTCCACGATCCTCCTCGCGTTTCAAGCACCAGATCCCCTTCTCCGATTGCAAAAAGAGTGCCTGAAATGCGAGGATCGTGGAGGAAAGAGTTTCCAGGTGGCAGATTCCCCCTCCCCAAAAACGGAGGGGAATCTGCCACCTGGAAACTTTTTGCTCCACGATCCTCCTCGCGTTTCAGGCACCAGATCCCCTTCTCCGATTGCAAAAAGAGTGCCTGAAACGCGAGGATCGTGGAGGAAAGAGTTTCCAGGTGGCAGATTCCCCCTCCCCCAAAACGGAGGGGAATCTGCCACCAGAAAATGCTTTCGTTTAAAAAGCTTTCAACGCAGTTCCCTGGGCTGCTTCGGGAATCAGGCTCCAGTGGTGGGTTCCTACCGGTGCGGGCCACTCTATAGCACCCGTAGTGGCCCGCTGGTGACATCACAGTACCGGTGCGGTCGGTTGCCGGTGCCTGGGCGCTGCCATTTTTTTAAAAAAAAATTTAATTTTTTTTAAAAAAATTCTTCTGCGAATGCCCAGAAGCCGAGCTTCTGGCACTGCGCATGCGCTGCCTTCCTACCCCACAGTGAGTCCAAGCAGGGGAGGATGGCTGAGGGAGCGCATGAGACGCTGAAAGAACGGGCAGCAGGAGCTATCTCCATACCCCTCCCTTCAGCAGTCCGAGAAGCCATGAACGTGCGGTGATGATCCCAGGCATTTTCGCATGTTTGAGGCTTCTCAAGCTGCTGAGGGGAGGGGGAACGGGTGGCAGGAGCCTAGGATCATCGAATGTGGAGAAGCATTCAGGCCAGACGGAGCCTCCTAGAAGAACCGCTGCCGCGGTCTTGCTGCTCCCGCTGCAGGGGGCTGCGTTGCAGGTGGGCAATGCCTCCCGCTTCTCCGGCCGCTGCCAAGCTCCCGAGGCCCACGCCCACATGGCTGGCAAGCCACACCCACAAAATAAGCCACACCCACAGAGTGGTAGTAAAAAAAATTAGGAACCCGCCCCTGATCCCCACCCTATGTTGCCAGTGCCAAACATGGCCACTTACAACGAAACATAGATGAAAGTTAGTCACCATGGAAATGAGAGTCTATGGAGACTCTCAGTCATCCAGGTCATGGTTGTCCCAAAGGTGGTTTTTCAAAAGGCAACTGGACATCCTTTGTTTTTCCTTGAAGACGTTTTGCTTCTCAACCAGGAACTGAAGAAGCTTCTTAGATAAGAAGAACAAAGACGTCTAGTTGCCTCTTGAAAAAGCACCTTTGGGACACTGAAATGAGATGTTTGAGGAAAGCAGCTGGAGTGACCAGAACAGATAAAATCAGAAATGAGAACATAAGGGAAAGAATCAACACAGAACGAATCCTAAACTACAATCAAAACAGCAAATAAAGCGGTTTGCTCACCTGGAGAGCAATACCATACAAGGCATTTATAAAAAGAGGAAAAGGCCAAAGAACACAAGGCAGACCCAGAAGAAGGTGGAGAGACAGCATCAAATACCAAAGGTTGAGGCTGTCAGAAGAACTAAAACCAGAACTTTATATATCTCTCGACACCTGAAGCAGTAAAAGGGGAAGTAAAGAAGTAGAAGAAGGAACTCACCACTCTTGAGAAGAACCAGAAGTGTAAAAAAAGGGATATTTGGGTTAAATAAGAAATAAAAAGCACAAGGCAACTGTGCCAGCTCAATTTCTAGGAATGTAACATTTGCCAAAAATGCTTTTGTCTATGCAGCTCAGATTACATGTGGTCTTTGCTTATCAACTGTCTCGTCCAGCGACCGTTTGATAGCATTGGAAAAGTAGCTTTATGACCTGTCCTTAAACTTACAACAGTTGCAGCATCCTTGTAGTCACATGATTAGAATTTGGGTGCTTTGGAAAACATTTATGACTATTGCAGGTCCCACAATCACATGATCACTATTTGCAATCTTCACAACCAGTTTTCAATAAATTCAATGGGAAAGCTGGCAAGAAAGTCACAAGTTGCAGTCATATGATGTTATGCTCAACAACCCATGGCGATTCACTTAACGGCTTCAGCAGAAGTGACAGCATGAGTCTGGCATGATCACATGGTGCTTCTCCTGACAACTACATCACTGGTCTAATTTGCAGTAGTCAAGTCAGGACTATCTACACTTCCAGAGACCATGAGTTTTTCAGGAAGGATGGAATATCAAAACCAATTAGGTAAATAATCAAACAGAATAGAAGACAAGATAGGGAAGATATAGTCTTCCTTGATTCTGCAATGTTTTGTACCGTAACTCAAGAAAAATAAAGCATCTGTCGCAGACAAACAATTGTCTAATCAGCCTCAGTATCAAGGAGAAAATAGAATTTTAAAAACTGTGGATTTGAAGCATTCTCCTTTCATCACTTAGGGTAGGAACCACAGACTAAATTTTTGATCCCATCTTGAGTATTGACATCTGATATGACTTGCTTGCCTGAAAATCAAAGCTCACTGCAAGGAAAAGTAGGAAGTTAGCATCCACCCCTCTCCTAGAAAAATAAAATATCCTAGGAAATATTTAAAAGGCAGAATATTATAAAGAATATCCCTGGAAACATGCTTTTAGACAGAAAAAGACTCACTCTTAGTAGCCCCCACCTTTGTCAATGTGCCATCAGGGAATGGCCCAGATCACTCATCCCCCCACCTTTGTTAATAACCTGGACCAATCTATTCTACATAACAAAGATCTACCTCTTTCAGACAGAGCCATATTAGGAATTGCCCAAAGCCCTTTCAATTACACCATCACCCAGCAAGGGTCAGCCAAACTTGAACTCAAAAACACAGCCTACAGAGTTGCCCCTGCATGGCCCCTGGGAGTCTGACCACCAATCAGAGTGCATTTCTTATACAGGAACAGGAAACTCTGAGGTGGGGCCCAACAGAGGTTATAAAAACTCAGGGACTCTCAGCAACTGCCTTTTTCTCTTCACCCAACATCTGGAAGCATGTGATCCACCTTTTCTGTTCAGGAACTCATGCCATGTGCTCCTGTCCACCATTAAACCTTCTTTCCAAGCAACTTCCATGAATCCAGTGTCTTTCTGAACTGAACCCAGAAGAATATTCCTTACAACAGAAATAGGTTTGCATGCAACCAAGAGAATCTCAGGTTGGAGGTGGGGATCTCAACAGTATTAAAATGGCAGCCATATAATTGGGCAATTGAAATTCTTGCCACTTTTTGTTTATGCAGCACATGTAAAATGAGGTGGGATTCCAACCATCTAGTCACACCTTCCCTTTTTTTTTATCCCGTTGACTCTTTTTCTCTCTCACAAACACCTACCGAAATCCAGTTCCCTCACTGGCTTAATTTGATGGAGCAAAGTGCAAAAGCAAGGCCATTGCCGGGTTACAACAGTGTAACAAGGTGAGAAACAAACAGTAATTCCCTGGCATGTCAGGTGGAAAAACTATTTGCATAAATCCCATTATAATTTTGGCCTGCGGTTTTGATTACATTTAATGCAGTGCCTTCCCATCCATTGCATTTCAGCAGAATTCTTCCAAGGAGCAAGCAGTGAGCTCAGATGGAGGCAGGTGCAACCAATTCTCCTTTGCAGGGTTTTTGCTTACACAGGTAGAAAGGATGCTGGGAGATTTCTCCTTGAACTTCCACATTAGCAGGAAACTTGAGAAGGAAATTTAGTGAAGCCAAAGCAGAGATACCATTGTTTAAAGGCATATGCTGCAGATCGACTGCTCAGGTTACAGATCTAGTGTTGTCAAATTGCAGGGATGGATTGTACCAGGAAATTATAAGAAAACTCATTTAAAGTTGTTAAACAGGTAGTCTGTGCCTTGCAACAGTTTGTTTAGTGACCGGTCAAAGTTACAACAGCAAAAGTGGAAAAAGTGAGTTATGATTGTGTCTCACACTTACGACCATTGCAGCATCCCTATAGTCACGTGATCAAAATTCAGATATTTGGCAACTGACCCATATTTATAATGGTTGCAGTGTCCCAGGGTCACGTGATCACATTTTGTGACCTTCTGCAGTGGTGGGGTTCAATAATTTTTACTACCGGTTCTGTGGGCGTGGCTTGGTGGGCGTGGCAGGGGAAGGATGCTGTAAAATCTCCATTCCCACCCCACTCCAAGGGAAGGTTACTGCAAAATCCCCATTTCCTCCCGATCAGCTGGGACTCGGGAGGCAGAGAATAGATGGGGGCGGGGCCAGTCAGAGGTGGTATTTACCGGTTTGCCGAACTACTGAAAATTTCCGCTACCGGTTCTCCAGAACTGGTCAAAACCTGCTGAAACCCACCTCTGATCTTCTGACAAGCAAAGTCAAGGAGGAAGCCACATTTACTTAACAACTGTGTGACTGACTTAACAACTGCAGTGATTCACTTAACAACTGTGACAAGAATAGTCATAAAATGGGGCAAAACTCACTTAATCAATGTCACAGTTAGCAGCAGAAATGTTGGGCTCGATTGTAAGTCGTAACTCGAGGACTTCCTGTAATGCTATCTGAAAATGACCTTGGAAGACAGAAGGAAGAGCTGCAGTCTAGACAAAGGTTTAACAAATGAAATTAGAATCTGGAGGAGGAGGGTGAAGATAATCCTTAGTTTTCGGGAAAATAAAAGTAAAGGAGCAGAGCAGTATTTTCAGAGTTGTTTGAAGTACTCAAAGGGCTGACATTTATATAACTGTAGAGAGCCAGAGATATTTCCTTATACAAAATAAGTAATAAAATAAGGAAGTGAAACATTCCTTAAGTCCCGTGAAACAGGATAGTATTCAGAGCAAACTCTGGCAGGCTCCTTCCTTTACACTAGCCTTACATAATTACATAGTTACATAGGCAGCACATCAGTGGTGGGTTGCTGCCGGTTCGGACCAGTTCTTTAGAACTGATAGCACTGACTCCAAGCTGAGAGAGAACCAGTTCTATGTGCCCGTGAAAGTGGGCCCACCCGCCCGTCCGCCCCTGGGTTATACTGACCTTTATCTCTGCTTCTGAAGCCCAGCTGATCAGGGGCTGCAGATTGAATTGCCCGCTCCGCAGCTGTTTTCCGTGTTCCTCGCCTAGTTTGCAACGCGGAAGTTCTATTCCCACTGAACTGCGCACGCGTGCACAGTGAAGTGCTCAGCGAAGCGCACACTCAGCAAACCAGCAGCGACGAAAAGCAGAACCTACCCCTGCAGCACATATACTAAAATTGGAACGATACAGAGATGTAATATTTTTTAAAAAAAATCAGGAAGAGGGAAATGTACATTCACATCTTCATCCTCTGGATTGCAACATCTGCAGTGGGAGGTTTAAAAAAAAGGCAAGATGGTGCATATGGCATTGCATGTGAGCCTCACACCCTTTTGCCTATTCATACAATACTGATAAATTTGCCTTATAGCAATGCTTCTATCACCTCTCCCTTTTAATTGCTCCCCAAGATTACCAACTGTCCCTGGATGATTTGGGGCCACCCATTACCACAGAACTCAACCCATCTTTTAGGATAAAATTGGAGACAAAATACACTTTTTAGACAAAGGGCAGCATATTAACACAACAAATTATAATGTATTTTTACCCAACAGTTTCAATCAAGGACTACCATATTCTGTTCCAATTGCCAAAACATAGCCTATATCTCTAAATAACATGTGCATAAATTGCAAGTAAAATCAAGTCTTTAATCCAGTGAATAACGGGGCCCAGAAATGTTTCTTTGCAACATCGAAGAGCAAGCTCCCTCATTTGAGAAGCTATTATATAAAGAATTTTTGAAGTTGTTTTGCTCTTTTTTCTTGTTCTTGTTCTCTTTTTCTTAATCCGTTCTGTGTAATTAAATAAAGCCAAAATAATAATTATGAATGCAGCTATCTCAGATAAATTTCAAAACAGTCACAGGAAATAACTCAAGAGTGCTATTTTAAGTTTTTAAGGTGGACTGCAGGATAATAATATAACACAATAATAAGATATTTGGACAAGAAATTAATATATATAACTCAAGGTGGCAAACATACCTAATACTATGCTAGTATGGTGTAGTGGTAAAGATGCTGGTCTAGAAATAAGGAGATTTTGAGTTCTAGTCCTGCCTTAGGCATGAAAGCCAACAACGTGACTTTGAGCCGGTCACTATCACTCAGCCCAGGCCACCTCATGGGGTTGTTGTTGTGGGGGAAATAGGAGGAAGAAGGAGTTTTGTATATGAGTTACTTATAAAGTAATAAAGGCGGGATAAAAAGTTGTACATAAATTAAATACTCCTGCCTCGTATTTTCACCACCACTACCAACCTGTGTTGGATTGAGAGACAGCAACTGGCTCAACCTCACCCAACCAGCTTTCATGACTACAGGAGACCTAGAACTGAAGTGTGTCAGGGTTCCAAGTAATATACCCATAGCAAACAGAACTCGGAGGCAGGTGAATTCCTCAAAGAACAAGTTTATTGGATCTAATATATTGGCACAAGCTGGTGAAAACCGACTCTGAATGTTCCAGTGGTTTTCATCTAATTAAAAGTAAAAGTTTCCCCCTTCCCCAAACAATCAGTCACATGGTCCAATCATGGTGTCATCCGGTTGCCTGGTAACTTCACTCCTCCTCTCTCCAACCACCTGTGGGAATGTCCTTGGTTCCCAGGAGAAAGTATTTTGTTTTGGCTACAAGCCCCAGCTACAACCAAGTCCTTGGTTCCCAGGAGAAAGTATTTTGTTTTGGCTACAAGTCCCCCCTCCCTATCCCTCAACTCCAGTGTGGCAACACTGAAGCCTCAAAATGGCCTCGGTCAGGTCAGCTTTAGGGTTGACAAAGTGTATGTATTCACAATTGTGTATTCTGACCAATCATGGCCCAGTTTGTTACATTTCTTTGGGTCACATCATTATTGGAAAAGCCGATTGCTACTTTTCTCTCCAGATGCCAGACATGAAATTTTAAATTTCTTTGTTGTATCTCCTGGACAGATAACAGATACTTGAATGGAGAAGTGCCAGGTGGGAAGTAACCTGACCCATCCTCTCTGTTACTAGACTAGGAAATTCTGAAGGCCTGTATGTAATCAGCATCTCTAACACAAAGCAATTGGTTTCTCCTTAATGCCCCACTTTCCCATTTCTCTGTTGCAAGTGCACATTTCTTTCATACTAATTATCTCGCTTCCCCGCCTACCCTGTGCACCCTGGAGCTATTGCTGTGTAAGAGAGGAAAGAGGTCTTTAATTCAGAATTGTCAACACTCTATCAAACTACAAAGCCCAGGATTTGTAAGGAGGGGTTTGCAAAATTATAATTTATAGTTTACAATAGTCTTTTCAGATTACACTGAAGAAATTTATGTTTCGGCTTTAAACTGAAGGTTTTCAAAGGAATGGAATGGAATGGAATGGAATGGAATGGAATGGAATGGAATGGAACGGAACGGAACGGAACGGAACAGAAATCTTGGAGGTCTTCTAGTCCAACCCCTGCCCATGGCAGGAGACCATATCATCTTAGACAAATAATTGTCCAATCTTTTCTTGAAAACCTCTGGAAGGTAAGCTTTTCCACTGATTAATTGTTGTCACTCTCAGGAAATTTCTCTTTAGCTCCGGTCTGGGGTTTGGGTCTCTGTTTAAAGAGCTTCCACCCATTGCTTCTTGTCCTATCCTTAAGAACTTTGGAGAATAAGTTGATCCCCTCCTCTCTCTGTGGCAGCCCCTCAAGTATTGGCGGACAACTATAATGTCACCCCTGATTTTTCTCTTCATTAAGCTAGGTATACCTAGTTCCCTTAACTATTCCTCATACGGTTTATCCTACTGACCCCTTATTATCTTAGTTACCCTTCTCCACACTCTTTCAGCATCTTTTTTTATCGTGGTAGCCAGAATTGGATGCAGTATTCCAAGTGTGGACTCACTAGTGCAGGATAAAGTGGTACTATTACTTTTCATGGTCTTGCTGCTGTGCATCTGTTGATGCAGTCTGGGACTGCATTGGCTTTTTTGGCAGTTTGCGGCACACTGCTGGCTCATACTTAAGTGGTGATCCATTACTGTTTAGCCAGATATTGCCTATTCTATAGCTTTGCATTTGGTTTTTCCTGCCTAGGTTCTCACCACTGAACTACCTCTTGTTGTCTATGGCCCAATGCTCAAGTCTGTCAAGATCCTTCTGAATTTTGAGTCTATCCTCCAAAGTGTTAGCAATTCCTCCCAGCTTGGTGTCATCTACAAATCTGATGAGTTCATCTTCTAATTCCTTATCCGGATCATACATGAAGATGTTGAAGAGCACTGGCCCCAAAACAGAACCTTGAGGTACCCCACTGCCTGTGTCCCTCCATGTAGATATAGTTCCATTAAGGACCACACTGACAAACTGATTAGAACTGTTTTTCTTTTTTAAAAAAAAAAGTCATTTAAAAAATTAAATATAGCAATAACATTCTCTCTTACCCACAGGCACATAACAGCAGACAACTTGTAACAGCAATGACAGCCAACATGTTCATAACAGTTACATGAAGTCTGTGAACATATCAGCATTCAATTCTTTGTCTCCAACATCTGCACAATACAGTATCACTGATTCAGCCTTTGTCTGTGGCTAAGTTGATACTCATTTTAATGCTCAGGGAATTAATGCTCAAGAATCAAGCTATTAAGCTATTATTCCGCTGGTATAAAATGGAGCTTTCTCCTTCAACTTGAACCTGATGATTTCATGGACACCTCTCTGCAATTTGGCAACATGATAGAAACAGTTTAGAAACATTGCCATCTTTCAGTATGTTCCTCAGCTATCCAAGTAGCCTACAGTTCTGGACTTTTCAAAAACTTTGCCATCCAAGTCCTAAGAGGGATGAGCTAGTTATCACATTTTGAGAGGATGAATGGAGCAAAGTGAAGCCTATACCATCTCACTTTGCTATAAAGTCCACCTAGTTCCCAATAAGCTCTTTTTAAACACTACTCCATCCAGTACGTATTTTGGGGGACTTGCATTAGAAGTAAGGAGAGTTGTTTTAAAATTTGGATCTATGATTAAAAAGAGCTCTCCACATTGTTTACTGCCAGAGTGCAGTAAAATTCAGGTCCATCACACAAATGCACACTACTTGCCACGTCTTCTTTTGGACAGCAAAACTTGGGAGACGTCCTTTTAAACAGGGATCCTGCATTCTTCTGGAAGACTGCAGGATCCACACACAAAAGTAGCTCCACCTGCTCTTGCCTGCCTGCCCAAAATTGGCAGAGTCAATGAAATTGGCAGAGTCAATGAAATCCTGTTTTATACTTGTTCCTCACCTGTTTCTGAGATGGCAGAACAAGTGAGGAGAGAGCTGTTTACATGTGGATCTTAGACAAACACAATATCCAAGTCTGAACATTAGTCCTTTCTTTGGAAATGGATGCCATGGGTGTGGCCTTCTGTGAAAATTCTCCTCCTCCCCCAGTTATAGCCCTCCCCTAACAAAGAAACCCCACACATGCACTAGGAAGAGGGGTTGATGGAATTGTATTTCTTACTAGCAGGGACTCCACCAATCACTTCTGGTACTTTCTCTCAAAGGAAAAATGTAAAGGCAGCAAGCACTCATAAAGGAGAATATTTGTGTCAGGGTTGAAATGAAGGGGTCCATGGTGCTCTCTGAGCTCACTTGTTTTGTTGCAGATGTTTCATTACCCAAACTAGGTAACATCATCAGAAGTGACTTATTTTATTTTCCTTAACTGGAAATTTATCAGCAGTTTTTCTTCTGGGGGCCGGGGGGGGGGGGGGGAGGCCTTCCTTGAATTCTAATTACTTCTTTAACTCTTTCTTTAAAACCCAGTTTGGCTTCTTTGAATCCTATGCTATATATAAAAACCCAAGCAAATCTTTTTACTCAGCTCATGGTCTTTGTCTCCAAGTCAGTGAAAGCAGCATTTAGTCTACCTGTTTATCTTATGATCCTGAATTCCTAAAAGGTGTTTCTACACACACACACACACACACACACACACACACACACACACACGCACACGCACACGCACACACACACACCGCCACCCCGTTTATCCTTACTTTCTTTTTAAGCAAATGTTTACATTTTAGTCCTTACTTAATTTTCAATTTTGTAGACCCACTTTTCTTTTCTCTCTTTACATCTCAGGACTGGGTGACCTTAGAATTTGTGCATGGAGAACTAGTCTTCCCAAATAAAGGTTGCCCATTGCCTTGCTTGGCCTTGGTAATATTCCCACCACATATCGAGGGTTTTTTGTTGGTGGTAGTTTCACTTTTTTCCCCATCCTTTTTAAAAAAAGCAATTGCCGCAGTAAATATTAATTTGTCTTGTGGGTGAGTTTGGCATATTCAGTTGTCTCTATTCTGTATTTTGTAATCATTCATAGCTATGTGTGTCTGCATATGTATAAAATGTACATAGAGATAAAACTACACACACACACACATGCGTTCAAACTTTATCTAAAAACCTTCCTCTATAATCTACTGCTAATTTTTCTTTGTAAGCCTCCTGCAGTGAGTAGTTGTCTTGAGAACAATGCCAGATGGTTACATGAAAGCATCTGTTTGTATGCTGTTAGAAAACACATTAGTTTTGCCCATCCATTAATTTTTTTTTCACTAAAAATTCTTCCCAGCGCCTTCCCTACAGCAACCTGAATATGGGCAGTCCAAAATAACAATGTTCATATTCTGCTGATAATACGCACTGATTTTCTTCAACATTTAATAGTACATGTTGCTGTATACTATTTAAAAACAAAAAACAAAAGCTGGCCTGGTATGAATAGGATTCAGTTTGGCTGAATCTCTTATTGTTGCTATGTTAAACTGATTTCATCCCATTTTATTTTTTTATGCACATTTTTTCAATAATATAGGTCATTTTGAATACAATTACGCTTAATAGATGCAATTTCATACTCTTTCCCTTAATGCATTTTCATACATTTCTTCTGCTAATATATGCATTTTTGGTGCAATTTGCCTAAATATTTTTCTGCATACAGAAGACCACTTTGGAAAATCACTGTTAGTGCAATGGAATAACTGCATTTTACTTAGTGTCCAGGTGCAGAAAAGAAGGATGCAGCATGTTCACATATTAATCTGCAAACCAAAGGAATTTGTCTTGCAGCTTGAGAACCTCTGTGATAAACCATATACAGAGCAGCGTGCTTAATGTTTGATTTTCCCATTTCCAGCAGTCTGCTGATTGAAAACTGGCAAAGACTTAACACTGACTTGAAAATACATCTTTGTATTAGCATCTTTGCAGGACATGCTAATATTGCTGTGCTTTTAAACATCTTTCATTAAATGTCTATCCAGCACTGAATATTAACCATTCCAAATAATCAGATTGAGAATTGAAGAACCATGAGGTTTTCTTTGTCAAGAGAAAGGAAGGAAGGAAGGAAGGAAGGAAGGAAGGAAGGAAGGAAGGAAGGAAGGAAGGAAGGAAGGAAGGAAGGAAGGAAGGAAGGAAGGAAGGAAGGAAGGAAGGGGAAGGGAGGGAGGGAGGGTGGGTGGGAGGGAGGGAGGGAGGGAGAAAGAGAAAAAGGAAGGAAGGAAGGAAGGAAGGGATGGAAAGAGAGATGATGGATGGAGAGAGAGATATGGTAGATAGATAGATAGATAGATAGATAGATAGATAGATAGATAGATAGATAGATAGATAGATAGATAGATAGATAGATAGATAGATAGATTGATTGATTGATTGATTGATTGATTGATTGATTGATTGATTGATTGATTGATTGATCGATACATACATACAGATAGATAGATAGAAAGATGGATGGATGGATGGATGGATGGATGGATGGATGGATGGATGGATGGATGGATGGATGTAGACAGTTAATCTAATCTGTGAGTCTTGATCTGATTATCCACCTTGTAATTAGTGTTGCAGATTCTGAAGCAAAATTTAGAAGAACTTGTAAAGCAATTAATTTGCTTCCACTCTGGGAAAGCTGCTGCTATTTGGAGGTTGAGTACCAATGTTTATTTGCTATAGAATTTCCAATTCCGGCACAGATTCCAAAGATTTTGCAAATACCTTCTCCAAAGAGATCAAGTGTGTTCTATAATGTCTTGATTCAAACTGACTCCCACTGTATCCTCTGGAACAACACTTTCCCCATTCCTATATCCCTGGTGCTGTTCGTTGCTAAGCAACACTTCAAAGGCCACTGTCTTTCCAAGACTAATTAACAGATTTCACCTCAACTTCCAAAAGATTGCTAAGCAACAGCCATGCTGACACTTTCCTTGACTCCATTAGGGATGCAAAGCAGGTCCCTCCCAAATGAAGTGAGTGGCCAGGATATGTGCTGGGTTAAATTATCTCCGGATCCCGAAGCACATGCAAATATGGATTCCTAGGGCCGGCAGTGAAGTCAACTGTCATGTATACTGTCTCATTTAACATAGTTCAAGCCTTTTCATTATATGCAGTTAGTGCCCATCAATGGGAACGGAGCTTATATCAGGGAGGAATAATACTTGGTGATTCTTCAGGTCCCTCTAACTCTATACAGGTAGTCCTCGACTTACGACCACAATTGAACCCAAAATTTATGTTGCTAGGCGAGACAGTTGTTCAGTGAATTTTGCTCCATTTTACAACCTTTCTTGCCACAGCTGTTAAGTGAATTACTGCAGTTGTGAAGTTAGGAACACAATTGTTAAGTGAATCTGGCTTCCCCATTGACTTTGCTTGTCAGAAAGATCACAAAAGGGGATCACGTGACCTCAGGATGCCGCAACAGGCATAAATACGAGTCACTTGCCAAGTGTCTGAATTTTGATCACATGACCATGGAAATGCTACAACGGTTGTAAGTGTGAAAAATGGTCGTAAGTCACTTTTTTCAGTGCAGTTGCAACTTCAAAGGGTCATTAAATGAACTGTTGTAAGCAGAGGGCTACCTGTACAGGGAATGAGGAATGAGGTAACGTGGG
This sequence comes from Diadophis punctatus similis, assembly GCA_023053685.1. Classification (NCBI taxonomy): domain Eukaryota; kingdom Metazoa; phylum Chordata; class Lepidosauria; order Squamata; family Dipsadidae; genus Diadophis; species Diadophis punctatus. The sequence continues at coordinate 8,973,606 of JALIGW010000025.1, read as the reverse complement.
TTATTGTCCTTGCGTGCCCTTCCAGACCCATTTTCGGAGTCTTAGAACCCCAGACCTATTGCCCCAAATCAGCCATTTTAGCAGCACATTTGGTTGCATGTTTTAATGGAGGGAATAATTAACATTCTGTAGGTAGGTCCACATGCATGCTAGATTAAACTGGCCAACTTATCTTAAGCCTCCTTTGCCTTCCCAATAGAAAAGCAGTGAAAGAAAAATCTGATCCTGGTTTGTATGAAGTCTTACTATTTGTCAACCTAGCTTAGCACTGATCAGCCTTTTCAATAACTTCCAAGGATGTCAGGGGCATTCATTTTCTCCTCTGCTTATTATCAAAAATACATCAATGGTTGGGCGACTCAGCTGCTGTGGCCTAGAGGTGGAGCTCTTGCCTCACAATCAGGAGGTTGTGAGTTTGATCCTAGGTAGAGGCAGATGTAGGGTCTCCTGCTTGGGCAGGGGGTTGGACTAGATGACCTGCAAGGTCCCTTCCAACTCCGTTAATCTGACTCACAAGAGTCAAATCTGAGGAAATAAAACCAGAGAAAACCCCTGAAAGCCTCCTCTCCCTCTGAATGTTTCCTCAGCGTTTGGACAGTTTGGAGCGGTTAAACCCATCAGTGAATAAGACCCAACCCAAGCACTCCAAAAATGGAGCTACCTTTGAACATCATCTGGAAGTTACAACTAGCACTAGCAATATCACTCAGACTTATATACACAGTGCTTTACAGCGCTCTCTAAGTGGTTTACAGAGTCAGCCTATTGCCCCCAACAATCTGGGTCCTCATTTTACCCACCTCGGAAGGATGGAAGGCTGAGTCAACCATGAGCCTGGTGAGATTTGAACTGCTGAACTGCTGGCAACAGGCAGTCAGCAGAAGTAGCCTGCAGTACTGCATTCTAACCACTGCGCCACCACAGCTCAACTAACTCAGCATCGGGCGACATTTACACTGTGTGAGCTGCACTAACTTCCAATTGCCTTGTGAGTGCAGTTCAAGGTGCTGATTATCATCTTTAAAGCCTTACATGGCATCGAACCAGGTTATTTGTGAGACTGCCTTTCCCTAGGGTACTGCTTGTCTCACCAGTGCAGAGAAGGTCTCTTCCCTAAAATGTTGCCAAGTGGTGGGACCTCCGAGGCACACTTTTCCCCAATGTATTAGCCCCTCAGAGGATTTTTTAAAAACCTGGCTCTTCACCCAGGCATTGGGTTAGGATGGACGTGAGCCCACAAATGAAAATGTAATGTTGTAGTGATGGGTTGGAATATGTGATGTTATTGTGGAGTTCTGTGCATTTTATTTAATTGTATGAGTGTTCTTGTGCATTTTTTTCTAAATGATGAATAAAATTCTTCTCTACAAATGAGATTGTGTGCTCTTAATGACTTTCATAAAATGGAGAGACATGTGGAACAAAGGAATGAGTAGAGGGGAAACTAAAAGGAACAAAGATTTCCTTCTTTTTTGTTTTGCTATGTCTATAAAAACTTCATTGTGGATTTCATTTGTTCATTATATGACTTGGCCAAGATAATAATTTCATGTTGACAATATGTTTTTTCCCTGTCAAGCTCTTCAGCCACACAGTGATGTTGACAAACTCTACTTACTGAAGAAAATAAATGGATGTGGAATGTTGCAAGTACACCAGACAGTTGTTGAAGAAGAACAAGAAGAAGATGCTCGAAGCTAGTATATCATGAAGACTTACTGAGTACTGGAGACCAGATGAAGAACAGAAAAGAGACATAGCAAGGCAAAGGATTACATGTCCAGTAGACAAAACACTAGCAGGCCAACAAGACCTAGCAATGGCTAAGAGCAGGAAAGTTGAAGAAAGAGACAGAGGGGCTAATTCTGGTTCCACAAGACCAGGTCTGGAGAACAAATGCAAAAAAAAAAGCCAGAATGGAAAAGATAGCAATAGCACTTAGACTTATATAGCACTTCACAGTGCTTTTACAGCACTCTTTAAGAGGTTTGCAGAGTCAGCCTATTGCCCCCAACAATCTGGGTCATCATTTTACCCACCTTGGAAGGATGGAAGGCTGAGTCAACCTTAAGCCTGGTAAGATTCAATCTGCCAAATTGCAGGCAGACAGCAGTCAGCAGAAGTAGCCTGCAGTACTGCAATCTAACCACTGTGCCACTGCGGCTCTTGCAACAGATAGTAAATGCCGCTTTTGCAAAGAAGCTGAAGAAATAATGGGTCACCTAACTATATGGCTGCTGGAAGATTGCACAAATGCACTACAAACAATGGCACAACCAAGTAGCAACCATGGAGTTTCGGAAAGAATTTTCCTGCAAGCAAGAATTGGTTGGACCACAAAACAGACAATAGAAAATGAAGAAGCTAAAGTTCTCTGGGACTTTAGAATTCAAACAGATAGGCACCTGCCATATAACACTTAACAGAGTTAACAATTGTTCATAAAAAGAAAGTCTGGATAGTTGTTGGGAAACTGTCAACTAGGCTGGAAGGAGGGGTCAAGCGAGAGCCTAGCTTGGAGTCCTTGTGCAGCTGAAAGCAGCATAAGCTTGACCTCCCCCAAGATCCATGAAGCCTTATCTGATCATTCCCAAGGGAAGGGAAGCAGTCTGATGTGAAAAATAAAGTTACTGACTTTCTTCACAAGTGGCTCTAGTTGCTTGCAGCTTACATTAGTGAACATTGCAGTATCTGGAATAGAAGAGACAGAACTGGAGAAAATGACAAAATGCAAAAACCTTCAAGTAGAAGTAGAATGAGTGTGAAAATTACCATCAGTAATTCCACCAACCTTGGGTGCAGTCCCAAAACATCTGGAATACCACTTGTATACTATTGGCATTGACAAAACTAGTGTCAGTCAATTGCAAAAGGCAACTTTACTTGGAAGAGCTTACAAGACCATGAAAAAGCATTTGCCTACCCCAGGTCTTTGAGAAGGACTCAATTGGTGGATGAAATATGAAATCCAGTCTAAAGATCTGGCAACCATAATGATGCTATTATTTGGCTATACTCAAGGTAACCAAATAATAGCATATTATAATAGCAGTACTCAGAGAATCTTTGATTCACTGAGTACTGCACTACAACTGATTGGTGAAATATCACAGATTACCTGTCGCAGAGTTGCATGCATGTGGTTATTCAATGTAGTATTTGTAACTTTGGTATATAGTAAGACCATGCTTAGAATACTGCATCATGTTTTGGTCACATTATAAGAATCTGGAAAGTGCAGGAAAAAAGCAACAAAGATGATTAGAGGGCTGGCCGCTGGATGCTAAAACACATGAAGAAGGGTTGGAGGAATTGGGATGTCTAGACTAGTGAAAAGAAGGACTAGGGGTGACATGATAGCAGTTTTCCAATATTTGAGGAGCTGCCACAAAAAAAGGAGGGGGGGGGTCAACCTATTTTCCAAAGCATAAGAAGGCAAGATAAGAAACAAGGGATATAATGGCACGATATGAGCGGCAAATGCAGATGTCATATTCTCAATACTGAGTTATTTACATGGGCTATTAGCTACACTTGTTGATGCCTGCTTAGCAGCAAGGATTATTCTGCTTTTTTTTCATGTCATACTTCTTTATTTACCACAAAATCTTTTACAATAGAGTCTGGATCACTTACATTTTTCAGCTAAGAGAAATATAATCAGAAGATAAAAACACAATTGGGTCACAACTTTGGATTCCAATATTCCTGGTCTTCAGAAGGAACCAGATACGAAAAGTTTGGGGACACACACTGGTTTTGTGATTCTACTAAGTTCTTCAACTTCCCCCCCCCCTTTATATAGTAACGTGCATCTGTCTTTGAAACAATGGCAAATAGTGGTGATATCAATATTAATATCGCACTGAGAGCTTGGTAGAGATTTTTAGGTATTCTTTGAGATGATATAATGAGCATAGTTCCATACTTTTAATAATTCAATTAATGAAGTAATGAATTTTAAATTTAATGTCTACATTTTTGTTCAAACATTCATATTTTATTCATTCTCTGTCTCTTTCATAGAGAATTACTAATAGTTACTATTTGTAACTATTTTGGGCCTTTAAATGTTTTAATAAGTAATATTATGTCTTATTAATAATAATATAACAAATAATAGAAAAAAAGCATTGTGGGGAATGATCGCCAGAAACTATTACCGTAGTTGCTTTTTTTACAAGGATATGGAAGTTTTCACAGTAAACATTTAATGCTCTTGCTTCATCTAGTGCAGGGGTGTCAAACTTGATTTCATTGAAGCTGCATCAGGGTTGTATTTGACCTCAGGGGGCCAGGGTGGGCATGGGCAGAATGATGTCACTTGGGTCTGGGGCGCCTGTGGTGGCCCGAGCACTCTGCCAGCCAAAATGGGCTCCTGATCTCCATTTTTGGCTGGGACGACCTCTTGCAACCCTCTGCCAGTGAAAACAGAGCTCAGGAGGGCCTCACGTGGCCCTCACGAGCTCTGTTTTCGACTGGGACAGCCTGCAACCCTCTGCCAGCGAAAACAGCCTCCGGTCCTTCACTGTTTCCAGGGTAGCCCCACTGGCCAGATCTAAGCACCCCGCAGGCCAGATCTGGCCCGCGGGCCTTGAGTTTGACACCCCTGATCTAGTTCTACAATTTCATACAGAGAAAAAAGAAAACCTTGATCTAGGTAACAGAAATAGGCAGTTTAGTACCGTATTTTTCCCCGAGTATAAGATGCACCGGAGTATAAGATGCACCTTAGTTTTTGGGGAGGAAAATAGGGGGAGAAATCTACCTACCAGGTATTCATCTGGCTAGCGTCCTTAGTCTGGTCAGCTTCAACACATTATTTTATCCTCTGGTTAGGGCTGAAAAAAATCTTTTTCAGAGGGAGTAGCAATGAAAACAATCCTGCAAAGACTTAGGGCTAGAAAAAAACTTCTTCAGAGGGAGTAGGAATGAAAAAATCTTGCAAGCCGGGAAGATCGTTAGGGCTGAAGCACCTAACAAGCACCTCGTTAGGGCTGAAAAAAACCTTTTTCGGAGGGAATAGCAATAAAAACAAGCCTGCAAATTGGACTGAATTTAGGGCTGAAAAAAAACTTATTCGGAGTAGCAATGAAAAAATCCTGCAAGCTGGGAAGATCGTTAGCACCTCATTAGGGCTGAAAAAAAAGCTTCAAAAAAGCTACATTCAGAGTATAAGACGCACCCAAATTTTCAGCCTCTTTTGGGGGGGGAAGCTGCGTCTTATACTCCGAAAAATACTGTATATTTTTAGAGGCAAAATCAAACTATGTTTCTGCTTCCCATAGAATCAAGGATTGTTTTATTCCTGTCTTGTATTTACTCCTTTTGTGTGTGAAAGAAATGAGAAAATATGGATCATCATCTGAGTAATAGAACCTGAGGTTCAGTGTTCTATCTGGGAATGGGAAGAGGGACTGAGAAATACTCATATCCAACATGTATGCATAATTCATTTGTTTTCACTCTGCAATTTCATTTCATGATTAGAAAGTACACACCTTGAAAAGAGACTTGATAATGGACCAAAAATTTCACGATGGGTAAAAAATGATGGTTTTTTACCCATCGTACATTAGTCAATCATTCAGTCTCTTTTTAAGTGTGCTTTTAGTAATATTTTTATATTATTTTATAATATTGTTTCTAAACTGCTCAGAGTTACTTTGGTGACTTAAGTGGTCTAGACATTTGATAAATAAAATCAAGAATATGGTAGATGTCTATGTTAAGTGGACCATAAATACAAAGTTGTACCCCAAAACACCTTTGTGGCTTTCAGCACAAGAGGCATTTTATAGACGAGAAAACATAAGTAAACATAAAGGGTTCACTTACTGTGATGTACTAGAACTTTCTGAAACTGGCAAAATACATCGAGAATCACAGTCAGACCGCAGGATTCTGCAAACAGCCATAAAGATGAGCTGGTTGCCAAGCACCACAAAATGCAATTGTGTGACCATGGGGTTGGTGCAGCTGTCGTAACTTTGGAATCAGGTCGTAAATAGTTTTAGGCTGTCGTAACTTCAAATGGTCAGTAAGCAACCAGTTGTAAATTGAGGGTTACCTGTAGTTAAAAGGAATCTGCCAAAAGGAGTGAGAGTCAAGTAGACATGGTGTTAACTATGATGCCTCAATAGGTGACAGCAACAGTCTGGGCCTGAAAACTCAATGGGGCCAAGCTAGAGAATATTGGATGGGCAATTGAATCCCAAGGCTGTGGGCTAGATAGTAAATTACAGAAATATCTCAATAGTACTAAGAGACAAGCCACATATTTAATATTTTTGAAGGGGTCCACACTGTTGTGTCGTGAAGTCATAATAATTTGAATCTCACTCAGGTTAAGTTATATTCTTTTTTGCGATATAATTTGTATTAAGAATTATAATCAAAATAGTGAAAACTAATGTAAACTAAACTTAAAGAGAAGGGAATGGAAAGAAAGAATTAAAAATACAAAAGAAAGAAAGGAAGGAAGGAAGGAAGGAAGGAAGGAAGGAAGGAAGGAAGGAAGGAAGGAAAGAAGGAAAGAAAGAGAAAGAGAAAAAGAGAAAGAGAAAGAGAAAGAGAAAGAGAAAGAGAAAGAGAAAGAGAAAGAGAAAATATAATAAAGAAAAAACCCAAATATATGAAGCAGTGACTTCCAACTATCCATCACAAGTATAAAGAAATTTAATAACTTCAGACCCCTACAAATGTTATTACAGACTTTTTAGAATATTTTTTATAAAATTTAAATAGTAGCCATGGAGACAAACAGCAAGGTTGAAGATACAGTACCTATTTATACATATCCTGGCATGTCCCAGTGAAAACATGTTTCAGCAAAAAGGATATTTTCTTAAAGATGGAAGCTTCCATTAGTATTGGTGTAGTACTAAAACTTTTGTGTCTGTTTGATACTTTGTAACTTTCAATTAGGTGAAATGTTGCATCATTTCAAGGGAAGGGAAGGGAAGGGCGCTTCCCCTTTGAGTTTCCTTGTGGGAAGGAAGTTGCAAATCACTCCTGCTCCTTATTTTTTGCCCATCCATAGTCATTCTGTTTCTCTGTTTAGGTTATGACCCAACAGGTCACAGATTGTCTAGTTATTAACTAATTCCCTCAAATAATAGTTTAGAATAGTCCAAATAACAGTTTGGAGTAGAAATTTGCATTAGGCTACGGTACGTTAGGTGGGCCAAAATTCTTTAGTGAATGAAGACAAATATATGTGTCTCAGGATATTGTTGCAGGATCCAATCTGAGTCGGTTATTGGGACCAAAGGTTTATTCTTCCAAGCTTTTGGGCTTGTGCTGGAGCCCATCCTCAGGGAACTTCTCTCTCTCTGCAGAATGTCTCTCCAGAAGATCGGCTCCACATGAGCCCAAAAGCTTGGAAGAATGAACCTTTGGCCCCGGGGACCAACTCAGATTGGATCCTGCAAAATTCTTTAGCTCATGCAGTCATGATGTTTGTCTTAGAATTTTTATAATTTTTGCAATATGTGTAAGGTGACCAGATTTTAACATTGGTAAAGTGGGACACCATTGACCGGGGTGGGTGGCTTCCTGATTAAAAATTATTTATTTATTTATTTTGGTCATTTTTGTATGCCGCCCCACTCCCGTAGGACTCAGGACGGCCATACAACTTTCTTTCTTTTCCTTCTTTCTTTCTTTCTTTCTTTCTTTCTTTCTTTCTTTCTTTCTTTCTTTCTTTCTTTCTTTCTTTCTTTCTTTCTTTCTTTCTTTCTCTCTCTCTCTCTCTCTCTCTCTCTGTGTTTTTCCAGCCCTAAGTCTCTGCAGGGTTTTTTTCATTGCTCTACTTGCTCTGAAAAAAATTTTCTAGCCCTAACCAGGTGCTAACGATCTTCCCAGCTCTTACCGGCTTGCAGGCTCTTTCATTGTTACTCTCTCCGAAGAAGGTTTTTTTAAGTCCTAACCAGGGGATAAAATAATGTGCTGAAGCTGACCAGACTAAGGATGCTAGCCAGATGAATACCTGGTAGGTAGATTTTCCCCCCTATTTTCCTGCCCAAAAACTAAGGTGTGTCTTATACTCCGAAAAATAAGGTACTCGTGCATGACACAGTACATACAAACATGTATCCTATACAATTTTATTTCAGTATTCCTGTTAGATAGCATTTGGTCAAATACAAAATGCCACTCTTGTTTGTTACTTCCTGGTGTTTGATTATTAGCATGCACTGATATTTTACACATTTGTTTGAGCAGGTGTCAAAGAGGTATTTCCATAATCTGCCAGTCTTCAAAGCATTGAGGAATTATAAAGCATACACAGTTCAAATCTGGGGGTAAAAATGAACTCTCACAAGTCAAACTTGAAAACCTGAATGTTTGAAAACATTTGTTTCACCCCAACGCAACTGCTTCTCAAATACAGAGAAGTGTGAAACCAGAATGAAATCAACTTATACTATAAGGTTATTTGGCTACCCTCCCCCACGTTTGCTCTTTTGGCCATCTTTAAATCATTATATTTGTCATCTCAAATGTTATGGTAAATGTGGTAATAATCCATTCCTGCAAATCCTCCCCCTCCCCCAAATATTAATCTTATCATTAGAATTGGAGATGGACAAGAAATAATTATACTATTTATTTTCAATAATGAACATTTTCTCTCTCTTTCTCTCTCACACAAATGAAAGACTTCTACAATTCTACAGTATCATGAACTAGGTGTGGTCTAATTATTAATTAGACCACACCAAGAATACTGCAACTCACTGTTCAAGAAACCCTGAACTAAAAATGTTTCCAGTATCTTGGAATTCCTCTCCTTCAATCCTAGCTATGGGGGTGACATATCTATCTGTCTTAAATCAATTGATTAAATTATGAATTTATGGTTGTTTGAGGAGTGGCAGCAGAAGTATCACTAAAGGTGATAAATTCATCCAAGGCCTCAGTCTGAACCGGACAGATGATGGAGGACCATGGAGGATGTGTTATGATCCAGATAATATTCACTACTGGCAAGAGAATAAATATTCATTACGTGGGGTCAGGAATGCTTTAATTGGCAAGAGAAATAATGACCTTTGATGATTTTTTGTAAAAGGACATAGGCCTTTTCCAACCTAGTATCTTTTAAATGTGCTGGACTAGAACAGTGACCCCCCCCCCCAACCTTTTGGGCACCAGGGACCGGTTCCATGTAGAGAGTTTTTTTGTGGACCAGAGGGGGCATGGTTTCGTGTGCTGCCTGCATCCTGCAAATAGAGTGTTGCTTGTTTGTGCGGCCCAGTTTCTGGTATGTTGCAGACTGGTGCCGGTCCTTGGACCAGGGGTTGGGGACCCCGGACTAGAACTCTGACCATATGACACATGGGGATGATGGGAGTTCTCCAACACAGGCTGTCTGAAAAAGACTGATGCCAAATAGAAAACATGCAATATATACATACTCTCCAGAATTCAGAGATTAAAAATAGGGACACATTTGAGGGAATCTAACACCACTTCTGAACATCTTTGAGCACTCTTTTTTCTCAAGTCCATTATTTTAAATTGCTTCTACAGGCCTTCACTTTAAAAAAACCCACAATGCACTGATTTACTATTCAAGAAGCGTGAAGATCAGCCCCCTGAAACTGAATTTACTTTTGAATATACACACATAGATCTGCACTGTCCTTATTATAGTGAAGATGGACAAAGGATTTTCTGTCAGCCACAACAGAAGCATAATTCACAAATTTTCTAAAATAGTTTCGAAAAAAATGAATCTAAGGATCACAGGCCAGTTTTATATTCTTTTAGTTGTCAGGAAATGGTTTGGACACTAAAATGTAATACCCCAACTAGAAATAAGCAAACCCCTATATTCTGATTTAGCATTGGTGTGAACCCAGTTGATAAGAGGGATAGTGTGAAGAACCCAAATCTGAACGCCTGATGCGTTTAGAAAGTTTGTTCTGTAAATCAAAGCAGAAATCAGGAGAAATCAACCAGAGAAATCACCGGTTTCAAGCCAAGTGTGTGTGGGGGGGGACCACAATCAAGTACAACTCAGTGATTTTTTTTTTGTCTGAGCAGAGAAACGTAAGGCTGTGTTCTGGGGATTCATGGACTCGACTGCTAAAATGCCTGAATAGCGGAATGTCCCTGTCCGCGGACACGCGTGTCTTCTGGAACCTCCAAATCTAGACTACCCCGTAGCCTGTTGTCGTATGAGATACGACAGTTGTACCCGGGGGGATGTCTCGCCAGCCCAATTACGGGCTCTTAAAAACAACAACAACGGAAGGAAACCCTACTAAACTCTGTGAAGTTTTGGGCAAAGGTCTGGATGCGGTGGGAAGCAAGCCGCGAGCTCCCGTCGCTGGTACCCAGGGCCACCCACGCCTCTCTTCCTCCCTTTCCCATGGGCCTTGGCGAGGGCAAAGCTCCCCTGGAGGCAGCTTGAGCCGTGGGCGGTGGCTTTGCTCTGGGGGGGGAGTTCCGGGGCTCTGAAGCGCCAACGCAAAAGCGCCTCCTTACCCCGCTCGCCATGGAACACGTGAATCCGCCCAGCCCAGATCACCCACTCCAAAAGGATCTCTTCTAAGAAGACTCGAAGCAGCGCACTCATCCAGGATCTGCCTACAGCCGGAGGAGGGTCGAAGAGAGACGCTGACGGTGCATGATGAAAGCAGCATGGCCACTCATTTCTCCCTGACCCAGGTAGGGGCTTCCTGGTGCTGAAAATGTGCTGTGATGCACGAGGGGGCTCATCTCGGGGGAAGCAGAAGGCGGCGGCGGCGGCAAGGTTTCCTCCCCACCCCTCGGTAGCTCGCCCTCATTTCTTCCCTCGTTCGCCTTCCTCATCTCTTTTCCCCCACCTAACTCGGCTTGTAGTCGGAGAGCCGAGCGAGCCGCCCTCTTTGACGGTGCCGTGTGGACGCGCCTCTGCCCCCCCCCTTTCAGGCCCGTCCTCCCTGGCTGCTTGAAGTGAAGCCGACCTTCCAGAAAGCGCTTCATGCCGCCTCAAAACCTCGGCTACTAGCATGACTGGAGGAGGAAGACCCTTGGCCTTGCACCCCCTTGGCAAGTCCCCCTGCCTTAAACAATTAAAAAAAATCCTATCGTCTGGCAGCTCAGCAACAGCGGCCGGGAGCAGGCTTCAGGCGGCAGGGGGGGTTCGGCCAGCAGCGGGCAGGAGCGGTGGCCGCGGCAGGCGGTGGCGGCATGCAGCGGCGGCTCCTCTCTGTGCGAAACGGCAGCGGCGGTGGCGGGGAGCACTTTTAAACGCTCCCCGCCTGATGTGAAGCCGCCGCTGATTGGTCAGAACAGTAGAGTAGACTCTCTGCTCTGACCAATCAGCGCCGGCTTCAAGGATAAGGTGACCAGACGTCCCGCTGTTTATTTTCAAAAAAAATTTGTTGTTGGGCATTCTTTCCAAAAAGCGTGACTTTTTGGAAACAATGTGGGGCGCGGGACACATGCTTAAAAAGCGTGTCTGTCCCGCCAAAAGCGGGACGTCTGGTCACCTTAAATATGTGGTATAATTTATAAACATCTAGAACAGTGATGGCGAACCTTTTTTTCCTCGGGTGCCAAAAGCACATGCGTGCATCTGCTATCGCACATGCACGAGTGCCCACACCCATAATTCAATGCCTGGGGAGGGTGAAAATGGCCTCCCCCGCCCCCCAGAGGCCCTCTGGAGGCCAGAAATGGCCCATTTCCTGACTTCCAGTGGGCCCGGTAGGCCCGTTTTTTGCCCTCCCCAGGCTCCAGAGGCTTCCCTGGAGCCTGGGGAGGGTGAAAAAGCCCCCCACCCCCCTGGAGGCCCTCTAGAAGCCAAAAAACCCCTCCCAGAGCCTCTGTGCAAGCCGAAATCAGCTGGCCGGCGCACACATGCATGCTGGAGCTGAGCTAGGGCAACGGCTCGTGTGCCAGCCAATATGGCTCCGCATGCCACCTGTGGTACGCATGCCATAGGTTCACCATCACTGATCTAGAAAGTCATGTTCGTGTACTTATTATTAATGCAGCCAGCACCTTCTGAGAAATAACCAATAGGCTATAGGAGCAGTGAGCACTAGGGCTCTGCAAGCAAGTAAAACACAAACAAAAAACTGCTTTTATTTGACAAGAACTGCTTTGCAGTACACAGGAATGCAGGCAGGACTGCTAACAAGCCTCTTCTTTTGTGGTTGTCTTTAGCAAGATGATTTACATGACTGCTTCAAGTGTTGTTTGTTTCTTTCTCAAATTATGGCCACAACTGAGCCCCAAATTTTTGTTGCTAAGCAAGACATTTGTTAAGTGAGTTTTGCCCCATTTTACGACCTTTCTTGCCACAGTTGTTAGTGAATCGCTGCAGTTGATAAGTTAGTAACTTGATTGTTAAGTGATTGACTTCGCTTATCAGAAAGTCACAAAGGGGGATCACGTGACCCCCGGGACACTGCAACTGTCATAAACACGTATGCCAGTTGCCAAGTGTCCAAATTTTGATCACGTGACCCCAGGGATACTGAAGCAGTTGTAACGTAAGTGTGAAAAATGATCAGAAGTCCCTTTTTTCAGTGCCGCTATAATTTCAAACAGTCGCTAAACAAAATTGCTGAAAGTCAAGGACTAACTGTATACTGCTACAGGGAACTTACCCAGCGGTGGGCTTCAAAAATTTTAGCTAGGGGTTCTCTGCCCAGTTGCTGGTTCGGCGTGGACATAGTGGGCATGGCCTAGTCGGCTTCCTGCACCACGGCAGGGGGGATGTTTTTGCCCTTCCCTGGTTCTGGAGGCTTTCTTTGCACCTCCGGGAGGGCAAAAATGGCCTCCCCGGGCTCTGGAGGCCCTCTCAAGGCTGGAAACAAGCCCATTTCTGGCCTTCCCAAATTTCCAGAAAGCCAATTTTTGCCCTCCCCAAGCCTCTGTGCGCGCCCTGCACTTATCTGCATCCAAAATGGGCCGCATGGGGACTCCTGGGAGGGGTGGGGTGGGGTGGGCGGGGCCAGCCAGGAGTAGGATTTGGGGGTTCTCCAAACTGCACAGAATCTTAGCTAGAGGTTCTCCCGAATCCCTGCAAACCCCCAGCAGCCCACCCATGAACTTACCACTGCACATCTTCTAGATTCTTTCACATGCAGTTGAGAAGTTTGTTAACTGTATCACACTGGATTCAATTTTAACATTGCCACAGTTAAGTGAACCGTTGCATTTGTGACGTTAGTCACATGTTTGCAAAGTGAATCTGGCTTCCCCGTTGATTTTGCTTGTCAGAAGGTCACAAAAGGTGATCACATAACACCCGGGGACACTGCAACCATTCATAAATGTGAGTCCAAGCATCCAAATTTGGATCACGTGACCATGGGGATGCTGCAGTGGTCTTAAGTGTGAAAAACAGTTGTTTCTCACTTTTTTTCAGTGCCGTTGTAATTTCAAATAGTCACTAAATGAACGGTTGTAATTCGAGGAGGACCCATAGTAAAAGCCTTGCTAAAGATATCGCTGCTTTTACAGCTCAGAGAGAGAGAGAGGCATGTTGCTCACATTCCTTTGTGCCGCAACGTGCTTCATTTGAATGCCTTGCACAGCCCTAGTGAGTCTGTTTGTGGCCCAGCGCTCTAAAGGAGGAATCAACTTTGATGGCTTCTTTTCCCTCATTTGCTTCTTTGTTTAATTAGCAATCCTATCATATGAGTGTCTGATCATACTATAACTGAATCAATGGAGCTTAACGCGGAAACGCATTTATTAAAAAGGCTCCTTCTCACACACTCTGCGGATGCACCAGTGTAGCTCCTCTGGTTGAAGGTTGATGGCGGTATGATTTTTTTAAAAAAATACTCAAAACATGTAGGCAGGTACTCATAGCTTGCATTTGAGCACAAAAAAAATGGAAATGCAAAAAAAAAAAAAATAGTCCCCGGACAAGAAAAGAATCCTGTCGTGTGTTGGCTTCTCAAATGATTCCAGCTCATCAGATGTGTGCAAAGGTTTTTTTGATCATGTTCAAATAAAATCAACCAATATTGTGAGTTAGTACAAATAAATTGACTCCACGGTTTGTTGTTACAGTCCTAACCAACAGCAGACGTGCGTAGCGATCCTCATAGTATAGTTATGAAATGTTACATTTTGGATTCATGGTCTTATAGTAGGTTCTCTCCGTACATGGTAGGAGTATTACAAGTGGTCCTCGATTTAACAGCCAAAATTGAAGCCAAAATTTATGTTGCTGAGACATTGGCTAAGTGAATTTAGCCCCCTTTAACAACCTTTCTTGCCACAGTTGTTAAGTGAATCATTGCAGTTGTATGTTAGCGACACGGTTGTTAATTGAATCTGGCTTCCCCATTGACTTTGCTTGTCAGAAGGTTGCAAAAGGGGATCACATGACCCCGCGACAGTGCATCAGTCAAAAATACGAGCCAGTCACCAAGCACCTGAATTTTGATCACGTGACCATGGGGGTGCTGCAAAGGTTGTAAGTGTGAAAAGCGGTCATAAGTCACTTTTTTCAGTGCCATTGTAACTTTGAATTTATTTATTTATTTATTTATTTATTTAGGATTCTTATATGCCGCCCTACTCCCTGGGGACACAGGGCGGCATACAACATTTGAAGAACCACTAAACAATATAATTTAAAACAATTTAAAATGCATTTAAAAAAGCATATAAAATCTTACATACATGGGGGAGACCAAGATGAAGTTGTCTCAGAACCCCGCCTGCAGGAAGAGCCATGTCTTAATGGCTTTTCGGAAGGCCAGCAAGGTGGGGATAATTCGTATCTCTGGGGGGAGTTGGTTCCAGAGAGCAGGGCCCCCCACAGAGAAGGCCCTCTCCCTAGGTCCCACCAGCCGACATTGTTTGGTTGACGGGACCTGGAGGAGACCCATTTAGTGACTGAATGGTCACTAAATGAACTTTGTAAGTCAAAACTACCTCTAATAAGGACTGAGAGTACCTAGGAAGGATTGTTCTTGTTTTCTTCTCCTTGCTTATTTCAATGATTTCCATATTTTTCATTAGGACAAAGTTCCTTTAGAACACCAAGCCTGTCTGATGAGAGAATTTCTTATTTGTTCTCCAAAGTTAGGGCTTGATCTCCACACAATATCAATAGCACTTACTTATATACCGCTTCATAGTGCTTTACAGCCCTCTCTAAGCGGTTTACAGAGTTCAGCATATTGCCCCCAACAATCTGGGTCCTCATTTTACCCACCTCGAAAGGATGGAAGGCTGAGTCAACCTTGAGCCTGGTGAGATTTGAACAGCTGAACTGCTGAACTAGCAGTTCAGATTGCAGTGCTGCTTTTAACCACTGCGCCACCACAGGCTCCTAATCTATTGTTGTGCTGGACATTGGATAATTGAATTCATTTTTGAAGTGATCTGCATTTTGATGAAGTGAGCTTCCTTGCCTCACTCTAAATCAAAGTCCGTTCTCTAATTTTGTATTTGAAATCAAACAGTTGTGGATCAGCATGCTCTGAATTTTAATAAGTCCCTTCAGGGCAGTCACAGGTTATGAATTCAGAAAACATGTTCGGGGTAGTGTACCATTGCTAGTAAGCTCATTTAGCCATTCTTCCATTTGCTGCACTCAGATTCAGAGCATAAAAACATCCCTGCCACCTCACTCCTGCAAAAACATTGCACCAACCCGATAAACTTCAAAAACAGAATACAGGTTTGGTCTCCCTATAAATCATCTGCCTGGCTGAATATGTTCCATGGTGTTCCCTTCCCCGGTGCTGTCAACACACCAGCTGCAAAAGCGGAAAAGTTGATGATGTTTCGGCATTCTTTCCTTCATTTGAATTTGACTACATTCCTAAAATACACTCGGCTCATAAGCAAAATAGCAGGAAGATGTGGCATGCTTATAATTTATAGCAGGATCCATAAGTTCTGGCCCCGGGGTCTTAAGAAGCTCCAGAAAGCTTTAGATGGGGCCATCTTTGAATTTATTTCTTTACTAAGACAGAAAGGACAGCCAGTTTGGTGTAGTGGTGAAGGCATCAGCTAGAAACCAGGAGACCGTGAGTTCTAGTTCTGCCTTGGGTACAAAGCTAGCTGGATGATTTGGGGCCAGTCATTCTCTCTTAGCCCTAAAAGGCAGGTAAGGGCAAATCACTTTCAAAAAGCTTACCAATGACTTGTCCATGGACTCTTGGAGAGTCAAAAAGATGACAAAAAAGGTACAAAAAGATAGAAAAAAAAGTAGAAAAATACAACAGATAGGGCAGTGCTTCTCAATTATTTTCTGTTATGCGTCGTCGTCGTCGTCCCCAGGAAGAAGTAAACATTTTGCGCGTGCCCAACTCTCCGATCTGGGCCCCAATGGAATTTTAGTGTTAATATTTATTATTTTACTTATCATAAGCTGCAAGAAAACTATTGGCTGGGGAAGGCTGCTCTACCCACTTACCTGGGAGTAAGTCACACTGAACTCAGTGGAGCCTGTTTTTGGTTAGGCATAGGCTACTGTGGGTAGGGTCCTCTTTTGACCTGGGGCCAGGCCAGCTTAATCAAGCCGATGTTTTGGGGTCGCCAGCCTGGCCCATAAGCGCCGCTTCTGCCGGGCACTCACAGCAAATGGTGTGGAAGGAGGCTTTAGAGTGCCGTTCGAAGCTTTCGCCCAGCTGCAGAGGATGCTCCTCCTTGTCCAGCAGCAGGTTTGCCATACCGTTCATGGCTACCGCAACGCCCGCCGAGAACAACAAGAACCCATGGAGCCGCCCCGCCCCGCCTGGCCGCCTTCTCTTCCGGGCTCGGTGCAGCGTGCAACTGGGAAAACACTCCCCATCCAGGGGAATTGATTGAGAGGGACCACACATGTTCCTCGGGGTCACACGCACCCCCCTGGCATCGCTCCGAGCCCCCCAGGGGGCACGCCCCACTATTTAAGAAGGACTGAGATAGGAGAATACTTTTTATTAAAGTTCAACAGAGTGCAGCAACCAAACCATCTTGGCTTATCTGTCCTCCATGCTGATCCCAAAAACTGAGCAGAGCTGGAATTGGTTAGTACTGTACTTGAATGGGAGAGTACCAGAAACAAGGTGATTACAGTTAATTCTGGAAAAAGCCAATGGAAACAACTTCCACAATATTGCCAAGAGAACTATATGGATATACCGTAATTGTACAATCACCAGGAGTTGATTCTGACTTGAAGGAGTCTTTAGCAATAGCAATAAGACTGATATACTACTCCATAGTGCTTTACAGCTTCTTTATCGGAGTTTCTTGATTTTTGTCAGCTACATTAAACACATTTAATCAAGTTAAATCTAAGTATATATTTAAAAAATTGCCTATTTGTCACACTCTGCCCATCTTTTGAAATGCGATCCCCCAAATCTCTCAGTCCCCCAAACAATTGCTACCATCTGCTTTCCTGAATCTGAGCTCCTCCATTTATGTTGAATGATAAATGCCCAGAATTCACAAATCATATCATCTTTGCCACTGGGACATATGCTCCAGTGCTTCTATAGAGTGGGAAGACACCACGAAAGTCAATAAACAACAAGTACTATATTTCTTATAACAGAGAAAGTTTGTTCTTCAATAATTGTGGTTAAATCTTCTTCTTTCCTTGGGCTCAAATAGGTTATGTATATTCATGTGCATTTCTTCCTCGTTCTTGGTTTCTTTGTTAATTTTATATGCTTCTTCAAGGCTCTCCGAAGACTTGGTTCTACTTGGTTGCTCCAATGCCTAACTAGTTTCAGGCACAAGAGTTTCAAAATGATCTTCTGGCTCCAGGCCCAGAGAGAAGAGTACAATAATAAATTGTTCTATGCAGCTGTCTCCTAAGCCTCTGCAGTGAGAAGCTAACAATGCATTTCTGTCATGGAATCTGTTTTACTGGTGGACCTTCTGCAAGGCTTTTGGTAATGGGAAGGAAACTTCAATCTATGGGCCTCTCCTTGAAGTCTGCCTTCTCTCTTCCAAACAATTAACCCAAATGGAGTATTTTTAACCACCTTAGAATACTCCAACAAAGATTCTTCTTCCTAGTTAATCATTGCAGGGTAATATACAGGAAGTTGTGATATTCAGTTGGTAACAAAGAGTAAGAGAGGAAACTACTTTTAATAATGTCCCAAAGGTGCTTTTTTCAAGAGGCAACTGGACTTTCTGGTTTTTCTTTGAACACATTTCGCTTCTCATCCAAGAAGCTTCTTCAGCTGATTGCTGAAGAGGAGCTGAAGAAGCTTCTTGGATGAGAAGTGAAACGTCTTCAAAAAAAACCCCAGAAAGTCAAGTTGCCTCTTGAAAAAAGCACCTTTGGGAAAACCATGACCTGGATGATTGAGAATCTCCATAGACATTTAGCGATACTTTAAAAAATCTTAAAAGGAACATACTGTACTTGAACCAATAAAATCTGCAATCTTCGCTTCACAGACCTCACAATGTGATGCAAAGAATTGCCCAAATCATCTTTACAAAACTGAAGGGACAAACAAATAGATCTGTCTTCCCCAATCTTGGGTGCTCTCCAGCTACATGAGTTCCTGTTCAGTCAGGATAGCCACTGTTGTAAATTCTGAATGTCCTGAGTGTGGGTCAGTTCATGGTACATACCTCCTAACAGATGGGTTGTTTTGGGGGAATATGTTGGCTTGTAAGGTAGTCTCTAGATTAGAGATCCTAGTTTGTATAGAATAGCATGTGCATGCAGGGGTAATGTGGAGGTTTGACTGTGTTTATGGCACACTGCTTCCAAAACACCAAAACTCACTTATATTTCATCATTACCATTTTCAGAGAATGCTGCATATGACGTAAGTAAAACTAAGGTTAGTAACCTGGTCTTTTTCTGCCTTGCTAAAAAGCATTGTGTGAAAACCTCAGTTGATCAAAGTCATCCTGAACAGGTGTAGTCAATATGTATGGATCCATCTGGTAACAACCATGGCAAGACTGATTTGCAACAAAAGAAGAGTAAGTGATAAAGAGCTTGAAGTAATGACTGGAAAAAAAGAAAGAAAAATAGTATTATGTATATGTGAAATGAAGAGAAACGGGAATAATGATAATCAACATCTGAATGAAGATGATCTGATGTTGATGAAGACATGGAAGTAAAAGTGAAGTCTTTGAATGGATGGATGGATGAATGGATGGATGGATGGATGGATGGATGGATGGATGGATGGATGGATGGATGGATAGATGAAGGAAGGAAGAAAGGAAGGAAGGAAGGAATGAACGAATGAACGAATGAACGAATGAACGAATGAACGAATCAACGAATGAACGAATGAACAAATGAACAAATGAACAAATGAACAAACAAACAAACAAACAAACGAATGAATAGGCTAAAATGTACATTAGAAAGAAAGAATTGGGGTCATCACAATTGTTGTAGCTGCAAACTAGATGATCACAACCTTGTTGACGATCCTCACTCAGTAAAGGACCTTGGAGTACTCATCTCTAATGATCTAAGTGCCAGAGCCCACTGCAACAGCATTGCTAAGAAGGCATTAAAAGTGGTTAACCTAATCTTGCATAGCTTCTTCTATGGTAATATTGTACTTTTAACCAGAGCATATAAAACATTTGCTAGACCAAGTCTCGAATACAGCTCATCTGTCTGGAACCCACACTACATATCGGGCATTAATACAATTGAGAATGTCCAGAGATATTTCATGAGAAGAGTCCTCCACTCCTCTGTTCGCAACAGAATACCTTATGCCACCAGACTTGAAATTTTGGGCCTAGAAAATTTAGAAATATGCCGCCTTCGATCTGATCTAAATGTAGTTCATAAAATCATCTGCCACAATGTCCTACCTGTCAATGACTACTTCAGCTTCAACCGCAACGATACACGAGCTCACAATAGATACAAACTTAATGTAAACCGCTCCAAACTCGATTGCAAAAAATTCAACTTTAGCAACAGGGTGGTCAATGCCTGGAATACAACTCTGTAGTTTCTTCCCCAAACCCCCAAAACTTTAACCTTAGACTGTCTACTGTTGACCACACCCCATTCCTAAGAGGTCTGTAAGGGGAGTGCATAAGCGCACCAGCGTGCCTACCATCCCTGTCCTAACGTCCCCATGTATTCGTATAATATCATGTATTCATAACCATGCTTGTACTTCTTATATAAACACAATCATGTTTATAGTTTGTCAGTAATCATATACATGCTTGAATAAATAGATAGATAGATAGATAGATAGATAGATAGATAGATAGATAGATAGATAGATAGATAGATAGATAGACAGACAGACAGACAGACAGACAGACAGACAGACAGACAGACAGACAGACAGACAGACAGACAAACAGATAGATAGATAGATAGATAGATAGATAGATAAATAAATAAATTGCATAAGAGAGCATGATATATAGTCAGTTGCTAGTTAAGAAAGGAAGAGCCTTAAAGCCCTTGCTCTTTCTGAAGCACTGAGCCAGCATATCATGTGAACCCACCACCAAATTGGAGACTGTTTTCAATTGTTCAGTTGAGGTTTTCCCTGGCAGAACTGTTTTGTATCACTATCTATATTCAATTAGGTGATATAAACAGATGGGTGGAAATGAGATAAGAGAATAAAATAGAGTGATTGGGCCATTTGGAGAATAAAAATGGATCCTGCTTGGAAAATATTTGCTTCAAATATATGCTTTAAATAAGTCTGTTCATGGGTACTACACATGGCAAAGGAATGAATGTAAAAGCATAATTGACTTTATTGTTTATGTTGGAAGACTAGGTGACTTTATGAGTAAGCAGAAAGACAATGAAAGCTTCGGAATGCTCAGATAGTTTGAAGAAGGATTCTTGAGGGGAAAATGCACCTGGAAGGGAAAAAAATGGAAGAATTAAAAGTCAAACCAGAACAATTTCAGGAAGAGAAGTCTGAGTCTTCTATGAAACAATATTAAAGAATAGATTACTCTACCAATGGAATGAATGGAAAATGGAAGAAGGAAGAAGCTTGGAACAGATCAAGAAAAATTATAGAAAGTTATAGAAGACCTTAGAAATATGTGGACCTGCATTAAAGAGTAGAGTAGAGTAGAGTAGAGTAGAGTAGAGTAGAGTAGAGTAGAGTAGAGCAGAGCAGAGCAGAGCAGAGCAGAGTAGAGTAGAGTAGAGTAGAGTAGAGTAGAGTAGAGTAGAGTAGAGTAGAGTATAGAAAGTTATAGAAGACCTTAGAAATATGTGGACCTGCATTAAAGAGTAGAGTAGAGTAGAGTAGAGTAGAGTAGAGTAGAGTAGAGTAGAGTAGAGTAGAGTAGAGAAGAGAAGAGAAGAGAAGAGAAGAGAAGAGAAGAGAAGAGAAGAGAAGAGAAGAGAAGAGAAGAGAAGAGAAGAGAAGAGAAGATGGAAGGGACCTTGAAGGTCTTCTAGTTTAGCCTCCTTCTATACCATTTCTATACTATACAAGAGGGGAGTTCTGACATGGCTATAATTTATTGAAATTAACATCTTTGAACAGGTTTTTGAATGAAATATCCTTAATGATATATCATTATAATCTAGATCTCCAAATGGGAAAGTAATTCAGTGCTAAAGGAATGTATGAAAAAGAATGTTGTGAAATGAAGTGAAAAAGCTATAGAGGAGAAAACAAATACAACTCAAAGAATGATTGCTGCAATAAAGGAGGGGGTGTGGGACAGTGCCTTCAAGATGCGTATTGAGAGAAAAGGATGGTGACCAAGATTGTCATCAAAGGTTTTATTGTTGAGAGGTGTGGGGGGGGGGAAGAAGGATCATTTTAGAAATTGGTGAAACTACTAAACAGGAGACTTCCAGCAGTCAATTGGTATTAAAAAATAAAAGTACTCAATGATCTGGGATGAAATTGAAATGAAAGAATTTGGATTATTTCAAAGATTTGTATGAGTATAATAATATTGTGTAGAAAAGTGGAATTTAGTTCCGTAAATCAGGGGTTCCCAACCCCCTAACCCCTCTAACAGGCCTTCGCCCATTTGGAACCGGGCCATGGAAGTGGAGGATGAGTGCATGCAAACAGTTCCATTTGAGCGAGCAACAGGCAAATGTGCCCGCCACTCATGCAAATGGAGCTGCGCAAGCTCGCCCACTGTTCACGCATAACCATTCCCTCTCCCCCCCCCCCCCCCCCGCTAATCAGCAAAGCCAAAAATGTTGGGGATTCCTGCTGTAAATGTTGATGATCAAGAAAATAACTGAGGAACAAGTTATAAGTACTGTGAGACTCTTTGAAAGTGGAAAGTCTGTTACTGTGTAGATGGTACAATTGGAGTAATGTTAAAATATGAATGTGGCCTGTTTATGGAATGCTGTGTGGTTTCTTTTACATTGTGTGTGAAGGATGTACCTGTGCATGTCTATTGAAAAAAAAATGCCATTATTGTTCCCTTCTAGTAAGGTAAACTTTGCAAAAACCCACAGAGGCTTCCGTTTATTAAATGTGGGTTTGGCAGAATAATGATTGAAAGGGTACAAGCAGCAACAGAGAGCAGCATGTGGGAAGGGCAGCACAATGGAGCTATGAAGACCAGATGGTTCCTTCTCAGTGAGTGAGTAAGTGACCAAGAAGAAAAATAAGAATGTGAAAAAGAAAGTTCATTGTATATTTGTTGACTGGGTTGCTGAATACAGTGAGTGCAGCTTAGGATGGAAGAAAACCTACGTGAGAATAAATGGAATGCTTAGTTCAAATTATCCTACTTCACATTATGCAGAGACCTAGCTCAATGGAGAAGAGTTTAATGCAGGGAAAGCTGGAAGGAAAGAGAAGGAGAGGATGACCAGAAGCAAAGTTGGTGGACTCGGTTACATTGCACCTGAAATAGCAGGCTAGAGATAGATCATCCTGGAGAAAATTATCTGTGTGGTCCGTAAGAGTCAAAAATGACTTGAAGGCATATAATCAATCAATTAGTTCAACACCGAGCAGAGAGTAAGAAAAGAAAGGGTGATACGTCAAAGCTGCAGTAGAAAAATCACAGAATCTAACAATGAGAAAATTAAATGCTCCACAGTTTCTCGATTCACAGAATATAGTGGCCAATTACCGCAACAGTTTAAATTTATATGAAGTGTGAATTTCATACATGTGAAACGTTGACATGCAAGTATAAATGCCAATAATTGAATCAATGGAACAGTTTGCAAAAAAACAACTTCGTAACTAATTTTAGTTTCTTTACACTCCAGAGCCAACTTGGTCCTTTTTTTTTTCCTTTTAAAGATCCTGTAATGATCCCTTGCATGGAGGTGGAATCGGGACAATCAAATGGAGCTGAGTGTTTACAGATGCCCTTCCTGATCCCTACGTGGAGTTTGCAGCAGACAATTATTTATTGCGCCCAGAGAAAGAAATATCTGCCACTACCTAGGATTGAACTCGCAGCCTCCTGATTGTGAGACGAGAGATCTACCTCTAGGGCACACACCACTCCCATTTGTCCCTATACAACTTATATTTGCAATGGTAAAACTCAAGAACAAATACTAAATAATGTTGACTTGTATCTGCACCAGTGCTGAAACATGGATCGTTATAGCATATATAAGAATGTTCAGAGTTAGAGGATTTGTGTGTGTGTGTGTGTGTGTGTGTGTGTGTGTGTGTGTGTGTGTGTGTATAGCATTTTTTGCTGATAAATGAAAATAAAGGGAGACTACTATAGATCTATTTTGAGCTATTTAGCTCTCATCAGATAGCCATACCCTTACTGGGATTTGAACATATATATTTGAATATATATATTCCAAACAGTCATTTGAGAAAAAATTACTGCAGAATATATATTTCATGTTTCAAGGAAGGAAAGGAAAGGAAAGGAAAGGAAAGGAAAGGAAAGGAAGGGAAGGAGGGAGGTAGGGAGGGAACGAAGGAAGGAAGGAAGGAAGGAAGGAAGGAAGGAAGGAAGGAAGGAAGGGGAAGGGGAAGGGGAAGGGGAAGGGGAAGGGGAAGGGAAGGAAGGGGAAGGGAAGGGAAGGGAAGGAAAAAAGGAAGGAAGGAAGGAAGGAAGGAAGGAAGGAAGGAAGGAAGGAAGGAAGGAAGGAAGGAAGGAAGGAAGGAAGGAAGGAAGGAAGGAAGGAAATATAAAGTGCATCAGCTTGAATTACAGTTGCTGAATTCAAAAGTGCAGCAGATGATGGAAGTAAAACCTGTATGAGAACAAATTGAATGCTTACTGAATGCTTAGTTGAAGACAGCTTATTTAGTGTTCAAACCAGAATAATATATAAGCAGTTAAATAGTTAAAAATAGTTAAAAGTAATAAAGTATTATTTAAAATGGTAAATAAAAACAGCTAAACAACCGCAACTAAACAACTGCAACAATACACGAGCACACAATAGATTCAAACTCAATGTAAACTGCTAGAAACTCGACTGCAGAAAATACGACTTCAGCAACAGAGTGATCAATGCCTGGAATGCACTACCTGACTCTGTGGTTTCCTCCCCAAACCCCCAAAACTTTAACCTTAGACTGTCTACAGTCAACCTCTCCCCATTTCTAAGATGTCTGTAAGGGGCGTGCATAAGCGCACCATCGTGCCTACCATCCCTGTCTTACTGTCCTATTGTCCAAATTTACCTGTACCCACTTTGCTTTTGTTTATGTTTAAACCAATACCTGCTATCTTGTACATGTTTTGACAAAATAATAAATAAATAAATAAATAAACAAATAAACAAATAAACAAATAAATAAATAAATAAATAAATAAATAAATAAATAAATAAATAAATAAACTCATTTCAGACACATTTTGTTCCTGGTTTCAATAGTAAACTGTGCCAAAGCACACTGGTCAAATTGTGAAACATTTCCATTATCCTTAGTCAAAATTCTTATTCAAATCCCTCCTAACTCTTCACTTCACTTCAGTTTGGACCAACTATTCTGCACCAGGGGTGGGTTCTAACTTATCTCGCTGCCGGTTCGCTTCCTCCCATGGGCGCGCATCGTAGATGTGCGTGCACTTCGCGCGCGCATGAGCAGTGCCAAAAATTCAAAAAAAATCCAAAAAAAAGCTGAAAACAAGATGGCAATGCATGCGCAGTGCCAGAAATTCGGCTTCTGTGCATGCGCAGAATAAAAAAAAGATGGTGGTGTCCATGGACCGGCACCAATAGAATCAGTTCTGTGACATCATCATGATGTCACCAGCAGCTTGCTACTGGTTCGGGCGAACCGGTCCGAACCGGGAGGAACCCACCTCTGTTCTGCACCCCTTTTTCCAACTACTTATGGTTATTAACTTGGTTACCTCAAGTAGAAACTGGCATAAATGAAAATGAAATGAACTTGATGATGGATCTGAGATTATGGCAACTGATTTTCCATCCCCTTCTTCTTAGGATAGGCTTATGGGAATGACAGGTGGAGTGAACTATGTCAAATCGCATTGATTTGCTAACTGCACAATGAGCGACTATATCCCTAGAAGAATAGTTCCTAGTTAAACTTCCATTCCAGAATTCAATGTTAAGAATTAAGAAACTGGGGTGGGGGTGGGGAACAGGGTTTTTTAATGGAAAGAAAAAACAAGAAGAGAAAGATAAAAGATGGGACAAATAGAACTCTGCTGCTATAGACAACAGTTTCTCTAAAGAATGTATTACTGAGATCATTTGAATTAAGGTCTTTTAACAGAAGCTATTCTTTGATATGTCCTTGGACTTAGGTTTTCCACTTGTTGTTGAGTTTATTTTTAAAATATGAGTGTTAACTGAAAGAAAAGCTTCCATGCGTATAAATACATCTAGATATACACTCTTGAGCAAGCTCTTTATTCAGCAGTGAATTTCTCTTTTTCAATGAACCAAGGTCATTTCCATTACTGTCCGTGATTTTACCCCAATTTATTGCTACTGTGGCACATTTGTCTAAGCCAAATTCCATTGTTATATCTGTGCTAAAAATTCATACAACGTTTGTCAATGACTGGGTTTCGATTTCTGATTTTCGATAAAGCTTCATATCATCCATATAAAGCCAATGTGAAATTTTATTAGCATTTTTTTTTGCTGTTTGATAGCTAAGTTTTGTTTCAAGAGCCGAGGTGGCGCAGCGGTTAGAGTGCAGTACTGCAGGCCACTTTAGCTGACTGTGATCCACAGGTCAGTGGTTCAAATCTCACCGGCTCAAGGTTGACTCAGCCTTCCATCCTTCCGAGGTAGGTAAAATGAGGACCCAGATTGTTGGGGGCAATATAAATATACATTGCTTACTGGTGTAAACCGCTTAGAGAGTGCTTGCACTGTGAGGCGGTATATAAATCTCATAAATAAATAAATATCTTCAACATCACTGAAAGTGGGCTCATAGTAATGACAAATAATAAGGGTGATGATGAATCACCTTGGAAGATGCTTCTCCTCATATTGACAAGCCCACAGTTTTCATTTCCAACCACCAATTCTGTCTTCCATTGCTTCATTATTTTTGCTATAAACATTCTAGTGTTTTTACAGATGCCAGTTGTTTCCAAACAATTGATGATCCAAAAGTGTGATAATGAATCAAATACCTTTTTATAATCAGTCCAGACTATATGTAATTTGGCGGGAGGGTTTTGAAATTTTCCAAAGCCCATGTTATCAATCAGAAGTCAATCTTTTATACCTCTGCTTTTCTTTTTATTTCCTTTTTGTACTATTGTCCCCCTTTCTGCAAAGAGTCAGGTCTTCATGGCCCTTCTAAACAACAGCAAAGTGAGAGCTATCCTGATTTTGAGGGAGAACCTCATTTCCAAGGGCAGGTACTACTACAGTAAGGTGACCAGACGTCCCGATTTTGGCGGGACAGACCCGCTTTTTAATCATTTGTCCCGCATCCCACCCCCCCTCTTAAAAAGTCCCGATTTTTTAAAACAATGCCCGACTAGGGCATTCTTTCAAAAAATCGGCCTGCAGGCACTCGAGGACGGCCAGGTTGGGCCCAGTCGCAGGGGCAGCAGCAGCAGCAGCAGGCCCTCTCAAAATCGGGACATCTGGTCACCTTAAAACACCCACCCATGCCTTTCTCTCTGCAAGGCGGGCGCGGAGAGATGACGTCGCTGCTGTCGGCGCCCCACGCTGATTGGCTGTTGAAGGGTGAGCGGCGGCGGCGACAGCAGCAAGCCGGGAGCGCTCGCCTGGAATTGGAATCAGCGAGCAGCTGGGCATCGGGGCTCTTCCCCCGCCTTCTCCATCCTCCAGGGTCGCCACTGCGGGGGTTCCGTCTCTCCGGTGGTGCCTGTGTTGGAAGGGAAGGGGGGGAAAGAAAGGCAGCCTGCGGGGCTTGGCACGGCTGGGAGTTGCGAGGCGGCGTAGCAACCGGGCTGTTCTTCCGGGTGTGCTAAAGTGCTTGAGTTTTTTCTCTCTCACACACACATGCACAACCTTCCAACGACCGGGTCGGACTGGATCTCCCAGCACGACTTCCCGGTCGTTGGAAGGTTGTGCATGTGTGTGTGAGAGAGAAAAAACTCAAGCACTTTAGCACACCCGGAGGAACAGCCCGGTTGCTACGCCGCCTCGCAACTCCCAGCCGTGCCAAGCCCCGCAGGCTGCCTTTCTTTCCCCCCCTTCCCTTCCAACGCAGGCACCACCGGAGAGACGGAACCCCCGCAGTGGCGACCCTGGAGGATGGAGAAGGCGGGGGAAGAGCCCCGATGCCCAGCTGCTCGCTGATTCCAATTCCAGGCGAGCGCTCCCAGCTTGCTGCCGCCGCCGCGCGTGAACGCGGTCCACGGCAGGAAGCGAGTTCAAGCGACCCTCCGCCGCTGCCGGCCTGCAACCCGGCACCCCGTCCTGCCTGCCCCACCCCGTGCCCCGTACTCAGCTCTTGACTTTTGCCCTCTGCGCATGCGCAGCATTCTGCACATGCGCAGAGGGCAAAATTCAAATGGCGCCGAGGCGGGCCCGCCCCCCGTCCCGCTTAAAAAAAAAATCTGGTCACTTTATACTACAGAGAAGGCATGCTTCCAGAGTTCCAATAGATGGCATTCTTTAATGGATGGAACTTGGAGCATGCCAGCCCTGTCAGCTTGTACTGTCAAGGTGAATGCTATGGGACACAGGTGGTATTTCAAGTAACCAGGCCCTTGACAGCCTTGTGTGGACTCCATTTGTGTTAACTACAGTCAGGTTCACAAAGCTGCCGAAAGTAGTAGTACTGAACTGGCATAATCAGTTTTGCCATTCAGTTTTGCTGCTACTGCTCAAAATGCAGTGAGATGCAGCAACGCCTCTTCAAATTGTTTGCAATGGAGAATCACCAAATGAGAGTTCAGTGGCAATTCATTGTACTGCATTATCAGTTTAACTGGGAAAAAAAACGTTGAATAGGCTTTTTAATTGAGCAGTAATTGAGCCTGCCCAATTAACTGAGAGGTTAGATCATGCAGAATAGTCTGTTTTATATACAGGACTGAATGTTTTAGCTAGAAAAGGTGAGTGTTTTCTTCTATAAGAGCCTTTTTAGTTTACAAATGGTGCTAGAGGTAGGAAACACAGAGCAATGAATCTTTTGTGAATCTCGGCTTGAATTCATGCTATTCATCATTCCTGCAGTCAACCAAAGGCTTTATCTGCACAACTTTCCAGAAGCCCTTCCAAGTAGTTTGTAAGAACAACTACAAACATCAAGTAGGATCCAAAAAAGATACTCAGTGAGAAGCCAACTTAAGAGGCTTTTTGAAGAATTAGATAGGGGGGAAATCCCAATAAAAACTAAGAGTCTATCCTGAATCTTTCTTCTACAACATGGCTGATGATGGGGTAATTGGCCATGGAAGAGTAACACAATCCCCCAAGTTCATACCTTACATGAAAACTCCCTTAACTTCACAGTGGCACAAGGTGTATAAGTCTACGGGAGTTTCTTTGGCAACAGTAGGAAAGAGTTTTACTGCTGCATTCTTCTGTGGCTTGTTTTTCAGGGACAGGTTCCTAATTTTTTTACTACCACTCTGTGGGCGTGGCTTATTTTGTGGGTGTGGCTTGCCAGCCATGTGACCGGGTGGGTGTGGGACTCAGGAGCTTGGCAGCGGCCGGAGAAGCAGGAAGGGCATTGCCCACCCGCAACGCAGCCCCCCGCAGTGGAAGCAGCAAGACCGCGGCAGCGGTTCTTCTAGGAGGCTCTGTCCGGCCTGAATGCTTCTCCCCATTCGATGATCCTAGGCTCCTGCCGCCCGTTCCCCCTCCCCTCAGCAGCTCGAGAAGCCTCGAACGTGCGAAAATGCCTAGGATCATCACTGTGCATTCGTGGCTTCTCGGACTGCTGAAGGGAGGGGAATGGAGATAGCTCCTGCCACCCGTTCTTTCAGCATTTCACATGCTCCCTCAGCCATCCTCCCCTGCTTGGACTCACTGTGGGGTAGGAAGGCAGTGCATGCGCAGTGCTGGAAGCTCAGCTTCTGGGCATGCGCAGAAGAAAATTTTTTTAAAAATTAAAAAAAATTTTTTTTAAAAAAATGCGGCAACCGACCGCACCAGTACTGTGATGTCACCAGCAGGCCGCTACCGGTGCTATAGAGTGGACCGCACTGGTAGGAACCCACCACTGTACAATGTTTTTGGTTTTTACTTCTCAGTATAATCTCAGCCTCAGTAAAACACTTACTTCCCCATCTAATACTAAGCAATACTAATTCTTTCCCCCCCCCCCCAAGTTTAGCCAAGTTAGCAAAATGCCGCTCCCTGCTTGTTGGAGTCGATTCATTATTCCTAGCATTAGCATTCTGCCTTGAATTGTGCTATCCAAGGGACAATAGGCTTGGGTGCACCTTGCAGTGTGAAAGAGATTGGAAATGGCTGATTTGTCCAATTCTTAAGGATTTGTCCAATTCCAACTGAGGGACCGAACCAGAGAGTGTCTCTCTCAGACAGGCAAGTTTGGATGGCCGTTCTGAACATTGTTTCTCATCTCTTGCTCTCCTGGGGGGAGGGAGGATTTAGGACAGCTCATTGGGGGACAATTCAAAGTTCAAACCTAAAGCAAGACATGGCCCATTGCAATTCACTTGTCCCTCTCTTGAGTTGTCCCGCATTGAATTGTCCCGTGCCCAGTTGTCCACAGTGAATCGGCCAGGCGAGTTGGCTGGGGCAAGATAGCCAAGGTGAGCCAACCAGGGTGAGTTGAACCATCCCACTCCTTGGGAGGACTGCTGCAATCAATGAGAAGATATGTAATAATGTCTTAAATTCTTAAGATCAGAGGATGCAATTTCGTTGTGCCTTTGATACTGAAAATAAGAAATATATTTTTAAAAAAAAATAACTTTATTTTGAGAGAGGATAAAATACAAAATTACAGCAAAAAGGGGGGAAGGGAATCAAAAGGGGGGAAAGAAAAAAGGGGGGAGGGGGAAAAGGGAGGGACAGGGATAAACAAAAAAATTTAAAAAAAAGATTTCTGACTTTTGCTAGTACAGATACAAATATGTAATCAAGTATTCTCTTACTCAAAGATAAATATAACATAACCAATATCTAAGTTTAACAGCATACTGTATATGATATTTCTACAATCTGTAAATAAGAAATATTTTCTTGAAAAGATACAGAGTTCACGTTCTTGACTAATAATCTCACCTAACAGAGGACTGGGGTATTAGATGAGCTCTGTTGTATGGTTATAGGATGTAAGTTTCTTGAACATCTTGGCTGCGTTATTTTAATGTTATAACCACTGATTGTTTTTCTTTTAATTTGGATTGTTAACATTCTTTTATTTTCTTAATCAGATATGCAGCCATATTAAATAGTTTAATAATTTAAAAAATTCTTCAATTCAATCCCAGTCAAACTTTAACCATTATACTACATATAATTGATCTTGAAGATTACTACTGAAAGAGGATTAGGATAAGAGAATAACAGAGTTGGAAGGGACCTTGGAGGTCTTCTAGTCTAACCCCCTGCTCAAGCAGGAGACCCTATACCATTCTGGACAAATGGCTGCCCAATCTCTTCTTAAAAACCTCCAGTGCTGGAGCATTCACTACTTCTGAAGGCAAGCTATCCCTATTTATAATATTGGAATTGTTGGAATATCTAATATTGGAATTAGAAGAAGCAAATCTCTTCCCTTACCAATAGTCAAAATTCAAAGTCAGATGCCTGGGACAGATCCAACATTCCTTCATTGGCTGTCTTCATCTGAAATAAAGCTATTCGTTCTTGCAGGTGGCATAAAAATGGATAAAGTCATTCAGAGAAATGTCCTCAGGACTAAGACGCAACATGATTTAAGCTCATTCTTTAGAGGAATAGAAGCATGGGAAGGCTGATTCCACAGCTCAGGCAACCATGGATTTACTACATGACCAGAGGCAAAAGTCATATTCATTTTATTAGAAATGTGAAAACTCATTGGCACTAGAAAGCACTGCTGCAAAAGTTCAAGCCTTAAATCAAATGTTACTTCGAATAATGTCATTAAGTGTCAGGGCTGAAATGTTGCAGAGATCTGTTAATCTGAATTATCTACGATTGCCCTGGCAAAGGAGCAGGGGAAAAAGAAAGCATGAACGGCTCAAAAATGGAAAATAGAAACATGGCACTAAACTACCTGTTCTCACATCCTGCATTACAAATCACTCCCAAAATATGTCGCTATATTCCATCTCTGAGCTAGGTTTTGCCTTGTTGAATGCTTGAAGAGGAGACGGGTCAACTCTGACTATTCTAGGTCCCTTGGAAAGAGAATCATGTACTTGCATGATAGAGAAAACTGAAGTAAATGCCATTTGGTAAATATCATATTCTGCCAAGCAAGAGAGTCTCACAGGACACATGAAGAGAGATCCTATATGAGACTTCCAGATGGGAGGAACTTCCATCACATTTGTTTTGGCTAGGCACAGATGTTGATCTTCCAGAAATCTTATAGATCCAGGGTGCACATCAGTGGTGGGATTCAAAAATTTGTATTACTGGTTCTGTGGGCATGGCTTGGTGGGCGTGGCATGGCTTGGTGGGCGTGGCTTGGTGGGCATGGCAGGGGAAGGATACTATAAAATCTCCATTCCCTCCCCACTCCAGGGGAAGGTTACTGCAAAATCCCCATTTCCTCCCGATCAGCTGGGACTCGGGAGGCAGAGAATAGATGGGGGCGGGGGCCAGTCAGAGGTGGTATTTACCGGTTCTCCGAACTACTCGAAATTTCCACTACCGGTTCTCCAGAACTGGTCAGAACCTGCTGAATCCCACCTCTGGTGCACATAGCATGCTGAAGCGCTGAACCAACTGTTTCTTACCATGCCTTGGGTCAGTGGTTTTTCAACATTGGCAATGTTAAGGTCAGAGGACTTCAACTGCCAAAATTGGCAAGCATTTCAGATGCTAGGTATCAACATACCTCCCTCCCCAAACACTGCTCCCCTGAGATTTTCAAAATCTTACTGAAATCTGGTGTTCTTGCTGTAGATCATACAAGAGGATGGCCTTCTTATTTGATTGATTGATTGGTTGATTGATTGGGGAGATAATGCACCCCAATTCTTAGACTCTTAGTAGTGTATAACTGGGTAAAACCAAAGAATAATAACAGAAAAAAAGCCATACACTGAATAAACTCCCCAGCCCCTCCTATAGCCACGAGATTCAGATACATTCAATCCTGGTTAAAAACAGGGTGAGAATTGTGTTGTTTTCACAGCTTTGTGAAATGCCAGGAGGAAAATTGTTGCTCTCCCGGGGGAGAGCCTTCTCTGTGGTGGCCCCGACTCTTTGGAACCAACTACCGCCAGAGATCGGGACCATCCCCACCCTGCTGGCCTTCCGGAAAGCCATCAAGACCTGGCTTTTCCGACAGGCCTGGGGATAAGGACCATCTGGAAGTAATTAACATGGTCTCCCCTTATACGTTGTGATTGATTGAATTGTTTTTAACTTTTATATGTATTTTTCAAACTTGTACTTGATGTTTTTTACTGATTTGTTCTTTTCCTGTTGTAAGCCGCCCAGAGTCCCTCGGGAGTTGGGCGGCATATAAATTTGAACAAATAAATAAATAAATAGCAATAGCAATAGCACTTAGACTTATATACCGCTTCATAGTGCTTTACAGCCCTCTCTAAGCGGTTTACAGAGTTCAGCATATTGCCCCCAACAATCTGGGTCCTCATTTTACCCACCTCGGAAGGATGGAAGGCTGAGTCAACCTTGAGCAGGTGAGATTTGAACAGCTGAACTGCTGAACTGCAGTGCTGCATTTTAACCACTGCGCCACCTCGGCTCTCTATCTCTCTAAATAAATAAAACATCCAGAGGATGTTCCAAAGAGGAAAGGCTACAAGAGAGAAGGCCTGCCAACAGGTCCATATTCCCTTCATCCTACATCAGGCCTGAGGAGAGGGGTGTGCAGCAGGTGCATTGTTCTGGGACCCATGGAACTCAAAGGGAAAATTATTAGTTTTGTTCCAGCACTTAATAATCTTCTGGGCAGCCCTGCCCTACACAGAGACCTTCTCATGTGAGATCTCATGAAATCCCATTCAAAAGCACTAGACTGCTAGCATCCTTGAACGTAATGTTGTAGAGAGAGGACTTTTAAAAAAAATACAGGGGACGTCCTCTTCTCAAATCTGATCTACATCTATACATGAAGAAGAGTCACATATATTGTAACCTTATTGTTGCCAAACTTCCTTTGAGAACTTGAGAACCCCGATAATAATAATAATAATAATAATAATAATAATAATAATAATAATAATAATAATAATAATAATAGTAATAATAATAATAATAATAATAATAATAATAATAATAATAATAATAATAATAATAATAATAATAATAATAATAATAATAATAATAATAATAATAATAATAATAATAACAATAACAACAATAACAACAATAACAACAATAACAACAATAACAACAATAACAACAATAATAACTAATAATAATAATAACAACAACAATAATAATAATAATAATAATAATAATAATAACAACAACAACAACAACAACAACAACAACAACAGAGTTGGAAGGGGCCTTGGAGGTCTTCTAGTCCAACCCCCTACTTAGGCAGGAAACCCTACACTACTTCAGACATATGGTTGTCCAACATCATCTTAAAAACTTCCAGTGTTGGAGCATTCTCAACTTCTGGAGGCAGGCTGTTCCACGGATTAATTGTTCTAACTGTCAGGAAATTTCTCCTTAGTTCTAAGTTGCTTCTCTCCTTGTTTAGTTCCCACCCATTGGTTCTTGTTCTACCCTCAGGTGCTTTGGAGAATAGTTTGACTCCCTCTTCTTTGTGGCAACCCCTGAGATATTGGAACACTGCTATCATGTCTCCCCTAGTCCTTCTTTTCATTAAACTAGACATACCCAGTTCCTGACATACCCAGTTAATTTTTTTATGCCTGTATTATAACCATGCTAGACTCCTCCTTCTCGTCATGCTGCCTTAAAAATAATTCACAAAATGCAATCCATCCCAAAAGGCACTTCCAGATGGTAGCTGGGGCTCCAGCATTGTAAGCATGTAATTCTGCCATACTAATTTTGTTTTGTTTCCAGGCTCAATTTAAAAGAGTACAGACAGCAACACCATAGGAGTAATAAAACTCTCCTTTCTCTGGGGTAATACAATCAGAGACATTAATACCAAAGGCCAATTCTCATTTCATGTGCATGCACTAGATTCGATGCGTGAGGTTGTGCAAGTATAATGGATTGTTTTAACTGCTTCTCTACCTTAAACTATCTGTGCAACAATAAAGTCACAGTGGCCCAATCGAATGATCACTCTGCTAAACAAATAATTTCCTCACACTGTCAAGGTGTGAGGAGTAATGCACTAATGTTGTATTACTATTACTATTAGTCTTCTCATCGTTCCTATCACCCATCTCATCCCACTTATGGCTGAATGACTGTAACTTGTTCCTTGTATCCTTACAATTTATATTAATATGGGTTGTTTCCTGATTGCTTACTTGAACCCTGTGACAATCATTAAGTGTTTACGATTCTTGACAAATGTATCCTTTTATGTACACTAAGAGCATATGCACCAAAGACAAATTCCTTGTGTGTCCAATCACACTTGGCCAATAAAGAATTCTATTCTATTCTATTCTATTCTATTCTATTCTATTCTATTCTATTCTATTCTATTCTATTCTATTCTATTCAAAGCACAGGGAGAACAGCGACATCCAAACATTGCATTCCGATCCTATGATCTCAGCATATATCATGACGTGAAGGTGACTTTCAGGTGTTTCGTGAGCATGGAACTGTAGATCGTGGATTGGGGTACATATTTGCTGGTGGTATCTGCACAGGCTTCATAAATTCAGTCCAAACCATCTGTGACTCAGTTAATCTCTGGCGCTGCTTCCAATTCTTTCCCTGCTTTATCTCTAGATTGAATATTGAATCCAGGAGATGAGGTGCCAAACCTCCCATTTTAAGAGACTGAGACAAATTATTAATAAATGAAGCTCTGCACCTGCCTGTAATGTTCCATCAAGGGTGGAAAAACTGCAGGCCCCATGTGACCCTATCATCCTCCCACTCCCCTAAAACAATAGGGGTCCCGGGTCTCAGAGCTATAATTTGGTGGCCAAATACAGACATTCAGCAATGCCATTACTGATGTTTTCAGTGGGGGGGGGGGGAATCAAGGAAAATAGTTTTATTCAGCCGACACTTGACTCCACACGCTATTTTTTCACCTTCTGCCCAAAATCCAGCTCTTTGTAAAAGGCTGAATGTTTTAGCCTTGTTCTCACTTAATACAGTGGCTGTACTAATAAACTAGTATCCAAAGTTGCAACAAAGGGGCTACAGGAGAGAGGGCTGACAGCAGACCTTGCAGACTTTGGATGCTGGTTTAATAATATAGCCCCTGGATACAGAAATGAAACCAGCCTCTGGGATATATCCTGAATAAATGGAGACTTTGTTGAGCTTTATCCAAAATATCACTGGGCATCATATTGATATCTATCTATCTATCTATCTATCTATCTATCTATCTATCTATCTATCTATCTATCTATCTATCTATCTATCTATCATCTACGTATCATCTATCTATCTATCATCTATCTATCATCTATCTATAGGAGCCGAGGTGGCGCAGTGATTAAATGCAGCTACTGCAGGCTACTCCAGCTGACTGTTAGTTCAGCAGTTCAGCTGTTCAAATCTCACCAGGCTCAAGGTTGACTCAGCCTTCCATCCTTCCGAGGTCGGTAAAATGAGAACCCAGATTGTTGGGGGCAATATGCTGAACTCTGTAAACCGCTTAGAGAGGGCTGTAAAGCACTATGAAGCGGTATATAAGTCTAAGTGCTATTGCTATCTATCTATCATCTATTTTTTCTATCTATTTATCATCTATATCTATCTATCTATCATCTATCTATCATCTTTCTTTCTTTCTTTCTCTTTCTTTCTTTCTTTTTTTTTTCTTTCTATCATATTGATGATACCAAATGCCGAACCCCCATGGCTTCAGGCAAAACAGGAGGGAAGAGAGCATTGAGACCTGAGGCACCCCACAAGTGAGGGGCCATGAGTTTGACCCCTTTCCCCATCAGTCCTAACTGGAACCAGCCGCAAATAAAGTAGGAGAACCACCATAATAGAGCGTCCCCGATTCCCTACAGTTTGTAGTCATTTGTAAGATGCTTTGGCTGCATTTATGGAATTACATTATGTACTTTAAGGTTTGATTGCTCTTCATTTGATTTTAGACCTTACTTGAGCATTTATATTTCATTTCTAGTTTGAGTGTTACTAATTTTGATTAGTGTGAAGATTCATATTCTCTCTTGATTGGTAAGCTGCCTTTGGAATTTCTTGATAAAGATGGAAAGGCAGAATAAAAATATCCTCAACGAGCAAATGGCAATTATATAAACAAAGGGAAAGATTACAGAACTAAGA
The DNA here is from genome assembly GCA_023053685.1 of Diadophis punctatus similis. Classification (NCBI taxonomy): domain Eukaryota; kingdom Metazoa; phylum Chordata; class Lepidosauria; order Squamata; family Dipsadidae; genus Diadophis; species Diadophis punctatus. Next base: position 8,936,729 of record JALIGW010000025.1, on the reverse strand, counting down.
GCAATACAAGATGGCATCATCTTACAATTCCCCAATCATATCAATTATAAAAAAATCTCTACCACACAAAATAATACAGTAGAGACAAGGTAGCAAAAAGAAATTAACCTCTGCTCTTTTTTTTAAACAAAGTTAGTAACTGGGGGGGAAATCATTTAATCCCACTGCAGGGTTATAGCTTGTTTGTCAGACCAAAGGAACATGATTCGGAGGCAAGCGGCCAGAACCTTTGTGTTGAAAGGAAAGTTGCCAGCACCTTTGAACTTGTCAAGCTGGCACAAGGCATCACCACATGAGCGCTGGCAAGGGCAGCTCATGCTGGATTGCATTTCAATGAGAACTCCAAATTGCACAGCAGTTGGTTGACAGTGGAGCAGGCAAACTGAATTACTGGAAAAGAGCAGGTGCAACCTCCAGAGTCTGTCCAAATGATTCTGGATTAGCTTTGATAGTTAAATGAGACAGCTAAGGCCTTACATAAAGATGAATCACCGAGGCAGACAGAACTGGGTCCTTCACAGGCAAATTGATTGTATCGTCTTGCCGGTTATTCCTTTTGCTAGGAGTTGGGTTCTTCTGTTAAGCAAAGAAGATGGATAGGTAAATGATCTTGAATGACTCACAACATTGTTCCTCAATGGTGCTTCATTAAGTCATAAGATATTGGCTTCCTTAAGGCTCTTTCGGTATTTAGTTCAAAGCATTTCTTTGCAGCCTCTTGGCATATTAAAATAACAGAAGCAGTCCTTTGTGCTTAGGGTGAACGATTTTCTTAACAAACCACCGTCACTTGTTAAATAAGCTGTTGTGTTTTTATATTGTTTTTAGACAAAGCACCCAAAGCTGTTCACATCTTTATAGTAGTGGCATTCTTCCCTGGCATGGTGTTCTCATCGTCCCTAGGCAGCATAGTGATAACATGAAAGAAAGAAAAAAGCAAAGGGGAAGGGAACAGGAACAAATGCAGGTATCAATGCTGTCATACTATTTCAGAGTGAAATATCGTCATGACCAAATAGCCTATCCCCAAGAATGACAGCATCCATCATTCTGAGCCATTTTCTTCTCCCTGACATTATCGTTAGAATTTATCTAACACATTTTCTTCAAATTCCAAGCATCACATATTTTATTTTCAGAGTAATATTTACAATTGCCCCTTGAGGCCAGAATCATTACTCTGATTTTATGAGTCAGGGAGAAGGTGCTGCAGCAAATGGGCTACAGCTTTAGAAGGATTTCAACTAAGGAACAAGTTGAGTTCTTCCTCATTCACATGGCTCTATCTGTCTATCTCTAGCTCCATCTATCTCCATCTATATCTATCTATCTATCTATCTATCTATCTATCTATCTATCTATCTATCTATCTATCTATCATCTATCTATCTATCTATCTATCTATCTATCTCTCTATCTATATCTCTATCTCTATCTCTATCTCTATTTCTATTTCTATTTATTTTGTCTATATCTATATCTATTTCTATCCCTCTTTCTTTCTCTCTCCATCTGTCTGTCTGTCTGTCTGCCTGTCTGCCTGTCTGCCTGTCTTTCTATCTAACATACAGACTGATTCAGTCTAAAAAGGCATAGAACTATACATGTGTAAGCAATTTTAATGATCCATATTATTATTATGGATGATAATATTATCCATAATTATGGATAATAATATCCATAATATTATGGATAATATTAAATAATATTATCCATAATATTAATATCCACATAAGAAACATAAGAAACACCACCCAGGTTTCGTCCTGACAACATAATCAGTCTCCGAGTGGACCTGGGAAGGGAGGGGGTATTAATTTTTTCCCCTTTTTACTACATTTATTTTATGTGAATTAGTATAATATATTTAGGGTTTTTTCCTTCGTTGTATAAACAATACTGCATGTTTTGTTGATGGCATTGTGGTGGCATGGTTGTACTTGGTTATTTTAATATAATAATAAAAAATAAAAGCTATAACACTTTAGGATTCCACTGATAGGATTCAGTTGTGATTTGGGTGTTCATTCATTCATGGGTTCTATAATACAAGTAGTTATGCAGCTGAGAAATGTCAGAGCAACTAATGGTGGTGGTGAATAGATTATGAAGTAGAAAAGGAATGGCTGTTATAAATTTACAAAGCAGACTAGAGATGTCCCAAAGGTATTTTTTCAAGAGGCAACTGGACTTTCTAGTTTTTCTTTGAAGACGTTTTGCTTCTCATCCAAGAAGACTCTTCAGCTCTCAGACTAGGGATGGTGTAGACTTTCTAGGAATCTACGGGAGTAGTATAGCGGGAGTGCTATATTTCATTTTGTAATGAAAAATCTTCTTTTGCTGAATGGACTGCACTATATAATATAACCACCATCTAAATATGTAAGATGCAACTAAGTGTAACTACCACATTTTTCGGAGTATAAGATGCACCTTTTTACCCCCCAAAAGAGAGTGAAAACTTGGGTGCGTCTTATACACTGAATGTAGCCCCAATCAGCCACCCCCACCCTTTGGCCTCTACCTCCCAACAATTTACCTCTTTGCAGCAAATAGGACAGAGCCTGAATAGCACAAGGAAATGATTATCTGCCTCCTGACCCACAGCTGAGAGGCTGCAGCCACGTGGTAAAATGAAACTAACTACGGTGGCTGCAAGGAGACAAATTGCTGGGAGATAAACTGCTGGCAATGTTGGACTGCTGAAACTGAAAGGAGGTAAATTAATAACTATAAATGTTTGTAGAGTGTTCAAATTATTAGACTTATTTTTTAAAGACTGCTTTATTATTGTTCTAGACAACTTAACAAAATGAAGAAGCTTTTTAAAATAAATGCTTGCTGTGAAGAAGCCCAGTTCTTTTAAATAGCAGAGAATGTATACTTCCAGAAAGCCACATCAAATTTAAAGATCTGTAAAAGTATAATCTGAAATGTAACAGTATCCTGTTTAGTATTAAGATAAGGCAGCTGAGTTAAACCCTCACTTAGTCATGTTTGGAGTAGATCTATTTAAATAATTGGGAGGAGTTAGTGTGACTACATTTAAGAAAACTTTCTGGCATAATGTACATTTCTCCAATTCTTTGCTATTTCTATGGGTCAGGCACACATGCACAGAAATACACAGCAAATAGTGTATATCATATGTACTGTTTGCTGTTTGGCAAATTGCTGGGAGGCAAAGGCCTTTTTTCCTTGTTTTCCTCCCACAAAACTAAGGTGCGTCTTATACTCCGGTGCGTCTTATACTCCGAAAAATACAGTATGTAACTTGTTGTCTCCAAGGATACTATGCAGGTTAAAATTTTGAAATCACATTATCGTATTGGAAGCTGAGAAAAACAAAGTTCAGTATCGTTTTGCATGATCATTTAAGAATAAGAAGGAACTTGTAATACTTTTACGGTAATAATTTGAGGGACTATAGACTTTAAGGATGACTAGTTTGCAACAAGAATAGATGTTTACTACATATCATGCTACAAGGTATAAATATAAGCTTGAAAACTCCCCTTGCTGCATCATCTTAAGCAGTAGGCCTTGACATCTGTCAATAAACAGTAGCAGCTCCACTTATCCTGTTGTCTTAATTTCTTTCTAGTTTTCTCTTAACTTCTGCAAGTATTTGCACATGATTTTGAACGTCACACTTTGCACTTTACACATCGGGTCCATATGATCTTGCATCTCACTTTGAGTGGCTGGAAAAACGGAGATATGAAAAAAGGAGGGGAAATGATATATGCAGATTTACATAATTTGCTTAATTGCGCATGTTACCTATTCATTTGGCAGAATTTCATCCAAAGGAGTGAGCCTACAGATTTTTCAACACGGTTCCAGCATCCAAACAGAATCATTGTGCAACTATTATTTTTAAGAATGAATGATTGAGCATCTCTCTGCTTTTCTGAATTTCAATTGAGCTCAGTAGAAAAAAATATGACCACTGATTGAAAAGAAGAAGAAAAAAGCGCAGCAAGTCTTTTTTCCAAGACTTGAAACAAAAGCAAATACAATTATGCAGTTTTGAGTGAAAGTGCTAAAGTTGAAACATAACAAATTAATGTATGGTGAACCAGAGTATGCAGAAATTAGGATAGATACATAGGACCATGAAGCATAGCTTCCAACTCATCATCACAGCTCCACATATATTCACACCTACCACCTATTTCAAATTTCCAAGCCTTTTACATTTCTCAAAATGCATCCCTGCAGGACAATCTTTGTGTAAGGTATTATTACTTCTTTCATTCTCTTAAGGAGACTGCAATTGAATACATGGTGTCTGGCAATAAACCATATAGAATCGAGACAGAGTGGGTTTGCAATGCCAACGTTTTAGTGAGACTGAGCTGCCAACTGATCATTTACAGGTAGTCCTTGACTTATGACCGCAACTGAGCCCAAAATTTCTGTTGCTAACATTTTACATTTGTTAAGTGAGTTTTGCCCATTTTACGATCTTTCTTGCCCCAGTTGTTAAGTGAATCACTGCAATAATCAAATTAGCAATGCAGTTGTTAAGTGAATCTGGCTTCCCCATTGACTTTGCTTGTCAGAAGGTCACAAAAGGGGATCACATGACCCCACCCGGGACACTGCAACCGTCATAAACACATGCCAGTTGAAAAGTGTCTGAATTTTGATCATGTGACCATGAAGAGACTGCAGCAGTCGTAAGTGTGAAAAATGATCAGAAGTCACTTTTTTCAGTGCCATTATAATTTCAAAAAGTCACTAAGCAAATGACTGTAAGTCAAGGACTAACAGTATATATATATATAGCACTTTTCTTATATACCGCTTCATAGTGCTTTACAGCACTCTCTAAGCGGTTTACAGAGTTCAGCATATTGCCCCCAACAATCTGGGTCCTCATTTTACCGACCTCGGAAGGATGGAAGACTGAGTCAACCTTGAGCCTAGTGAGATTTGAACAGCTGAACTGTTGAACTACCAGTCAGCCTTCAATGGCTGCATTTAACCACTGCACCACTTCAGCTCTTATACTGCTACATGGAACTTACCACTGCACTTCTTCTAGATTCTTTCACCTGCAATTGAGAAGTTTGTTAACTGTATCACACTGGATTCAATTTTAGGGGACAATTGGCACAAGGTAGGGCATGCCTGGCTTGCTCTGTAGGCCAGTGGGATAAATCAACTGCTAATTCTTTGCTTTAGAGTCATACAATAAACAGACAGGACACGTTTTGAAAATGATACCGAAGAAGTGAATTGGATTTTATCTGAGCACAGCTCCTCTCTCCTGCTCATTAGAGCAGCGTCTCCTTTTCTTTGGGTTCTGTGGAAGTCGCAGCCACTTGAATGCATCGACTTAGGAAAGAAGCTGCATGTCATAAATGTGGCTCTTAATATGGCTGCATCAGGGGTGGGTTCCTACCGGTGCAGTCCAGTACGCCGTTCCGGTAGGGACCCGCCAATTGCGCAATTTGCGTGCAACGGCTCCGGTGCCGTCTTCGCTGGTCTGTCGCGCGGCACCATCTTTTTTCTGGAATTTTTGGGCTTTTTTTGCTTCTTGCGCATGCGCGGAAGCAAAATCTCACGAGGGGATGCGTGCGTGTAGCGAGTGTGCACACAAGCAAAATGAGATGATGCACGCGCAGCGCACCGGTAGGCAGGTAAGAGGAATCCGCCCCTGGGGTGCATCGCTTGGGAGCTCATGCAGCTCTTGACAGTCTGAAAAAAGATGCACCTGCTTTAATGATATAATTTTGGGAGATGCGCAGGCATCTAAATGATACTCTTAAAGCCACTGCATCTTTTTTTTTTAAGTTCTGCAGACACCTGAAAAAAACCTAGGCTGCTTTAATGAACACCAGAGAGGTTAGAATGGTCGTGAAAGTGTCAAACGCTATTTCCAAGTCATTTCTTAAATATGCTCAGCCCTAATAAACACTTCATTTCAGTAGGGTTTTGGTAACTGTAAAAAAATAACAATAACTCATTGCTTGGTCAAACAATTTGGTCAATGGAAAGGCTAGCCATTTAGAAGTTCCTTGACTTTTAATGTTCATTCAGAGAAGTAGCTTTTTCAGTGGATGTTACTGGATGTTGTAGAGGGCAGAGGGAATGGCCTTGAGGTGACTTGAGAAAACATCTCAGACAAGTCCCTCCCTAGTTAATGAGAACTAGGGAGGGACTTGTCTGAGATGTTTTCTCAGAAAATGAAGGAGGGAAAAGCACATTCAGATTTGCAAGATGCTGTTGCAGTAAAAGTAGTCCCTCCTGACCTACTGAATATGGCATTTGCCTCTTAGCCTGGTCTAATTTTTGGACTGACATTTGTAAAATAGGCATGCAAGAAAATAATTGTGCAACTGATGTGCAGGAAAGTGATGCACACCACCAGTGCCTCTGCATATTTTGAAAGTTCCTTTTTTCACTTTAACTCCTCAGAATAGGAATGTGGCTCCTGAAGCCTTTTCAAACATTGTGTTGTAATATATATATATATATATATATATATATATATATATATATATATATATATATATATATATATATATATATATATATATATATATATATATATATATATATATATATATATATATATATATATATATATATATATATATATATATATATATATATAGTCTCAATATAAACATAATGTGGTATATCTCAAGGAATCAATATTTGCAGGTTGTGTTTAAAGGTTGAATCTACTGAAAGAGTATCCTTTTAGGGATGGAACATGTGTTTGTCCTGAAGATGAAGAGAAGGGCAAAAATAAAATGTGTGTATTTATTTTATTTTATTTTATTTATTTATGTGTGGTGTGAGGCTAATGGCAATCAGCATGTCCTCTTTCAGATTCTGAAATATCAGCAGAAAGAAGGAAACGTCTTCTTTCCATATTGAGAGGATGAAAATAAGTGACAAGTTACCCTTTGTAAATTATTAAATGTTAAGGCTTCGTAATGTACACGAACACAGCGTGCTTTGTCGCTGCACTTTGAAAGGAAAGGAACACCTTTTAGGCAAATATATGCATATTTTATATCCCAGGCTACATCAGTACCTTTCTCAAGCTGTTGAACCATTTTATACTTTATTATCATTTTTCAAGGACCGGAGTACTAATTTAGGCTATGCATTTTGCTGTGGAGAGAGAGAGAGAGAGAGAGAGAGAGAGAGAGAGAGAGAGAGAGAGAGAGAGAGAGAGAGAGAGAGCTCAGTGGAAACTTGTGGTTTTGCTGCCATCTTGTGGCACCAAATCTCACAATGAAATACCTCAATTATTTTGCACACTGCTGCGATTTTACTATTCTTTGAAATGCAATGGATAAATCTTAGCTTTTTGCTGCAGGACCCCATGCTGCAAAGCCCAGCAGATGAAGCCGAGAGACTTCTCCCCAAGGGCAACCAAAGGCAGAGTATTTATTTTTCTCATCTCTTGAGAATCAATAGATTCTTCCGGATGGTTAAATATAAATAAGCAGAAAGGAGCCTTTCCCCCTTCAGCACAGATATGTCGTCTAGTCCCCTACTTCTCCCCATTGCTTTAATTTTATACGGTATTTGATGGAAAAAAGATATTTACCCTTCGGATGTTCTACCTCATACATTATAATGTAGATTATTTGGTCAGGCTTTTCATTTAAAGTGTTAATACCACTTTATAATGCCTTGGTAAGGCCACACTTGGAATACTGCATTCAGTTTTGGTCGCCAAGATGCAAAAAAGATGTTGAGACTCTAGAAAGAGTGCAGAAAAGAGCAACAAAGATGATTAGGGGACTGGAGGCTAAAACATATGAAGAACGGTTGCAGGAACTGGGTATGTCTAGTTTAATGAAAAGAAGGACCAGGGGAGACATGATAGCAGTGTTCCAATATCTCAGGGGTTGACACAAAGAAGAGGGAGTCAAACTATTCTCCAAAGCACCTGAGGGTAGAACAAAATGCAATGGGAAACTAAACAAGGAGAGAAGCAACTTAGAACTAAGGAGAAATTTCCTGACAGTTAGAACAATTAATCAGTGGAACAGCTTGCCTCCAGAAGTTGAGAATGCTCCAATGCTGGAAGTTTTTAAGAAGATGTTGGATAACCATTTGTCTGAAGTGGTGTAGGGTTTCCTGCCTAAGCAGGGAGTTGGACTAGAAGACCTCCAAGGTCCCTTCCAACTCTGTTATTCTATTCTATTCTGTTTTTGACAATCACAAGTGTTGCAGCATCCCCATTAGTCATGTGATCAAAATTCAGATGCTTGGCAACTGACTCATATTTAATATCCCGGGGTCATGTGATCACCTTTTGCGACCTTCTGACAAACAAAGCCAATGGGGAAGCCAGAGTCACTTAATAACCGTGTTTCTTAACTTAACAGCTGCAGTGACTCACTTAACAATAGAGACAAGAAAGGTTGTAAAACAGAGCAAAATTTACTTAACAAATGTTTCCCTTAACAACAGAAATGTTGGGCTCAATTGTGGTCATAAGTCAAGGAGTAGCTGTACATGACCATTCAGCTACAGCCCTTGATCTAGAGAGGGCACTCTAGGTCAAATAGTGTGTTAAAGAAACAGCCACACTTAAAGAATAGAGGTGCTTTTTCAGCAAAATATCTGCCTTAGTAGGTTACATCAACAGCATGGAGCCTTTTCAGTGATAACTCGGGCTAATTTGAAACTAGATTAGGTTGTGTTTTTTTTTTCTTCAGTGGATATAACATTTATTACAACATGCATAAATACACCCCTCCCTCCCACTGAGCTGTTTCCTCCCTGCTTGCAGGCTCATTGTGTAGTTCAGTGCATCTCGAGCATGAAACACGAATATGTTCTTTCTTCCAACAATCGCAAAGCACAGAGAGGTAGGAGCTTGGAAACGTTCCCAGTTAAAAAAAAGTGAAGAAGATAAGAAAACTGCAGATTTGATGGGGTTCGTTTAAAGTTGCAGAATTTAAATTTCACTGATGAAGGAAGGCTAAGAAGGATTAATATAAAAAGCTGTGTAGCTCCAAGAGTTACAAAAAAAAAAAAAAAACCCTTCCGCAGCATCAGACTTCCCATTCAGATTTCAGCTCATTTAATTACACCAACCCCATCTTTCTCCGCACTGGAGTCACCAAATATTTACTAGCCTGCAGAATTCCTCCGAATGTTGCCAACTAAATGAAATTATTAGCATACCAAAAGAAGGAAGTGACTACATATATGGGAGCAATCATATTATCTATAACATAATGGATTTATTTGAGTTGTGATTGGACAGTCTTCTGTATACCCAAAAGTGCCATCCCAGGAGGCAACTTTTTTCTTTGAAGGTGTTTCTCTTCTCGTCCTAGAAGCTTCTTCAGCTCTGACTGGATGGTGGGGAATGCAAGGATTTATATTCCTTGCAGACAGCTGGTCATTTGCATTCTTTTAGAGAGTCATTGAGACCACTTGGAGGTTTATCTGTGCCCTCAGGGTCACCTGAGTAGTGCAAATGGTTCCTGTAGTCTGCAATTTTTCTGGAACTCTGTTCATACTCCCACACCATTCGAAGGGTGTTCATCCCAAAGTGTGCAGCTAAAAGTCTATGGAGATTCTCAGTCATTTAGGTCATGGTTGTCCCAAAGGTGCGCTCTCAGGAAGCAACTGTTTTTTCTTTGTTTTTTCTTTGAAGATGTCAAAGTGCCTCAATGACTCTCTAAAAGGATGCAAATGACCAGCTGTCTGCAAGGAATGTAAATCCTTCCATTCCCCACCATCCAGTCAGAGCTGAAGAAGCTTCTTGGATGAGAAGCGAAACGTCTTCAAATAAAAAACCAAGAAAGTCCAGTTGCCTCCTTTGGGACCACCATGACCTGGATGACTGAGAATCTCCATAGAGTTTTAGTCTTCTGTACAGTTTTCTTAGCAGCAATACAAAACTAGTGTGCCACTGTTTTCTTCCAAGATGAAGTTGACATACCTAGAACTTCCTCATAGCATTCCATCTAAGCAGGTCCAACTCTCTTTAGCTTTTAAGATCACTCAAGATTGGCTAGTGCAGGGGTAGGCAAAGTTTAACAGATTAACAGTGTTGGAAGGGACCTTGCAGGTCATCTAGTCCAACCCCCTGCCCAAGCAGGAGACCCTATATCTGCCTCTACCTAGGATCGAACTCACAACCTCCTGATTGTGAGGCAAGAGCTCTGGCTCTTCTATGACTCGTGGACTTCAACTCCCAGAATTTCTGAGCCAATCATGCTAGCTTAGGAATTCTGGGAGTTGAAGTCCACGAGTCATAGAAGAGCCAACTTTGCCTACCCCTGGGCTAGTGCAACAATCACCTGGGATCATATTAACAAAAGTGAATCCATGATTATAGACTGCTTTTAAATCAAATGTAAGTTTACCTATAGCTTTGTCCTGCCCTAGGTTTTTTTTTGTTTGTTTGTTTCTTTTAGAATTGGACCCCTGGAGAAGTGCAGACACAATCCTAAAAAAAAATATGAACTACAGATTTATTGCATGTACGTCTTGCTTTCTGTCCAAGAGTTCAGCTTGATTAATATGGCTTCCTTTCTAATACGAAGAAATCATGATGAAAAATAAGAGCTGAGCCAAAATCATCTACTGAGGTTCGTGGGCAACTTAATTGTGATGGCACAAGATATGGATGAGATATTTTAAAATAAATTGTATCTTCATCAGATCGGTAAAGTACCAGTATGGCTCCCCACTCAGATGCGCATGTGAATCTAATTTATGCAGCTGCTTAGGTTCCCCTTGAGATCTATCAAGACACCCACACCCCTTACACAGTTTGCTGCCCAGTATGGAACCCCCAACTGAGTCATTTTTTTCCTATTCAAATGTAGGGCATTGTATTTGTTCCTATTGAGACTGTTTTCCCTAGTTTTTGCTCATTGTTCAAGCTGGTTCACATCCTCCTGAATCTTGACACTAATAAATAAACCCATGCTGACTCCTTCTGAGCAATTCATTCTTTTCTAAATAGTCATGAAGTGGTTGCTTAATCAGTCCCCAGGGAGTAGGGTGGCATATAAGAACAGCAAATAAATAAATAAATAAATAAATAAATAAATAAATAAATAAATAAATAAATAAATAAATAAATAAATAAATAAACAAACAAACAAACAAACAAACAAACAAACAAACAAACAAACAAACAAACAAACAAATAAATAGCTCCAGAATAGCAGCATCAGGCTGACCTGTCTGTAGTTGTCTGGACATTCTTTTCTGTTCCTTTCTGAAGATCCTTGCTCTTCTCCAAATTCTCCAGCACCATGCCTGTCAAAAATAAAAAAAGGAACTTTAAGTTGACATATGTATTATGTAGGATTTTCAAATAATCTGGTGCTGAAAATTTAAACTTATTTATGGTAACTATCTCTTTATTTGCCTTGTTGCCACTTTCCCCTTTGTCAATATCTTGGTTCCCTTGGAACACGGATCCCCTTTGTGGAGAAGGAGGAAGACAAGGATGAGTTGAGTCCTCTTGCCATCACCTGTTACTATCCACCATCTTCTCCTAGTGGCAGGCCCATCTTTTCTGTTTCTTCCTTTTATTACTGACATAGAAGAAGTCCATTTCTTCAAACTTCCATTGTGAGGACAACTGCAGGGTGGTTATTGCCGTCTATTGGGGTTGCAATTGTGGTGGATTCCTACATTGAACAGGAGGTTGGCATAGGTCAGTGATGGCGAACCTTTTTTCCCTCGGGTGCCGAAAGTGCATGCACTTGGACTATCGCGCGTGCATGCATGCCCACACCCATAATTTAATGCCCCTCTGCCCCCCTCTGCATGCAAACGCAAACCCCCCTATGCTGCCCCGTCCCCACGCATGTGTGCACGACCCCCCCTCCCCCATTTCCCGACTTCAGGTGGGCCCGGTAGGCCTGTTTTTCGCTCTCCCCAGATTCCAGAGGCTTTCTTGGAGCCTGGGGAAACAGCCTTTCCACCCATTCAGAGGTTGAAAACTCCCTCCCAGAGCCTCCATGCAAGCCAAAAATCAGCTGGCCGGCGCGCTGGAGCTGAGCTAGGGCAATGGCTCGCGTGCCAGCAGATATGGCTCCACGTGCCACCTGTGGCACACGTGCCATAGGTTCACCATCACGGGCATAGGTGATCTCTTAAGATCTCTTCCAATCCTTCATTCTGGGACTTTCAATGGTAGCTCAATTATTATAGTCACCTGGCTTGAAACCACAAAGATAGATAGATAGATAGATAGATAGATAGATAGATAGATAGATAGATAGATAGATAGATAGATAGATAGATAGATAGATAGATAGATAGATCGATCGATCGATCGATCGATCGATCGATCGATCGATCGATAGATAGATAGATAGATAGATAGATAGATAGATAGATAGATAGATAGATAGATAGATAGATAGATAGATCTATATCTATTTTCATTTATCAGCAAAAAATGCTACATCTATATAATCTATATCAGGGGCGGGTTCCTAATTTTTTTACTGCCACTCTGTGGGCGTGGCTTATTTTGTGGGAATGGTTTGCCAGCCATGTGACTGGGTGGGCGTGGCTTCTCAGACTGCTGAAGGGAGGGGAACTGAGATAGCTCCTGCCGCCCGTTTTTTCAGCGTCTCACGCGCTCCCTCAGCCATCCTCCCTTGCTTGGACTCACTGTGGGGTAGGAAGGCAGCGCATGAGCAGTGCTGGAAACTTGGCTTCTGGGCATGCGCAGAAGAAATTTTTTTAAAAAATTTAAAAAAAAATTTTTAAAAAAAATGGCGGCGCCCAGGCACCGGCAACCGACCGCACCGGTACTGTGATGTCACCAGCGGGCCGCTACCAGTGCTATGGAGTGGACCGCACTGGTAGGAACCCACCACTGATCTATATCTATATCTATATCTATATCTGTATCTATATCTATATATATAATTATCTATCTATCTATCTATCTATCTATCTATCTATCTATCTATCTATCGAGAGGGGGGTGAACAACACACCAGAGGCCGGGTGGGACAAGAGGTGGCTGGAGAGAGGGGGAGGCAGGGAAGGGCTGGGCATGGCAAACGATTTAACAGCCAGTTCTCTGCCCTAATGACCGGCTGGGTAGGCATGGCTGGGGGGGTCATGTGACTGCAGGAGAGGGGTAGCAAGTGACAAATCCAGTGTCACACTGATTCAGCCCACACAAGTTCCATCCCTTTTGTACATGTCATCACATGCATAAAAAAAGGAGTGGAGTTGGCATTGTGATAACACAATTAAGCTTCCTCTGATGGAAGCTTAAGTCCAACACATTTGGGAGTGTTATGTTAGAGAAGATGGTGAGAAATAAAAGTGGGGCACTTTTATAGCACTTTCACAAAAGATGTTTGTATTTGGATGTTTGGAAATTCTGAGAGATTTTTTAAAATTAACTTTAGTATAATAGATACCAAGTAGCCAAACTTGGCACCCATCAGTCTTTCATTGTCTTTTTTTACCATTGTTCAATGCTACCCTATCATCTTATGCTGTGGTGGAGCTACAATAAGTCCAATTAGCACAATGCAGTGTATCAATATGGTATCATTCAGTAGTGGGTTCTAAAACCCTTTGTTACCGGTTCGCACGCACGCTTCTGCGCATGCGCAGAAGTGTCCTGGGCAGGTGGGCAGAGCCTCCCACTGCCAGGTCTACCGGTTCGCAGAACCGGGCCGAACCAGAAGCAACCCACCGCTGGTATCATTCCCAGGGCACTTATGGTTTTAACAATGACAGTGAAAGAGGTTGGTCTGCATTAAAATAACCCAGTTGTGAGAAAGCCAAAGTAAAATCAAAACAGTCTTTTGTCATCTCAAAAGCTGGAAAGGCTACTAAAAACTCAATGTTTTCTGAACTATGGCCATTTTATCCTACACACCAGTGATGGAAAGAGAGAGGGTGTGTGTGTTTTTTTGGCTCCAGCCCCATATATATTTACCTACAGATATTCAACATTTATGGTGATTGACTTAACCTGAAGTAGAATAGGAACTAGCACATTTGCAGGCAACAGCAAAGAACCAGGTCTGGCTCCATAAGATAACAGCAAAGTTTTCCTTTAGGACACCATATAAATTACAGGTTGTCATTTGCAAGGTCACTGAAAATTAAATGTTTCGGAGAGAGGGAGGGAGGGAGGGAGGGAGGGAGGGAGGGAGGGAGGGAGGGAGGAAGGAAGGAAGGAAGGAAGGAAGGAAGGAAGGAAGGAAGGAAGGAAGGAAGGAAGGAAGGAAGGAAGGAAGGAAGGAAGGAAGGAAGGACCTTCATGGACGGGAATTGTTTAGAAACCAAGAGAACGGCTTCAGTTTTTCCTGTATCAAAACTCTGATCCTCACAATATTGTTACATGGGAGATGGAGTAGATTTCCCGCAGGCTGCTCTTTCTCCTTCAGCTCCCATGATCCCCAGCCAGCTGATATTATAAAGATTTGGAGCAACATAGCTAAAAAGCACCACACTGGGAAGTCCGGGATACACACTAACAAATATACATAGCAGATGACTCTCACCATGAAACTGGAACAAGGCAGCTTCTACAATGGGAAGCAGCCTCTATACCTCAAAGAATTTGAACATGGCAATACTATTTGCAGTTCCCCCTTTCCTCGTTGTGTAAAATAGTCACAATTAAAATTGCTGCTCTGCTCACAAGGGAGTCGTAGCTCAAACGTTTATGTTTCAGTTCCTTGAGCATTCCAGTTAAAAGGAATTCTTTTTTTAAAAAAAAATAATCTTTATTGAATTTTTTAGTTAAAAACAACGTTTAAACAAGACATACAAAAATACATAAATACATACAATACAAACAAACATGGTAAAAGATAATCACTTATCTTATCTTAGCTATTTCATTTCCTAATATATTTACACTTCACAATATTACTATTTTAATTTAAACAATCACTATTATTTATCCAGTTCTATATTCAATGGATTGAGTCTCCTATTATATATTTGACATCTATTTCTTTCATTTTAATTATATGAACCTCTAATTGTTTACATAGGTCGTGAGAGTAAGAACATTTACAGTTTGTTTATAGTTCACCTTTTATAACCAAATTTGAAGTTTTAAAGAATCCTTGATAATAAGTTTGGAAAAGATAGAAGAGCTGAGGAGTACCTGAGCAGCATCCCAACCAGAAATGGCTTCAGCGTCTGGCATCCTAGACCAGAGGTGGGGAAGCCAGCATGGCTGGCTCAGGAATTCTGGGAGTTGAAGTCCACAAGTCATAAAAGGGCCATAGTTCCCCATAGTTCCTAGGCCAGTGATGGCGAACCTATGGCACGCGTGCCACAAGTGGCACGCGGAGCCATATGTGAGGGCACGCGAGGCGTTGCACTATGTCAGCTCCAGTGTGCATGTGCAAGCTGGCCAGCTGATTTTTGGCCTTCTTTTCAGCTATTTTCACTCTCCCCAGGCTTCAGGAAAGCCTCCTGAAGCCTGGGGATGGTGAAAAACAGCCCAACGAGCCAACCGGAAGCTTCAGTGAGGCCTGTGCGCATGTGCGGGGGAGGGCATTGCATTATGGATGTGGGCACACGCGCACACACAATAGCGCACGCGCGCACCTTTTTGGCACCCGAGCCAAAAAAGGTTCGCCATCACTGTCCTAGGCCAATACCCAAGGCTCAGAAAGAACTATTCTCCTCTCCCAGCAGAGGTGGTATTCAGCCGGTTCGGACCGGTTCAGGCGAACTGATAGTGGCGACCTGCGGGTGGGCCAGGCCCCTCCCACCCATCCTGGCTCTATGTCATCCTATTTAGGCACATTTTCAAGCCGTGCGCATGCACGCAAGCTGCATGTGTGAGCAAAGCACATGCACGGAAGGACATGCGCATGCACAGAGGCGGCGCATGCGAGCGAAGACAGCTCACATTTGTGAACCGATAGGGAAAGTAAGTGACTACCACCCCTGTCTCCCAGAGGTGGTTGTGTGGGTTGGAGCTCATCAGATGTAGAACATCTCTCAGCCAATTTCTTTTTCTTCCTCATTCTCACGTTGCTTTTCAATTTTTCTCAAATTTCTTTTGATGATCTTTGGGAGCTTTCTGGCTGCACATTGGCAACTTGCATTTTCTGCTTTTTTATTATTATTTTTTAAACCCTCTGATGGGAGAAATTTCCCCGTGGCATCTACCCATGGCATTTAAAAGAAGCATGGGAACAGTGACTATCATGGAAGACGGTCTTAGTTCTCAGCCCCCTTGTAAGTGTCCAAATACTGCAATTCATCCAAAATAATTTCTAACATTTTTTTTAGAGAGAGGGGGGGGGAGAGAGAGAGAGAGAGATGTTTCTTTTCCATCAAATTGAATGAGAATGTTTGGTAACAATACTGAAGAAACGCTTGGCCTGGCTGAGCTGCTACTTCCACAGCTACAGTAGAATCATTCCACAGAATTGAAGAGACTTCCGATCACTCTGATAAAGTGTTTTTCCAGCAAGAGAACAACATTGTTCTTTTTGTGTTGCACAGCAAGAGTCATTGTAGGAGAGGGCAACACTGACATCAATTCTCTCTCTTTCTCTCTCTCTCTCTCTCTCTCTCTCTCTCTCTCTCTCTCTCTCGCTCTCTCGCTCTCTCGCTCTCTCGCTCTCTCGCTCTCTCGCTCTCTCGCTCTCTCGCTCTCGCTCTCGCTCTCGCTCTCGCTCTCGCTCTCCATCTAGAAACTGACCCTGTTCTCTGCATTTCTGCCCTTCCTGCAAACAGCAGCATTCTGAAGGAGTCAAAAAGACAAATTCATACGAAAGTCACAGGAAACTGATCAAAGTCCTATTCCATTGTCTGTGCTTGGGACACCGATGCATCTGCAAAAGATGCAGGAGTCTGATCACATTTCCACAATCACCGTCCTGATTTATTTATTTATTTTTGCACTCTTTCTGGCACTCTTTGGCCTGCAAAGAAGTTAGGGAAGGTTGCCTCTCTGAGTGGGAAGGGGAGGGGAGGGGAAGGGAGAGAAGGGAAAGGCCTGCTGAACTATTCTTTTCTGTAATTCCCCCACTCAAAATTGTCCTTTCACAGTTTTCTCATCCACGGTAAAGAGAGAGGGTCTCTCTTCAACTCTATTCAGCTGGGGGGAGAATAACAACTGGGGGGGGGAGAATTAAACAATCCATCCCTTCTTCTCCTTCCACCTGCAGCTTCTGAGACGCTA
Source organism: Diadophis punctatus similis (assembly GCA_023053685.1). NCBI lineage: Eukaryota > Metazoa > Chordata > Lepidosauria > Squamata > Dipsadidae > Diadophis > Diadophis punctatus. Next base: position 8,919,571 of record JALIGW010000025.1, on the reverse strand, counting down.
CTGTTCAAACAAAAACACAGCCCAACATGAGGTTCCTCATACACTCTTGAGCAATCTCAGCCTTTGGAAAGTGCTGCCAACGTATACAGACCATAATGAGCCAGATAGATCTCAACATCAGGCAGGTTCCTAGGAAACGGGATCAGTCTGGATCAATATCTTGAGGAAGGATCAAACAAGTCAAGACAGTGATCATGAGAGTGATGCCCCACCCCTTTTAGTCTGCGTGAAAAACACCTTATTGGAAAAGGCAACCGGTAGATGGGCTAAATTTTGTATTGTGTTGGAGGAGTAAAAAATGTTCAGTCAACCCACGTTTCTGGTTAAAGACTGCATGAGGACCCAAATTATTGGGGGCAAAATGCTGACATTGGTAAACCACTCAGAGAGTGCTGTAAAGTATACAAGTGCTATTGCTATTTAAAGTAGCAGTGGTCAACTAAATTGATAATAACAAAGTAACTGATTATGAGGAAATCAGAGACACTAAATTGTGAGTTTCATCAGTAGGGAAGTATAATAAAGAAATGAATTCCAAAATTTCCAGGATGCAAACCAACCAGAAACTTTTTATAGTCCAACCTCCCCCTTTTTTATCAGCTTAATGGCTCAATTCCTTAAAGGCATTCTTGGAAGGAAGATGGCGGTGACACAAGAACTCTGGTCCAGTTTGCCCTTCCCCGTTATACATTCTTCTTTCCCCTTCTCTCCTCTCTTTTCTTTTCCCTTCTAAAAACTAGGAACAGTTTTGGGTTGTTGTTCTTCATTTGAGGATCCCCCCACTCACTCACTCAACCCATCCAAACCAAGCAAATGTTGGGATTTGCCTGATTTGAGAATCCCCAAATCAGAGGTGGGTTCCTGCCGGAGCTGCCCAGTACGCAGCTCTGGTAGGGAGCGGCGGATTTCTCTCTGCCGGTCCACCCGGCGTGTCGCCATTTTTTTCCGGTGATTTTCAGGCGATTTTGCTTCTGCGCATGCGCGGAAGCAAAATCGTGCCAAAATCTTGTGAGGGGACGCGCGCGTGTGTGAGATTTCGGCGAGATTTTGCCTCCGCGCATGTGCGGAAGCAAAACCGCACCGAAATCTCGTGCGCATCCCCTCGTGAGATTTCAGCATGATTTTGCTTCCGCGCATGAGCAGAAGCAAAATCGCACAAGGGGGCGAGCTCGCATAGCGAGCGCGCGCACCCCCGAAGCATGGAGATGTGCGTGCATGGCTCCGGCAGCGAGGTAAGTGAGCAACCCACCCCTGCCCCAAATGGCATAATGGTGGATCTTATCATGGATAGGAAGGAAGAGAAAGCAGACAATTTTTAAGAGCATCGGATCATGAGAACACTTTGAATATCATAGCATAATAGAACTTAAATTAATGTGCTTAATGCCCCAGGAGATTTGATCCTGTTAAAATGCAAGATTTTCACAAGTGACTGAGCAATAGTGGCTAATGTACTCAGAATAAAATATTGGCATATTATTCTCCAAGAATTAACAATTTGGGGTGTAAAATCATTAAGGCATATAAGATACATCAGACAAGTTAACAGCAAAAGAGTGCAATTAAATATGTCAGTGCAACTGTGGAAGAAAGGAGAAACAAGGAAAAATAAAACCCTGAATAGAATCATCTGCCTCAACTACCGGCTTGGTTTACAGTTCAAATCCTTCACTATTGCACGCATTGTCTGTGAGATTAATATTTAGTCCCTGTCGCTTCCATTCCATTTTTGACAATGTTTCGCACATCATTGACAAGGCAATCTTTGCCAAGTTGCAAGAAGCGGAACTGATGAAAGACTTAGGACTGTAGTGCCACTATTTAAACAGGACCAAATGGATCAGAAAAGGGCTCTCTTGCTATTCTTGATTCAGACAACCAACCTGTTCCATCAATGGATCCCTCAAGCATAACCTCTGGTGCAGAGGTGGGTTCCTCCCGGTTCGGACCGGTTCTATAGAACCAGTAGTAACTTGGCGGCCTGGGTCGCTGGAACCGGCAGCGACCCAGGCCTGCCACGCCCCCGAGTCGGTTCTCTCGACGGCACCATAGGTGGTGCCATCTTGTTTTTTGCTTCTGTACATGCGCAGAAGCTTTGTTTTAGCACTGCGCATGCACGAAGCATGCGTGCCCCCACGTGGCGCATCACTGAGCAAATCAGCAGTGAAGAAAACCAGAACCCACCCCTGCCCTGGTGGAACCTGGAGCTCCTCACCTACCAGCTGCCAACAGCCCAGCATCAGGATACACCCCAGTGAAAGCCAATGATGCTCTCAGGAGCATCTTTTTCAACCATGTTTAATACTTAGGGATAGCCAACCAGCCATGCCTGTTGTCAACTCTGTTGACACCTGTCAACAAAAACCCTGACACCTGTAATTCTAGGTGTGTTCTTTTATCACTTTTAATATCAGTAGGCATCCTTTTCTGCAATCAAATACAAGTAGTCCTTGAGTTACAACAGTTCATTTAGTGAAGTGCAGTGTTGCCAAAGGAATTTGGTTCATCAATCTGTGAGAAAACATGGGAAGGTAGCATTTGAATAGGCTGAGACTTCATGTTGGGCACAGTGTTTGGCCAAAAAGGGAAAAGTTCATATGCTGTTGCTGCAGGGGTGAAATGCTCCTGGTTCACTCATGCCTGTCGGTCGTCGGAGAGCCGGTCACGAAGGCAGCACGAGGCTCCGCCCACCTGCCCGGACAGTGCCATTTGGGTTCTTTTACCCTCTGCACATGCACAGAATGCTTTGCACATGTTCAGAGGGTAAAAGAACCCAAATGGCGGCGTCTGGGCAGGTGGGCGGAGCCTCACGCTGCCTTCGCGACCGGCTCTCCGACGACCGACAGACACGAGCAAACCGGGAGCATTTCACCCCTGTGTTGTTGTCTGACAGCCAACCAGTTATACTCAAGCTTGTCTTCCCTCCAAGAAATGCTGTACTTATTTACTTTTCCATTACAGGTGGTCCTTGACTTACAACAGTTCATTTAGTGACCATTCAAACTTACAGCAGCGCTGAAAAAAGTGAGTTATGACCGTTTCTTCATACTTATGACCACTGCCGCATCCCCATGGTCACGTGATCAAAATCCAGATGCTTGGCACTCATATTTATGATGGTTGCACTGTCCCCAGGGCCATGTGATCAGTTTCTGTAGCCTTCTGAGAAGCAAAGTCAATGAGGAAGCCAGATTTACTTAACAACCATGTTACTAACTCAAGGATTGCAATGATTCAGTTAACAGCGGTGGCAAAAAAAGGTCATAAAATGGGGCAAAATTCACTTAAGAAATGAGTTACTTAGCACCAGAAATTTTGGGCTCAATTGTGGTCGTATGTCAAGGGCTACCTGTAGTGGGTTTTTTTTAAATAAGAAATTACAGATAGGCTCTCAATAATTTAAAGAACAACTCTGGACAGAGGGGTTTTAAAAAAAAAATTGGATGGCCATCCATTATTATTATTTTATTAAAAAAGAACATCTGTCCAGTGTTGCTGTGCTTTGTTTTTTCTTTTACATCTCAGGAGCTGTACTTGGGAAATAGATAATGATGGTGGTTGTGTGTGGACTATATGTTTCACAACTGAAATAAATCATCCTGGACATCTATAAAAAGCCAGGTCTTTTTTTATTATATTTCTTGAAATGTCACTGTACTTTCAGATATACATTTACTTTCACAACCCCTGCCTCCACTCCAACTTTTTCACACTGAAATTGGTCTCTTGCCCTGCACCTTTCAAGGACTCTGCTGGCTTTTGCTGATAACTTAAAGTAGAGTATTTTTCTCTCTGATTTCTCTCCTCCATTGCAGGGGATTATTAAATAACAAGCTACCTGTTAAACGAAAGAGAGAAACCCCTTTAAATGAAGCATTTGGTGATTTCACAGCCAGAGGTATCCTGGGAAAGACTCAAACAAGTCAAATGGTGACCATGATCATGTGATTAATGTCCCACCTCTAAAAGGGGAGGGGCTTTGGTCACATGATCACATCCATCATTTCTACTTTTTTTTTCACCTTCCTCCCTCCCTTCCTTCCCAAGGACAGCCCTGTTCAGAAAACATCTTTGTATTTTCAATGCAACCATACTGAAGTCATCTGCTATTGCCTTCTTTGGAAATGTTTCTTTCAACTTCCTCTTTTCTCCCATCTAGGGTGCCCAGATACCTTTGATCCAAAATCAGGACAATTTTTTAAAAATAGCGCTTCTCAAGATAACGTTTATTACTCCAACAAAGCCAATAAAACATCATATTCACACGTATTTACTATTAGATGATATCTTATTCAGCAAATTTTTGTCGCCCAAAATCTTTTTATACATTTCGCCACACGATGAAGAAGAATGATTTATTTTAATTTAAAGCAAGCATTTCACGGTTTTAGCATCCAATCAATTTCGATCATCTGTCCACTGCTTCTTGCACAGGGAAAATACTCTTTCCACAGCCACGTTTGACGTAGGAATTGAAAAAATCATGCTAACTAGAATTTTCAGATCAAAGAATTTGTTGCTTCAAAACGAAGTGGACCATTTTTTATCAATCGGCAAATTATTAAATTCATCTGAAGAGGCTTCTAGCAACGAGTTCAACTCGCTAGTTTCATCAAACAATGAATCTTTCATGGCAATATCTGGCAATAAATATTCAGCTGACTTTTGAACTTCATCATATTTAATACTAGCTTTTATTTATTTATTTATTTATTATTTATTTATTAAGAGTTCTTATAGGCCGCCCAATCCCTTGGGACTCAGGGCGGCTTACAGCAGAGATTAGAACTACAGATTAAAAAAGGCATTTAAAAACATCATATTACGATATAAAAAACCATTCATCCTTGGGGGAATCATCTCTTCACCCCGCCTGCCGGAAGAGCCATGTTTTTACTGCCTTGCGGAAGGCCAGTAGGGTGGGGATAGTCCGGATCTCTGGCGGGAGTTGGTTCCAGAGAGATGGGGCTCCCACAGAGAAGGCCCTCCCCCGTGGGCCCGCCAGCCGGCATTGTTTGGCAGACGGGACCTGGAGGAGGCCCACTCTGTGGGACCTCACTGGTCGTAGGGAGGAATGTGGCAGGATGCGGTCCCGAAGATAACCTGGCCCGGAGCCATGTAGGGCTTTAAAGGTCAAAACCAACACCTTGAATTGCGACCGGAGACCAATGGGTAGCCAATGCAGCTGGCGGAGGATGGGTGTTACGTGGGTGTATCTCGGTACACCCACCACAGCTCGCGCAGCTGCATTCTGTACCAATTGTAGTCTCCGGATGCTCTTCGAGGGTAGCCCCATGTAGAGCCCGTTACAGTAGTCAAGCCGTGAGGTGACAAGGGCATGAGTGACTGTGAGCAAAGCCTCCCTCTCCAAGTAGGGTCGCAATTGGTGCACAAGACGCACCTGTGCAAAGGTCCCCCTAGCCACAGCTGAAAGATGTTGCTCCAATTTAAGCTGTGGATCTAGGAGGACACCCAAATTGCGGACCCGTTCTGAGGGAGTCAATTTTTCTCCCCCAAGAACCAAGGAGGGACAGTCGACATAATCCTTGGGAGGCAATATCCAAAGCCACTCAGTCTTGTCTGGGTTGAGCCTGAGTCTATTCACTCCCATCCAGACCCTTACATCGTCCAGGCAGCGGCACATTACATTAACTGCTTCACTGAACTGACACGGAGTGGAGATGTACAACTGGGTATCATCAGCATACTGCTGATACCTCACCCCGTGTCGTCGGATGATCTCACCCAACGGTTTCATGTAAATGTTGAACAGGATGGGAGAGAGGACCGAGCCCTGTGGCACCCCGCAAAGCAGGGGCCTAGGGGCTGACCTCTGCCCTCCTGTCAACACCGACTGCATCCTGTCGGAGAGAAAGGAGGAGAACCACCGAAGAACGGTGCCCCCCCTCCCATCTCCCCGAGACGACGCAGAAGGATACCATGGTCGATAGTATCGAAAGCCGCTGAGAGGTCAAGTAACACCAAGATGGAGGAATGACCTCCATCTCGGGCTCGCCAGAGATCATCCATCAGAGCGACCAAAGCAGTCTCCGTACTGTAGCCGCGCCTGAAACCCGATTGAAAGGGATCCAGATAATCCGTTTCCTCCAATAACCGCAGGAGTTGGAGCGACACCACTTTCTCGACAACTTTACCCACGAAGGGTAAGTTGGAGACTGGACGGAAGTTCTTTAAATCCGCTGGGTCCAGGGAAGGCTTCTTGAGGAGGGGCCTCACCACCGCAGCTTTTAAGGGCTGCGGGATGGACCCCTCTCTCAAAGATGCGATCACAACCGCCTGGAGCCAGCCGCGTGTCACCTCCCTGCTAGCCGAAACCAGCCAGGAGGGACACGGGTCCAATAAACAAGTGGAGGCGCTCATCGCTCCTATGGCCTTGTCCACATCCTCAGGAGTGATAGGCTCAAACTCCTCCCAAATAACAGGACTAAGACTCGCCTCTGTCATCTCGGCCTGCTCTGTCCAAATGGAGTCCAGGTCTGTCCGAATCTGAGTGATTTTATCCGCCAGGAACTGCGAAAATTCCTCAGCTCTACCCTGCAAGGGTTCTTCGCTCCCCCCCTTTGCAAGCAGGGAGCGCGTTACCCTAAACAGGGCGGCTGGGCGGGAGTCGGCGGACGCAATACGGGCGGAAAAATACGCGCATTTTGCCGCCCGTATTGCCACTAACATCAGCCAATCAGTTGAGCAAGGATAATTGTCCAAGCTGAACCACTTATCAATATAATTAATAGCTGTTGTATAAAAGTCAATGAATTCACCTTTAAGTTGATTGGCCAAATCCGGATCATCTAAACCTAGTAGCTTAGAAGCTTAGAAGCTGTAATGGCACTAAAAAAGTTTTGCTGAAGTCATTTTTGCATCTTTTGTTGAAAAGTAGTCATGGCATCTATCATTTCTGGTAGAAGTAGATATTTCTTTTCCAGGGTCAATATAGTCTGCTGGAATAATTGTAAGACTCTTTGAAGAAACAAGAAATAAATTTCGCTTGAATCGTTGTTAAATAAATTTTCCAAAACTTTTGGAACATCGACAGAGGATAAGGCAAGAGATTTTAATGCTGCCCATAGTTGCAAAATGCGTTCAATAAGTGGTAGCATGCTCAGCCACCTAGTATGTGAATGTGTTGGGAAAGTCACATATTCAATTTCAACGAATTCACAAAAATCCTTGAACTTCTCATGCCTCAGAGTAGACCCATTGAAATAGCTCAAAATTTCTACACCCAGTGATAATCTTTCACATGCTTTTTTTGCCGCATTGTGGCATATATGCGCCGGGCAACCAACAACAATTAATTTAGAATTCAAGGTTTTTAGTTTGGTGAAAATGTTATTCTGCCCTTGTTGACTAGCACCGCTGAAATTCACATTAGCATTGTCTGCACTGAAGGCTACTAATTTTGCTGGATCAAGGTTGTTATTTTGCAAACAACTTTTTAAATATCCGAATATAATGTCAGATGTTTCACCCGGTAAATTAGCAAAATCTAACAGTTTTACAGCCAAACCATCTACTAAAAATATTGAATAATAATTGGAAAATTTTTTATTTCTTTATGGTTGGAAGCATCTGTAGCAATAGAATAATAGCCATCTCCGAATTCATTGAGTAGTTCTTTTACTGAATTTGGCTCTCAGACGTTGCAAATTATAGCCTGCGACTTTGTGTAGGATGACAAAAACTTTTCGGCTATTTCAGAATCTGGAAAGATTGTTTTCAAAAGTTTGTTAGTACATTCATTACTTCTGAATGAAAGTGAATGAACGGCCGTGTGATATGCTAGAACTGCTTCTGCAGCTGACGTCTTCTTAGATACCGGTGCATTTTTACTGACAAAAAACTGTCCTATTTCAGCGGTTGACTTCTTGGATTTTGAATTTTCATCGTGAAGTTTTGCACCACAATGTCTAGAAATGGCTGGGGCGCCTGTACTTCCAATATCAATGTCCGATGAACAATATGAACAGAATGCGAAAGTGTCTCCTTTTCTACTCTTTTTAATACCATCAAAATCTTTAGAATATTCTTCTCGGTAAAGATTTTTCCTTTTTGTAGCCATATTATAGTAATAAAGTACCGTATTTTTCGGAGTATAATACGCACCTAGATTTTAGAAGATTTCAAGCCCAGCTGCCGCCTCTTCCTCAGCCCTTCGCTTGTTTTAACGGGGAGGTTGGCCCAGGCGCGCGCACGCGCATGGGTGCTTACTTGGGCGGAAACACACTTTTGACCTAGATTCGCTTTGGCGGGCGCGGGATCGGCGGACCCTTCACCCCCTTTCTTTCCCTCCTCCCCCAAGCTGGCTTTGCAGGCTCCTCAGGTGCCTCGGGGGCGAAAGGAAATAAAATAAAACCACAATTTTATTACACGACCGCTCACTTTAAACTAAGAAAACATTTACAGTATTTTAAATAATTTATCACAACCCTGAAAGAAAGCATTAAAATATTACACACTAAAAATGCACACGAAATCTTCCGTAACAATACATAAGAGAATCTGCCTGAAAATGAAGCTATTGAACTAAAACACAAGTAGTGCAAATTTACTTTCATTTAACGTTAATCTTGATTATCCTAAAATTTTACAAAAGTTCAGGACAAATCAGGATGGGAACTCGAATTTCTGGACAAAATCAGGACATTTTCAGAATCAGAACAAGCTTCTAAAAATCAGGACAATCCTGATAAAATCAGGACATCTGGGCATCCTACTCCCATCCAACTATGAACCAGGATTAGACGAAGTCAGCTAAGTGCTGCACTTGTTGAAGATGGCTACCAGGGGTGAAATTCAGCAGGTTCGGACAGGTTCTATAGAACTGGTGGTGGCAATTATGCGCAGTTCGGTGAACCGGTAAATCACACCACTGACTGGTCCCGCCCCACCCCTCTCCCTGTTGTGTCCCAGCACCACAACCCGACCAGAAACGCACACGCAAACATTTGTAATAATCAAATAAAAGTATCTCTTTACTAATAAAGCTTCTTTACTAAAGTATCTGAGAAAAGATACAAAGAACAGAGTCTCAAATGTCTTTGGGCTCTTCGTGGGTTAAGTTCAAATACAGAGGCAATTAGCTTCCTTATCTCAACTCACTTGAGCTGGCTGGCGTCCCAGACAGATGATGTTAGCTTCCACTCTGATTTCAAGAAACTCCAATGGTGCTCGAGAAACACTGGTGTTGTTTTCAGCACGGATCTCTGACTGCATCAGACTTAAATAGGCACTGAGGGCATGGCCCAATTAGCCCTCAGTGCTACCTCTGAGGAGACCTCCGTTTGCTAAGCCAATCCTGCCTGCTAGCTGCTCTACGAGCCCTAGCATCCAGCAGAGGCTCCTCTTCCTCTGATGACTCACTTTGCTGAGCAGATGCAGAAGGTCCTGGCTGGTCTTCCTCCTCTGGCACTGAGTCTTCATCGCTGGCAGACTCAGGTGCCAGGTACACGGGGTGGTCCTGCTGCAACATGAGCGGCTCCACGTCCTCCGGGTCATCCATCATCTGCGCGGGACGCGGGCAAGTCACAACACCCCCTCCTCCCACTCACTCCTTCTCTCCTCCTTCTTGGGCTCATACACACAGAGCAAACATGAGAAGGAGGCGAGAAGCAGCCAGGTTGAAGACTTGGCCGAACTTTTCTATCGGTTCTGTGGGCGTGGCTTGGTGGGGTGGTGCCACACCACCTTGCCGTGAGTGATATCAAGTTGGCCACGCCCACTCAGTCACATGACCTCCCCACCAAGCCACGCCCACCAAGCCACGCCCACAGAAACGGTAGGGGGGAAATTTGAATATCACCCCTGCCTGTAACTCTATGGCGTAAAATTGATCTAGCTGCCTCACTGAGTTTCAGCAGGTATTATACTGACAGAGCCAAATTTCCTAATCCTATACGTATTTCCTGAAACTTCAAATATATGGAAGCTAGGAATGTGCCAAGTCTTTTCCCCGAATTAAATGAAAAGAGGCCTCTTATCTCCTTCTGATGTCTTATTCAGTTTTTCTTCTCCATTCTACTCTGGCAAGCAGCCTTGTAGTTTCTTTCAATTGAGCAAGGACAAAAGTGTGCAATCTTGTCATTTTTTCCCCCTCAATCATGTATGCACAATCCCGGGGAAATTTCTATTACAACTAACAATGCCCTATATAATACAAGCCTGCTTTTAACCTACAGTGGTGCAAAGGTGGGTTCCTGCCGGTACGCTCTTACCTGTTGGTCGCTGCAGAGCCGAAGAAGCCGGTGGCATTTGCGGCACGGGGCTTCCCCCGCCCGCTTTCCCCCACCCGCCTGGACACCACCATTTGCGTTCTTTTGCCCTCTGCGCAAGCAGAACACTTTGCGCATGCGCAGAGGGTAAAAGAATGCACATGGCGGCATCTAGGCAGGCGGGGGAAAGCGGGCGGGGGAAGCCCCATGCTGCGAACACCACCGGCTTCTTCGGTCCTGCGGCGACCAACAGGTAAGAGCGTACCGGCAGGAACCCATCTCTGCAGTGGTGCCTATACGCCCTGGGAACTGAAGTCAATTCATGAGTTCCTGCCTATGGCAGCCTCTCTGAAGTGCAGTCTTTTGCTATGGGTTGCACAACATAAACACATCATTGTGCACAGAACTAACTTTCTAAGGGCTGCCACAAGCACAGAGATACTTGGAGCAAAACTGAAAAGTAGAATCTTCCCTTCCTGCCTGCAGAAAAAGTGCTTGAAAATATCTGAACAAGGATTAGTGAAACCCAAGAGAAAAGGAGCAGCTGAGTCAGAAACCACACAAGTTTCACCTTAAAAAGTACAGCCAGAGCTAAATCAAGACTACCATCAACAGGATACGTGTCAGCAGAAAGAAAAGTAGTAGGCGTGTGTGCAAAAGGATGTTTTTAGAGACAAGGCTAAAACAGGAGTGAACTCTAAAGAAGTTCACAAATACATTCTTACTAATCCCTAATAATCTTACTACAGGCAGATAAAGAATTACAGCAATTAATTTGCACGCAAAAACTAATTCAGTTAAATAAACCAGTGGAAGGTCCTGTTTTACAGTACCATTTAACTGCAAATGTTAGAGCCAATTTCTTCATTAAATAGATCTATGGAGGGAAGCTAATCCCGTTTTGTCAATAGTAACAGAATTATTAGCTAGTTAAGCCAAAGAGAAAGATATATTGCCCGAGATCTGTAATTTCTTGTTGTATATTTCTATCAAGTGGGCACAATTGCAAAGCTGCCTTTAATTTGACTCTTCTTTTTAGTGCTGATTTTTTCTTGATTTATTCAGACTCTGGTTTTTCCTAGATTTGGAGGGGGGGGATGTTAGATTTTCTTTATTCCACCTTTATTATTTTTTATAAATAACTTAAGGTGGTAAATTCCTTCCTCTTCCTATTTTTCCCTGTGAGTTCGGTCAGGATTAGAGGGAATAACTGGCCCAAAATCACTCAGCTAGCTTTCATGCCTGTGGTGGGACTAGAATTCACCTTCTCCTGGTTTGTAGCCTGGTGCCTCAACCACTACACCAAACTGGTTCCCTGGTACTTTGGGATCGCTTCATATTTGTACTCCGTAAATCAGAGGTGGGTTCCTGCCAGTATGCTCTTACCTGTTGGTCGCCTCAGAACCGAAGACACCGGTGGCGTTTGCGGCGCAGGGCTTCTCCCGCCCACTTTTCCCCGCCTGCCTAGACGTCGCCATTTGCATTCTTTTGCCTTCTGCGCATGTAAACCACTCAAAACTCGACTGCAGAAAATACGACTTCAGCAACAGAATGATCAATGCCTGGAATGCACTACCTGACTCTGTGGTTTCTTCCCCAAACCCCAAAAACTTTAACCTTAGACTGTCCACAGTTGACCTCACCCCATTCCTAAGAGGTCTGTAAGGGGCGTGCATAAGCGCACCATTGTGCCTATAATATAAAAATATATATTCGGACCAGTTCGCCTGAACCAGTGCCAGAAATTTGCCCCCACTCGCCGAACCTGCAGCGATGGCCAGCTGTCCACGCCCCTGAACCGGTCCTCCGGTCACCGTTTCTGGAAAGCAGCTGGCAAAGAACCCTCTGAGCATGCGCAGAGGGTCATTTCCCCGATGTGACGAAGGTGTGCGGGTGAGAGTGAAGTGAGTGCGCATGCGCAAAAAGCGCACTTCCGTCGCAATGCGAACCGGTAGGGAAGGTAAGTGGAACCCATCCCTGACAAGAACGAATGGATTGAAATTAACCTAAAGAACATGCAAGTTGAATATTAGTGAGAACATTGTGATGGTACAACTGTTACGATGGAATGGTTTCACTAGAGAATTATTTTATTTTTTTTATTCATTTATGTCCCACCGTTATTATTTTCACAAATAACTCAAGGCGACAAACATATCCAAATAGAAATTTTCAAGGTTAATATGGTTTGGTGGATGCTTACCCAAAGCCCAAGCTGGCATCAATAAGGCCCCTTCCAACTCATACGTACTCAATACAAACATTAGAAGATTTTTTTTCAATCTCTTCCCCGATTTTTAATTAACGTTTTATTGACTATTGTATTGATTTTGTTTTTAACTATTGTTTTATTATGCATTATATTGGGTTTTTTTTAAAACCATCTTGAGATGCTTTGGCACATGAAGCAGCATAGAAAGGTAATCGATCAATCAAATACGTATTGCCATCTATTTTAAATCTTTTATTGAGAAATCTTGTAGCTATTTTGCTAGCTGCATTGATATGTATCTGGCATGTTATGTTGTTGCACCGAGAAGTAAAATGGAAATCAAAAATTGATTTCAAGCAGAGCCAGTACATATGAATATAACCTTTAAGCAATGAAGTTACACAGATAGTGTCACTTTCAAAACAGCCTTTAACAGCCTTGAGAAGGGAGAGAGGAGGGCAGGGGGCCAAGAATATGCATTTCCCATTCAAGGGAAAAATGTGGAGTAATCAAATTTAGCAAACTTTTCTTTCAACTGCCATCAACTACATTATCTCTCTATTCTGTCACTGTCAGGCCTCCCAAGTAAACCGGACAGGAAACACAACTAAATGAACTAATTCTACTTTATTGTAAGGCTACATTAAGAGAATCTTTCAATGTTCACGGTTTGATTTCATTGGGGCAAGTCCTTCCTAAGATTCTTTCTCTGACTATTAAAGGACTGTAGATTTCTGCCTCTCTTGTCTGACTGTTTCCTGGGCAGCATCTCTTCCCTTCTTCCCCCAAGGTCATGCACACATTCCATTACAGGCACTAAGTCATGCCCTCTCCTCAGCTGTCCTTGAAAACTGATTCAGGAAGATTCCTCACCTGAAGAGATAGTGTCCTGTGACTCTGGACACACAGAAACAACAAATTGTGTGTGCTTTTCCAGGGTCTGTATTACAGAGATGTTCCTACTGGCCTCATTTCATCATTACTGCATGCACAGGACTATTTCACAACTCCTTGCTGCTTTCAGATCCCAACCTTGCTACAACATACAATATTGCCAGGTTTTCCCTAGCAGTGCTGAAGATTTGTCAGATGATGACCTGCGCCATAAACTACAGTTAATGAGCACCCAAATCACCATATTAGAATGCTCTATAATTTAATATCATGTTCACATACTAACCGTTTATGATCCCCTATACCCGTGGTGGCGAACCTATGGCACGCGTGCCACAAGTGGCACGCGGAGCCATAGCAGCCGGCACGCGAGGGTTGCCCACCAGCAAACCGGAAGTGCGGAAAAACGCACTTCCGGTTTGCCGGTGAGCTGTTTTTTGCACTCCAGAGGGTTCAGGGAAGCTCCCTGAAGCTCCGGAATGCAAAAAACTACAAAACGGACAAACCGGAAGTGCATTTTTCCGCACTTCCGGTTTGTCCGTTTTGTAGTTTTTTGCATTCTGGGGCTTCAGGGAGCTTCCCTGAACCCTCCGGAGTGCAAAAAACAGCTCACCAGCAAACCGGAAGTGCATTTTTCCACACTTCCGGTTTACCCGTTTCGTCGTCCCAGGCTCCGGTAAGGCCTTTGCGCGGGGGTGGGGGTGTGTGCGCATGCGCAGGGGGCTGCATGGGGGGTGTTGTGCGCATGCGTGGGGGGAGGGAATGGGTGTGGGCACGCGAGTGCGCGCAAGCGCGCCCCTCCCCCCCTTTTTGGCATGCGAGCCTAAAAAGGTTCGCCACCACTGCCCTATACCCATCAAATGCTCCTACCTCCCTTTTTTTAGATTCTTTGATTTGTTTTTATATATACTTTGCTTTAATACATATATCTCTTACATCCTCTAACTTTTCATAATTTTTTAGGCACTGATCTTCTATCATTTTTAATAGGCTGTATCCCACCAGTATATAAGGAACAAAAAGGGAAAGGCCAGCGTGTAGCAGAGTTTAATGTATGGCTAAAGGAGTGTTGTAAAAGGGGAGGCTTTGGTTTTATTAGTCATGATGTCTGCAGCTGGTCCAATGAAAAACTGTACAAAAGAGATGGTTTGCATCCATCAAAGAAAGGGACTGAATTACTTGACATTAAATTCACAGATTTTTTGGATAAACATTTAAACTGAACAGCGGGGACAGTTAATTAATTGATACAGAACATTTCTGTCTCCAGCAATCTAAAATTAATACAGTTATCAGTGCATGTAACAAAGATGTTTGTGTGGGTAAGATTATCAACCTTGCTGTCAAGCAAAACCAAGCATTTAATAGTGAGTGCCATACCATGTGCACTAAACAAACAGGTGATTAATCAAATATCAATCAAATATGAGCCAGCAGTGTGCAGCAGCTGTCAAAAAAAGCCAACACAGTTCTAGGCTGCATAAACAGAGGGATAGAATCAAGATCACGTGAAGTGTTAATACCACTTTATAATGCCTTGGTTACAAAGGCTACACTTTGAATACTGCATCCAGTTTTGGTCGCCACAATGTAAAAAAGATGTGGAGACTCTAGAAAGAGTGCAGAGAAGAGCAACAAAGATGATTAGGGGATTGGAGACTAAAACATATGAAGAACGGTTGCAGGAACTGGGATGTCTAGTTTAATGAAAAGAAGGGCCTGGGTTGACATGATAGCAGTGTTCCAATATCTCAGGGGCTGCCACAAAGAAGAGGGA
The DNA here is from genome assembly GCA_023053685.1 of Diadophis punctatus similis. Classification (NCBI taxonomy): domain Eukaryota; kingdom Metazoa; phylum Chordata; class Lepidosauria; order Squamata; family Dipsadidae; genus Diadophis; species Diadophis punctatus. The sequence continues at coordinate 8,904,459 of JALIGW010000025.1, read as the reverse complement.
GTCAAGCTATTCTCCAAAGCACCTGAGGGTAGAACAAGAAGCAGTGGGTGGAAACTAATCAAGGAGAGAAGCAACTTAGAACTAAGGAGAAATTTCCTGACAAAACAATTAATCAGTGGAACAACTTGCCTCCAGAAGTTGTGAATGCTCCAACACTGGAAGTTTTAAAGAAGATATTGGATAACCATTTGTCTGAAGTTGTGTAGGGTTTCCTGCCTAAGCAGGGGGTTGGACTAGAAGACCTCCAAGGTCCCTTCCAACTCTGTTATTCTGTTATAGGTGGCTCATAACAATCCTTCAAAAGATAGATCAATGTATCTCAATGTATCTGGCTGCCTGAGGAATTCTAGGAATTGAAGTCCACATAGCTTAAAGCGGCCAAGGTTGAGAAACACTGACATAGATAAAAACATAAGTGGTCTAACCAACCCCACCCCAGCACCAGCTAAATATCCTCCGAGCTAACTAATTTTGGGAAATGTACTACAAAACATCTGGAGGGCACTGGGTTTATTCTGGATGTAGGTTTAGGAACATCTCTTGGCATGTCCATTGATATGCACTGGTTGCCACCTTCACGTGCAGGTAGTCCTTGTTTAGTGGCAACCTATTTTAGCAACCACTGAGTTACAACAAGGATGTTGAAAAAGTAATTTTATGACCAATCCTTGCCATTTATGACCTTCGCGGTCTGTCCTTTCAAAGGAAAGCTGAAATAAGATCCACCAGAACAGTTGCGGTTTCACTTAATGTCCACTTTGCTTAATGACCAGGCTGACAGTTCCAAATGTGGTCACTAAATGAAGATTAATCAAGGAGAATATTTGTAGCTCAGGGTTGAAATGAGGAGTTCTTGATGCTCTCTGAACTGGGTTTGTTTTTTTCCTGCCGATATTTCATTACCCAAACTAGGTAACATCATGAGTACTAGCGCTACCATTCATGATGTTACCTAGTTTGGGTAATGAAACATCTGCAAGAAAACAACCCAGCTGAGAGCACCAAGGACCCCTAAATGAGAACTACCTACATAGCAAATCCAGAAATGCATCACCAGAGAAATTCAGCTCGAAATAAAGTATTTTTGAACCACTTCCAAAAGCAATTGCACTTTTCATCCGAAAGGACAAAGCAGACGAAAAAGAAAAATGGCACCATTGCCTGGTTCACCTTTTGACAATGAGAGACACAGTCTCCTGGTGAATGCAAGCACTTTTGATTCTGAAGAAGCTGGAGCTTCAGCAGGAAGCCGTACCACCGCACACAGACTTTGAGTGGATTTCTTCAGTGATTACTCAGAAGCTTCCTTGCACATTGGCTTCATTAGCACTTTACCAGAAGAATGCTGACTTCGTTGCTTCTGTTCCCAAAACCATCATGACGTTGGGTCTTCGTCGCTCTTGATCGATGGCACTTGGCTGTTTCCTTCAGCAAGTTCCTACAGGGAGGAGGATTGCTCACAGCTCCGCAAACAAGGAATAGATTATAGAACCTCAGAGTTTCATCTAGTTAAAGCTTAAACAGGCCATGTAAACCAAGACCATCAACACATTTCCTGCACTCACAGTTGAGGTTGTGAGCTGATCACAATTGCAGCAGAAGTGGGTTGCTCCCAGTTCGGACTGGTTCTATAGAACTGGTAGCGGGAATTTACCCCCGCTCGCCGAACCGGGAGCAATCGATGGTTGGCCACGCCCCTGAACTGGCTCTAATGGCGGTGGTGTAGGCAGCGCCATCTTGTTTTTGGCTTCTGCGCACGCGCAGCTGTTTTTTGCTTCTGCGCATGTGCAGAAGTTTGGTTTTTAGCACTGTGTGGGAGGAAGTGAACCGGCGGTGAGGTAAGTTAGTACCCACCCCTGAATTGCAGTATTAAAAAAGAAAGTGTATGCCTTTTTTTAATGTTTAAGAAGCTTGGCCCTTAGTTTACATGATTTGCATATTTGATATGCTTGTTTTTTTATAATTGATTTGTCTATGTGTATATCTTTGGAGTGCTTTCAGAGGCCAGGAGTTGATCTTTTTGTACTCCAGCCAGTGTCTCTTAGGATTGAAGATGCTTTAATATTGGAAAAATAAATTAATAAATAAAACTGACCCACATTTTTTTTTAAAAAAAGCTATAGTCAATGTTTCTTTCATCTGCTTAATGTTGATACCAACATCAGTCTGCTATGATGTTATTGTATTTTACAGCATATTATTTGTTTTTTATCCTGCCTTTATGATTTTTGTAAATGACTCAAGATGGCAAACTTACTGTAGCTAATACAACTCCCTCATCCTGTTTTCCCAACAACAACAATCGTGTGAGGTGGATTGGGTTGAGAGAGAGAGCAACTGGCCCAAAGTCACCCAGGTGGCTTTCATGGCTCAGGTGGGACTAGAACTCATGGTCCCACTGTTTTGTACCTGGCGCCTTAAGCACTAGACCAGTGTTGGTGAACCTTTTTGGCACCAAGTGCCGAAACACGAGCGTGCTTGCGCGCGTGGGGCAGCACCGGAAACCAGAAGACCAGGCGATCGGTGCGCGTGTGCGGGAGCACCGAAAACTGGAAAAGCAGCTGAGCTTCCGGTTTCCGGCACTCCGGCACGTGCACACCAGTCACCTGGTCTTCCGGTTTCCAGCGCTCCCAAGCGTGAAGGCCAACTGGCTGGCAAGCATGCACATCGGAACCCGGAAGAGCAATGGGCGACGGTTGGCGTGCCTGGAGAAATGGCTCTGCATGCCACTTCCGGCACACATGCCATAGGTTCACCATCACTGCACTAGGCCAACTGATTTTCAATTTAAAATTATACAGGTAGTCCTCAACATACAACAGTTCATTTAGTGACTGATCAAAATTACAATGGCACTGAGAAAAGGGACGTATGACAATTTTTCACACTTAAGACCGTTGTAGCATTCCCACAGTCACGTGATTTTCATTCGGATATTTGACAACTACTCATATTTATCACGGTTGCAGTGTCCCGGGGTCATGTGATCCCCTTTTGCGACCTTCTGACAAGTGAAGTCAATGGGAAAGCCAGCTTCTCTTAACAACTGTGTTACTAATTTATCAACTGAGTGATTCACTTAACAACTGGGGCAAAAGAAGTCGTAAAACGGGGCAAAACTCACTAAACAAATATCTCACTTAACAACAAAAAATTTGGGCTCCCTTGTGGTCATAAATTGAGGACTACCTGTACATTGCTTGGAAAACCTTAAGAGGCAGAAAAAATGATTTCCACCTTTGAATGCCAAGATGATGACATCTTAATAACAGGTGTGGAATCTCCGAGGGATTTAATTTTAATTTTTTAAAAGATAGAGGGCTTTGGTTCTTGCTAAAGAAAAAAATACTTTTTTTGTCAAAGAATATGTAACAATTGTAAAGAGTAACAGGTAAATGAATTAAAGTATTAAAGTGCCCATTTGGTACAAACTAGGAGAAGCACAGGATAGCTCACCTGAAGATGCAACATTATCTTTTGTCACTAGATGAAAATGTTCTGTTTCCCACAGGTACAGGTAGTCCTTGACTTATGACCACAATTGAACCTAAAATTTGTGTTGTTAAGTGAGACAGTTGTTAAGTGAATTTTGTCCCATTTTACGACCTTTCTTGCTACAGTTATTAAGTGAATCACTGCAATTGTTAAGTGAGTAACACGGTTGTTAAGTGAATCTGGTTTCCCCATTGACTCTGCTTGTCAGGTCACAAAAGGTGATCACATGACACACACACCCGGGACAGTGCAACCGTCATAAATATGAACCAGTTACCAAGCATCTGAATTTGGGGATGCAGCAACGGTCGTAAGCGTGAAAAAAAACTTGTTTTGAGTGCCGTTGTAACCTTGAACAGTCACTAAATGAATTGTTGTAAGTTGAGGATTACCTGTTTATCTGACAATAAGAGTTCAGTTTAGCAAGTTTTAAAATGGTAACAGGCACATTTTATATTGAAGTGCTTTTCCTCATAAATGCTATTTATTATTGTATTTTACTGTCCATTTTAGTTTGTGAATCATTCAGAAAACAAGAAAATAAACAAATGTCCATGGTAATTCCCACAAAGGGTACAGTGGGAACTTTTGGGATGGCTTTGATTATGAAAGAAATAATTTTTCAAAGCAATCTCATCCAGGTTTTACTAAACATACAATTTACAATCTGAGAAATACCCAGAAAATCAATTCTTGGTTTTAAGAGTTGGCATTTATTATTATTTGAGCTGATTTAATACTTGCCGTAATTTACACAGCCGAAAACAAGGCAATCTCATTGTTTTGCCACTAGATGGTGCTCTTTGCACAAACTTTGATTTATAAAAGCCAGGGAAACAGGAAGTGTTGAGTGGGCATTCTTGCTAACAAAGATGAAAAAAAGAGGGAGGGAGGGAGGACAGGAGGACGGGAGGAGGAAGTCATATCACCTTTCAGTACAGTATGAGAAGAGACTTCTGACTTGCTCTGGGGGGACTTCATCAGATCTTGCAAAAAAAAAAACCATAAATCTGATAAGTCAAAAAGCAGACAAGTAGGAAAAGGATAGCTTTCCATTCTGAATAATGCCAACTGTTTTTCCCCTGGGGAAGGGGGGAAACTAATGCTGACCTATCATTCAGCATCTCACACTAACCTTTGAAGCCCAAAAGGATGTTCACCCCAGCTGCATATGAAGCAAAACGCACATGCAAAGCAAACTCTGATGCAATTCCAAACATGAGCACAAAAAGAGACATGAAAGAAATCTGCAAAAGATGCATACATTTGGGAAATGTACAAGCAAAAAGCATACTATTTTGTCCAAAATATGCACAATAGGATATGGACAGACGAAATGGTTTGTTATAAGAACTCAATATTTTATGCAGCTTTCAGGGTATGGTAACTGAGGACAATTTGATGTTGAAATTTATGTAAATAACTTAACAGTTTGGAAATGAGAATATGAGCAAGGCCCACACTATCATATCCTTACATCTAAAAATATGATGAATCTAGTTAAGTGTGCCCAAACTTTTGGCTCATGAATCCCTATCCATCATCCATCGCAACATCTGAAGTATGTGAATTCAAATGTCCTTTCAAAAGCGTTGACTGCATTTTCAGCAGAAAGTTGGCTATTCCATCATCTCACAGAGCTATAAATCTTCCACAGATAGCTGACTTGTGATCTCCTCACAAGGAGCAGCCATCTGGAGTATTTGTGGACAATCTCAGGATCTCTTTTTGTCCAGAAAAGAATTATTTAAGAGTTGATCTACTATCCAGCTCTTCATTCCACCATAGTTTTCAGTTCTGCATCTTCAGTCTACCATTTCTTCTTTGGAATAATAAAAATGATATCAACCTTCCTGTGGAGTTTATTTCCTGGTCTGGTGTACCTAATGGAGCTAATATAATGGCTTGTGCAACCTTTGAATCCATTGCCAAGAGCTAAAAGGAAAAATATCTTGTCTTTATATTCCACTGAAGCAGGGGCAGGTTCCTTTTACCTTTTCCTACCGGTGCGCATTGCGATGTTTCGCACATGTGCACTCGCTACACTCGCATGCACATGCGTGTTCCGCACACAATTTTAGTTCCGCGCATGTGCAGAGGGATGATTTTATTTCCACGCATGCTCAGAGAGCCAAAAAATTGCCAAAAATTAGGAAAAAAATATGGCGGTGCACACGTACCGGCACAGACAGCACCGGAGCCGTCACGCCTAAATTATATCATCAGCAGGCTACTACCGGAGCACCTGCACTGGACCGCACCGGTAGGAACCCACCTCTGCACTGAAGGGTTCCAAAGGTACCTGATTGGTTATTTTGGGAATCAGAATGCTGGAAGAATAGAAACCTCCATGTGTTCCAGCAGGGCTCCAATGAAGTGGCACTTCATTGATTAGGCCAAGAAAGATTGGAAATCTACTTTATTGACAATAGGCAATAATAACACAGTCGTGAAAGCCTGACACCATTTCCCCTTCCTTTCTTCTTAGACCAGAGAATTCATGTGAGGTTGCTTTAAAAAAGATGTTTTAAAAAAGATGTTGAGACGCTGAAAAGAGTACAGAAAAGAGCAATAAAGATGATTAGGGGGCTGGGAGCTAAAACACATGAAGAACGGTTTCAGGAATTGGGTTTGTCTAATGAAAAGGACTAGGGTTGACGTGATAGCTGTATTCCAATATTTGAGGGGCTGCCATGAAGAAGAGGGGGTCAACCTATTTTCCAAAGCACCAGAAGGCAAGACATGAAACAATGGATGGAAACTAATCAAGGAGAGAAGCAATTTAGAACTGAGGAGAAGCTTCCTAACAGTGAGAACAATTAACCAGTGGACCGGCTTGCCTTCAGACATTGTCGGTGCTTAATTACTGGAGGTTTTTAAGAATAAACTGGACACTTGTCTGAAATGGTATAGGGTCTTCTGCTTGAGCAGAGGGTTGGACTAGAAGACCTCCAAGGTCCCTTCCAACTGTTATTCTGTTAAATTACTTACTCATATTTTGTTTCTTTCTAGGCTTTAATTTGTGCTTCACATTTTTTTTATCCAAGGTCATCTCTGTGATTCTCAACATCTTCCCTGGAATTGTTGATAATTTACAGTACATCTGCAAAGGGAGATGAAAGCATTACTGAGAAAACCCACACTTCCTCTCCCCTTCCTGTACTCATCTTGGTTTTCTATGCTATCATCTCCTTTTTATTAGTTTTCCCCTCATTTTTAAAATGTGTTCATGTCTGCATGTTGAATTATGAAGACATAGGTATCCTTGAGTCAAGTTCACCTCTGGGTTACTTCTAGCATACAACCCTACCATTTACTTGGCAACAATAGAAAGTTTGCCATTAGGTTCTTTTTCCTATTTCTCATTCTAGCCTACAACCTGTCAGGCCGAAGCCATTTTAGTTGGGGTCTTTGGCTTGCCACACTTTATGCTAGTTTAAAATGTATGCTTAGCTGTGGGAATTTGGGAGGGGTAGTTGCATGAGGTATGTCTGCATGTAGCCATAACAAATTCCTTCTAGATCAGTGGTTCCCAAACTTTTTCAGTCCACCGCCCCCTTGGTGCTACAAACTCATCCTCAAAGCCCCCCACCCCACCCCCTCAGGTGGGCATGGCTTAGTGGTCAGGTGACCGGGTGGGCGTGGCCAACTTGTAAAGTGTGGTGAAACTCACTTAACAACGCTCTTGCTTAGCAACCAAAATGTTAGGCTCAATTGTGGACATAAGTCTTTCTTTCGTTCTTTCTTTCTTCTCTACCTTCCCCCTTCCTTCCTTCTTTCTTTCTTTTTCTTTCTGTCTTTCTTCCTACCATCTTTCTTTTTCTTTCCTTCCTTTCTTTCTTTCTGTCTGTCTTCCTTCCTACCTACCATCTCTTCTTTCTGTCTGACTGTCTGTCTTCCTTCCTACCTACCATCTTTTTCTTTCTTTCTATCTTCCTTCCTTCCTACCATCTTTCTTTCTGTCTGTCTTCCTCCCTCCCTCTTCCTTCCTTCCTTTTTCTTTATTTCCTTTTTCTTTCCTTCTTACCTCCCTCCTTTCTTTTTCTGTCTGTCCTCCTTCCTTCCTTCCTTCCTACCATCTTCCTTCCTTCCTTCCTTCCTACCAACCATCTTTCTTTCTTTCTCTTTCTTTTTCTTTCTTTCCTTTTTCTTTCCTTCTTCCCTCCCTCCTTTCTTTTTCTGTCTATCTTCCTTCCTTCCTACCATCTTTCTTTCTCTTTCTGTCTTCCTCCCTCCCACACTCCCTCACTCTTTCTTTCTTTCCTTTTTCTTTCCTTCTTCCCTCCCTTCCCTTCCCTCCCTCCTTTCTTTTTATGTCCTACCATCTTTCTTTCTTTCTGTCTTCCTCCCTCCCTCTTTCTTTCTTTCCTTCTTCCCCCCTCCTTTCTTTTTCTGTCTGTCTGTCTTCCTTCCTTTCTACCATTGTTCTTTCTCTTTCCTTTTTCTTTCTTTCTTCCCTCCCTTCCCTTCCCCTCCACCAGCCGTGGCCAGGCCAGCGCCGCTCACCAGGTCAGCTTCCCTCGTCACTGTGCCGCGCTCAGTACCTAGCACTTGTAACTCCGTCGCATTCCATGCTCTTGGGTGCAGGGCAGCCCATTCTGAAAGAAAACATCTCGCATTTTCTTTCAGAATGGGCTGCCCTGCACACAGAATGAGGAACACGAGGGAGCTTCAAGTGCTAGGTAGGACGCGCGGTGGGACGCAGTTTGGAATGACCAGTCATGCGGGGTGGGGCGGAGTGGAGTGGAGCAGAGCCTGGGCGGGGGCTGGGCGGGGGCTGGGTGGGCCGCGAGATGGGCATCATACCTAGCACTTGTAACTTCATCGCATTCCACGCTCTTGTGTGCAGGGCAGCCCATTCTGAAAAAAAAGTCTCGCGTTTTCTTTCAGAATGGGCTGCCCTGCACACAAGAGTGGGGAACACGAGGGAGCTTCAAGTGCTAGGTAGGACGCAGTTTGGGGTGACCAGTTGTGCGGGCAGGGTGGAGCAGAGTGGAGCCTGGGTGGGGGTGGGTGGGCCGTGAGACGGGCATCATACCTAGCACTTGTAACTCCATCTCATTCCATGCTCTTGTGTGCAGGGCAGCCCATTCTGAAAGAAAAAATCTCGCGTTTTCTTTCAGAATGGGCTGCCCTGCACACAAGAGTGGGGAACGCGAGGGAGCTTCAAGTGCAAAAGTATGGTGAACCACCTACCGCCCCCTTGGCCCCTCTCACCGCCCCCCTGTCACCACCCTTGCCTCTCACCGCCCCCCTAAGGTTTCCCACCACCCCCCAGGGGGCGGTACCGCCCATTTTGGGAACCACTGTTCTAGACGGTCAAGGTCATCCTTTGTCTTCGCACTTCTGTACCTGCACGGAAGGAGATGGGAGTTTCTGCCAAGTTGGCAGATGAAGATTGGTCAATGTGATGGACTTGGGGGTGTGGGGACAAGGAATTGAACTTTCAACTGGGTGGAGAAACCCCTGGGACTTCAGATTCGGGTTTCTCCCAGATATGCCAACATGGCTCTGCTAATAAATTGGAACCTTGAGGAATACTTTACCTCTGACTCTGATTTAATTTTTGATGCTATTTGGAACTCTGACACAACCTTTGTATTCCCAAGGAATCTGCCAGTCAAGTAGTAATCAGCCCTGCACCTGCTTAGCTTCCAGGGAAGGTCTGCCAGGTACAACTGCCTGCTGTTAATAACTAAATGCTGTAGGCTCATCAATAAGTCCAGTTATTGGCTGAACCCAAAGCAAGGCTGTATTTATACCAATAAAGGAGAATATTTTGTAGCTCAGGGTTGAAATGAGGGGTCAGCACTCCTTACTAGCACTTACTGATGATGTTACCTAGTTATGGTAATGAAACATCTGCAAGAAAACAAGCAAGCTCAGAGAGCACCAAGGACTCCTCAGGGTTCTATTTGTAAACAAATATCCATTTGTATTTGAATACAAATGCACATTTGTGTTTGTATTTTCAGGTCAACAAATGTTGCTTGGAAACCTTGATTGATATTATTCATCTGAATTCTTAAAAGCTGAATAATTTCCACATGAAATATATGATAATACGACACTGATTTGTAAAATAATCTTAATGTCACATTCTATTTTAAAAGAGAATATTTGTAGCCCAGGGTTGAACTGAGGGGTCCTTGGTGGTCTCTGATCTTGGTTGTTTTCTTGCAGACGTTTCATTACCCAAATTAGGTAACATATCAGTGCTAGGCTAGGCACTGAGGATGTTATCTAGTGGTCTCTGATCTTGGTTGTTTTCTTGCAGACGTTTCATTATCCAAATTAGGTAACATCATCAGTGCTAGGCTAGGCACTGAGGATGTTATCTAGTTTGGGTAATGAAACATCTGCAATAAAACAACCAAGATCAGAGACCACCAAGGACCCCTCAGTTCAACCCTGGGCTACAAAGAGAACCAAGGACCCCACATTCTATTTTACATTTAAAAAAATTAACTCTTAATCTCTGCTTGTTTAAAATAAAATGTCTGACACTTTTGTGACTTACAAAAAGAGAAATATTTGAGTTATCTCTTCAGTGAAACATGGAAAAAGGATCACCAAAGAGACTGTTTGTAAATAAGGAGCACTGCAAAAGTTGATTCTGAGTCTTTGTTCGGTACAGTACTTAAAGTGCAGATACCATGGGATTTTTTTTGGTAATTTTTCCTCTGAGTTAGAGAGGGAACTCTACTCGTGAAAGCCTCTTCTACTTCTCCCCAATCAGCCTCCAGGACTGGTTCTTTCTGATGCTGGAAGGTCATCACAGATAGCTGAGAGGGATCTTGGAGTCTTAGTGGACAACCAATTAAATATGAGCGAACAGTGTGCAGCGGCAGCCAAAAAAGCCAATGCAATCCTATATTGCATTAACAGAGAGATACAATCAAGATCAAGTGAGATACTAATACCACTTTATAATGCCTTGGTAAGGCTACACTTTGAATACTGCATTCAGTTTTGGTTACCACACTATAAAAAACATGTTGAGACTCTAGAAAGAGTGCGGAGAAGAGCAACCAAGATGATTAGGGGACTGGAGGCTAAAACATACAATGAACAGTTGCAGGAACTGGGCATGGCTAGTCTGGTGAAGAGAAGGACCAGGGGAGACAGGATAGCAGTGTTCCAATATTTGAGGGGCCGTCACAGAGAGGAGGGAGTCAAGCTATTTTCCAAAGCATCTGAAGGCCAGACAAGGAATAATGGATGGAAACTGAACAAGCAAAAATTCAACCTGAAAATAAGGGAAAATTTTCTGCCAGTGGGAACAATCAACCAATGGAACAACTTGTCTTCAGAAGTTGTGGGAGCTTCATCACTGGAAGCTTTCAAGAAGAGACTGGACTGCCATCTGTCAGAAATGGTATAGGACAGTGGTGGCGAACCTTTTTCGGCTCGCGTGCCAAAAAAGGGGGGGGCGCTCGTGCGCGCTCGCGTGCCCACACCCATTCCCTCCCCCCCACGCATGCGCACAACACCCCTCCATTCTGCCCCCTGCGCATGCGCACACACCCCCATCCCCGCGCAAAGGCTTACTGGAGCCTGGGACGACAAAACCTGCAAACCGGAAGTGTGGAAAAACGCACTTCCGGGTTGCCGGTATGCTGTTTTTTGCACTCCGGAGGGTTCAGGGAAGCTCCCTGAAGCTCCGGAATGCAAAAAACTACAAAACGGACAAACCAAAAGTGCGGAAAAGTGCACTTCCGGTTTGTCGGTTTTGTAGTTTTTTGCATTCCGGAGCTTCAGGGAGCTTCCCTGAACCCTCCGGAGTGCAAAAAACAGCACACCGGCAAACCGGAAGTGCGTTTTTTCGCACTTCCGGTTTGCCGGTGGGCAACCCTCGCGTGCCGGCTTCTATGGCTCCGCGTGCCACCTCTGGCACGCGTGCCATAGGTTCGCCACCACGGGTATAGGATCTCCTGCTTGGGCAGGGGGTTGGACTAGATGACCTACAAGGTCCCTTCCAACTCTGTTAATCTCTGTTAATCTCTGTTAATCTCTGTTAATCTGAGGTCAGTCTGTATCTCCGGAATGGAATCAATAGGAGACAAACTGTGTATGTGTGCATACAACATTTGTTTTGTGAAAGAGGGTTATAAATTTCAGCTCTTTATTAAGTCTACTGGAATGTTTCTGTGATGAATAAGGAACCAAGAACCGAGAACCAAATATCTATCTTCAGTAAGCTTGTGGGAGCTTCATCACTGGAAGCTTTCAAGAAGAGACTGGACTGCCATCTGTCAGAAATGGTGTAGGGTCTCCTGATTGGCTTGGACTAGGTGACCTACAAGGTCCCGTCCAACTCTGTATAATCTGTTAAAAAAGCTAAAAGAACACATGCTAGGAATGACCTGCAGAATACTGGATTCAGTAGATCACCTTCTTTAGGTGACCTAATAGCAAAAGCCTCCAGCTATTTTATAGTATATTGCAGAATAAAAATAGCAGTTGCACAATGCCATGAGAGGCAGGACAGATGAAAAATGTACCACTTAAAGAAAAGACCCAGATGATGATCCCAGGTTAACTGATAATGGTGGGGAGAACCAGGGTCCAAACTGTGATAATCTTTAAAGATCAAAAGACTGGGTCCCCAAATGGGATGAGAACTTACAGGGAAGATCAAATACTAGCACACACATGATCACTCAGGTCTAGTTAGCAATTAAGCTGCCGTATTCTGTACCAAGTGGGTGGTTTTCTAAAAGGCATCACAGGCTGTAGTTGCAGCTGCCCAAATGCCAAAGAACTGCACAATGAAAAACACATAACCCAATGACACTATGCAGCAGGTCTAAATTCATTAGCACAGTATTTCAGATTGTTCTACACCTAGTTCATTAGTTTCGCCCTCAGTTCTCCCATCTGTAAAATGACTGAAACAGTAGAAGTGTTTCCTTGTGAGGACTCAGCTGACAGAGCACTTCCTGCCAAGGGATCAAATCTCAAATCCTGCCAGCCCTGATTAAGAGGGTTGCATCCTGAGGTCAGATTGAAGCCCAGCAGCTTCTCTGCACTGTGATAATTGAGGGTTTTGGGTGTTGCATCGCATTCTGCCACGTGACTGCCTGCTCAGCATTTGTCAGCCAGAGTTCCCTGAAGCTGAGTTGAGAAAATGAAGTTTGAAAATCCCATGAGATGCTGCCTAACCTACAAGGTGTCCTATTATTTTTATATAATACCATGACCTAGCATTTTCAGGCTTCTGCTGAGAGACCCAAGGCTTTTAGTGCAGGAGATGGGCCTCATGAAGAAGATAAGATTGCTTTTTGTAAAAAGAAAAGAAAAAAAGCTTTGGATACATCTCAGTGGAATTAGTCTAAGGCAGAGACGGGGAACCTTGGCCCTTTTATGACTTGTGGACTTCAACTCCCAGAATTCCTGAGCCATGCATGGACTTCAACTCCCAGAGTTCCTGAGTCATGCGTGGACTTCAACTCCCAGAATTCCTGAGCCATGTGTGGACTTCAACTCCCAGAGTTCCTGGGCCACATGTGGACTTCAACTCCCAGAGTTCCTGAGCCACGTGTGGACTTCAACTCCCAGAATTCTTGAGCCAGCATGGCTCAGGAATTCTGGGAGTGGAAGTCCACAAGTCATAAAAGGGCCAAGGTTCCCCGCCCCTGGTCTAAGGGATAGGGGCCCTCAAGTTTGTTTGTTTTTTAATATTAAATGCCATCAGTCCCAGCCCTAATGGAAATAAACAGCAGAAATTGGAAGTAAACAGCAGAAACTGGGGGGTGGGGGTAACACTCAAAATTGCAACCATGTGTTCACCAGGATGTTGAAAATTACCATAAATGTGACCTGATTCGCATATATATCCTTTGCACATGTATAGGAGCACATGTATAGAGCAGCACAGTAACAGGGACTTTCGTTCCCAAGGTAGCCATAAAATCCAATAAAAGTAAGAATTGGTGCAGGAAAGGAAACTACGCATCAACTCTCTTTTCCAGAAAACCACTAATTCTTCCGGTGGACCTACATCAGTTGTTCCCAACCTGTGGTACGTGTACCACTAGTGGTACGCGAGGGCCTTCCAGGTGGTACGCGAACACTTTCGGGGTCATGAATGATTTTTAGTTAGTTATTTTTTACTTCACAAAAATGTTTACTGCCTAACACAAGATAATCTGGCAACGATTTGCAACTGTTGCCACACGCCACCCACCTGGTCCCAGTGGCCCGAAAATCCAGTTGCTGGATGCGCGGGGCCAAAAAAGGAATGGTGACTGTTCTGAACTCTCAGCAGTCGCGCAGTAGAACCCTTGTTTTCGTAGTTGGTTTGTGTGTTCTACTTGTACAATTATGGAAATAAAGTGATATCTGATCGAATTTAGTTTCTCTGGAACCAGGTGGTACGCGGCGACTGTACGGGACCTCCAAGTGGTACTCGATCACAAAAAGGTTGGGAACCACTGACCTACATGGATCAGAATTCCCTATTGACTGGCATATTATGCTTCCTTTGAAACATGACCTCATGACCTCAAGTTTTGGTAAGCTGCAAAATAACTGCGTAGCAGCGTAGCCAAACCCAGTTAATTGTATGAATCAACTCAACCTAACAAATGCAGCTCTTTCCAACTAGAAAAGGGAAATGGAGAATTGGTTGGGGAAAAAACCCCAACATTTGAAATGTAGATGCACTGAAAGAAACTGGGCCAGGAAGGAGGTTCTCTTCTCTTGGCAACTGCTCAGACCTCTGTAGAGAAGCCTTCCAGAAATGTTGACAATTGAGCCAAGTACGTAGGCTGTTTGTTTTTATTATTTTCCCCATACTTTAAAGATCTTTTAGTAATTCCAAAAGGGCACCTTATTTAAAGAAAAAGTTAAAATGAAACTTTATTATTATGGTTGGTTGCACAATCAGCCAGGTGTTTGGACTGGATTTGGCATTTGTACTCACCTATCGAGTTCTTCCCAAGAACCTGGAGTAGACAGATGTTGTTCTTCGATGCTGTTAAAGGTATAAAATTGCCCCAAGTAAAGCTGCCTTTTGCAGTTAACTGTTGGTGATTGTGTCAATGATGATGGTGTTCAAGTGGTTTTGGGATTGTTATTATTTAACAGAGCTGGAAACCAGTCCCCAGTGAATTTTCACAAAATTTGTCTTAATTAAAAATGAAAAAAAAATTTTTTAAGCATTTATAAGGTAAATACTAGTTTTGTTTTTAGGTAATGTCTTTTTGGCCGGCTAAGATATAACTATAAATGTAGTAATCATGAACACGTAAACATGATTTCTGAGCAAAGCTTTTCTGAGTTAAGAAGTTCTCTCTCTGAGCTGAGAAGCCTCCTTGCTCGGACAGCTGCGTTTATTCTTATAGCAAACTTCTTGTGCACACAATTACAATGATTGACTTACCCCAAAGATAGCTAACTAGTAACAGGTTTATATACAGTATAAAGAAACCTCTGAATCATACAGACAGATCATGTCAAACATATAGATGAGCTCGTGATTGCTAGTTTAATCTTTCCCCCTAGCTAGAACAATAACATGGGTTTGTCAAAAACAGATCATGCCAGACTAATCTTATTGCATTCTTTGATAAAGTGACAAAATTAGTGGACCAGAGGAATGCTGTCGGTGTGGTTTACTTGGACTTCAGTAAGGCATTTGACAAAGTAGATCATAACTTACTACTAGATAAAATAGAAAAATGTGGGTTAGACAGCATCACCACCAGATGGATTCGAAACTGGCTAACCAACCGCACTCAACGTGTAGTGCTCAATGGAACTGCATCTACATGGAGGGAAGTATGCAGTGGAGTACCCCAAGGCTCTGTTTTAGGCCCAGTACTCTTCAACATCTTCATCAATGACTTGGACGAGGGGATAGACGGGGAACTCATCAAATTTGCAGATGACACCAAACTGGCAGGAATAGCCAACTCTCCAGAAGATAGGCTCAAGATACAGAAGGATCTTGACAGACTTGAACATTGGGCGCTATCAAACAAAATGAAATTCAATGGTGATAAAAGTAAGGTTCTACATTTAGGCAAGAAAAACAAAATGCACAGGTACAGTATACGTGGTACCTTGCTCAACAGTAGTAACTGTGAGAGGGATCTTGGAGTCCTAGTGGACAACCATTTAAATATGAGCCAGCAGTGTGCAGCAGCTGCCAAAAAAGCCAACACAGTTCTAGGCTGCATTAACAGAGGGATAGAATCAAGATCACACGAAGTGTTAATACCACTTTATAATGCCTTGGTAAGGCCACACTTGGAATACTGCATACAGTTTTGGTCGCCACGATGTAAAAAGGATGTTGAGACTCTAGAAAGAGTGCAGAGAAGAGCAACAAAAATGATTAGGGGACTGAAGGCTAAAACATATGAAGAACGGTTGCAGGAACTGGGTATGTCTAGTTTAATGAAAAGAAGGACCAGGGGTGACATGATAGCAGTGTTCAATATCTCAGGGGTCGCCACAAAGAAGAGGGAGTCAAACTTTTCTCCAAGGCACCTGGGGGTAGAACAAGAAGCAATGGGTGGAAACTAATCAAGGAGAGAAGCAACTTAGAACTAAGGAGAAATTTCCTGACAGTTAGAACAATTAATCAGTGGAACAGCTTACCTCCAGAAGTTGTGAATGCTCCAACACTAGACATTTTTAAGAAGATGTTGGATAACTATCTGTCTGAAGTAGTGTAGGGTTTCCTGCGTAAGCAGTGGGTTGGACTAGAAGACCTCCAAGGTCCCTTCCAACTCTGTTATTATTATTATTATTATTATTATTATTATTATTATTATTATTATTATTATTATTATTATTATTATTATTATTATTATTATTATTATTATTATTATTATTATTATTATTATTATTATTATTATTATTATTATTATTATTATAAAAGAGCTGAGTAAGTAACCTTTGCCTTAAATAGAACAATAGAAAGAGTTGAGGACCTTTACTCTTAAATAGAACTGAGAGCAGAGTGTTTGTTTAGTCAATATAATATCAAGATAGGCATTCCGTATCATTGACAATGATTGACAATAACTTACATATAAACACTGAAAATATGATTAAAACAGTTGAAGTCACTGTTAACAGTTCATAGTATTAGTTATGTTTTGCTAAGTTATCACCTCTAAACCTAATCTCTTTTGACAATGGGAAGGGAAACAGCAGAAAATAGTTTTCTGTTCAAACTGAATCCTTTGTCATAATATTACAGAGCTGTCCCTATTATACAGTTGTAGGCCTACAAACTGATTAATGTTGCTCTGCCAGATGATACAAAAAAATCATGGAATTTAGGATCATTTCCTTACAGGAACCTGGTTCATGCATCACATACAACATGCTATAACATACTTTCTTAAGACGTAAGATTTAAAGTTCTAGTCCAGTTTTTATGTGGGAAGTCCGTAAGCTAATGTACTTCAGAACAAATCTAATTGTGTTCTCCAAATAGTTAACATCAGTGATGAATCTATCTTCCTTTAAAGCCATGTAGGTAGTCATTATTACCGTATTTTTCGGAGTATAAGACACACCTTTTTCCTCCCTAAAAGAGGCTGAAAATTTGGGTGCGTCTTATACTCTGAATGTAGCTTTTTTGAAGCTTTTTTTTCAGCCCTAATGAGGTGCTAATGATCTTCCCAGCTCTTACCTTGCAAGCTTTTTCATTGTTACTCTCTCCCAAGAATGTTTTTCCAGCCCTAAGTCTTTGCAGGGTTTTTTTCATTGCTCTACTTGCTCCTAATGTTTTTTTCCAGCCCTAACCAGGTGCTAACGACCTTCCCAGCTCTTACCGGCTTGCAGGCTCTTTCATTTTGTTACTCTCTCTGAAGAAGGTTTTTTAAAGTCCTAACCAGGGGATAAAATAATGTGCTGAAGCTGACCAGACTAAGGACGCTAGCCAGATGAATACCTGGTAGGCAGATTTTTTTCTCCCTATTTTCCTCCCCAAAAACTAAGGTGTGTCTTATACTCCGGTGCGTCTTATACTCCAAAAAATACCGTACATCTTATTGTGGCAAATTAAACTTCATAGTATCCTGTATAAAGTAGATCTATTTTTCATCTGTCCTAAATTTCCACAGTTCAGCTTCACTGGATTACGGTGAGAAATTGTTGGGAGGCTGGGAAGGTTAGAGGTGAGTCATAAATGGTAATTCAAGCCAGATGGGGATACACTGAAAGCATTTCAAACAGACTCCATCATAACTAATTCACTATAAAGAGAGCTTGGAAATTTCTATTACTGTTTCCAAGATTCTGTATTCAGTCCGGGATACCATTCAAGACATGTAAGTGAGGTTGATGTCATTCTTGCTCTCATTGTCATGTCAACTACATGGGGCTTGATAAGTTCCAATGAGAGAGGAGAAATTATTTTCTTGTCCATGCAAAATCCTATTAAAATTGTAGCTAAATAAATTTTATTCCTCCCTGGTTGTTTTCTAATGAAACAGATTTCATCTCGTGTGATAGTGGAAGCATCTCTCAGACTGAAAGCAGAACCAGAGACACTAGGGAATGAATCTGGGATCTTCTACATGAAAAATCTGAATCGGTGGATCAGAACAGAGCTGGAAGAGACCTTGGAGGTCTTCTAGTCCAACCCTCTGCTCAAGTAAGAGACCCAACACCATTTCAGACAAGTGGCTGTCCAGTCTCTTCTTAAAAGTGACTTTTGGTCACCATACTACAAAAAAGATGTTGAGACCTTGGGAAAAGTTCAGAGAATAGCAACTAAGATGATCAAAGGCCTGGAGACTAAAACATATGAAGAACGGCTGCAGGATTTGGGTTTGGCTAGTCCAGGGGTTGGCAACCTTAAAAACTCAAAGAGCCATTTGGACCCATTTCCCAGAGAAAACAAAACATCCGGAGCCACAAAACCTGGGTGGGCATGGCCAACTCAATGTCACTCCCACCAAGTCACATGACCACCACCCCCAGCTACGGCTACCCAGGTTTTGTGGCTCTATGTTTTCTTTTCTATGAGAAACAGGTATCTCTCTCTCTTTCCCCCCTTTCTTTCCCTCTCCCCATCTCTCTCTCTGTCTCTCTATCTCTCCCTTCCTCCCCACCCATCTCTCTCTGTCTCTCCCTCCCTCATCTCTCTCTTTATCTCTCTCTCTCCTCTTCTCTCTCTGTGTGCTGAGGAACGATCACCACTCCCAGCAGAGGCTTCTCTTCGGGTGACCCTCCTCCCCCTCTCACGACTCCCTAGCTAGCTTTGAGCACCAAAGCGCAGCAAAGGCACACATGGAGGGCAGGCAGCTGCTCACTTAAGGAGGGTCTTTGGACGCGTATTCTCTCCTGCTCTAAGGATCCGGCCATTGCCTTGCCATGTCCCGTCCCATTCCCCCCTCCCCGCAGCTCTTCAGCTGAGCCGTGGGAGGGGGGCGTGAACTCCAGCCCAAAGCGGCAGGAAGTGAAGGCTGCCTTATGCACAAATGTGGCATGAAGGCAGCTACAGGGATGCTTCTCTCCTGTCCTAAGGATCCGGCCATCGCCTTGCTGTGCCCCCCCCACCCCGCATGAGAGGAGAAGAAGGGGGAGGAGGGTCACTGGAGCGAAGGCAGCCTTCGCTTCCTGCTGCTTCGGGCTGAAGCTCACACTCCAGGGAGCCCCAGCAGGGGGCCCAAAGAGCCGCATGCAGCTCCGGGGCCGCGGATTGCTGACCCCTGGGCTACTCTAAAGAAAAGAAGAATTAGGGGCGACATGATAGCAGTATTCCAGTATTTGAAGGGCTGCCACAAAGAAGAGGGGGCTAATTGTTCTACAAAGCACCAGAGGGCAGGACAAGAAACAATGGTTGGAAACTAACCAAATAGAGAAGCAACCTGGAATTAAGGAGAAACTTCCTAAAAGTGAGGACAATTAACCAATGGACTAGCTTGCTTTCAGAAATCGTGAACACTCCATCACTGGAGGTTTTTAAGAAGAAACTAGATAACCACTTATCTGAAATAGTATAGGTTCTCCTGCTTGAGCAGGGGGCTGGACTAGAAGACCTCCAAGGTCCCTTCCAGCTCTATTCTATTCTTAAAAATCTGCCTGGAACAGCTGAATAAACACCTTTAAGGTCGTTTCTGACAGTGCTTCCATGTTGAGGTCATCATGCAAGTCCAGAACCAGCTTCACGCTTGTGTGATTTCATATGGTGTCTGTACTCAAAAGGTAAGCCAATTATTTCCAGCTCAGTTGTGGAGTATCTGGCATTTCTCCAACAGTGATCTTTCCTTTGAAAAATTAAGGCTCAGTTGGAAGGCTGAAATTAATTAGTCTAGTTCAGTGATGGTGAACCTATGGCACACGTGCCACAGGTGGCATGCGGAGCCTTATCTGAGGGCACGCGAGGCATTGCCCTATGTCAGCTCCAGCGTGCATGCGCGTGCTGGCCAGCTGATTTTTGGCCTTCTTTTTGGCCATTTTCGCTCTCCCCAGGCTTCAGGAAAGCCTCATGAACCCTGGGGACAGCGAAAAACGGGCCAACAGGCAAACAGGAAGTCCACTTGTGTACTCACCCTCAGCCTCCTTTTCACTGTCAGAGGTCTTCAGGAACTTCTTCGGCTTTGGACAGTTGCAGCCAGGCCTCCCACACCTCGGCCCATTTCTTCTGCAGCCGGCAAGGCTTTTCTGAAGGCCTCTGCAGCTGATAACAGTGCTCCAGATCGATCCGGAGCAGTGGTGGGTTCCTACCAGTGCGGTCCACCCTATAGCACCGGTAGCGGCCCGCTAGTGACGTCACAGTACTGGTGCGGTCGGTTGCCGGTGCCTGGGCACCGCCATTTTTTTAAAAAAAAATATTTACATTTTTTAAAAAAATTCTTCTGCACATGCCCAGAAGCCAAGCTTCTGGCACTGCGCATGCACTGCCTTCCTACCCCACAGTGAGTCCAAACAGGGGAGGATGGCTGAGGGAGCGCGTGAGACGCTGAAAGAACGGGCGGCAGGAGCTATCTCCATTCCCCTCCCTTCAGCAGTCCAAGAAGCCACAAATGCGCGGTGATGATCCTAAGCATTTTTGCACATTTGAGGCTTCTCGAGCTGCTGAGGGGAGAGGGAATGGGTGGCAGGATCTATCTCAGTTCCCCTCCCTTCAGCAGTCCGAGAAGCCACGAACGTGCGGTGATGATCCCAGGCATTTTCACACGTTCGAGGCTTCTTGAGCTGCTGAGGGGAGGGGGAACGGGCGGCAAGAGCCTAGGATCATCGAATGGGGAGAAGCATTTAGGCCAGACGGAGCCTCCTAGAAGAACCGCTGCCACGGTCTTGCTGCTCCCGCTGTGGGGGGCTGCGTTGTGGGTGGGCAATGGCCACCCGCTTCTCCGGCCACTGCCAAGCTCCCAAGGCCCACGCCCACCCAGTCACATGGCTGGCAAGCCACACCCACAAAATAAGCCATGCCCACAGAGTGGTAGTAAAAAAATTAGGAACCCACCCCTGATCCGGAGCTCTGTTATCAGCTAGAGAGCCTTCAGGAAAGGCCTTTAGGAAAGGCCTCTGCAGCTGATAACAGAGCCCTGGATCAATCGGAGCCCCGGAGCTCTGCTATCAGCTACAGAGACCTTCAGGAAAGCCTTCCCGGCTGCAGAAGAAATGGGCCAAGGTGTGCAAGGCCTGGTTGCAACTAACTAAAGGTAAGTAGTAGGGCAGCTCCACTTCCGTTTCGTTTCCAAACTTCCGGTTGGCCAATTGGGCCATTTTTCGCCATACCCAGGCTTCAGGAGGCTTTCCTGAACCCTGGGGAGAGCGAAAAACAGCCCAACGGGCCTACCGGAGGCTTCAGTGAGGCCTGTGCGCATGTCCGGCAGCATGGGGGGTTGTGCGCATGTGCAGGGGGGAAGACATTGCATTATGGGTGCGGGTACCTGCACTCATGCTATCGCGCGGGCGCACTCTTTTGGCACCCGAGCCAAAAAAAGGTCCGCCATCACTGGTCTAGCTCATAAAACCCAGGAACATTTGAGAAATCATTGTACACGAAGTAAGAAGCCATTCTGGAAAAAGAAAACTCTAGCAACTTTTGTGTATCAAATACAAGATATACAAATATAACCTGGGTCTTTTTTTCTCCTGGCCATTGTATGTAAGGGGGTAGAAGCGATTTTCTTTTGAATGGGAGATGCTGTTGACATTTGCTTTGGGTTTTGATAAAGATATAGTTTGGCTATGTGAAAACTATATTTCAAAGCACTTCCTCCATTGCTGTTATTCCATATGAACAACAACAAAAAAGATTGAGCCATTTATCGGCTAGATGCCCTTTATGCTGAAGCTAAAGGGCAAACTGCAATTTCTTTCTCTTTATGATTGGAAGGGCATGAAGAGGATTTTTGTAGTTCTGAGACCCATTATAATTCAGGATTGGTGACTCAGGAGAGGTTGGGCCTTCTGAAGATCGGCTGGAGGAAGAGAAACAGCATTTTGAGGCTCGTGGACATAGAGACAATGGCAGACTAATTTCAAAATTTTCACACGTGTTCCAGCATCCCTGTGGTCATATGATCAAAAGTCAGACGCTTAGCAACTGACATGGATTTATGACGGTTGCAGGGTCCCAGAATTACGTGACCGCTTTTTGCAACCTTCTGACAAGCAAAGTCAACGGGGAAGCCTGATTCACTTATCAATCGTGTTACTGATTTAACAACTGATTCACTTAACAACTGTGTCAAGGCAGGTCATCAAATGGGGCGAAACTCACTTCACAAATGTCTCACCTGCCAACAGAAATTTGGGGCTCCATTGTGGGGGTGAATCGGGGACTTACCTATAGTTGCATCAAGTTGTTTCATGGTCTTAATCTATTATGCATAGTTCATTCCTCATCCGGGGCTTTAAAAATGGTTAATTACAGAGTATTGAAAGATGGAGTCTGTTGTACAGTTCCTCCAGGCCAACTTTCCAAGTTCCCTTTCTATCCTTCATTACGGTGGTCCTTGACTTACAGCCACAATTGAGCCCAAAAATTTATGTTGCTAAAGTGAGAAATTTGTTACGTGAGTTTTGCCCCATTTTACGACCTTCCTTGCCACGTTTGTTAACTGAATCACTGCAGTTGTTAAATTGGGAACACGGTTGTTGAGTGAATCTGGTTTCCCCATTGACTTTGATTGTCAGAAGGATGCAAAAGGTGATCATTTGACACTGGGGCGAGCCTGCAACCATCATAAATGTGAGTTAGTTTTCAAGGATCCGCATATAAATCACGTGACCATTGGGGATGTTGCAACAGTCATAAGTGTGAAAAATGGTCATAAACCACTTTTCCCAGCGTCATCGTAACTTCGAACAGTCACTAAATGAACTGTCGTAAGTCGAGGACTACCTGTAATAGACACTCTCTTTCCTGCTCACTGGATATAGATGGCTAATCATGATAACAACACAAACCATAACATTCTGATGAGCTTGGCAATAAGTTAACACGTTGGTTTTGGAACTGAGAAAGTAGTGTGTTCCCTTCAGTATTTTGATTGCCTTTTTTCAGTGCACACCTGCAGGAATCACTAGTATGGTGCCTTGTTTGCTTAGCCCACCTCTCCTGGTCCCTTATAAATCTTGCAGTGACCTAGTTTTCTAACCTCAATGGTGTCTTCCACCTGCCCCTTACCTCACTAAGTCAGCATTTCAGCCCAAGAACCCTCATAAATCCAGAAGGGCTGTCAGAGATCTGATGGTGTATTTTTTTTTACATTCAGGGATTTTTACAGGCAATAGCCTCCATCTCTTTATATATTTGAAACGGGTTTCTATAAAACGCAGCTGCACTTGTCCTGGGAAATGCTCTACACAAATTTCAAATCACCCTTTTTGCTAAAACCAACAAATTCTGAATCATATTAAACAGTAATTGCTCATTAAGCCAAGAACCATCTGTCTGTTTGGGGTGGTTTTGGCTGGGTGGAGTTGGAGAAGCAGCCCCGGGCTTTACACATGGAGGAAGTCTAATCCAAAGCAGAATTCAATATTTGAAATTGGACGGATGGATCAACTTAGTAAATACATCAGTTAAAATATAAGTCCAGTGTACGTAGTTCTTGACTTATGACCACAATTGAGCCCAAAATTGCTCTTACTAAGCCAGTGGTGGGTTCCTACTGGTGCGGCCCACTCTACAGTACCGGTAGCAGCAAGCAGATGGCGCTATTTGAGCACGGCTGCTCCACTGCTGTATTTTTGGGCTTTTTTCCTTCCGCGCATGCAGAAGCAAAATCTCGATGAAATCTCGTGAGGGGACGCGTGCACGCGATTTGAGCGAGATTTTGCTCCCGCGCATGCGCAAAAGCAAAATCGTGCGAGGGACGTGCATGCATAGCGAGGGGGCGCGCACGCGTAATGAGTGTGCGCGCACAACAAACTGCGCATGCAGAGCTCCGGTAGCGAGGTAAGAGAGCAACCCGACCCTGATATGACCCATCATAAACACATGCCAGTTGCCAAGCGTCAAATTTTGTTCACGTGACCATGGGGATGCTGCAACGGTTGTAAGTGTGAAGGTCATAAGTCATAAGTCACTTTTTCAGTTCCTTTGTAACTGATCACTAAATGAGTAGTTGCAAGTCGAGGACTACCTGTAATTAATTTTGTATGTTTGATTGATACATCCAAATGTTCCCATTTGCTGAGATATTACCTTCCTTCGGCCAAAAAAGCAGTAGGAAAAAGTAATTGCATTGACAAAGAATGCGGAGAAAAAAAAGTGAGGGGGGTGGGGTCTCCAATGAATCTCTTTTGTCATTAAATTCTCTCCAACTCTTGCTATAAAAGTGCAAAGCCACATTTTCATTCGGGGGTGGGGGGGCGGAATAAGGTTAGCTGATATTGGGCAATCCTCACCCGATTCCTAAGAGGTCAGTAAGGGGCGTGCATAAGTGCACCAGTGTGCCTACCATCCCTGTCCTAATGTTCCCTCTTATCAGTACCCATCTTATGTACATAAACAATGTTACATCTATGTATATTACTAACACGTACTTGACAAAATAAATAAATAAAATAAATAAAATCCCTGATAATATCATCATGTGCATTTATTTAATTTATTTATATTCCCAATTTCTATGGCGGCTCACTGGCAAGCAATACTATGTACATTGACTTCATTTGTCATGGTGCAACTAATTATTATTAACAAATGTATATGTTGCCTGACTCCCTGCAATTCCAGGCAGTTTACAAATGATTGAAAGCTTGAAAAATATGACAAGAAAAATGACAGGAAACCAAAAAAAGGGTAGATGTGGAAGAATAACAAAATGGCTGAAAAACAGAGAAATCAACCTAGGTTAAAAGGGAGGGGGGTTTCAGTCACACTCATCAAAAGCCTGGCTGAAAAGCTCTGGTTTTTAGACCTCTTCAAAACACCAGCAGGATGGGACCAGTCAGATCTTGGGGGAAACTCAAGGAGAGGGGAGTTGCTGTGATAGGAATGGAACGGAACGGAATGGAATGGAACGGAACAGAACGAAACAGAACAGAACAGAATAGAATAGAATTCTTTATTGGCCAATTGTGATTGGACATACAAGGAATTTGTCTTTGGTGCATATGCTCTCAGTGTACATAAAGAAAATACATTCATCAAGAATCATAAGATACAACACTTAATGATAGTCATAGGTTACTAATAAGCAATCAAATTGTACTAGGAAACAAGTAAAACAATATAAATTATAAAGATACAAGCAACATGGTTATAGTCATAAGTGACTATAGGTGGCGCATGGAGCCGAGGTGGCACAGTGGTTAAAAGCAGCACTGCAACTACTTCAGTGACTGCTAGTTCAGCAGTTCAGCTGTTCAAATCTCACCAGGCTCAAGGTGGACTCAGCCTTCCATCCTTCTGAGGTCGGTAAAATGAGGACCCAGATTGTTGGGGGCAATATGCTGAACTCTGTAAACCTCTTAGAGAGGGCTGTAAAGCACTATGAAGCGGTATATAAGTCTAAGTGCTATAGCTATTGCTAAGTGGGAAGAGATAGGTACTAGGAAGGATAACAAGAATAATAGTAATACAGTCTTAGTAAATAATTTGACAGTGTTGTGGGAATTAGTTGTTTAGCAGAGTGATGGCATTCGGGATGTATTCGGGATGCATTCGGGGTGCCCTTTCAGGGTCCGGGTTGTTGGCATTGCTTAATTCATCAGTGTATTGATGATACCAAACCTCAAACCGGTCGATGATTCACAGTTTCATGTAAAAGTTGAAAAAAGGGGGAGCAGGGGCGGGTTACTTTCTTACCTCGCTATCGGAGCTCTGCACGCGCATCGCCACGTTTGGTGCACGCACGCACTCGCTACGTGCGCGTGCCCCTTCTCACGGTTTTGCTTCCACGCATGCGTGGAAGCAAAATCTTGTCAAAATCGTGCGTGTGCACGCATCCCCTCACGAGATTTCACTGACATTTTGCTTCCGCGCATGCACAGAAGCAAAAAAGCCCAAAAATTTGGCACCGGTGTGGCCGCGCTCAAATTGTGCCATCTGCTGGCCGCTACCGGTACTGTAGAGTGGGCCGCACTGGTAGGAACCCACCACTGGGGAGGGGCAAGAAAGCTAGAACCTTGCAGCATCCCACACAGAAGGGCCAAGGCACTGATCTCTCCCACTCAACCAACTGGAACAAGCAGTGGAGAAAGGAAGAAAACCAACATAAAACAATACTCCCAATCCCCAAAGAGCCAGCTCAGAAGGATACTGTGGTGGATGGTGTTGAAAGCCACCGAGAGATAAAGGAGTACGAAGATGGATGTATCATCACCATTCCAGTTCCACCATCCCAGTTCCAGCATGATCAAAACTATCTCAAGCACTAAGTCCCAGCCTGAGATCCGACTGAAATGAATCTAAACCAGTGCATGCGTGACGGCGGCGTCACGTGACATATCGGGACTTTTTTCCCCTTCGCTAAAATGGGGGTGGGGGTGGCACAGTACGTGACGCATCCTGATCTAGACAGTCTATTTCCTCCAGTCCTCATCAGATGCAAACTTTCTCAACAACCTTCCCCAGAAAGGGAAGATTGGAGACTGGTTGATAATAATTGAAGATGTTGGGTCCAAGGATGGCCTCTTAAAGGAGGGGGAGATTCCACTGCCTCTTTCAGAATAGGAAGCACCACCTCCTGTGTCAAAGATTGCTGCTGGTCACAAAGTATTATTTCCCCAAACTGAACTGTTTCTAATTCTACCGGTATATTACAATTTTCTTACAGGCTATACAACAGTTTTCTTGTATTTGACAGAAACTGGAAATATAGGCATTGTGGGATCCATCTTTCCTATTTCTGTGATTTCCATTCCATCTTCCCAATGTCTTAGACATTTATTACTGAGTTTGGTTTGCATCCCACACAGGA
The DNA here is from genome assembly GCA_023053685.1 of Diadophis punctatus similis. Taxonomy (NCBI): domain Eukaryota; kingdom Metazoa; phylum Chordata; class Lepidosauria; order Squamata; family Dipsadidae; genus Diadophis; species Diadophis punctatus. The sequence continues at coordinate 8,877,604 of JALIGW010000025.1, read as the reverse complement.
ACACAATCCCACAGTTTCTCCATCTGTTGTGCAAGGTATGGTTCTAATTTCTCATCCTTCCATGTGCATATCTCTATGACAGACTGCTTTCCTCCTTCCCCCACCACAGCAGGAAGCTCCTTGGGATAGACAAAAGACTGGATAAAACTATTCAGATTTCTTCTTGCAACCTAAATTGCAGCCTTAGAGGAACAGGCCTGATGGCAAATGGGGAAGAGGGTAAAACTGCTTATTCTAGCAGCATGATTAGATATTCTGGACTTATTTCCAAGTAAAAAGTTTGGATGGATGGATGGAGATAAATAGATAGAGGAAGAGAGATAATGGAGAGAGGGAGGGAGGGAGAGAGTATCTGGTTTGCTCATCTTATACTAACATTCCAGTGGAAAAATAAATATCCTTTGGTGTAATGTTATTTTCTGCTTGGTGAAGCATGATCAAAGTGAATTTGAAGACTGTGTGTTCCATATAGTTTTACCTAATTACCCCACTTCGGGTCATATGAACCATTCTATATTAAATCAGAGTTTAACATTGGCCCACATCTTAGTAAAAATCTTAACTCAGAGTAACTCCATCTTTTTCTAAGCAAACATAGAGGTTCCAGAGTTTACATCCAACTGATAGTGTTGATCATGTAATTTCCCTGTAGATCAGGGGTCTGCAACCTGCGGCTCTGGAGCCGCATGCGGTTCTTTGGGCCCTCTGCTATGGCTCCCTGTCGGGTGACCCCATCACTGACTGGCCCTGCCCCTCGCCCTCCCCTCCCAGTCATTCCTTGCCTAGCCTGAAAAGGTAAGGGCAACAGCGGGGGATGAGAGGGAGATAAACACACACACACACACACACACACACACACACACACACACACACACACACACACACACACACACACAGTGGAGGGGAGAGAGGGGGAGAGTGAGAGAGATACACAGAGATACAGATAGGGAGGGGAGAGAGGGGGGAGTGAGAGGGGGGGTCAAAGGGTTTTGTGGCTCCCGGTGTTTTTTAACAACCAGTTGTCTGCCCTAATGACCGGCTGGGTAGGCATGGCTAGGGGGGTCATGTGACTGGGTGGGAGTGAGTGACATCGAGTTGGCCACGCCCACCCAGGTTTTGTGGCTCCGGGTGTTTTCTTTTCTGTGGGAAATGGGTCCAAATGGCTCTTTGAGTGTTTAAGGTTGCAGACCCCTGCTGTAGATGATTTCATTAGTAGTCCAGGGGATTTGGCTGGCTGTTACCAGCTATAACTTCAGATCCAGACCAGAAGCAAACTCTGCTTCTGCCAGTTAGTCAAGAGCATTGGTGGGCTTTATCCATTGCACAACACCTGGCTTTTTTCCTATGGCAATAGTGAGTTTGGTACAAGCAAAAAAGATTTTCTACTTTGAAGTCTCCAACCAATTTGACAGCAGAAAACCTCTGCATAATTATTCCCGAAGCTTTCTCTGGCACCTTGTTGTTGATGAGAAGAGTGTGTCCAAGTGCCTGGTGAGTAAGAAATAATAAATATGGGACTAAATAAAAAGGTATTCAAATCATAAAATTACAACTGAACTATAATTGCTATAGGTTGCTTTGTGTGTGCCTAAGTCTGGGAATGTGATGTACATACATGAACTGTAGAGCCAATTTGGTGAAATGGTAAAGGTGCTGGCTTAGAAACCAGAAGACAGTTGTAGACTTGCCTTAAGGGGAGGGGGTGCAGTGGCCTAGTGGTTAAGAAGGTTGGCAGTTTGAGACCCAAGCACTGTACGATGAGGTGAGCTCCTGTTACTTGCCCGAGCAAATGTGAGTAGGTAAATAGGTATCACTTAACAGTGTGCCTTGGTGTGTAGTCATGCTGACCACATGACCACAAACAGTCTTCGGACAAAGCTGGCTCCCTCAGCTAGGAAACAAAGATGAGCACCTAGAATTAGATATGACTGGACAGGGGAAACCTTCACCATTACCTTTTAAATATGAGAGCCAGCTGGGGGATTTGAGGCACATCCGTCTCTCTCAGTCCAACCCACCTGAGAGGTTTGTTGTTGTGGGAAAATAGGAGACATCTTCAGGAGGGCAGAGTGAGGCAAAGGACAAAAGAAGAATCTCACCATTCAGTACAAACTCCGTCCCTTTAGTGCAGGGTTGTCAAACTGGATTTCCTCAGGGGCCAGATCAGCACTGTAGTTCTCCTCCACAGGCCAGTCATGTGGGGGGGGGGGAGATGGGACAGATGCCTCCTGCAGCACTTTGCCGGTCAAAATGGGTCACGGGGGGCGCACATTTATTTATTTATTTATTTATTTATTTATTTATTTATCTATTTATTTATTTATTTATTTATTTATTTATTTATTTATTTATTTATTTATTTATTTATTTATTTATTTATTTATTTAAATGGATTTATATGCCGCCCAACTCCCAGGGGACTCTGGGCGGCTCACAACATGTCAATCCATTTTCCAATATAAAAGAACAACAATTTAAAAACTACAAAAATTAAAAAGTGCATCTAACATTCATAACCAAAGGGGGGAGACCCATATCTGGTCTGGTTGGTCTCACTTTCACCCCGCCTGCCGGAAGAGCCAAGTTTTTATTGCTTTATGGAAGGCCAGCAGGGTGGGGATAGTCCTGATCTCTGGAGGAAGCTGGTTCCAAAGGGAGGGAGCTCCCACAGAGAAGGCCCTCCCCCTCGGCCCCGCCAACCGGCATTGCTTGGTCGATGGGACCTGGAGGAGACCAACTCTGTGGGCTCTAACCGGTCGTAGGGAGGTATGCGGCAGGATGCGGTCCCGAAGATAACCTGCCCCCCCGTGCCCCATTTTGGCTGTCAGAGGCACCGCAGGCTGGTCCTTTGCTATTTCCAGGCTTGCCCCACGGGCCACATTTAAGCACCCCGCAGGCCAGATTTAAGTACCCCATGGGCCAGATCCAGCCCAGGGGCCTTGAGTTTGACATCCCTGCTTTAGTGCATGCATCATGAGATCACAAACACATGTGAAAGGGGTACAGTTTTTATCATTCTGACGAAAAAATTTCCTCCTGCAAATGTCTTCGGGCATAGAGGCGGATAAGGGCTAATATGAACATGTCATTGCCTGAGGTAATAATATAATGGTGTGTATAGTCCTTAGGTGAAGAAGGTTAAATGAAATGAAATGAAATTCAGAATACAGCTGGAAGGGACCTTGGAGGTCTTCTAGTCCAACCCCTTGCTCAAGCAAGACAGCCTCGCTCTCACCGTCTGTGAGAGAGACGAGGGGCAGGAGCTCCAGCAGCAGAAACAGCGGCCACAAAGAAAGGATAGACGAACGAAAGCTCCGGAACATCTTCGATCCAGGAAGCAAATGGCGGCCGGGCCTCTGGGTATCATAGTTCCTAAATTACATTTAGTTAAAAAGAAGATATGGAATCATCACAATATGTTCCTGTGACGTTGCTACTGTGGAAGCTGTCCTGGCTACCACTAAGCTTCTAAATACAATTCAAAGTCCCGGCGGTTTCCTATAAAGCTCTACATGGCATAGGGCTTACATATCTTCAGGGCAACGAGTCTCCACTTGTCTCTATTCAGCCTACAAGATCAGTCAGTGTTGGTATCTTCCGAGTCCCATCAATTAAACAATGCCACCCAGCACGGGTGGCTTCCACTTTCCTTCACCACCAGTTTGCATCGCGACATTTTGCGCGCGTGCATGCACATCCCCTCGTGCATTTGGCTTCTGCGCATGTTCAGAAGCAGGAATTAGCCCAAAACACAGCTGAGGAGCTCATCAGCTGTGCTTCGGGCAAAGAAATAAAGGTCAGAAGTCACCCGCGGGCGGGCAGGAGGGCCCTTTTTCAAGCCACGGAAGGGGAAAAATTTGCACAAAATCCCCAAAAAAGATGGCGGCACGCACGGAACAGCACCGACAGTGACATCACCAGCGGGTCGCTACCAGTTCAAGCGGTTTGGTCCGAACCAGGAGGAACCCACCCCTGCCACCCAGAAATGCCCTCTCTTCCTAATCCTGCTCTGTGAAACAAAATTTTCCCTGTGATCCAGACCAGCGGTGGGTTGCTCCCAGTTCAGCCCGGTTCTGCAAACCAATAGTGCCGAGAGCGTGCGCAAACCAGTAGCAATGGGTTTTAGAACCCACTACTGATCCAGACTGCCCTAATCTTGCTAACCTTTAGAAGAGCCTTAAAGACACTGGGCCAGGAGATTACATTATCCCTGTGCCCGCATGGTATGTTTTTATTGAGATGTTATCCGGTCTGGTGATTTTTAATTATCTGTAAGCCACCCAGAGTCACATGGCAAGTGGGCAGTCCTAAAATAAAAAAATGAAATAAAGAAATAAGATATGCCATTCATATGACTCTTATTGTTTCCTCTATGACTTCATTCATGCATGTGAGGTTTGCAAACTTTAGCCAAAAGTATGGGGAGAGAGCTTCCTGCCCTGAGCATTTTTATAATTAGAAATACAAAAGAACAGGAGCCAGGGGAGTGAGCAGATTGGGATAAGAGAGGTATTAGACTGTGGAGAATATGAGTAAGTGGGACAAATACTGAAATTGCAATCCAAAACCTAGCCCCTTGGAACATACAGAACTGACTCTTGGAAGATTGTGGTTCTTAAGATGTGTTTCTCACTAAGTTTACATCATGCAAAGTTCCCTTCTTTGTGTATTATTTGCAATTGTAGGTGCGTGTATATTTTGTGCATGGAGAGAGGAAAGTCTGGAACGGGAATCCTGCTGTGCAGAGTAAATGCATTTGCAAGCAAACAAGCAAGAAGCAAAGACTGCAAAACTAAAGAAACAGATAGGTAGCTAGGACCTCCTTCATTTTGCTAACATGCCTAAAACTTGATAATCGGAAAAGGTGAGGCTTCTTTGGCCTGTGAGCACAACTTAGAAACTGGGCTGCACAAGAAAGCTCGGTTGGTAAATAATTAATTGGATTGGCATAGAGCTTGTTTGATAAATGCACTAAATTATAGATAAATAAATCTCATTGCCAGCAAAAGCAGAAGGACAAGGACTTTTCCTTGGGTTCATTGCTATGCTTATTATCTTGGTGGTTCATTAAAAGAAAAAAGAAAAAAAGAATGAGTCAGGGCTCCAGCTGATCTATAGCTTCTCCTCTCTGTCCTTCTCAGTATTTTATACTCGGTATTCATGGAATCACATTTGCCATATCATGAGGCATAATAATGATTGTCAGGCAACCGGACGTCCCATGACAAAGTATGGGTGATATCCATGGACAGGACCCAGGGCATTATATAGGGCTAGGTAGTCCTCAATTTACAACCATTCATTTAGCGACAAGTTACAATGGCACTGAAAACCGGTCCTAACCCTTATGACCATCACAGCATCTCCACAGTCACATGATCAAACTTGGGGTGCTTGGCAACTGGCATGTATTTAAACAGTTGCAGCATCCCGCGGTCATGTGATCGCCATTTGCAACCTTCCCAGCCAGCTTCCAACAAATGAAGTCAATGGCGGCACTGGATTCGCTTAACAGCCATGTGATTCACTTAACAACCGTGACGATTTGCTTCATAACAGTCGCAAAAGAAGGTCATAAAATTGGATGCAACTCACTGGACAACCACTTTGCTTAGTGATGGAAATTCTGGTTTTAATTGTCGTCAAGGACTATTTGTCAAGTAATTTATAGACTGGGACATTCCAACTTTGTTTATTTTAAATAGATGTGAAGAAGCCACAATATTGTGGTGGGAAGGTTATGATCAGTTATAATATGGCTACTAGATCTAAAAACAGTTATGATTTTAAAAAAAAACCCAGCATGTCTTTGTCTGCCTCAGGTAAACAATGCCACACCTACACTGTGAACATACATTTATTTAAACCAAGCTTTGAAAAAAGGTGGAAGAAAAGGTTCCGATTCATTCTTCTTCAACCACTCTAGACATCAATGATGAGTCATCAAAATGGCCGAGAGTTGAGGATTAATTCAGCTTAGTTAACAGAATAGCAGAATAACATGGTTGGAAGGGACCTTGGAGGTCTTCTAGTCCAACCCCCGTGGACTAGGCAGGAAACCCTATACCCGTGATGGTGAACCTATGGCAGGCGTGAAATAGGTGACACGCAGAGCCCTCTCTGTGGGCACGTGCGCTGTCGCCAGCTGCTCTTTCGGGTTCCATCGTGCGGACAGGTGGTCTGGCGTGTATGTGTACAGGCCAGTTGCTCTCTTCTGAGTTCCGGTGCTCTGGTGCGCGCGTGCACATGTGTTCCAGTTTCGGCACTCAGTGCCGAAAAGCTTAACCATCACTGCCCTATTCCATTTCAGACAAATGGCTGTCCAATATCTTCTTTAAAACCTCCAGTGTTGAAGCACCCACAATTTCTGGACGCAAGTCGTTCCACTGAATAATTGTTCTAACTGTCAGGAAATTTCTCCTTAGTTCTAAGTTGCTTCTCTCCTTGATTAGTTTCCACCCATTACTTCTTGTCCTGCCTTCAGATGCTTTGGAGAATAGTTTGACTCCCTCTTCTTTGTGGCAGCCCCTGAGATATTGGAACACTGCTATCATGTCACCCCTGGTCCTTCTTTTCATTAAATTAGACATACTGAATTCCTGCAACCGTTCTTTCTATGTTTTATCCTCCAGTCCCCTGGTCATCTTTGTTGCTCTTCTCTGCACTCTTTCTAGAACATTTTCTCAACATTTTTAATATAATTTTATAAAAATCATAATTAGTTTTTGCAGTGATTACAGTAACCCAAGGGAACCGCCCTGCACTCTGTTCCTAAAAAGACTTTCCTTGCTTTGGTGCGGTATGACATTCCATGCCCTTTGCTTCTGGCCAATGACAGCTGGGTTTATCACAATGGCTTTTGCTTATTGCAAAGGCAAGCCAGCACGTTCTTTTCTCGGTGCTTGAGGATCAGCTGAATTAAAACATATGGGTATCATCCAGCTTTCCATTTCCGTATGGATTTAATTGTGAGGTACATTTTATTATCCCAAGGACATGACAATGCTGCTTAATCAATTGTAATACAGAAGAGGAAATCCTCTGTTCCTCTAATAAGGAAATCCTTCCTTATAAGAGATTTTAAGAAAGCAAATCCAAAATACTTCTGTCACAATTGTTGTTGTTAGTTGCGAAGTCATGTCCGACCCATTGCAACCCCATGGACAACGTTCCTCCAGGCCTTCATGTCCTCTACCATCCCCCAGAGTCCATTTAAGCTCACGCCGACTGCTTCAGTGACTCCATCCAGCCATCTCATTCTCTGTCATCCTCTTCTTCTTTTGCCCTCAATATTTCCCAGCATTAGGCTCTTCTCCAGTGAGTCCTTCCTTCTCATTAGGTGGCCAAAGTATTTGAGTTCCATCTTCAGGATCTGGCCTTCTAAAGAGCAGTCAGGGTTGGTCTCCTCTAGGTCTGACCGATTTGATCGCCTTGCAGTCCAAGGGACTTGCAGGAGTCTCAATACATGTTTGCAAAACAAACTTACCGATAATTCCCAGAAAAACATGCTTACGCTAAAGGCTATATTTTCTCTGAGTACTTGCATGGCAGAATTCCTCCAAGGATTGTCCCTCATACATATGTGTGTTTACATGTGATAAATATACCCAACAGGGGTCATAATTAAACATCCATGGAAGAACCACTGGCAGGTGATTACCACTTACACCATCAATGCCCACTTTCTCACCATTCTCACAGTTCTAGATATGCTTCATGTAGGCATCTTTATTGGCCAATAGCTCCAAGAGTGTTGAAACAAGGGCCACGTGACTGATGGACTCGTATCCCAGTGGCTAAGCACAATGCCCACTTCCAGAATTAGTTAGTATCTCCAGTTTAAAGAGTCGGCAGGGCTGGGGAGGAACCTTTCCTCAGCTGTAGAAGAATCTCTTCTAATAAAGGATATTTCTGGTTGGAAGGACAAGAGCAAGGCAGCTTCATATGAGCATTACTTTCCAACCTCCCGAAGAAGTTCCTTAAGCATGGGAATTAAGAGCCTTGCTGGGTTTCAAAACAAAACTGGATAAATACAGTATATTGTAGATTTTAAACCATAATACCCTGTAGTGGGTTCTAAATCCCATTGCTAGTTGTTTGCGTACACGTTTGCGTGCACGCAAGATTCTTCTGCGCATGTGCAGAAGCGTCCGGGGTGGGTGGGCGGAGCCTCCTGCCACCGCCGCTACCGGTTCGCAGAACCAGGCCGAACCGGGAGCAACCCACTGCTTGTAATACCTTTTTATTAGTCTCACCATACTGAAATACTACAATGAAATAAGAATGAATCCAATTTACCTGCAGCTTACATTTACAGACATCCCACACCACCACCGCCATTTGAATCATCAGAGATGGTTACATTTGAAAATATGCTATCTAATCAGGTGGGCAAATGCTAAAGAAATGTCTAGAAAGGGAGGAATTCTGGCCTGCAAGAGTTCCTTGCCTTCGGGTTCCTCCCTATGGTTCAGTTAAAATTCTGTTTTTCCGCTCTGTGAGATTTTGCCTCTATTCTAGCTTGGTTCTTTAAAAAAAACATTTTTACTGAGTTATAAAATACTATAAGATACAAAATACAAAAGTAAATAGGATAACAGTGGGGAGGGAGTGAGGAAGGATAAGAAAAAGAAAAAAGAAAAAGAAGCATTGACTTCTGACTCTCTCTGTTGCAGTAAAATAAGGCATTAACATCAAATGACAAGTTTTTTGTCAACCCTGAAGTTGACATATGTGTAGCCATGTTTTATTGTAGTCATTTCCTATTCTTTTTCTAAGTATTTTGTAATGGGATCTAACGAGGCTTCAGGCCCGCCACATTTTAGCAGTAGGAAGGGGGGGGTGTAGCAGAGATAAGGGGGGATATTATGGCTAGGCAGCATTCTTTCCCGTGGGAACAGAGAATGTGCCTGCAAATGGCTGAAAGTGGAGTTTGGAGTCACTGGAGAGATGAACTGTGAGCTGATTGGAGAATGTGACTCTGGGGGGAAGTTTCAAACTTTTGCTTTTTACTGGGTGTAATTCCAGGGTTTGGTCAGAGCCGGAATTCCACCAAGACCTTGCCAATTTGATATGTTCCTAATAAATGGACTTTGATTGAATATGGCTGCCTTGGATTATTTATTTGGGGAATTTATTACTTGGAAGCTTGACATTTTTGCTATCCTGGCTTGGTTCTGATGGATGGTCTACAGCAGGGGTGTCAAACTCGCGCGTCACGTTCTTACGTGACGTATTGTGACTTTCCCCCCCTTCGCTAAACCAGGGCTGGGCGTGGCCAGTGCGTGACGCATCCAGCCCACAGGCCATGAGTTTTACACCCCTGGTCTACAGTATGGATTTCCCAAGCAGAAAAGTCTACCTCTCCCATCTTCTCCACTTCACCAGTATCACTGAGATTGGTGATATGCTCCCTCCCATATTTGGGTATACCAGGTGACTCGACAGAAAAACATAGATAGATAGATGATAGATAGATAGATAGATAGATAGATAGATAGATAGATAGATAGATAGATAGATAGATAGATAGATAGATAGATAGATGGATGGATGGATGGATGGATGGATGGATGGATGGATGGATGGATGGATGGATGTAGATGATGTAGATGTAGATATATAGATATATAGATATATAGATATATAGATATATAGATATATAGATATATAGATATATAGATATATAAATATATAGATATATAGATATATAGATATATAGATACAAGGGTAAGTCAAAACTTAATTCCATTTTCTTTAGGACAGGTATATTTACCAACACAGGAACATGTAGCATAAATCAAAATGAAGCTAGTCCTCTGTAGATCACATCCCTACTTCTCAACATAGTCACCGTTTCCCTCAATAGCAATGTTCCACCTTCGAATGAGAGCATGTATCCCTGCCTCGTAAAATTTTGTTGACTGTTCTTTGAGCCACTTCTTCATTGCAGTTTTCACTTCCTCGTCACTGGAATAATGTTTGCCTCTCAAATCTCTTTCAAACCCTCTAGAATCTAAAGTATTGTCCTCAAACACATTTTGTAATTGTCTGTGAATGTTCACAGGGGTTTCCCCCTCAGCAACAAGGAATTCAATCACTGCTCTTTGTTTTTGATGCAACTCTAAGGGGGCAGCCATTTTGAATTTTCCTTGCAAGTCTAAAAACCTGAAAAGTAAGAAACAAAATATTTCAGAATGTAAATGATATAATCATTTATAACTGGGAAAATTTTCAGGTATTTTTTATCAAAAACTTCACCTGAAATAAAGAAAATGGATTTACTTTTTGACTTACCCTCGTATATATAGATATAGATATAGATATAGATATAGATATAGATATAGATAGATAGATAGATAGATAGATAGATAGATAGATAGATAGATAGATAGATAGATAGATAGATAGATAGATAGATAGATAGATAGATAGATAGATAGATAGACAGACAGACAGACAGACAGATAGACAGACAGACAGACAGATGGCTAAATAAGGATCAACCCAAACAACTGACATATCCCAAAAATAGCTGAGAGACATAAGAGGAGAGGGGTTACGGGAGCCTACTTTCTTTCTATGACTTCATGGCAGAACTCTACTATTCTTGCCAGCATTGTTCCAGTTCCAGTTTTAAAATTGGGCTTAATTTTGTGTTTAAAAGCATCCCAGAAAACATCTGACAGGTGCTATGGCAGAGGGGGGGAATGAACCATTAAGGGCCTTCCTGTTTCATCATGCAGCTCTCCACCACCAGTAGCCAATTGCTTTTCAGGCTAAATTACTTTTCTGAGTCAGGAAGCATCTCAGAGATTTAGCATATATAGGGCAAGAGCCCATTTTTTAAAAAAAACATTTTTTAAAAAATAACTTCCATTGCCCAATGTAACATGTTGCTGGAGAACAGTGCCCAGGAACCAGAGGGGAGGCACATTTTTTCATTAATCCAAAGTGATCAACCCCCTAACCCTCCAAATTCATCTACCAGCACAATTGTAATGGGAAGTGAAGGATCTCAAATGAGGCCCAACGTAAGCTTGCTGCAATATGTGGATTCCTTAAGAAGAAAACCATTATTTTAACATTGCAACTGCTAAAAATGACTTCAGTTAAACTCAGGGGTAGGTTGGTGACAAGATGGGGACATGACAGAAAAAAGCAGTTGCCAGGGGATGGGTTTGGTATTATTATGTGCAAAGGGAAAAAATGTCCTCTATCACTTCATCTGCTGATGAAATTTATAACAAATATATAACTCCTTAAAATACCACAAACTTTTGATTATTTTATCATTTTATGTCAGGTACATAAATTGTCCCCCTTGAGACGGAGAGGGAAAAAGAGATTAATTTTATTGGCTTCTCATGAATAGTTTTGATTTTGGAGTTGTTGTTATTCACTGCATTTTCAAATTCTGATAATATTGACTTTCATATCTTTCCCTAAGTCTAAGTGGCCTTTTGCAAACCTATTGTTCTGTTATTAATGAGCCAAGGTGGCGTAGTGGTTAAAGTGCAGCACTGCAGTTCAGCAGTTCAGCTGTTCAAATCTCACCGGCTCAAGGTTGACTCAGCCTTCCATCCTTCTGAGGTGGGTAAAATGAGGACCCAGATTGTTGGGGGCAATATGCTGAACTCTGTAAACCGCTTAGAGAGGGCTGTAAAGCACTACGAAGCGGTATATAAGTCTAAGTGCTATTGCTAAGTGCTATTATTTCATAAATGCATATTTCATTTAAAAAGATGGCAATACACATTAATTGTTTGGATTAATTCTAGTAGTTCAAATACAAGTTTCTCTCCCAAAAATTACACATTATACAGCAAAGATAAATAATATAACTTCCCAGCATATGATATAGTATCTCACTGATCCTCAACAACAACAAAAAATTGAAATAAATAAAAATCATGCATGGAAGAATCTAGTGTGGAATTGGTGTAAGATCATGGTTTAAATATGGGGCTTGAGTGTGCCCAATGTCTAAATCTCAAATTTCCCATCATTGCCATATGCAGCTTTTTTTTTTTTTTTTGGCTTTTTATAACTTGCAGAACATGAGAAGGAGCAATTAAATACCAGAGAAAATGGACCTTCAGAGATAGACCGATGGCAACATGTTACTCATAGAAGAAGAAATCAAGAACATTGTCCATGCAGTCCAACCCAGTCAGACAGAACTAAGTGAACTAATAAGGCATTTCATGTTATATGCTTCAAGCATCAATAAATGAAGCAGCAAGATTAAAGCCCTGAGGTAAAATAGTGCAGGAGGGAGGAGGTTAAGGTTTCAGAAGTCCTTTGGGAGGCCCCTGTTAGCCCTGTTTTTCAGACATTGCACAGGTGTTCGCTAGCTCTGCCGCCATCACATATCTCCATAGGGGAATGTCTTGGCTTTGCATTCTCCCCCCCCCCCCATAATTCCAACATGTCCAACACATTTCAGTACATCTCATACCTTACACTCTTTCTTACCAGGAAGAAGAAGAAGAAGAAGAAGAAGAAGAAGAAGAAGAAGAAGAAGAAGAAGAAGAAGAAGAAGAAGAAGAAGAAGAAGAAGAAGAAGAAGAAGAAGAAGAAGAAGAAGAAGAAGAAGAAGAAGAAGAAGAAGGCAACTGTATTCTATATAGCAGGGGTCCTCAAACTTGGCAAGTTTAAGACTTGTGGACTTCAACTCCTAGAATTCTCCAGTTGGAGAATTCTGGGAGTTGAAGTCCACAAGTCTTAAAGTTGCCAAGTTTGAAGACCTCTGCTATATAGCATCCTTTTCTTTGTAGTTACTTCAGGCACAGCTCCCTTCTTTTCGAAGAGTTGGCACAAGACTGTAAGTTCTAATTTTAAAAAAATCAACCTTATTAAAACTTTCTTTTAAGTAGTTTCCTGCAAAAACATTCATTGGTGGATGAAATAGTGAAACACAGCATCAATAAAGAAGAAGTCTGCCATTGAAAGCTGAGTTTGTACAAAGTGTAATAGTTGATGCAAAACATCAGAGAAATTATTACCAGAGATAATCAGCAGACCGAGAATGCCTGTTGAAGTAAATCAAATATCTAATCACAGATCATTAACCAAAATCTTTACTCTATACTTTAGAGACAAGGGTCACTCCCACTAGCAAGTTCTTGTTTGTGTTTCCTGGAAGTTCCCTATACAGGCAGTCCTCGACTTACAATAGCCAGCAGCCTGTGCAGCCAGGGCCTTTGGAACCTCCAGCACCTCTTGACAGTGATGAGAAAGGAGGGGCTACTCCTTTCCTGAATGCAAGAGCATGCAGGGCTGCCATGAGGCAGGAAGGTTTACTCTGGAGGAGGTCTCCTTGGCAGAAAGACTGGGGGCTAATTGGCCACTCCCCTAGTCTATTTAAGAACAGTAGAGGCAGCTGGAAAGCTGCAGGAAACAATAGTTCAGACTCGGATCTCTGTTGTGCCTTGTATTGTGAAGTCCTGTTTTCCCTGTGTTGGATTGCTTATCAAGAGAAACTCCTGGGCATTTGGCCAAGCCTTCGGACATTACGTGAGATAACCAGAACTAATTGCCTTTGTTTTGAACTAAGACTGACTGAACTTATGCCAGCTGCTAATGAAGCTAAATTAGCAGCTGATTGATGCAAGAAAATATTGCTTCTTTTGATTTGTGTGTTTGCCACTGCTAAGCCAGTTATTAGCAGTGGTTCATTAATTAAACTAAGTTCGTTCAAACCGTGTGTTTTTGATACATTCGTAACTGGGGACAGAACAAATAGTCTGTTTAGTGACCATTCAAAGTTACAATGGCACTGAAAAAGTGACTTATGGCTGTTTTTCACACTTATGACCATTGCAGCATCCTCATGGTCATGTGATCAACTGACTCTTATTTATGACGGTTGCAGCGTCCCGGGGTCATGTGATCACCTTTTGCGACCTTCTGACAAGCAAAGTCAAGCAAAAGACAAGCTTATATCAGAGTCTAGGAATAGTTTTAACTTCACAGATTTTTTCCCTTTCGACATATTTGATGCTTGAAACAGATTTCCCTCTGTCACAGAGATCCCTGGATTCTCCCCCTTAGATCAGGGGTCTCCAAACTTGGCAACTTTAAGACTTGTGGACTTCAACTTCCAGAATTCCTCAGCCAGCAAAGCTGGCTGTTGAATTCTGGGAATTGAAATCCACAAGTTTTAAAGTTGCCAAGGTTGGAGACCCCTGCCTTAGATAATCATCTGAAGATTCTAGTTCATGGGTTCCGAACCTGGGGGTAATTACCCCCAGGGGGGTAAAAACGCTATTCTTTAGGGGTAAAAAAGGCATCCACTAAATTTTAGTGGATGCCTTTTTTTTGTTGGTAATAATAAAAAATACAGTACAGTAACGCATTTGGTTCATGTGGCATATGCTCTTTCTTACTAGCGAAACAGCAGAGTGCTTTGAGTGTGGGAACGGGGTGAAAAGGAGGCACGAGGCGGGACTGCCGCCCGCGCCGAAGGCTGAGTCCTGAGTCACGGCGTTTCACACATGTGGAATCAGCCGCGCTTGAAAATAGTACTCGGCATGTATAAACCTGTTTGAACTGAGAGCGGCCATATCGCGCCCCACAACCCGCGCCCCCACCACGCTCCACCCCGCTGCCGCCATTTGGGTTATTTTACCGTCTGCACATGCGCAGCACGCCTTGCGCATGCGCAGAGGGTAAAATAACCCAAATGGCAGCAGCAGGGTGGGTCACGGTGGGGGCGCAGGGGCGGGGCGTGGGTCGCGGTATTAGGAAGGTTGGGAACCACTGTTCTAGTTGTTTTATCCTCCGGTAGTCCCAGATAAACTTCTGGAGCTTTATCAACTCCCACTCAAACCTCCTCCATCCAGAAAATGAACTTGGGGAATTTGTAGTTCTTGAACTGTCCTTCAAAACCCGGAGGTGGTGGGTTGCTACCATATGATTTGCCCTTGCAACTTTGGACTGGAAATGTGGTTAGAATTTTGTAACTGTTTGCCACTTTCTTAGGATTGATTCCCAGAAAACGCAGAGCCTTATTTTGGTGTTGTGAAATAGCATGTGAGATAGTTTGTTGACAGATTTAAAAAACAGTTTTAATCCCATGGATTTCAATGTGTATATTCAAACAAAATCTAAATACAATCATATATATTTTCTTTTTAATCAGGTGTGCTTAAAGGGTCAAATAGTTAAAGCAAGTAGAATAAAATGTCATTTTATGGTACATCTTCTTTGCTTTGGCTTATTCTGTGATTAATTAAATCTTATTTCGCTAAACAAATTAGTTGATTAATGAGTAAAATGTGCATCCATGTAAATTTTTGAAATCATAAGTTCCTTTTCTTTAAAAAATGAGATTATATGTATAATTACAAACATTTTGTTCTTAGATGCATCCATCCTCCTTACAGCGGCTTGGCCCATTTGGAGTTTTTATAAAAATCCTTGGACTGTACCTTTTTGAGAACTGATATTTTTTTAGTTATCAAATGGGTTTAATCAATTAAACAATTCAATTGTCTAAATTGTAGCAATCTTTTTGTTACTATCACTATTGCTTTCCAGCCCTGTTTTCTAGAGAAGAGACCGAATCCTCAATCTATTTAAAAATTAGGAGTCTGGTAACCGTTTTCCAAGTAATAAATGTAGTTAATTAATTAATTAATTGCATAAGTTTCAGTTCACAAAGCCTTTTAATAAATCTAATTGGGTGGAAAAGATTCCTGACTTTTTGTCACCATGGTCACTGTCCTTCTACAATGTTAATCTTTAAGAATATAAAGTTCAAGGGAAATATCAGACAGATGCCTAATGCATGATGTTTTCCCCCCTTTCCTTTCCTTCTTTCCATTCCTTTCCTTTCCTTTCTTCCTTTCCTTTCCTTTCCTTCTTTTTTACATTTTTCTGCCTTTCTCTGAGAACAATATATCAACCTTTAATTAAAGAATAACTGCACTTTGTTATGATAATTGTGTTAATAACAATTTTTAACTGCTGGTCAAAGATCACAGTGAACTTTTGACCATCTGGTCCAGTTGAGATAAGTTACTTCAAGTGCAGCCCCAGGAAGACAAGTATCTCTCCTCTGATGAGCTTCAAGTTCAGAAACTGTTGGACAGCTGTTTATGTCTAAAACTGTTTTGAAAATACAAGGATCTCACAGAATTATTTCACAAACATGGCAGAAAGAGGGGTATTTCAATGCTTCTGTTGGAGAAGAAATATGGCTTATATTGGCACTCTTCTGTTTGCTTCTCCAGTATTTTGTTCATCAGTCCTTGAACTTCTTTCTACCCAGCCCCATGTCATTCCAATTTACTTGGTTGCCAGCACATTTTGGCAAGTGGTGCATTTGTGATGAATGGGAATGGGAAGGGGAAGGGGAAGGGGAAAGGAAAGGAAAGAAGGAAAGGAAAGGAAAGGAAAGGGAAGGGGAAAGAAGGAAAGGAAAGGAAAGGAAAGGAAAGGGGAAAGGGGAAGAAAGGAAAGGAAAGGAAAAAGGGAAAAGGGAAAAGGGGGAAAGGAAAGGAAAGGAAAGGAAAGGAAAGGAAAGGAAAGGAAAGGAAAGGAAAGATGTGATTTCGTTATGTTTCGATTTACAGCAAACTTTCTCAGCCTGGTCACATCTTTTCACTTCTGCAGAGTGCCTATTTGTAGTACTCCTCGGAGCCCCATCCTGGAGTTCAGCTTTCGGGGCAAAGCCCAGAATAGATCCAACGCTGTGTCGAAATGCCAGATCCTCCTACACCTCTGGGCTCTGCTTGATTCCTTCTGCGAGGAGGAACCGCTTGACAAACAGAGCCCCCCCCCATCCCCACTCCGCCGCCGCCGCCGCACTCTCTCCAGTGGCGCGCATGGGGGAGCCTGCCTGCCCCACTCCGCCTCCGCCTTCTAGGGCATTGCCCGACGGCGGGAGAGAAGGGGAATCCCGGTGCCTCCTCTCCCGTGTACAGTTCCGTAAAGGAGCCTGTCCTGAACGTGGGATCGCCCGCCCGCCGGCCAGCTGCGGCTTCTTCTCCACGGCCCAGGAACTTCTCCAAAGTGAGTGGGTTTCCCTTCTCACACGAGACCCTTCCTTCTTTCCCTCCTGGAGGTCTCCCAACTTTTCTTTCTTCCTCTTCCTCCTCCTCTGCCGGCGCCGGCGCTGCAGCCGCGCCAACTTTGCGGGGTTTGGGAGGGCCCGGTGCTGCCTGCCTGCCTGCCTGGTCCCTGGGCTGGGCCGGGGCTGGACGCGAGGATGGCGAGCGGGCGAACTCGCGAGCGCCCAGATCTCCGTCCCGCTGCTTAAGGCGTTCTGCTGAGAGTCATCAATTATGCAAGGGAACGGCGCGCTGCACTGGGGGAAAGGCAGGGGAGGCAGCGCACCAAGATGGCGACAACCGCAGTTTCTCCTGCAGCCTCCCCACCTCTGCAGTCCAGCAACGCCTTGTAGGAGTCGCGCTAGCGCCGCAACCTCAGTAAGTTGCACCACTGTCCCGCCGGGGGCTTCACTGTACCTGTAGAAAGAGGAGAGGGCTGCACGGGTAGACCTCAGATCTCAAGTCCCTCGCCTGGGTTTCTTTTCACAAACCCTCCCCCTCCTCCTCCTCCTTCTTCTTTTTTTCCTTTCCACTTTTAGGTAGGTTTTTGTCGCAGAGCGATTTTCTTCCAGCTCCAAAAGTCTGGCTTGCTTTGAAATACCCTTTTCTTCACTTCCAGCGCTTTGGGGGGGGGCACGGGCCGTGTCTTAATAACCCCCCGTCCACTTCCACTCGTGCACTCAGGTCTTGGAAACCATTTACCAGACTGGGGGTGGAGGTGGGGGCGGGCGGGGGCTGCTAAGGCTAGCTAATGGTCAACTTCTCGTATAAGGTTGGTTATTTTATGGCTTTTCCCCCCTCCCCCCCATACACACACACACACACACACACACACACACACACACACACACACACACTTTTAAAAAAATTACAGAGAGGAACTAATCTTTTTCGAGTTCGGAGAGCCCTCGGTGCATGGGGCGCTGGAAGCCCTGAAGCCCTCTGCTTCAGTTCTCTAAGCAACTCCCTCTTTTTCCTAGCTGGGGAAACTGATCCTTCTTCGCCCACCCCCGCCACCCCAGCAGCAACCTACGGAGCGCCTTTTCTGCATTGAGGGGGAAAGAGCGCCTGCTCTCCGCTCTTGTGGGCAGACTAGAAGCCGGGTTGCGGGAGGGGGGGAGGGAGTTAAAGGTGGCTCGGGTGGGGATCAGGACAGGCGGTGGTTAGCAGGTACATCCCTTTTCCCCCCTCTCACCCCCCCATTATTAGCAGGCCACCTTTTTCGGCTAGGCTGCCCATCCTTGAATCCAAGCCCTCTGCCGGCATTGGTAGCTTCAGCATTAGGGGCTCACTTTGCGCCACGTCACAACCCAGCCCGTCCCTCCCTCCAAGATCCGCCGCAAAGTCTTGGTCTGGAGCTTTCGCCAAAAGCCTTCCTGGTCTTGGTTCTCCCTATTCTTTCTTGGAGGGGGGACGAGGAGAGAATGAAGAGTGGGGGAAAGATGCTCTCTGAGATCGGAGAATTGAAGGGTTCTCCTTTATACCTCCGCGTGCATGCGGACTGCAAGTTTATTTGAGTCAAGGAGAAGAAATAGGGCTGGGCTGTTGCAAATATCCTTGGCGAGGGCCGATTGAAGCTGCTCCCCTCCTCCGGTCCGCTCGGCCCGAGTGGGGAGGACTTGGGGGCGTGAAGGACGGGGAGGAAGTTGAAGGAGCCGGCCAGAAAGACCCAGGAAAAGAGGGGCTGAGAATCCGCGGCTGAGAAGTCCAAAGGTACATTAATTAAAACACATGAATGAAAGATCGACGGGGGGGGGGGAGTCTCGACCGTTACAACTCTTCTGGAGTTAGGGGTGGGGAACAGCCAGGCAGGCAAAGACTGCGGGCTTAATAGATTTGCGCCTACCCCCCATCTCCATATTTGCTGAGCGTTTTGCAAAGGTCTGGACTGGCCTGTGCCGAGCAGGCTTTCTCAGGTGCGGAAGGGGGGGGACTAAGAATGTTTCCTTTTTTTCTTCCTGGCAGACTGGGTTTTTGTGGTGAGCCAGGTTCTGTTAATACTGCAGCGTTCTTCTCCGGGGAAACGCGTGACCCCTATGTCCTGGACTTTGTTCTGAAAAAAGGAGACGCCGTATGGATGTGGGGAGGGGAGGGGAGACAAGGGGAGGAGTTACAGCGGCTTCCCCAAGGCCTTCTCCTTTTGAGGGTAGAGGGGAATCATTCACTTTTGCTTTCTCTCGCCACCGTCTTCCGTTCTCCTCACACGGTTGCGGAAGCATATGTACTGTATGAGGAAAAGCTAGGGAGAGAAGTAATTTAAAACAAGTAATGGTATTCAGTGAGTTTCTTGCCGTTTCTCAGCAGTTTTTTTTCACTCCCACTACTATACCGAGAGGAAGATTGATTAGAACAGCTTTATTTCCGGTTCTGCTTTGCTTGTAGCTTGCTCGGCTGTAATTTTCTTGGCGGCTGGTGCCCGTGGTCTCTGGAGCGCGTTTCAGGCATGTGGTGCTGAAATGGACAGCTCCTTTGACCTCGAAATAACTGGCAATGCCTAAGTGGCTGGCGATTTCCACCCCCTCTACTATTGCTTTGATCTTTCCATTAGTATCGAATGCACAATTGTATAAGCTTTTAGTTTTGCTGTGGAGAATGCCAGAAGTAACTCTGTGTTAAGCAGCTCTGAAATTATTCCAGCATCATTATCAAACAGAAGAATTTGCACTGCTGTTTAATTCTAGGGTAGAGCTTTCTAAAGAAATTAACAATGGGACTTTCTAGAAGATTGTATTACATTAAAAAAAATGCAAGGGAACTGGTGAATGTTACCTGAGGCAAAGTATACAACTTGGGAAGTGGATTGAAAGTCCACTTCACCTCTGGGCCCGGCAGGTTTCTTGATTCGCTCTGCTGCACCTCAAGTCTGTAGCAGAAAAGGAAAGATCTAATGAACTTACATCATAGTTATATTGAGCCAATAATATAAGAAATGAATTGAAGCACCCTGCAGAATGGAAGTTTCATATAAAGTCTTAATTACAATGAAATGTTAATCATAATGGAAATGGCAGGAATTTTTATTACAAATATGTGGTTTTCATAAACATGTAATATGAAAGGCATGTAAACTATAGACAGCATCTATTCTGTGTGTTGAGTCATATTTTATTATCTTGCCACATGGCTCAGTCGCTTTCAGTATCACTTTGTGTCATTAAAAACTGCCTATTTATATTTAAGATAAAGACATGATCTTTAAAGATAAAAACATGGTCAAAATCAAACTGTCTGTCGAATGTGCATGTGTGGCTACAATAGATGCTGTATCCAAATAATCTCAGTATTAAAGCTCCATCACCCAAATCAATCCTTACTGGGGTCAATTTTGTGACTTCCACTTTGAAATCTTTTCTGCAACAGGATACATGCCATCTGTAGCTCATTATAGCCTTAGAAATATAAAGAAATATAAATACTCTTCTTTGCTCTTAAACCTAACATTGTCAACTTTAGCAAACAGACATCTGGGCATCTGATTCACACAGCTGGAAATCACAGCTGCCATAACTATGTGATTTTACCACAAACTAGGTTTAGGAAACAATACCAGACACCAATAAATATTGATGTCTCTCTGCTGCTATCTACCTCCAGGTGGCATTAACTTCGATTAGGGATAATAACAAATTGAGTGAGGTCTGTATATCTTAACTATATTTTAACTGAGAGTTATGTTGCCTAAGCTAGATTTCTGCTTGATTCAGCACATTTCATCTAACTCACACTAAAACTAGCAATTCTTCACATTATTTGAAAATGAAGTTTTCAGTTCATAAGTAAGCTTAATGGGCATCGAGGTGAAATGTGGCTCAAAATAGGCTATGATGGCTAGATATTAATTTTTATCTTTTGGGCTGCTTTTGAACGTTTTGAAATATTTCAAAATATTTGCAAGGTTTTCATATTTTCAAGACTATTAAATGGGTTAACATAGTCATAAGCTATGCTAACAGATGTTGTAAATGAGGTTAATGGTCTCTAGACAGGTATGAGTATGTATGCAAAGTATGTATGCAAAATAACAGATTAAGTGAAAACTCATATTGACCAAAGTATACTATACTGACATACTTGCTTTGTTGTACATTATATTCAAAATTATCTATGCCAATACTTTATCAGAGACTGAATGAAGATATAGAGTAATTGTGGGGTTTGGGGATGGGTGGGAAGTGATATGGCACCAGCAATGTCACTGATAACTCCATTGATGTATTTCTAACGTTAGATAAAATCCATTGCTTTTGGATTAAGATCCATTAACATCACACTTTCAGAAACAATTTAATTATGAGTAGAAATTATAATGAATTGTTTCCCCTTTAGGATAGGATTTGCCAGTAGTTATTCATCACTGAAATTAGAACTGAGTCTCAAATGCCTAGAAATAGGTTGCATGATTTGGAGTGGCTGAGAATTTGGCTTTCAAACCGGCTCTCTTTTCATTCCTATTTAGAAGCAAGGTCTTCTTTTACTATGACTTAAGGCCAATCCTGTATTATGCACAGAAGTATCTGTTGAAACTATTTTGCAGAAGAAGCCAACCTTTAGAGAGTATAGGAGCCCCATCTTCCTTCTTAAATCCCTATGGTTTGATTTATATTCATATGATTCTTTCTATAATATTCTCACTGATGTTTATTGCTTTTCCCCTGTTATGTTAAAGATGTAAAATCTCCAGCTTCATTTTAATTGTACAGAATGTATGCAAATCAAATTATTTCCATTCATTCTTGAGTACCTTCCTTTTACACCGAAATAAATTAAACAACCTAAATTAAAACAATTCAGTGCTTTCCAAACTTTATATATTTATAAATTTATATAGCCATCCAACTTATACATAGGTAACTCTGGGTGGCTTACAAAATTTTAAAAAATCCATCCTATAATAAAACCCATTAAAAATACCCAACCCCCCATGGCAGCATTTATATGATAAATGGCTATTCATAAGTAGCTCACTGATCATACAAGGTTCAAAATATCTTATCCAACTTCCAGTGCAGAATCCCAAAGCACTATAAATTGGATAGTCCAAATTACTTTGACAATACTCAACTAAAGAAATGTGCAACAATAGTTTTCAGGGGGCTCCAAACATAGGTCAAACCTTTCAAATACTTGATTTAATATTTACTAGTACTAAAGTTAGAAATCCTGCATAGTATTTACACGATTAAGAAATATGCAGATTTATATTCATATAATTCACAATTTCCAACATTTCAAACAATCGAATTAAGAATACTCACAATTTGGAGCAGTATTAAGAAGACCCCAATGTCACATATAACTCTTAGCTTTGCTTTACCAGGGCTCAGTAAAACAGTTGAAGGAGTGCTTTGCCAAATAAGTGAAACACTTTCAAGTATCACGGGTGCCATTTGAGAAAGCATGGACTCTTCTGTTGGAATTGGGATTGAAATTGCTCACCAGTAATCCTAATGGCAATATAGTGTCTTTTGGGCTTACCCACTCATGTTCTAATGACATGGGGAGATGCCCAAAACAGCCACAGCATGCCCTTGAGAGGGTATAATGACCATCAATCATGAGTGGGTAAGTTGGAGCAGCAGTTCAGTTGTTGGCTTGTAAGGGCCCTTCCAGGTGGTTTGTATAGCTATACTATGTAGCTTAATATCTCAGTGAAAGAAGTAGTTGAAGATTCAGTTCAGAAAGGATTTACAGTGGGTGAGTATCAGTGCACTTGCTACTTTTCTTTCACTGCAATATATTTTTAAGATTTTTCTCCTTTAAGGGAGATACCGAAGAGATGAGAAAAGGCAGTCTAAGCAGTGCTTAAATGCCCAGCAAGAAACCTATAGAGAGGTCGTGCTGAACGAATATGCAGAAACTGCCTTACTCCAATTTAGAAATTAGCTTTCAATTTTTTAAAAAATAAGCTGTTTTTTACTTGCTTTTCTGAAGTCCCAGACTTGGCAAGGCATCAAAGAATGCCCTATTAATTTATCCCTGTGGGTGGTAGGCCTTAATACTCTGATCACTTGGTTTTGTGGGGTGCCAGAAGATTTAGCATTGGTTGCTGATCCCTAAAAAAAACTTCTCATCTCTAACAGGACTTGGTTGTGTCAGTATTGGGGCTTTCTAGCAATGGTTTATTTTGTTAATTTTTAGATGTAACAGAATTGAACTTACACAGTGAAATACAATGCTACAGCGGTGGACAGGTCACAGAGAAAGAGACTGGTATAGAATAAGTGTCAGTTCTCATTTTGCCCATCCTTATTTTTAAGAGTAGGAAACATTTAGGCCAGCATTTGTAAGTGTTAACTTGACCCCCTTTCACTTTTCGCCAAAAGATAATAATCTGCTCCATTCATACAAACTTTAAAATTAGTGATGGGTTGCAGGCATTTAAGAACCTACCATGGAGCATCAGATCAAATATCTTTATTATGGTCTTTGACCAGCCTTTACAGTAAAAAGAGGAATAGTTTGACGTAACAATCCTTTTATTGAGAAAGGGAAAAATAGAACAGAACAATGAAGCGACATATCAAAGCTTTGGGCAGTTGTATAACTTGGTGAAGATATTTGGCCATCTAATATGTGAGCGTAGGATTAGCATCCCTTTAGAATAATAAACATAAGACATCATTTTTGCCCTCATATTGGGAGATGATTGGGAAGTTCAGAGCACATCTTGGGACATCATGAATAAGACACCATATTTGGACTTGAGTAAGAGTTTCTACCTTTCTGGATCCAACAAGGGCAAAGTCTCTGCAAATAAGGAACCCCATGAAATTTTCCTGCCAGTAAAGCTAAATGGGCCCATCTATAGTTGCTGAAGGTGAGATTATATGAATATCCCGCAATAGAGGGCTTGCGGCTATCTAACATTTTGGCAATAGAATTCAGGGGCACTGGAGATATCATATTGACGATCAATGTCCCCGATTCTCTCCATTACTATTGATTTGGCCTTCTCCAGGGTTAATTGGCCTAAACATCATCAATACAGGAGTTTTGAAGAAAGGTTTATTGGTTGGCAAGGATTATGTATCTTTTTACCGTGCCTCCTTTGTGCTCGTTTGGATGGTCCTGTGGAGGGATGTTGTTTTGCAAGTGTTCGATGCCTTGTTTTGGGTAGATGATTTATTTGGCTGAGAAGATGATTGGTTCCGTCTTGCCAGTGTGTCAGTTGCTCCCTGTGCAGTAGCTGTGTGATGGCATGACTTGTTGTGAGAGTAGTGTTCTTTTTCTATGATGGCAGTATTATGGTTGGTGTTTGATTGTTAAGGAAATAGTATTGCTTGCCTTGTGTTGGGACAAAGAATGTTGTTTTCGAAGCGTCAAAAATCAACTCAACCCACAACCTTCTCCACCCTGATGGTTGTCAATAAGTTCAATAAGATGTTAAAACTCATGTCTGCTGACTATTCATTTTAGTGTCATGCCTATACAACTCTCCTCAGCCATCCCCATATTTGGAAATGAAAGATCACATTGCCTTTCACAAAAACCAGAAGCTGCAGAAAAGTCACAAATAAGCAAACATGAGGCCCTTCAAAGATATCCGATTCAGTTTCCGTCTTTGAAGCAGGACTGCACTTCACAGATTGGTTTGGAGGGGCTGATTTGACTAAAGCTTCATTCATTTGGACTCTCCTTCAAAGCTTTGCACAGCCCTAGTACTTTTCATCTTCATTTTTTTTTAAAAAAATCAATGTGTAAAGAAAATGGCAGGCAAAAGCATACTGCATATCAATTTACAAAAAAGTAAAAATCAATAACTGAAAATTTCACTTCCCAATCAGCCCCACCCAAATGAGCTGTGCCATTTTCTGAGCTCCCTAGGATCTCCTGAGTCACTTCCCCCACCCCCTTTAACTCTGGAGTTCTACCCCACCCAAGTGAATACAGATAGTCCTCGACTTACAACAGTTCACTTAGTGACTGTTCAAAGTTCAAGCGGCACTGAAAAAAGTGACTTATGACCATTTTTCAGACTTATGATCTGCATTTGGATGCTTGACAACCAACTCACACTTACGACGGTTGCAGTGCCCCTGGGTCTTGTGATCACCTTTTGTAACCTTCTGACAAGCAAAGTCAATGGGGAAGCCAGATTCCCTTAACAACTTAAACAACTGCAGTGATTCACTTAACAAACGTGGCCAGAAAAATCACAAAATGGGGCAAAACTCACTTAACAAAATTTTCTCTTAGCAACATAAATTTTGGGCTCAGTTGTGGTCATGGAGTTTGGGAGGGCTGTTTAGGCCATTCCAATTGCAGGGATTCAGTTGAAGCATCTCTTATAGAAGATTATCTCCCATCTCCATGGAAGGAGAACCTGCACCTCCTCTGGGTCTGCCCTGCAGCTGTTTTGGCTAGGTATATTTTCCCCTACCATTCTATCAGAATTTGCTTTCTGGAAAATCAGTTCACTTTGTTACATTCTGGAGAAACAGAGAACAGTTTTGACCTTTCATGTGACACCCTTTAGTTCATACAGTATATCTATCATTTTTACCCAGAGGTAAAATGCTCACCTTTTCAATATTTATTTATTTATTATTTGGTTCTTCTATGGCGCCCTACTCCCAAGGGACTCAGGGCGGCGTACAACATTGTGCAAGAACACTGAACAATAAACAACGATTAAAACAATGTTAAAAGAATTTAGAAAGTTAAAGAAAAATGTTCACCACCAAACATACTGGGGGAGAGCTCAGATGGAACTAGTCTCAGCCCCCTGCCTGCAGGAAGAGCCATGTCTTGACGGCTTTTCGGAAGGCCAGCAGGGTGGGGATAGTTCGGATCTCTGGGGGAAGTTGGTTCCAGAGCACGGGGGCCCCCACAGAGAAGGCCCTCCCCCTAGGGCCTGCCAGCCAGCATTGTTTGGCTGATGGGACCTGGAGGAGACCCACTCTGTGGGCCCTAACCGGTTGAAGGGAAGTGTGTGGCAGAATGCGGTCCCGAAGGTAACCTGGTCCTAAGCCATGTAGGGCTTTAAAGATGATGATCAACACCTTGAATTGTACCCGGAGACCGATGGGCAGCCAATGCAGCTGGCGGAGTATAGGTGTAACGTGGGTGTATCTTGACACACCCACCACAGCACACACAGCTGCATTTTGCACCAACTGAATACTCTTCAAGGGCAGCCCAGTGTAGAGCGCATTGCAGTAGTCCAATCGAGTCCAATATCTCTCTTCACAGCATTTTGTTTCCAGTACATTAATCATCCTCACAGCCAGTTTCTCTGACTCCATCCTAAATTGTGATGCCCCAAAACTAGAACCTAGAACTAGAAGTTAAGATGGGTTCTGACTGCAGCAGCATCAAATGAAGCACTTACTTTTCATGATTTAAAAACTGACCAGGTTTGCCTTTATTGCAGCTGAACCACCCCTGCTGACTCAAATTCAGTCAACGGGTATTCCAAAATGTTTTCACACGTATTATTACCAAGCCAGGTATGCAAGCTATACAACTTTTCTTTCTGACGTTTTTTCTAGTTTTTGAATATGTTCAACAGCTGCATTCTAATTAAAGGGTTCTCGCATTATGCATATTCGAGACAGATGTGAGCTCTTGTGCTAAGAGTCCAGATTTATTTTGTTCATTTCCCATATTCTAAGCATTAGTATATGGGCAAAAAAGTCATGAATTTTAGGAGCCAGCATTTTTTTTTATTTTAAAATGCTTAAAAGTCATCATTATAGCAAAATTCCCTCGTCTTATTTTTTTTTTTTTGCTCAAG
The DNA here is from genome assembly GCA_023053685.1 of Diadophis punctatus similis. Taxonomy (NCBI): domain Eukaryota; kingdom Metazoa; phylum Chordata; class Lepidosauria; order Squamata; family Dipsadidae; genus Diadophis; species Diadophis punctatus. Next base: position 8,850,811 of record JALIGW010000025.1, on the reverse strand, counting down.
GTTTTTATTTCAGGATTTTCATCTTTAACTCCTATCAAAGTCAAGTTTAAATCACACTAGTCAAAATCACCATGCTTCAGCCATATACATTTTTATCAGTCCTGTGGGGTGCAACTCATCTCATCCAGAAGCCCCATCTAGATAACTCAGATCGTAGTGTCAGTAATCGAATCTCTCATGTTAACAAGGTTTGCATAGTTATTTACTTGCAACATTCTTTTTCAAGCCTTTCTGGTCCTTTTCCATGGGAAAGATCACCTGATCTTCTTGAATTTCTTTCCTAGAACTTCAGAATCTAGTGATATAGCTGTAGCCAGCGGTGAAATCTACTTACCGATACCTTCCCTACCGGTTCGGCAGTGTGCCACCGTCGTGCGTGCTTTTTCACCCTCTGCACATGCGCAGAAGGCTTTGCACATGCGCAGAGGGGTTAAAAAAGGAAAATGGCAGCATCCGGGTGGGTGGGCGGAGCCTCACGCTGCCACCACTACCGGTTCTCCAAACCACCAGCCTCCGCCGCTACCAGTACCCTTGAACTGGGCCGAACCAGTAGCATTTCACCCTTGGCTGTAGCCCTTTTTAAAAAGTCCAATACAAAACAGCAGGCAGGGAGATTTTATTAGTTGGCTTGTTAATTCTTGGAAATTATTTAATCATATTCCTAATCCCTCTTTCTGAGAAACAGCACATTCTTTCATCCAATGGGTCTTGTCAGCATATATTTGATTCATTTCCTTTTACTTGCGAGTCACCAACTACCACAACACTTCTCTTTGTCTTCTTGTAGGACACAATTGTATCTTCTCTGCCACCCCGCTTCTCTGCCATCCCCTGACAGGGATTTTACTGTCCTATCTTCTATTTCACAATATTTTCTTCTTCTTTTTCTGAACTCTTAAAAACTGTTACTTCAATGAAGGCATCAAAGCTACTTCAATAGTGAAGAGTATCTTCTGGTCTCTATTTCATGAATAACAAATTTGCTCCTTTGCTCGTCTTTATGGAGAGTTGCTTCCACTGTCGATTTTCATTTTCTTTACAGTATTCTTGTTCCAGACTAACAAAACTTTGTTTGATATTGGAAGATCAAAGCTATAGAGCAGTTTGATTCTTAATTTTTATTTCATCGTTGAACTAAAAAATATATGTACCTATACTTTTGAGTCAATGTTGACACCTAATAACTGCCTGGATGAGTCCCTGCAGTTTTCTTGGCAAGATCAGAAGTGTTTGCCACTGCCTCCTTCCTAGGGCTGAGAGAGAGGAATTGGCCCAATATCACCTAGCTGGTAGATGATGTTCATGTCTAAGGATGGGACTAGAACTCCCAGTCTTCCAGTTTCTAGCCTGATGCCTCAACGACTACAACAAACTGGTTTTCATAATATTATGAGATTATAATGAGCAGTCATTATAATACCTACCTGTATTACACAATTATACTACTGGTATACTATATTATACTATACAAACTATTGTTAAACAGTTCTCGGGAACTTGCTATGATTTTCAATAGAATGTTTCCAACTTAAGAGCACATTTTTTTTCCAATATCCCCTCTGAAAATGAGAACAAACTACTTCTTTTATTTTTTTGTGTTGAGACTGATTTTAGTTTAATGTATTTAAAATATGCTGGGTTGAGATTATGGCAATTTGTGGGGGAAAGTCATTTTGTAATGAATCCATTCTTAATCATATTTGTGGTGAGCAAATATGTTCTGCAAATTTGATTGTATTTGACACAAGATTGTTAAGAATTTAAAACAATTTTAATACTGTAAGGGTGTTTTGCAATAACAGTAATAGACTTTTACAAAAAGGTACAGCCAATGTTTATAGAATTGCTAGAGGAAATATCATACTAATCCTGGCTGAAATACTGTACATAAGGAGGATTTTCTTTCCTGGGATATATGTATATTACATTTTCTTTCCTGGGATTCATGTATTCTATAAATGAAGTAGAGGGAATGAAAGGGACCTTATCATGTTTTTGACTTCAGGTATCCTTGACCTACGACCACAACTGAGCCCAAAAATGGTGTTGTTAAGTCCTATGTTACTAACTTAAACAATTCTAGTAGTTCACTTAACAACTGTGGCAGGAAAGGTCGTAAAATGTGGCAAAGCTCATTTAAGATCTATCTTGCTTAGCAACAGAAATTTTAGGTTCAATTGTGGTCATAAGTTGAGGACAACTTGTATTACACCATGTGACCATGTTAAAAAAAGAAAAAAGAAACATTTTGTTAGAATTATATGTTAATGTTTTGGGATAAGGGAGAATGGAAAGAGATGGAGCTGGTAGGGAATGAGAAAAGAAGTTTATTTTAAAAAAAATATGGGTTGAAATGTATGGTTTCCCAGGCAATATGCTAATAATATACATTTGTAACTATTGCTGGCTTCCTTTGAAGATATTTCTTATTCTGGAGGTTTTTAAACGGCGTTATGATTTTCTCATACTTTTGTTCTTTAAAAAAAAAATCACTGCTGTAGAGTTCCACCATTAAGCATATCCACACTTACTGTTTAAGCTGTTCTTGTCCCATGCTCATACCAGCTCCACTCTATGCCATTTTAAGAAAATCCTGCCTAGATGAAAACACTTTGGCTATAGCTTGCAACTTACCACCTCTTTCAATTGGATACTTCCTCTGTTGCTCTGTCCTCTCACCCTTCTCAATCAGGAAACCTTTCCTTTGAATGGGTCTTACAATGTTCTACTATGTACACATGTATACACGCAACTACAATGTAATACTTTCTTTTAAAAGTTCACTATTTTTATCCCACCTTTATTATTTTTATAAATAATTCAAAGTGGCAAACATATATAATATTTCTCCCTCCTTCTATTTTCCTCCCAACAACAACCTTGAAAGTTGTTTGGCTGAGAGGGTGACAGGCCCAAAATCAGCCAGTTGGTTTTCATGCTTAAGGTTGGACTAGAACTCCTAGCCCAGTGATGGCGAACCTTTTTTCCCTCGGGTGCCGAAAGCGTGTGCACGTGTGCTATCACACACGTGCGAGTGCCCACATCCGTAATTCAATGCCTGGGGAGGGCGAAAACTGCCTCCCTCGCCCCTGCAGAGGTCCTCCGGAGGCCGGAAATGGCCCATTTCCCAATTTCTGGTGGGCCCGGTAGGCTCGTTTTTCACCCTCCCCAGGCTCCAGATGCTTCCCTGGAGCCTGGGGAGGCTGAAAACGCCCCCCAGAAGTCTAAGATGCCCCCCAGAGCCTCCACCTGAGTGAAAAATCAGCTGTCTGGCATGCACATCCGCGCTGGAGCTGACCTAGGGCAACGGCTCGCGTGCCGGCAGATATGGCTTTGCGTGCCACCTGTGGCACACGTGCCATAGGTTCGCCATCACTGTCCTAGCCTGTTGTTTTTCTTTATATGTCAGAGGAAGTTTGCTTCAAACTCAGCAGAAATTGTTACTTCTTTCCAAGCTCCTTGCACATTTTGTTTAATAAGTGCAATTGCATAATTCATTATTTTTCTAGTCACTTGAGAAAAAAGGGCTTCACTCAGAGATCCTAAATTATCCATAAACTAACTGGCTATTCGGGAGCTACCTTGAAAGCCCTTTAATTGGAGACATAAGGTCCTGAATTTAGGACCATATGCATATGAATCAGCTGAGCTTCTCTTACTGAGAGATAGACATTGTCTAAGATCTGACCTCTGTTCCACAGGGAAGTCTAGAAAACAAAAACTTTCACACCCAAAGTGCAAAATCATTCTCTCAGACCACACTTGTCTTATGTAAATAAAGAGTTTGCTGCAAATAGAGACTTCGCTGCAAATAAAGACTTTGCTTTTAGAAGATTTCAACACTTAAAAGACATGAAGCCTCTCCTATTCAGGTTTAGATACTTTTGCACCTATTATATTGAGAACACTGAGAACCCAATCAGAGAACAATGGGTATCTGTTCTAACATCCATACATATCATTCTTGTGTGCCAGTAGTCATATCCGGGCAGGTTGCTTCTGGATAAGAATGGAGCAAAAATGAGAAGTAGCAATCTCTCCAATTTGCAAAGGGGAAAAAAATAAGTGCTCGTTTTATTCCTTGGACTTTTATTTTGTAATCTCAACATCTGGAGGACATTCTGATGGCATATGGCTCGTCTTCCTCCTTTTTTAAAATTCTACAATAAGAGCTCCTTCGTCCTTCCTATGATTTCCCACTTTTCTCCAGTATGTATTACTAATTTTCCTCAGAGGAGTCTCTGAGTATATGGAAGAAAGGCAAATTATAGAATCACTTACTGTGATTAAGGATGTCGCCAGGAGAGAACAGTGGGCTCAGCAGAAACTGGTCTTATTTGAGAGAGACTGCAGAAAACAATGCAGTTGTAGACCATAGCAAATATTTTTAAGAGGGGAAAGAATAGAATGCAAGAGAATGGGAGAGATAATGGGAGGAAGAGGTATCAGATACAACACATGTAAATTTAACATAATTCTAATGAAGGGGAAAACAATATGAATATACAGTATTCTAGTACAGGTAGTCCTCAACCTATGACCACAATTGAGCCTAAAATTTCTGTTGCTAAGCACGACATTTGTTAAGTGAATTTTGTCCCATTTTACAATCTTTCTTGCCCCAGTTGTTAAATTAGTCACCACTGTTGTTCAGTTAGTGACATCGTTGTTAAGTGAATATGGCTTCCCCATTGACTTTGCTTGTCAGAAGGTGGCAAAAGGGGATCACATTACCCCAGGACACTGCAACTGTCATAAATATGAACCAGCTGCCAAGTGTCCGAATTCTGATCACATGACCTCAGGGACACTAATTCCATGGTTGTGAGAAGTCACTTTTTTCAATGCTATTCTAACTTTGAACGGTTACTAAACAGACTGTCAAGGACTACCTGTATATGAATTTTTCCATCTTTACCATGCATAAATATGCTAAAAATTGAGCAGCCTAGTTTGGGGTTCTGCAACCTGCAGCTCCGGAGCCGCATGTGGCTCTTTGAGCCCTATGCTGCGGCACCCTGTCACCCTGTCATGGCAGAGGGATGAAAGAGCCATAATCCTGGCATGGCAGTGGCATGGCCGGAGCCTTAGTGTGGGAGCGAAGCACCCCTCTACTTGCGTGGCAACAGCATTCCGCCTTCGTTGCGGTACATTTGCTGTTGCCGCCAGCAAAGAGGGCTGGGAGAGAATGGTGGGGGTGGCTCTTGTGGGGTGGGGGCCATCCCCCCGAGCCTGGCCTTCCTCCTCCCTTGTTGGCGGGGCCAAGAGAAAGAAGGTGGTGACGTGGGAAAGTGCTCCCCTCCTCCGGTGAGCACAACAGCTCAGTGGGGGGGAGATGGCCTGGCAGAAGCGGCCCCATTGGTGAGTTGGACGGCAGAGAGGCCTGGCCAGGCTCTCGCAGCGGAACGCTGTTTGCCACCTTTGAAATGCACCACTTTCTGTTTCCTATTCCTTCCCTGAGGCCATGGGGGGCGAGAAGAGGTGTCAGGGCTGCTTTCCCCCTCCCTCAGCAAGCCGGGCCTGGAGGAGCATGGAGAGTTTTGGGCGAGCGCCGGAGGGTCAGAAGATGTGCTCCGACATTGCCCCAACACGTGTTTCCAGCGCACACTTCTCTGTCCTGAAGTAGGATTAAGTGGGGAGAAGGGAGCAGGGGGAAGGGGGAAGGATAGGAGGGAAGGAAAAGCCCAGCTGGCTTTCCTTTGGCGTGGGGCAGACCCAATACCCCCTCCATGGCCTGCCTGCTGCTCTTGCAGTGCCTTGCACAGTACAGTGAAAGCTAGCGTGCTTCACAATGGGGGAGACTGGGTCCCCTCCCCCTCCTGGAGCCCATTCCCTGCCCTACTCACCCGTGGCATCTCTCTCTCTCTCTCTCTCTCTCTCTCTCTCTCTCTCTCTCTCTCTCTCTCTCTCTCTCTCTCTCTCTCTCTCTCTCTCTCTCTCTCTCTCTCTCTCTCTCTCTCTCTCTCTCTCTCTCTCTCTCTCCTCTCTCTTGGAAAGCCCTGCGTGCTCTCAAGCTCTTCGCTACCAATTTTTCTTTCTTCCTTTTGGAAATTGGAAATTGGGGCTGGCTGAAGAATGAGCGCAACCTGCAGTGGAGGCTTCCCTCCTCCTCCCCCTCCTCCTCTCATGACCCCCTGGCTTACTGTGGTTGGACCAGAAAGGTGCGCACTAGAGGAGAAGGGGGAGGGAAGCCTCCGTCGTGGGTTGCGCTCATTCCTCAGCCAGCCCCGATTTCCAAAAGGAAGAAAGAAAAATGGGTAGCGAAAAGCCCCAATGAGAGCAAGCAGGGCTTTCTGAGAGAGTGAGAAGAGACACAGAGACAGGGAGAGAGAGAGAGAGAGAGAGAGAGAGAGATACACACAGACAGAGAGAGAGAGAGACATAGAGACACACAGAGAGAGGGGGAGACAGAGAGAAAAGGAGAAAGATGAGAGAGAAAGAAAGAAAGAGAGAGAGAGAGAGAGAGAGAGAGAGAGAGAGAGAGAGAGAGAGAGAGAGAGAGAGAGAGAGAGAGAGGGTGATAGGGAAATAGAGAGAGAGAAAGACAGATGAGAGAAAGAGATAGGTGAGAGGGAGGGAGGGGGAGGGAGGGAGGGAGATAGAGAGATGAGAGAGAAAGAGAGATGAGAGAGGGAAAATATGCTGACTTTGTAAATTGAGCTGTAAAGCACTGTCAAGTGGTATATAAATCTAAGTGATATTGCTATTCTATTACACAGGCAAAACTGAGATAAGTTATTCCCATCTTCATCTTGATTGTAGAAGTTGGACTCCCACTCCTCTTCATCCACCCTGTTCTTCATCTATAATCCATGTGCAAATTGATGAAGCGGTTATTGCTGTCCAATGTACTAGGACTGCAACTCCCACTTTTCTCATGGAGGGGCATGCTATGTCTGAGAAATCTGGGGGTTGATATCTCAACATACTGTATGTTCCGGCATATAAGATGACTTTTTACCCCTTGAAAATCTTCTCAAAAGTCAGGGGTCGTCTTATACGCCGGGTACTAAAACTTCCAAGCCGGGGTAAGCTCAAAAACGGCCGCGGCTGCATCCCAGCCGTTCTCCAGCCAAGCGGCCAAAGGAGCCCCGTAGCCCCGACGCTGCTCTGCATCTCAGTCGCCTGCTGGGAAGGCTGCGGCCGCCACCGCCAGCCCCCAGCAAACTTTATCAGCAAGGGTCCATGCCATCCGGCTGGTCAGACTTGCCCCCGCTTTGTAGCCACCATCCAGCAAACGCTCTAGGTCCCCGGAAGCCCTGGGCGGCATCCATGCATGGCACCCGAGGAGTGGTGTCCGGACCCTCCATCGGCTGCAGTGGTGCTCCCCGCCTATCGCTGGCAAGCTCAGCTGGTAAGCAGGTAGGACGTGGCCTCCTGGCTGCCTGACGAACAGGTGGTCGGAACAGCCGGAAGTAGTCACCGCCGCCATAACCTTGCTTGCCGCTCGCTTAGCTCTGCCATCGGGTCCACCATCTCCCCCCCCCCCAGACTGGAATTGCAGACTGGAAGGAGGAGCGCTGCCACCGCCGCCAGCACTCTTTCCTTCACTTCTATCTTCTCCTTCTCTTCTCCTAACACCCTTGTTGCTTCTGGTGGTTGCTGGCTTGAGTGGCGGAGCAGGCTGCTTGCCTCCCTTGGCTTCCCTTCCCGCTGTGGCTGCGCTGCTCTTGCTCGCTCGCTCTGGAAGCGGAGCCAGATGAAGGTTCCTCCCCGTGCAAGATGCCTCTCAGCTGCACGCTCCCTCGGCATGACTGCAGCCGCCGCCAGCACTCTCTTTCCTTCACCCGGGAAAAAGGAGGGGAGGGCAAGTCAAAACACCCCATCCCCCCACTTTCGCCTTTGGAGGCTTCGCGAAGGAGCGGCTTCGGGTGGGGTGATGAAAGCCGAGCTGGGATGGCTGCGCGGATCTTGCAGTGCTGAGGGCTAGGAAAGAGGGAAGAAGAGAAAAGGGAAGAAAGGAAGGAAGACCAGAGATGAAAGGAAGGAATGAAGGAAGACCAGGAAGGAAGACCAGAGATGAAAGGAAGGAAGAAAGGAAGGGAAGAAGAGGAAGAAGAGGAAGAAGAGGAATGTTAGGTGGGTGGGAGGAAGGAAGCAAGGAAGAGAAAAAAGTGAGAGAGAAAGAAAGAAAGAAAGAAAGAAAGAAAGAAAAGAAAGAAAGAAAGAAAGAAAGAAAGAAAGAAAGAAAGAAAGAAAGAAAGAAAGAAAGAAAGAAAGAAAGAAAGAAAGAAAGAAAGATGTTAGGAAGGAAGAAAGACAGAAATAAAAAGAAAGATGGTAGGAGGGGTAGTCTTATACGCCGAGTATATCCCAAACTCTATATTTTAACTGGAAAAGTTGGGGGTCGTCTTATATGACCAGTCGTCTTATACGCCGGAATATACGGTATGTAGAGGTTATCTGACTGGGGAAGGAAACATCTTCCTGTACAAAGGAAATTTAATAGATCACTGTTTAAACCTGATGAAATTGTGGTTCTCAACATTTGAATGGACTACAGAATTGACGATAGTTTGGAAAAATTGCCAGGAGGTGAACCTTCTTATCAACTTTATCTGGATTTAAGAAAAGCCCCTGTCTTGAGAATCCTTAATCCCATTTTGCATTCGGGTAGAAATGATGCGTCATTATTGCCTTTGTCTTTCTGCTATATCCATTCCAGTTGGCTCTATCAATGCAAATGAAGCCATAATAGTACACAAGAAGAAGTCTAAATCAATAACCTTGCCAATATAAAGTGTCTTTTCAGTCTGTAAGGTAAAGTATCCTAAAATCTAAACAGAATAAAATACCAGCCTTTCAACTCCTTACACCTTGATGGAAAAAAGTAAGTGTAAGGGGGCACTTTCACTTTTTGAGAAATAATGATGCTTGGCAGAAAGATTTCTTAGTTGCAAGGTAGTCAGTCATGTGTACTCACGGAGATGGTTCTTGTTACGATTATTATATTGCACAAAAATAAAGTTTTATTAGGACTGATATTGTTTTATTGAGACTGAATTAATATGGAGTAATAATGAATTTCATTGTTTTATTTTTCTTCCAATAGTCTTTTAGATAGAGTACTGTAGTCAAGAAATATAGTATAAACACATTGCTTGTTGTTCTTTAACATGTGGGAATGTATTGCGTTATTTATTTTAAGTGTCCTTAGGAATCCTTCCTGAGTCATAAAATAATGTTATAAATAATAGACTATATAAATAATAGAATAGCAGAATGCTCTCTACCGTATTCCTTTGAAAAGATAGGAACTGGTGCCCTTGGCTGCAATTTCAACTGACTTTCCACCTTCAAGGGAATACATAAACAGAGAAATCCAGAACCAAATGTGACAATGGTAAATTGTTATTTTCAGGAAAAATTGCACCAAGTAATTTTTCCTGAAAATAACAATTTACCATTGTCATCTTATGTTCTGGCTATTGTTCATATTTCATTGGTTTTAATTGCACCTGGACTTGCATAATGCTTTAAGGCATCTGTCTTCTGTTTAGTTGAAAGCCAGTTATAGATTCAGTAAATACATACTGGACATATTTGCAGTACGTAGCGTTATGCCCAGTCTTAACACATACATTGGCCATATATGGGTGGACATTTGTTGTGGTTGAGAATTGTATGTGCACTTTTTATTTATTTTTTTAATGTTCCTAAAAGTGTCTAGCCAGTGGTTATGCCTTCAGGGTAAGTTGGTCTACCGTGTATGCAGGTTGTAAAGGGAGAAATTTGAACATTCTACAGACATTTATAGTTATTCACTTACCCCCTTGCATCCAGCAGAAAATAAAAATCTGCATGTCTCTCCCAGCTATTTGCCTCTTTGCAGCTAGTTACACTTTCATTTTCCCAAGTGGCAAACCTAATCAGCTGTAGGTCGGGAAGCTTCTACTGACTTGCTTGGCTTTACAGACTCTTCCCTCTTTGCTGCAAGCAGGTAAATTGCTGGAAGACAGAGGCCAAAGGGTGGGGGTGGGGGGGTTGCATTCAGTGTATAAGACGCACTGACATTTCCACCCTCTTTTGGGGGGCAAAAAGGTGCGTCTTATACACGGTATTTTTTTCTATTTCTAAAAATAAGAAAAGAAAAATAAGAAACTAGTCATTTAGAAATGACTATTTCTAGTCATTATTAACTGTAGAGGAAAGAATGGAAAGGATCTTCTCATCACCTGCCACTTTTGTCAATCTCTTTGCTTTCTGTGATGAATAGATACAGGCTATATTAGGTAGAACCAGGGGAAAGTGTCCAATACTCGTACTTTGCCTAATGCAGTGTTGGCAAACCTTTTCAGCACCGAATGCCGAAACGGGGGCGCGTACGTGCATGCGCATGTGTGTGCGCCAAAAACTGGAAGAGCAGCTGCCCAGTGCACATGCGCACGCTGGGAAGATGATCTTCCTGTTTCCGGTGCGCATAGGCCACATGGTCTTCCAGTTTCTGGCACGCATGCATGCACAAAGACCAGCTGGCCGGTGCGTATGCATGCGCCAGAAACCATAAGGTCATCTTCCCAGCCCCCGCATGCGCACCGGATGGCTGCTCTTCCGATGTCTGGCACTCCCGTGCGTGTGAAGACCAGTTGGCCGGCACACCGAACCCCAGAAGAGCAATGGTCGATGGCTCGCATGCCCGGAGAGATGGCTCTGCACACCACTTCTGGCACATGTGCCATAGGTTCGCCATCGCGGGCCTAATGTATCATAACCACACTGTGTCACTGTGTGCAATCAAAGCCCAACATGGAAAACCACTTAGAAGGGAAAGTCCTTCCATCCTCCAATGATGCAAGAGATCTGACTGACACACATCCTATAGTACCATGTCATTGCATTATACACCTGGCTAGAAACAGGGTAGTAGAAGTAGAAACAAAAGTGTAGGATGATGTTTCTAAAAAATGATATGGTATGGCATGAAACTGGATAACAAATAACATTAGAAGACTACCCTTCTAACAGTAAAAGTTCTTGATGCAGTCGGTGTTCAAAGCATCACAAAGACAAAAAGGTACAGTACCACTTGCATTCCACTTACACATATGCAAACTTGGGAAAATTATCTACAATCAGCAATGGATAGGAGGCTCCAAGTATAGATTTTTGGTTGCACAATTATTCCCCTTCCTCCCCTTTTTGTTTGGTGCCTTCAAGCCAGTTTTTTTATTCCTGGTTGTTGCCTGGACTAATCCTGGCAGTTTTCTTGGTAAGGGTTTTCAGAAGAGCCTTTTCCTTACCTCCTTTCCAGAGCTGAGAGAGAGGAACTCGCTCAATGTCACCCTATTGGTTTCATGTCTCAGGTAGGACTAGAAGTCACAAGCCTCCCAGTTTCTAGCTTGGTGCCTTAACCACTAGACCAAACTGGCTTTCTATTTTCCTCATGCAAGCTGCTTATATAAAGAGGATAATCATTTATCTGGTCATTTAAAAGTCCTTTTAAAAACGATGATTTAAATGTATATTTATTTATTATTTATTTATTAATAAAATTTCTATGCCGCCCAACTCCCAGGGGACTCTGGGCGGCTCACAACAAGTAGAAATACATATTCAAATAAGAAAAAACAATTTAAAACAAATTTAAAATACAATCCATTCACACATGCATACATGGGCCGATCTGAAAAGACCTAGTCGAAGGGTCATTGGCCCCAGGCCTGCCGGAAAAGCCAGGTTTTAACGGCTTTCCGGAAGGCCAACAAGGTGGGGGTAATACGGATCTCGGGAGGTAGTTGGTTCCAAAGAGTCGGAGCAGCTACGGGCCCGCCAGCCGACATTGTCTGGCGGACAGGATCTGAAGAAGGCCGACCCTGTGCGATCGCACTGGTCGTTGGGAGGAATGCAGTAGAAGGCGGTTGCCCAGATAAACTGGTCCTGAGCCATGTAGGGCTTTAAAGGTAAGAACCAACACATTAAATTGCGTCCGGAGACCAATCGGAAGCCAGTGCAGCTGGTGAAGGATGGGCTTAGTGTGGGTGTATCTTGGGACACCCACCACAGCTCACGCAGCTGCATTCTGGACTAACTGTAGTCTCCGAACACTCTTCAAGGGTAGCCCCATGTAGAGCGCGTTGCAATAATCAAGCCGTGAGGTGATAAGGGCATGAGTGACCATGAGTAGAGCCTCTTGATCCAAATAGGGCCGCAATTGGTGCACTAGGCGAACCTGTGCAAAGGTCCCCCTAGCTACAGCTGTCAGATGTTGGTCTAATCTCAGCTGTGGGTCTAGGAGGATGCCCACATTGCGAACCCATTCTGAGGGGATTAAATTTTCTCCCCCCAGAACCACAGAAGGACGATCTACATGGTCCTTCGGAGGCAATATCCACATCCACTCAGTTTTGTCTGTGTTAAGTTTGAGCCTGTTGACTCCCATCCAGACCCTTACATCGTCCAGGCACCGACCCATCACGCCCACCGCTTCACTGAATTGACATGGGGTGGAGATGTACAACTGGGTATCGTCAGCATATTGCTGGAACCTCCCCCCATGTCGTCAGATGATCTCACGCAGTGGTTTCATGTAGATGTTAAATAAGAGGGGAGAGAGGACCGAGCCCTGAGGCACCCCACAAATGAGGGGCCTAGGGGTCAATCTCTGTCCCCCTGCTAACACCGACTGTGACCGGCCAGAGAGATAGGAGGAGAATCACCATAAAACAGTGCCACCCACTCCCAACTCCTTTAGTCGGCACAGAAGGATACCATGGTCAACAGTATCAAAAGCAGCTAAGAGGTCAAGTAGCACCAAGATGGAGGGAAAAAGCCGAGGTGGCGCAGTGGTTAAAGTGCAGCACTGCAGGCTATTTCAGCTGACTGCTAGTTCAGCAGTTCAGCTGTTCAAATCTCACTAGGCTCAAGGTTGACTCAGCCTTCCATCCTTCTGAGGTTGGTAAAATGAGGACCCAGATTGTTGGGGGCAATATGCTGAACTCTGTAAACCGCTTAGAGAGGGCTGTAAAGCACTATGAAGCGGTATATAAGTCTAAGTGCTATTGCTATTGCTAAAAAAAACCATCTCGGGCTCACCAGAGATCATCCATCAGTGCGACCAAAGCAGTTTCCGTGCTGTAGCCAGGCCTGAAACCTGATTGAAGAGGGTCTAGATAATCCATTTCCTCCAATAACTGTTGGAGCTGGAGCGCCACCACTTTCTCAACAACCTTACCCACAAAGGGTAGGTTGGAGACTGGATGAAAGTTCTTAAATTCTGCTGGATCCAGGGAAGGCTTCTTGAGGAGGGGCCTAACCATTGCAACCTTCAATGGCTGTGGGACAGACCCCTCTCTCAAGGAGGTATTAATTAAAACCTGGAGCCAGCCTCGTGTCACCTCCCTGCTGGAGGAAACCAGCCAGGAGGGGCACGGGTCCAATAAACAAGTGGAGGAGCTCATCGCTCCAATAGCCTTGTGCACTTCCTCAGGGGTCGCAGGCTCAAATTCCTCCCATATAATAGGACTAAGATCTGCCCCTGTTATCTCGGCCTGAATTGCCCAATCAGAGTCCAGGTCCATCTGAATCTGAGCGACTTTATCCGACAGAAACTGCACAAATTCCTCAGCTCTACCCTGTAAAGGTTCCTCCTTTCCCTCTATGTTAAGGAGGGAGGGAGTTACCTTAAACAGGGCGGCTAGGCGCGAATCCGTGGATGCAATAAGAGCGGAAAAATGAGAACGTTTTGCCACCTGTATCGCCACTAGATAAGTCCTAATAAAGGCTCTTAGAAGTGTTCGGTCAGATTCAGACTTACTGGATCTCCAGCGTCACTCTAGACGTCTCTTATGGTGTTTCATCTCCTGGAGCTCCTCTGTAAACCAGAGAGCTTTCCAGGATCTGCTGCCACGGAGAGGTCGCAAAGGCGCAATCTGATCCAGAGCCCCAGACGCCACCCTATTCCAGGCGGCTACTAGGGCCTCCGATGGATTGTGGACAAGGGATTCAGGTATCTCCCCAAGCTCCTTCTGGAACCCCTCAGGGTCCATCAGGCGTCTGGGGCAGAACCACTTAATCGGTTCCACCTCCCTGCGATGGAGGAGTGGTGCCCTAAAGTCTAACCTCAGCAGGAAATGATCCGACCACGACAAGGGAGATGTGACTATACCCCTTAACTTCAGATCATCATTCCACTGTCCCGAGAGAAAAACTAGGTCAAGCGTGTGTCCCCCCACCCGTGGGTCGGACCCTGAACTACTTGGGTCAGGTCCATGGTTGTCATGGAAGCCATGAACTCCTGATCTGTTTCCGCAGATTCACCAAGAGACGGCAGATTAAAGTCCCCCAGAACCATAAGCCTGGGGAACTCCACCGCCAACCCGGCTACTGCCTCCAACAGATCAGGCAGGGCTGTTTTAATGCAGCTACCACATATATTTACATGTATGTGGTATAAAAAGATACAAAGTAACTCAAATTGTCCAAGCTCCGGACCTACCCCAGCAGTAACAACACCAGGCATGTGGATGGGTGGTAACGGTTTAATAAGCCGGACTCAGGCACACAAATGAGCTCCAAAAAGCACCAGGACCCTCCCCCACACACATACACACCCGATAAGGCAAACCCTGAGGTTTGACAGTAACCATTCTCGCTATCCTACTCATCAGTCCAAAAAAGGCTTACGTTTCCATTTTTCTTTATCTGTCCGGAGGTGTTTTAATTGGGGAATCTAAGAAAAAAATATCCTTAGAATTTTAATGGTAAGAATAAAGTTGAGAGCTATTCTCAGCACTGACTTTTTTTTTCAGGCAATCTGTCATTATTGGTTTTGAAAAATGCCAAAAAGATGACAACAGTCTCATTTTGCAATGAAAAGATAATATAAAAGTGAAGGAGATGGGCAGCGATCTTGCAATCATCTTATGGGGTTATAGCACCAAAATTTGCTATAATAATAAGGGCTACCAGTTTAAATGGTTTTTAGAAATAATCGGGGGTGGGGGATAAGCCATTACAGACTGTTGCCATATAACGTCTAACAGTGGATCTTCCATGGTCAGAGATAATATATTCCTAAAAATAAGAGGAACATTTTTGGGCCACTGTCTTCAAGCTTTGCTTGTAACTTTTCAGGAAGCAGCCAATGGAAAGAAAAGGTCTGGATAGATAATTTTGTGTGATCCAGCATAATTTTTCTTATGGGAAGGAAGGACTGTGATTTATTTGATATGTGCCTTTCATGAGTCATTTAAACGTTATTTAGAATGTTGAAATCAATACACAACCATTTCTCATATCAAGTATTTTTGTCCTGGGGTACTGCTATGTGCAGCAGTAAGCAACATAAAGTAGAAAGCGGGTTTATAGTTATTTGTAAAATCTCGGTGGAGAGCACACCAGGTAGCCCTGGCAAATTTGGGTTGTGTGGCATTTTTCTTATCGGTTGAATCATGTGCATCTCTTCTGGAAACTTTATAATGTGCATTTATGCAAACACATTTGACAAATGTATGCATCAGCCCAAAGATAGTCCTTACGCTCTGTATAGCTTTCCTGCCCATTCTGGGGGCTGTACTCATGGCAGAACTCAAAGTCACTAGAAAAAAATGTTTGCCACTAAAATTTGTGACCTTAAGCTCAGGTGAGCTCCCCTTGTGAAATTTCACATGTTCTTGCACTTTACCCGATCTGTTCTCTTGCTGAACAGTGAGCAATTTGTTTCCCTTTTTCTTTTGGCATTGTTTAAAATATGCACAAATTATCAGCACGCCCTTTCCACTATTTTATTTTTGCATGTATTTAGAACCAGTGTAGTGGTTAAGATAAAGGACTTAACTATTAACTATTCGTGGGAGAAATCCTCAATTATGGAAATGTGCTAGATGACTTTGCAGCCAATTGCTCCCTCTCAGCCTGCCATATCTCACAAGTTTATTGTGGGAAGAAAATAAAGGCAGATTCCCTATGTACTGTAAGTCACCTTGAACTCCTGGAGAAAAGGCGGGTTATACATTTCACAAACACATGTTGTTTGTTTGTTTGTTTGTTTGTTTGTTTGTTTGTTTGTTTGTTTGTTTAAAATAATTTATTTAAAATACCTTTAAACATTCTGTCACATGACCTAAATTCTAGATCTTATCTGATGATTTCTTTCTTTGTACAACTATTTCCCTATAGGTTTTTTTCCCCCATGAACAGCTAGAGTTAAGATGTATTTTGCAGTTTCAATCTCTCAATTTGCTTTTTAACTATTTTGTAGTGGAGGCTTAAGTTCCTCATTCCTGTTTTATTTGCATGGTGTTAGTTACCACCAAATTATGGTAGTTATTCATTTCTATTCCTCACTCCTGTTTTACTTGCACAGTATTAGTTATCACCCAATTAGTTAACTCTCAATTAGGCTGTGAGTCACTAGTGATAAGAGCTCTTCTCCTGTGCGCTGCTAAGAAGAGTCCAAGCAATGGGTTAACTTCCTCGGTTGCTATGGGGACTGAGTTAATTAATTAATTAAACACGCCCTCTCTACTCCACCAGCTGTGATGAGTCAGTTTTCAAACTCAGTCAGTGCAAAGAGGGACATGTTTTTCTGAGCTCTGATACCTTGCAATGCTGAAGTTCATGCTTGGACTCTTCTGATTTAAAAGGTTCAGATTTGCCTGACAGTGTGTGTGCAGGTTAGCCGGTATGCTGGCGAGAACCACTACCACCTATTAGCTGAGGCAGCCGGAGTCCCTGCCTCTAGGGGCTAAACTCTAGCGGAGCGGCAGTAGGCAGAGGCAAGTCCTCTCCGTTTTTCCTGGCTTTCTAGCGAACGAGCTTTGTGCTATCTGGAGGATCAGTGTTTCCACTTTAAAATGGAGCGATCAGTTCGGTGAGGCTCGTATCAGCTCGTTTCGGCTCTGTGGCTGGCGGCGGCCATTTTTAGTTGCATCGGAGCCAATTTCATCATTTCCCTGTCTGATCTGCTTGTTGCCGGGCAGATTCCTCCCAGTGGCCATTTTGTTTGGCCGTTCTTGCAGGCTTTGACTTCCTTTTAGTGATGGTGGCCATTTTGGGAGGTAAATTCTCCCACGCAGCTGCCGTCTGCCATTTTATTCGCATTGACGATTGGGAGAGCTGATCTTTTCTAGCTGCTGTGATTGTGCTTGCTTGTTCCAGCCACTTACCGCTTTGCCTACTAATTGCCTTGGGTGAATGCTGTTTCCAGGGATCTGGGGACAGCGTTCGTCTCATGCTTACCCAGCTTTCTGATAGGAGTCCCTGCCTCAGGGCATTACTCCTCCCCGCCTAGGGGTGTAATCCTTGGAATATCAGTGGCTGTTACTGGGCTTCCTTGATCTCACCATGTCTGGAAAATCTGTTCAGGGACAGGAGTCCTCCTCTTCTCCATCTCACTCCAAAAAAGCCACAGCCAAAAGCCAGACCTCTTCCAAGGATAGGGCTGCTAAGGAAAAGGCCTCCAAAACCACTGAGAAGCGGGCATCTGCAGCAGCATTAAAAGATGCTGAGAGGAGGCTCAGGGCTTTAGAAAAGCAGTTTGCCAAGGCCCAGAAGCAAGCAGAGGTGCCTCAGCAGCAGGCACCCCAACAGTTGCCTTCTCAGTTATTATAGTCTCCCCAGGCTTGCCTTCTCTTCCTCAAGTGGCTCCTCAGACCCCCTTGGCATCTCAGCCTGTGGATGCAGGAATGGCATCTGAAAGGGATTGGTCACTAGATAGGCCCATGGCCTTACAAGGTATGGGGCAAGATGACCCCCAATTGACTGGGGAGCCAGGTGGCTTGGCTCCAGGGCCTCCTACCACTCGAGTGCCTCCCTCAGTGACATTCACCCCTACTACAGAGGGGCTCCGTCCTGCGAAGGATAGCTGGCAAGGCTCCCAGCGGATGTGCAGGATATGATTGCCACTGCCTACTCCCAAGGGATTGCTGTTGGCATTCAGCAGAGGCCACCCTGCCAGGTCAATCCTGCTCAATTACAGGAAGTTTGATCCAATATTGGTGGTCTGATCAGCCTACTGCAAATTTTGTGCCCTATCCCATCGGGACCCACTGTCTGTTTCAATTCCACAAATTTTGGACTTCTTGCAGGCAGGGTTTAAAAAGAGTTTGGCTCCTAACACACTCCGCTGACAGGTTGCGGCCTTGTCGATGGTTCTCCGCCTCGATAACCTATGGTCTCTGTACTATCATCCCGCCGTCCATGAGTTTCTGAGAGGAGCCGCTAATTTGAGACCCCAGGTGGTCCATAGATATCCTTCCTGGGATCTCACACTGGTCCTGCAGGCTTTCACATCATTTCCCTTTGAGCCATTGAGGACGGTTTTTCTCTGGTTCCTGACCTTCAAGATGGCCTTTTTGGTCGCCATTACCTTGGCCAGGAGGGTTTCTGAATTGGCCGCGCTCTCAGTGTGCCATGACCTCTGCCATTTTCATCTGGATAGGGTCGTCCTGCACCTGGATCCCTCCTTTCTACCTAAAGTGAATTCCTGGTTCCATTGGGCCCAGGAGGTGATCCTTCCAGACTTTTGTCCCAACCCGAGACACCTGTTGGAACATCGCTGGCATATGTTGGATGTCCCGAGGGATCTACAGATCTATATCCACCAGATGGCTTCTTTCCGGAAAACCGAGGCATTATTTGTCGCCTTTCAGCCAGCCTCCATGGGTCGCAAGGTCACGCCCCAAACTGTCAGCAGATGGCTGAAGGCCTGCATCGGCCGGATCTATGAGGACCAGTCCCGGCCAGCCCCCAGTAGGATAACGGTGCATTCCACCCGTAGCGCAGCCACTTCAGCGGCCTGGGCCATGCAGGCATCCATTGAAGAAATATGTCGGGCAGCCACTTGGACGACTCCTTCGCCGTTTGTCAAGCATTACAAACTGGATGTGTTTGCCTCGGCTGAGGCGGCTTTTGGAAGGCAGGTTCTTCAGAGGGTCTGCTCCACTTCTGCTCCAATGGACCAGCCTTCTCCTGCCCACGAGACTTAAGCTTGGGTATATCCCATTGCTTGACTCTCCTTAGCAGCACACAGGAGAAGTGATGTTGGCTTACCTGAACGGTCTTCTCTGTGCGCTGCAGGGAGAGTCCAAACCCACCCTGGCTTCTTGATCCAGGGTCACTGGCTTTCTGGATTCTTTGTTCTGACTTGGATGGATGTACACGCCTTCGTTTGAAAACTGACTCATCACAGCCGGTGAAGCAGAGAGTGCGTGTTTAATTAATTAATTAACTCAGTCCTCATAGCCACCAAGGAAGTTAACCCATTGCTTGCACTCTCCCCACAGCGCACAGAGAAGACCGTTCAGGTAAGCCAACGTCACTTTTAAGGCATACTGTGGTGTTTATCTGTTTCTTCCTCACATCAAATAAGGGTTTCTTTTGTTTATGCCAAAGAGCATTGGATTTAACCCTAGAAAGCTTCACTGTGTGTTGAACTGCTGTGCAAAATTTATGACAAACCAATCCGATGGTCCATTTGTGGGAATCAGCTATCACATTCAGACTGCATGGAGTGGGTTCCGATCAGCACTAGCGTAGCTTCTATTATTCTCTTTCTTCTTCACTGCATGAAAGAGGACAATTTGAAAGAGAATGTTTCTCTGTCACTTCACAGCTCCCAAGAGAAACATGTAGTTTGGGCCCAGGAGATGCCATCAGTAAGGACTTATTAAGGGATGTCATTAGCAAACAGCTGGTCTTCATACATGTGAAGCTGCTGTTCCACAGTGGATTCCACCCATGATAATGTTGTAGCATGAGTATTGATCTATTTGAGATTGTTAAGAGTTCCTTAAGCACCTCTCTATTGGGGAAAATCATGGATAAGTCTGGGAAGCTGGAATGTTGACATTTTTTCGCGAAAACAGGAGCATTTTTGCCCTCCCCAGCCCCCAGCCCCCAGGAGCACTCCACAGGCCTCCCAAAGCCTTTGCACACCACATTTTTGTGAAAAACAGGCCCATTTTTTGCCTCCCAAACCCTTCATCCATCACGTTTTTGCCCTCCCCAGCCCCCAGGAGCAATCTGCAGGCCTCCCAAACCCTCTGCGCGCACCATTTTTGCAAAAACGGGGCATACAGAGGGTTTGGGAGGCCTGCAGAGTGCTCCTGGGGGCCGGGGAGGGCAAAAACTTTTTTTTCTTGTTTACCTCTTCGAAATCTTGGTGCGTCTTATACTCTGGTGCATCTTATAGTCCGAAATATACAGTAAATAACTTTTTAGCATTCTTTGGTTTTAGTCATAACTTTCCAAAACAAAGTAGAATTATTTGATGTGCTATATCGGATAATTACATCAGTTATATGGAGTATGAATAAGGGGACTGAATAATCTCTGACTCATTATTAGGTAAATGAGAACTTCTTATTGATTATAATATTATTAGTATTGGTTCCGCCAAACGTTGTTGTTAAAGGATCAGATATTATTTTGTGTTTTCTGTCAAAGAATTTTGGAATCCAGGGTCTTATCATGCCTTTGGCATTTCAGGCTGCACATATCCAAATATAGTTTCTTGTACACATTGGGGTTTTTTTTATCAACCATCTTGCAACTTTCTCTCCATCTACATGTTACAATCCTAACCCTAATTTATCTGAAAATTAAAAGCTGGAAAACTGTGGTTCTAAAGATCATCTAGGAAAGCTAGTTCCTGAAAGAAAATAGGAACATCACATCCTACGTTGGGAAGGAGTCTAAAGTACTGTAAATTTGATAGCTAGAGACTAGAACCGCTATAGTTATATAGTTATGCATTTTTTCTTGTCCCTATTGATTTCTGTATCTTACGGGTTTGTGAACTGGTTATAAGGTTAATACAATAAGAGACTGATGCATCCTTGGTAGTAGAACAGTCTAACAGAACTTGGTTAACCTTATTAAACTTTTGCTGTCTTCCTTCTCTAGGAATGAGGACTGCTTACTCTGCTGGTTTTATAAGACTGAAGGTGAGATGCTATCAAAACCATTATAGCAGGAGCTATAGATGCTTCCTTCCATTGTATAGCTGTATAACTTCCAAATCATTTACTGGATACATATTTCATGCTTAGTAGGGTTGGTTAAATCTTCTTGCGGTTGATTAAGCATCTGTTGAAATTTAACTTCAAAAATTAAATACATTACTAATTAATCAGATTTAAGACTGACCAATATCTCCATATAGAAGGCTCCACCGTATGCCAGAGAAATTGGAAGTAACTTAAATGTGAACAGTGCAAACTATCATTCATTGGTTAAGGGGGTCTAGCAATTTTTGTCTGTTAACTACAGCAGAAACATATCAAAGCTTAAAATAGCTTCAGAAAATGAGCAAATTGGCTTTTTGCAGCAATAGCAAACATTTAATGAAGTAAAGCTTTGATTATCTACCTTAACTTTGCACTCATAGTTGAATGTCCAAGAAGATTTGGGGAAATCATAGAGCTTCCTAGCAGGAGACTAAACTTTCTCTCAGAAATTGGAATGTTTAAATGGTGTTGTCTGTGTGTATGTTTGAATCAATCTTGACACCTGGTGATTTCCTGGGCAAGTCCCTGCAGTTTTCTTGGCAAGGTTTTCAGAAGTGGTTTGCCATTGCCTGCTTGCT
Source organism: Diadophis punctatus similis (assembly GCA_023053685.1). Classification (NCBI taxonomy): domain Eukaryota; kingdom Metazoa; phylum Chordata; class Lepidosauria; order Squamata; family Dipsadidae; genus Diadophis; species Diadophis punctatus. Next base: position 8,829,285 of record JALIGW010000025.1, on the reverse strand, counting down.
AGGGCTGAGAGAAAGGGACTGGCCCAAGGCCGACCAGATAGTTTTGTGCCTAAAGTGGAACTAGAACTCAGTCTTCCAGTTTCCAGCCTGGTGCCTTACCTAGTACACCTAGTACTTACCTAGTACACCAAACTGGCTCTTTTCATTTTCGTTGCATTTTTAACTACACAGTATTTCCTCCAAGGAGATCAAGATAGCATACATTATCTCCTCTTCTGGTTTTAATTTGACAACATTGTGAAATAGGTTTAAGCCAAATGCCAGGTCCAAGATCTCTTCAGCTGTTTCATGGTTGAGTGTGCCTTTGAACCAGGATCTCTCTGATCCAATCAACATACCAAAATACTCAGCTCTTTTTAAAGGTTTGCTTCTCTTAGGTGATTTTAATGAAGAACGATTCTGATTAGGGACCATAATAAAAAAAATATGTATATCCGGTAAAGAATGGGTGAAAGAGGCGAGGAAGCAAGTTGGATTTCTCAATGGGAACTGTGACTGACTTCTTGCTGGAATAGCCACATCATAATGATTTGGCCTTGTAGGGGTTCATTGGCTTCAAACAATGTATTGAGTCATCCTTCTTTATTCAAGAAGTCCTTGCTAGTCACTCATTTATGGGAAGATGTGTGCGTGTTTGGGCTGAAAGGGAGGATGGATTAAAATCTCCTACGCCTCTGCATTTGTTTTTAGAAATCACCCAGTCTGTGTAAGGTGTGTAGCAGGATCAAGATTTCTGTACTTCAGACCTTCTGCCCACTCAACAGCTGGATTCCTCCCTTCAACGCCAGAGCCGATGTGCTCTGTTGTATTTCGGTCTGCAGTGCTGCAGTGCCATTGCATCAGTGCACCGCTTCTAGAACTCCACTCCCCTTCTTCCTTCAGTGTAAAATGCTGTTGTGAAGGGAGCCACAGAGTGGAGAACCAAAGCTTCCTGCTTCCCCTGCAAAAGTGTCAATCTGCAAAGAAAGGGTGTTTGTGTATCTTGGCGTCTCTGCATGCATGCTTGACAGAGGCATTTGATGCAGATAAACTTTGGGGGGGGGGTGTTTTTCTGACTCATACATTTATTTTGTCTGAGAGCACGTCATACCTGGACGGTGCCCTCTTTGTTGGGACACGGTGCAGTCCCTGCTGCATGCAAACTTATTTCTCCAGACATAAGTCTTTCAACCGTATGTGTTTCTTTCCTTTCCTTTTAAGGTTTCCTTCCTCGGATTTAATCAGCATCTTTTTAAAATTCTAGTTTTATTTATATATAGGAAGACCGCGACTTGCTCAATTTGGTGTAAGGAAAATAGATTTGGCCTTGCTAGCCAGACCGTCTTATTAAAAAGGATTGCCAACTGATCAGGAAGAAGTGTCAAATGTACTTTTACCAAGAGTAGCAACTTAATATTCAGAAAGACTCAAATGAAGGTTTTGCTGCATTTCTGAAAGACCAGCCCTGCTGTGAACCTTCCCTGATGTAGCTAATATAACCAGATATTCATTCTGGAGCCATTTCTCCTATCCAGGACTTACGGATAATACTGAAAAAGTTAACTAGCCATTCATATTTCTCAAGCATGCCAACTAATTCTAGATTCTGGAAAATTGGTTTTTTTTATCGATCATTTTTATTTGCTGAAGGGGAAAACAAAGATCTTTCATCTTTTTGCCTAGAAATAGAATCCTAGATCTCTTTCAACTAAACCCAAGGTTTGGGCACTGCAACAAGTTACTGTATGATTTTAAGAAAAACCAAAACCACAATCTGTTAAACAAATGGCCATGTACACTCATAATGCCAAGCCACTGTGGCTGAACTTGCACATTGTGCTATACTGCAAACCACCACAGTGAAGTCCTCCTCATAGAAACAGAAAGGGTAAGCCTGTGCAAACACTGTAACCTATATTAACTACACTACACCCACCTACCCACTTTATGTTAATTACTTTCTAGGAGGTTAGTTGATGTTTCTTACTTCTGAGACTGAGATAATAGCCTGGAGAAATAGGGGGGGGGTGGCACTTTTGCCCCTGTCATTTTCCCTTCCTTTTCACACCAGCCCAGCCCAGACACTAAAATGGTATATGGTCTCCTGCTCAAGCAGGGGTTGGACTAGAAGATCTCCAAGGTCCCTTCCAACTCTGTTATTCTGCTATTCTGTTAACTAAGCTGTTATTCTGTTACCTGATATGTAGCAGAGGGTAAGTTCTCTCTCAGTCCATCTGCAATGTAACTCAACCCAGTTGTGTAACTGCAGAGTCCTTGCACACAAACATACACAATCACACAGGGGGGAAAAGGCAAGAGTTGACAACCAATAGTCTTTTTCACTGAGTCTTTTGAGAGGACTAAAAATATAGTAACCACATGACAAATATAGTATACCACATGACAAATCCTGACATCTTTGCCATTTGCTACCAGTAGAGGAAAATGAGTTCTTCCTTGAATGGAGCAGGGTTATTCCTGTCATGTTAGGACAGCCTATGGCTTTGCAAATTAAATGAATAAAGTCCCAGAATGATATGGGCCCAACCTAGGGCACACATGGATAGCTAACATTTTAAAATGAAAGCCCTGTGCTTTCAGTCTAAACATACCTGCAACTCATGGTTCTTTCACATCTGCAAAGTGTTCACAGCCAAGTACAGAGCTGGCGTATGCTAGAGTTGTGTGAGTCAGAAGTCAGTGTGATCTGTCAGTTCAAATGCCAAGTGAGAATGAGGGCAAATAAGATTCATGCCTTGCTTATTGCCATATATGAGCTCAGACAGACAGTTCAACAGGGAAAGAAGATGGAATAGAATAGAATAGAATAGAATAGAATAGAATAGAATAGAATAGAATAGAATAGAATAGAATAGAATAGAATAGAATAGAATAGAATAACAGAGTTGGAAGGGATCTTGAAGGTCTTCTAGTCCAACCCACTGCTCAGGCAGGAAACCTATACCATTTCACACGAATGGTTGTCCAATCTCTTACAGTGTTGGAGCATTCATAATTTCTGGAGGTAAGTTGTTCCATTGATTAATTGTTCTAACTGTTAGGAATTATATGCCATCAAGTAGTTTTCAACTCCTAACAACCACATTTTAGATACAACCAGATTATAACTTTACAGGTAGTCCTCAACTTATGATGACAATTGAACCCAAAATTTCTGTTGCTAAGCAAAACATTTGTTAAGTGAGTTTTGCCCCATTTTATGACCTTCCTGGCCACAGTTGTTAGGTGAATCACAGCAGTTGTTAAGTTAGTAACACGGTTGTTAAGTGAATCTGGTTTCTCCATTGACTTTGCTTGCCAGAAAGTCACAAAAGGGGATCACATGACCCTAGGACACTGCAATCGTCATAACTATGAATCAGTTCCCAAGCACCTGAACTTTGATCATGTGACCACAGGGATGCTGCAACAGTCGTAAGTGTGAAAAACAGTCCTAAGTCACTTTTTTCAATGCTGTTGTACCTTTGAATGGTCACTAAATGAACTGTTGTAAGTCGGGGTATTTTAAACAGCACCCAGGTGTTTTATTGGAACTTTTTTTTTAAATAATCAGATTCTTTTTTGGTTTGGTTTCATTTTGTGGCATGGAAGAATTAATGTTTCCTTTATTTAAAAAAAAAACCTCAGAACTTACTAATATTTGCGCATTTAGGGACAAATACCTCTTGGATCATATTTGCACTTAGAGCTACGTTTTAGAGCAAAGGTCTTCAAATTTGGGAATTTTAAGACTTGTGGACTTCAACTCCCAGAATTCTCCAGCAAGCATAGCTGGCTGGAGAATTCTGGGAGTTGAAGTCTACAAGTCTTAAAGTTCCCAAGTTTGAAAACCTCTGTTTTAGAGAGTTGATTCCCTGCGTAGATCAAGAGGAAATGCTGCTTTGATATAGCTGCCTGCAAATTCTTCACTTTTGTTGCTGGGTGGGTTCTTCCTTACAAAGCTGTCTTAGCATACTCAAGAGAAAGATCATGTTCTTATGAGGAGCTCTGGTTTTCAGGTGGCACAGTGGGATTCCATCTCCCCTCCCCCATTCAGGAAATCCTTTGAAATAGGCTTATCTGTCAAGAGACCACTGAGCATCTAGAATGAAAGTGTCTATGGAGATTCTCAGTCATCCAGGTTATGGTTGTCCCAAAGGTGCTTTTTCCAAAAGGCAACTGGACTTTCTTGGACTTTTTGAAAACGTTTCATACAAGAAACTTCTTCAGTTCTAACTCCATGTTGAGGAATAGAGGGATTTAAATTCCTTTTGGAAAAGCATATTTGGGACATCTGGCATAAAAATTCTGGCACACACTTGATGGGTGATGCTTAATTCAGGCGGAATCTGGTTAAACTTACAGGAAAGGAAACCAAACAGAACATTTGGGAATCTGTTGTTCAGATACTCTGAGGTGGATGCCAGAAGGCCATTGGTCAGCTTCAGTATTTAAACAAAAATCAACTTTATTAAAGGTGCCAAAAAAGATAAAAGTTCCACACAAAATTATAAACATACACGCACATGCACACACCCTAACAGAATTCTACTCTAGAACTAAATAATTCCTCAGTGTTCGGTGTTGCCTGAGGTAACCCCCTCACCACAAATCCAGGACTAAAACCAACTCTAAAAAGTGTTTCTTGCCCAAAACCTGACAGAAACCTTTCTTTTCCTCTCAGGGATTAGATAACTGCTTCTGAACACATCAGGCTGGTTTGTTATGTAAAGGGCCAGCTGTTCCCTACTATACCGTAACAAAAAAATAGAAATAATGTTGTAACATAAACCAAATCAAATACAGGAAGTCTTCGATGTACGAGCACAATTGGGACCAGAATTTCCGTTGTTTAAGCAAAGTGAGCTGTACCCAATTTATGACCTTTTTGCCATGGTTGTTAAACCATGGGATGCAGTAACCATAGTAAATACATGCCAATTGCCAAGCACCTGAATTTGATCACTTGCTCCTGCAGATGCTGTGATGGTTGTTAAGTGTGAGTACCGGTTACAAGTTGCTTTTTTCAACGCCACCGTAACTTCAAACAGACACTAAACGAATGGTTGTAAGTGGAGGACTACCTGTCATAATAATATTCTAATTCAAAATCATGCCAAGAAATGGCACTCTTGAGGAATAACCATTCACCTACTCCAGCACAGAAACCCACCATTCTATTTATACCCCCAAGTCCTTCTGGAAATGCCATATTTTAGGGATTCTCTTAAATGCCAACAGAGTTGGTAATGATGTGACCTCAGGTGGAGCATTATTTCAAAGGAGAGCACTGGAAAAGACATGCCACTATAGTCCCTGAAGGGGTTCAAAAGGGATTCAGAGGGTGTTGGGTGGGCAGAAACCATTGAGAGAAAGAAAAATCCTGAATCTTAAACAGGACAACCAAGACCTTGAATTGCACCTAGAAGCAACTTGGCAAGGCAGTGTTCTAGGACCAACACTCTTCATACTCTACATAAACGATCTTTGTGATCATATTATAAGCAACTGCGTTCTCTTTGCTGCTGATGTTAAACTATTTAACATCACAGACAATGCTACTACCCTTCAAAAAGACCTTGACCATGTAGCAGAATGGTCAAACAACTGGCAACTTCAAATCTCAACCAACAAATGCTCTGCCATACACATTGGCAAAAAGAATCAGAATACAAAATACAAACTTGGAGGAAACGAACTTGTAGACGACCCTCACTCTGTCAGAGACCTTGGCGTACTCATATCCAACGACCTAAGTGCTAGAGCCCACTGTAACAACATTGCCAAAAAGGCTCTGAGAGTTGTTAATCTAATCTTGAGTAGCTTCTTCTCTGACAATATTACACTGCTAACCGGAGCATACAAAATATTTGTTAGACCAATTCTGGAATACAGTTCACCTGTCTGGAACCCGCACTACATATCAGACATTAATACAATCAAGAGAGTCCAGAAATATTTCACAAGAAGAGTCCTCCACTCCTCTGCTCGCAATAAAATACCTTATTCCACCAGACTTGAAATATTGGGATTAGACAATTTACAACTACGGCGCCTCCGATCTGATCTAAATGTAGTTCATAAAATCATATATCAAAAAGTCCTTCCTGTCAATGACTACTTCAGCTTCAACCGCAACAACACACGGGCACATAATAGATTCAAACTTAATGTAAACCACTCCAAACTCGACTGCAGAAAATACGACTTCAGCAACAGAGTGATCAATGCCTGGAATGCACTACCTGACTCTGGGGTTTCTTCCCCAAACCCCAAAAACTTTAACCTTAGACTGTCTACAGTAGACCTCTCCCCATTTCTAAGAGGTCTGTAAGGGGCATGCATAAGTGCACCACTGTGCCTACCCTGTCCTACTGTCCTATTGTCCTCTTTTATCCTTACTTTTACTTATGTTTATACAAACAACTACTATACTGTACAAAATAAAGTGGCTTGACAAAATAAAAAATAAAAAAATAAAAAAATAAAACTAATACTCCTCTCCCAGTAGTGGCGTCACTTGAGCAAATCAGGGATGCACTTAATTGAATCATTGCATTCTCAACCAGCTTTAACTGATGCTCTTCAAAGGCATCGCTATATATAGGGTGCTGCAATAATTTGGTCAAGAGATGACGAAATGTTGTTTTGAAATCATTGATTTAGCATCTCAAGTCTTGTAAAACTGTCCATGTTTCTTAGTATGAGCCTCTGAAACTGAAAGAAAAATGTTGAACATAGAATACAACCCGAGATGAAATTGCCCAGAATGGAAACAGGATTAAAAAAAGAGAAACATCAGATTAATCTGTAGTTGAGGAGCTGAATCTTCAGGAGAGGCAAAACCGTCAGAGCATTACAAAACACAGTAAATTCTGGCAATAAAAGCTGCTATTTCCTACTGTTTTGATCATGGGCTATTAAACGGAGTAATCCCAATAATTTATTCTTTATCTGAAGAACTGGGAACTTGTGGTAAGGTCAATGCCTCAAATGTCCCCGGAAGAACCCAAAGTTAAGTGAGGTAAATGACATACAGTAGGAAAGCATAGTCCTTGAAAGTTGATGCTAATTTTCGGCATGCCGTAATGCTTTTTTTTTTTATTGTTTATGCTACAATAGGCAAAACTGATTACTCCACCGGGGAATGTAGGAAGTGATGTTTGTTTGTTTGTAACCTCAAAGGACTCTCAGTCGGCTACTTCAGTGGGGAGAGGGCTCGACCGGATAAATTCTTCCCTAGGGAAGTTCCCACCTCTCCAGCCAACCTTGATATTGATAACTGATTTGTGGTTTTCTTTTCTTTTCTTTTGTGCTTTCAGAGTTGACCTATCCTGGGCGCAACATAACTGAACAAGTTTCTGCAGGATGAAAAGATGGCAGGGCGGTTGCTTGCACCACCAGGCCCTGACAGTTTTAGGCCTTTCACTCTGGAATCTCTGGCTAACATTGAGAAACGCATTGCAGAAGATAAGAAGAAGAAGCGTCCTAAGCAAGACAGCAGTCACAGAGATGACGATGAAGAGAACAAACCAAAACCAAACAGTGACCTGGAGGCAGGGAAGAGTTTGCCTTTCATCTACGGGGACATCCCCAAAGGCCTGGTTGCTGTGCCACTGGAGGACTTTGACCCTTACTATATGACGGAGAAAGTGAGTCAGCAAACAACCAGCTATGTAAAAGTCAGCCTTCTGATGGTCAAAGGAGTTACAGGTTTGGGTGGCTGGAGGCTTCACATGAAAAGTGGGGGGGGGTAGAAAAACAACATCTGTATGGTCTCTGTTTGCAATAATGTCTCTTGTCTTTGGGGGTTGTTGGGGGATGGGAGGAAAAAGGAAATGGGAGAAAGTTAAGGGAGCAATCGCTTGGGCAGCTGAGTTTTTCAAAACCACCACATAGTTTATGTCATTGTATGAGTCGGAAGATTTAATGGGGGTGGAGCAGGGGTGGGTTGCTCACTTACCTCGCTGCCGGCGCCATGCGCGCGCATCTCCATGCTTCAAGGGGGTGTGCACTCGCTATGCACGCGTGCCCCTTGCGTGATTTTGCTTCTGCGCATGCGTGGAAGCAAAATCGCGCCAAAATCTCACAAGGGGACGCACGTGCGTGTGAGATTTTGGCGCACTGAAGCAAAATCTTGCTGAAATCTCTCGCGCGCATGCATCCCCTCGTGAGATTTCGGCGCGTTTTTGCTTCCGCACATGCACAGAAGCAAAATCGCCCGAAAATCACCAAAAATCACCGAAAAAATGGAGACGCACCGGGTGGACGGCAGAGAGGGCTCCAGAGTGATTGCGAAATCCGCCACTCCCTATCGGAGCTGCGTACCGGGCAGCTCCGGCAGGAACCCACCTCTGGGGTGGAGTAATACATCCGAGAAAGATGGCAAATGAGACTGAGAAGAAGATTGACTTTTATTAGCAAATGGTTCATCGAAATCAGGATAACTAAAAACTGTCCATTCACACCATGGTTATATTCCCAGAGGTAAATAGGAAAATCGGATGAGATTAGTGGTTCAATTTTATTTGCAAATAAATATGCACATCGGTACAGAAATGGCGTTTTGCAGCACCAAAATTTTCTGGGGAAAACAATGATAGTAACTCCCACTTTTTTTTTGGAAACAGGAAATGTGGCTGTTAAATATTAAAGTCTAACTTCTTAGGAAAATATGTGGAATAGCGGTGAACCGGATAGCAATATGGAGAGAAAGAATCAGTCTCTCACCTGTATGAAAGCATATAATCCATATAATTGGTGACTGTCAGGCTAGAGTAGCTTGCATAAATTGGCTAAAAAGAATGAGATGAGTGGAATTTCTTATTTTTTTCCAGTGGGTGCATACAAATGAAACCAAGGTCCAGCATTGGGGATTCTACGTGGAAAACAAGACTTCTGTCAGCATATAAATTATATCCTCATATGAATAATGACAGACAGAGCTTATTTGTCTGGTAGCAATTGCAGATGCTCCAGCCTTTCTAGAGAATGCTAAGCAGACCGAGCAAGGGTGTGATCTGACTTACCTCACTGCCGGTTCACTTCCTCACATGCTGCGTGGGTGCGCGCGCACTTCACGGGTCCGTGTGCGCTTCACAGGCGTGCATGTGCAGACCTAAAAAACAGTTTCTGCGCATGTGCAGAAGCAAAAAAACAAGATGGCGGCACCTATGCCGCCGAGAGAGTCGGTTCGGGGACATGTCCAGCTGGCCATCGCTGCCGGTTCGGCGAGCAAAGGGAAATTCCCGCTACCGGTTCTATAGAACTGGTCCGAACTGGCAGGAACCCATCTCTGAGACTGAGGAAATTACTACTAGGGTTAGGATTAATACCACTGTCTACACATTGCTCAGATTTCTACATGAGTCAGTCTTCTTTCTTATTTCAGAGGTCATTTAAATCTTGGGCAATGTCTGTGAGTAGCAGGGGGCAAGACAAATAGTCAAATTAAGGTGTTGGAATCTTGAACACTTATCTCTCTTCTTCCCATAGTTTCCAGGCTCTTGATTCCAGCATCTTACACTTCCATTAGACCAGTATTTCTCAACTTGAAGCTGTCCACCCAGCTTCAAGTTGCCAAGGTTGAGAAACATTGCACTAAACAATGTCCATCTCATGGCTTTATTTTCTGTTCATTCCAGATACTTGGCTATGTTTACCTCACATGCCTAACTTGGAGACTGAATAACTCATTTTCTGAGTAACACATTTGACGGATAGGAAATTATTCCTATCAAAGAGGTGATATAGGATCTTGCTTCCTTGAAGTCATCCTTACTTAGAAAATAAAACCAAGATTCAATTCTAATTAACAAAATATTTATTTCAGTACAAAGGTAACAAAAGAATATAAACGTTATTAAGCTACATTTTCTCAGCTAAGAGATCACGTCTGCCTCGGGCGAGGCTCACAGGAGAAGAAAGGAAGGAGGAGTCTCCTGGAATGCACACATGCGCAGTAAAATATATCACATGTCTGCTTGATTAGAAAATACAGTAAACCTAGAAATATTGCAGAGGTGCTCAACTGGCAATATGCACATCGTGACAACATTGAATTACAAACTACCCCTATAGGCTGGATTCACACAATGTGCACAGAAAAAAAGAACTAACCAAGATTAACCCTAAGTCGGATTCAGCCTGAGTAAATTATCTTCTAACCTTTTATCTGACTTGCCTGCCTGTGTTTTGTGAACATTTGCAATGCATCCACGTGAGAACTAAGAATTGCATTGCAAAGGATGCTTTCTTACATATATTTGCCAACTTCTCACAAGTTTGTTTCTTACAATATCATGAATAGGAGCTTCTTTCACTCTTCCTCCACCTTCTTCAATTGATGCATTTGGGTGTCTTTTGGATTTTTATTATTGCAGATCTGAAGGCTGAGTTCCAGAGGATATGGTTAGTGAGGGATCCTTGGCGTTCTCTGAGCTTGCTTGTTTTCTTGCAGACATTTCATTGCCCAAACTAGGTAACGTCATCAGTGCTAGTAAGGAATGGTGTTTGCTCTCAGTTTATATTCTAGTGGCTTGCTTGTCTGTGTGGGTGGGAGTCATCTTGGAGGTTCTTTGGTTGGGCTGTTTACTGATGGCTTTTTTGGCAGTTTCTTGGTTGGGGTATTGCTTACTTGATTATTGGTCTGATGTTAACCTTGGAGTTAATCTATGCTGATCTGGGTGCTGATTGCTGGTGGAGAGGTGCTTGGGTCTTTCTTTTCCTTTTTGGACAGGGTGATAGTCTCTTTTGTCTATTGTGTCTATTAATGGCTGATTTGTCAGAGTGCCAGGCTTCTAGAAATTCCCTGGTGTTTTTGGACTTGGCTTGGTCTATGATGGTCACATTTTCCCAATTAAAACTATGGTTAAATCTGTCTATATGTTGTGAAATTAAAGAATTTTCATCATGTCTTCTGACTGCTAGTTGGTGTTCATAGATACATTCTGCCAGTCTTCTGCCTGTTTGTCCTACATAGTGGTTGCTGCAGTCCTTACATTGTTTATTGTAGATCAGGAGTCTCCAACCTTGGCAACTTTAAGACTTGTGGACTTCAACTCCCAGAGTTCTGGGAGTTGAAGTCCACAAGTCTTAAAGTTGCCAAGGTTGGAGACCCCTGTTGTAGATGACACCTGTTTTTTTTCTGGGGTTGTTGGGTCTTTTGATCTGCTTAGGACCTTTCTTTTTAGAGAAACAACTCATCTCCCACAAGGGAAGCTGTGTAAGGACTTTATTTAAACGAGCCTAAACACACCGCAGCAACCGGGAATAGCAGAAGAAGAAAATAGAGCATCTATACAACATATCCCAACAAAATGGATATCCACACGACTTTTGATAAAGTCCCTGACCACTCAACTTTATGCAGCACAACCAACACAAACCCTAAAAAGAATCACACCATACATCAAGAATATCTCAGAAACCACCAACAGACTACTACAACCACATGGAATCAGCATAGCACACAAGCCAACTAAAGCCCTTCAAAACATCCTAAGCAGACCAAAAGGAAGCTGACAGTGAAAAGGTCTTGAGGAGGCTTTGCTTCAAAATCTTCCTATAAAGTATATACATAATGCACATTCTGTGTTAAGTATAGAGTGCCTGGCTTAGGAATGAGCAAGTTTTCCTGAGCTAAGGGGGCCACTGGTAGTTATTTACAGCATGCTGAAAGCTGCACTCTAGAATTGGTGAACCCAAAGCAAGGGGAAAGACTAGAGCAATAAATAATATGGTGAAAGTATTGAATAAATAGAAGACATCAGTGAATAATAAAGAAGTCGCTGGGCAAATGCTTCCAATAGGTTCAAAACAAAGTCATGAAAGCCTTTATAGCCAATTAATAGTGCCCAACAGCTTTTATGGAAACTGAAGACAAACTGTAATAAACCAAGTAACATGAGTGCACACCCACCCACATAAACCACTGGTCATCAAGTGAGAGATTAGAATGGAAGAAAAGTGATATTTTAAAGGCAACTGGGTCAATCTGAAAATTTTCTCAGTATTCCCTTTAACTGATTACTCTGAACTTGTAAAGAATACTATTCCAGAACTTTTGTCCATTTTTTAAAAATTTTATAAAATTTTAAAATGTTACAAATTTTATTAAATTTTATAATTTTAAATGTTATAGTCTTTTCTTAGGAGCCATGGTGGCGCAGTGGTTAGAATGCAGTACTGCAGGCTACTTCTGCTCACCGGCTGCCAGCAGTTTGGTAGTTCGAGTCTCAACGGCTCAAGGTTGACTCAGCCTTCCAGCCTTCCGAGGTTGGTAAAATGAGGACCCAGATTGTTGGGGGCAATATGCTGAACTCTGTAAACTGCTTAGTGTGAAGCACTGTGAAGCGGTATATAAGTCTAAGTGCTATTGGTTTTCAGAGAGTTAGAAACCATTTCCAAGTGGTTTTCTTCCTTTGTGTACTAATCATAGTGGCCAATGGAATTATGGACCACAGTTTGCACCTCGTTAACCATCTATGTTGGTTAACCTCTATTCTAGGTTCCATTTACCCTGTCTATCACATTGCTTGCTCATTAAATTTATTTGCCATCCATCTCACCAAGAGGCTTTACTACGCTGGGTGGTTTAAATACATTTAAAAAGTGAATGAACTAAAAAATGAATGCAGATTAAATGGACATCACATATGCAACTGAAAATGTACAAGTCACATTTATAGCTAAAATGGCACCTCCATTGATTTTTATACCAGTTTATTTATTCTTGGTGTCATGCTTATTTGAAATAGAGGAATATTTAGAAACCAAGACTGATCAGAAACCAAGACTGCCCATAATACAGTTGTTTAGCTGGGGCTTTGGATACTGGTGCCTTCTTCTGTAGAGGTCTTTTTGTCTTATTCTCTTGAAGGCTTCAGGTACAGGGGTGAAATCCAGCAGGTTCTGGAGAACCAGTAGCGGAAATTTTGAGTAGTTCGGAGAACTGGCAAATACCACCTCTGGCTGGCCCCAGAGTGGGGTGGGAATGGAGATTTTGCAATATCCTTCCCCCAGGACTGGGGAGGGAATGGGGATTTTGCAGTATCCTTCCCTTGCCACGTCCACCAAGCCACGCCCACCAAGCCACACCATGCCCACCAAGCCACGCCCACAGAACCGGTAGTTTAAAAAAATGGATTTCACCACTGCTTCAGGAGCTTAAGACATATTATTTCAAAGAATTTTCAGGAGATAATTGGAACCACAGGGGGAGGCATTTGCATTCTGCAATAGCTTAGGGACATGCTTTGTGTTTTTACCTGTTTTATGTGTTGGTGACATTTATGTTTTAAAAACAAAATCAACAAAGGCATCATATAGCAAACAATAATAGGCATCCAAAACAAAAATCTGGAAAAAAAACTCTCAGTCCCTAGAGAATCATAGAAACGAGATAAAGATGGAGAGATGTGTTCTGCACCCGTGGAGAATAACTAACAACTCTAGTTATTCCCCAATAGACTAGCAATAGGTTCTCCAGGTATAAATCTGCTGGCAATAGGAAGCCCCAGGATATTTCAGGAATGGTGTGGAAATAGACAGCCTTGGATCCTTTAGATAACGACTCTTCCTTTCCCCAGTGAGTCCACTAGATTTGGATCTTCCAACAGAAAGAAAAATGCTAGTAAGAAGCAACAAATATAAATATCCTTTCCCGCCCCCAACTTTCCAATCCTAAAAAATATATTGTATTTTCAATCATGAACCACATAAACCAGCAAGTCTTCAGGTTGGGCATATGATCTGCCACTTCCAATCCCTTCCACCCTCTTAGGGTGATATAATTGTCAAGCAATAAAAAACTAGAAGGCTTTCTAAATACCAATATTTTAACACTGTGGCAAAAGGCCAGCGAAGTAAAAGTAAAATTTACATCCAAAGACTGCTTGCCTGAAAGTGATCATAAACATGTTGATGTTTCCCAGTAGATTCCCAATAAAGCATTTGAACTTAATCCCATGTTATTGCATGCTTACGTTACACCCTAACATGAATTTGATTGGGAATGAGGCCCACAGAAGAGAATATTTGCAGCTCAGGGCTGAACTATGGAATCCATGGTGCTCTTTGAGCTTGGTGGTTTTCTTGCAGATGTTTCTTTACCAAATCAGGTAACATCAGCAGCGCATTGATGATGTTCTCTAGTTTGGTAATGAAACATCTGCAAGAAAACTACTAAGTTCAGAGAGTACCAAGGACCCCACAATGAGCCCCACAGAATTCAGTGAAGACATAAATCAGATTGCAGTGTTATAGTATTATGTATGTAATAGAACTGAGTTCTGAAGATGAGTTTGTATTTGATACCATGCCAAGCATGGGTAAACTTTGGTGAACAAAAGGACAGAAATTGGTATTTTTGAAGGATGAAGGGCTGCAGGCTAAGTAAAGCTATGTCATGGATCTGGTGCAGCTGAAGTTTTGGGTGGATTCTTTATTTGTGCATTGTGATATTCTATTTCCCACTTGAAAACAGCAGAATCTGCCATCAGTTTTCAATAGCTATGGTCAGAGAGACTCCAAGGACTGCCCCAAAGAGACTTAAAGGTCACAGGCCCATCCCAATCATTTGTTGTTGTTAGTTGTGAAGTCGTGTCCGACCCATCGCGACGTTCCTCCAGGCCTTCCTGTCCTCTACCATCCCCCGGAGTCCATTTAAGCTCACGCCGACTGCTTCAGTGACTCCATCCAGCCACCTCATTCTCTGTCATCCCCTTCTTCTTTTGCCCTCAATCTTTCCCAACATTAGGCTCTTCTCCAGTGAGTCCTTCCTTTTCATTAGGTGGCCAAAATATTTGACATCCCAATCATAAGTATATAATATTGTCCATTTCTATATAGGAAACCTATATGTTGTTTTAATTATTTGCCTTTCTGTCATATCAGGTATTATTAAGTGCCCATATTTTCTTATTGTATAGATAGCTACGGTATATGTCAGTGAGATTTAACTCATGTGCTTCTAATGTAGACCCTTCTTATGAAGAGAATGCTGTAAATGTTTTTTTTAAATCATTGTATACATTACATGCCATTATTCCATCACTTTTGAGATGTTGATAGTCATACCATTTGTTTATTCTCTGCAGAGTATTTTGATGGATATGAGAAACATTTTCTTTTTGTTTCTATATTGGGCCTTTCTTAGAAAAATAATCTCAATTTTTAGCTGAACCATAATCTCCATCTCAATTTTTTTTGTATCAGATTAATGTGGAAACATTATGGAATGGGCATAGCATGGCTGAAATGTTATCATGAATTACTTTTCTTCTATGCTTTTAATCATGATTTTGAAGACCATAAAATCTTTGCTACTATGGTTATTTGGTGTTTTTTTTTTATCCATTCATTTTCCATACAGGAAGATATTTGCAAATTCAAGTAAAAGGCATATAAAATTCATCGGAGGAAATGCAGTGTTTCACTTTCCCAAAACAAAACAAGATTTCTTTGGCTTTTTGATCCCCATAAGCAAAAAAGAAATTCTTTTTTTTAAAAAAATAAAATAATCCATGTGCATTATAAGGTAAAATAATAAGAAATGGCTGCCATTTGGAAGATTCTTGAAATATGATACAAAAATTATATAAAAGGAGCAGTAAGAAAAAGAAAAGAGTGCGATGTATATTTGCGGCATCTGGCATTTATGGGATTTTAAATTTCCATGGCAACTGATGCTTTCATTTTATATTTGCTCATTTCAAAAACAACACAGACACTGATGATAAAACTTGATCATACTTTTGCATGACCAACAAAGGAAGTAAAAGTTTGGCTGAACCTACCGGGTTGTCTCTGGTTTTCTAGCACAGTCAACAATAACTTGCAACAAATCCAAATGTTGACAAAATCTGCTCTGCAATTTAGACCTGGGATCATCAGGAAGAACCTAAATGCTTTTTATATGCCTGAATAACCACTCTATATTTACGGAAAGTGAGTTGACAGAAATTATATTTACCTGCCAGGCCAGCCTATAATATTATTAATACATATGAAATTTACAGTGTATGGACCAGGGGTGGGTTCCACTTACCTTACCTACCGGTTCACATTGCAACAGAAGTGCGCATTTTGCCCCCGTCACGTCACACAAATGTCCCTCTGTGCATTTCTTTGCAGGCCGCGCATTTCTTTGCAGGCCGCAGTGACCGGAGAACCAGTTCGGGGGCGTGGACAGCCGGCCATTGCTGCCGGTTCGGCAAAAGGGTAGAAATTTCCGCCACCGGTACGTGAGAACCGGTCCAAACTGGCAGCAACCCACCACTGGTATGGACCTTCATGGCTGTCTGCAATAAACACATTCTGTGAGCAAGAGCAACTTGCTCATTGTAACATGAGCACTTCTATTCGTATAGAACAATCAACTGCAGCCCACTCAAATATGTGTATAAATGTTAAAATAACAGTATGTTTTTAAGCAACAGATGATTGGCAGACATATTGTTCTTCTCAGTATTATCATAGGGGGGGGGAACTACACAGGAAGAATGGGGGACCAAATTTCTCAGTTGAAGGTGTTGAAGTTTTGCAGAGGGAGGCAGATTGTTTTTCTATTGACAAGAAAAACTACTCATCTTGGCTCCTGGCTGATGACCTTCCCTTTCCCTTCATTTCCTGTAGAAGCAAATCTATAGTACCTTTAGCCATACCATGATTTTTAATTGATCAAAGTGATAGGACTCTTGACAGCTTACAGCTCTCCTTGTTGTAGATCAGGGGTGTCAAACTCGATTTCATTGAGGGCCGCACCAGGATTGTGTTTGACCTCGGGAGGGTAGGGTGGGGGGCGTGGCCAGGGGATGTGACCAACTTGACATCACTCCTTTCGGGAGCACTTGTGGTGGCCTGAGCTCCATTTTCGGCTGCAACGGCCTCCTGCAACCCTCTGCCAGCGAAAACAGAGTTCAGGAGGCCCACCTGCAGCCCTCCCTAGCTCCATTTTCACTGGCATAGGCACCATGGGCCAGTCCTTTGCTGTTTCCAAGTTGGCCCCGTGGGCCAGATCTAAGCACCCCTTGGGCCAGATCCGCCCCATGGGCCATGAGTTTGACACTCCTGTTGTAAATGCTCAGACTCGTCCCCATGGTAGTGATGACAAACCCATAACATGTGCATCAAAGGTGATACACCATGACATTTTGGTTAATATGACAGCATTCATTAACACATAACAACAAATATTCTCAAAAACATACTCCTTTCTTACACAATTTTCGAAGATTGCATTGGCTGCACAAGAATAGGATGTGCTCATCCATGCCCTCCACAGGGGTGAAATGCTACCGGTTCGGGCCAGTTCACAGAACCAATAGTAACAAATGCTTCCAGTTCAAAGAACTGGTAGTAAAAATGCTTTTAAAAAGTAAAAAAAAAGGTCCCGACCATCAGCTGTGACAATCAGCTGAGAGGGGAGGACCTTTTTTAAAAAAACTTTTTAAAAGCATTTTTTACTACCTATTCGACCAGAACAATTCCTGCTTGTTCCAGGGGGCATTTTGTGTGAAGTCCAGCTGCTTCTGCATTGTGTGAGTCAGTTGTTTAGGAGTCAGTTGTGTAGCTTTTGTGTTATTTTTGTGTAAAGTGTGCTAGTTGGTTTTTGATGCCACACCCACCCATTCACATGATCACCAAGCCACGCCCACATGGTCACATGACTACCAAGCCACACCCATATTCTCCAAAGCTGCTTCAAGATTGAAGGCCTTGTGAGTCCCGGAGCAGCCTCATGTAGGCCACAGAGCCTGTCAACAGAAAGAGAACATGGCCTAAAGATAGATTGTGCATGGGAGATCTTAGGGCAGGGGTGGCCAAACTATGGTTCTTTGAGGACCTGTGGACTTCAACCAGAGGTGGGTTCCTGCCGGTACACTCTTACCTGTTGGTTGCCGCAGAACCGAAGAAGCCGGTGGTGTTCGTGGCGTGGGCTTCCCCCGCCTGCTTTCCCCCGCCTGCCTAGACGCCGCCATTTGCGTTCTTTTGCCCTCTGCTCATGCACAAAGTGTTCTGCTTGCACAGAGGGCAAAAGAACGCAAATGGCAGCGTCCAGGCGGGTGGGGGAAAGCAGGCGGGGGAAGCCCCACGCCGCAAATGCCACCGGCTTCTTCGGCTCTGCGGCGACCAACAGGTAAGAGCATACTGGCAGGAACCCACCTCTGACTTCAACTCCCAGAATTCCTGAGCCAGCCATGCATGCATGGCTAGCTCAGAAATTCTGGGAGTTGAAGTCCACAGGTCCTCAAAGAACCATAGTTTGGCCACCCCTGTTTTAGGGGATGCTGGGCCATGGGTGCAATCACACCATTCCTCAAGGCTTGTGCTTCTTGGAAAATGGTGTGAGGTAGCCTTTGCAAGTGGCAGCAGTGATGCTATGGCTGAAGCCGAGGCCCAGCTTCTACTTCAGGCCTAGCCTTGGCACTGCTCCTGACTGCCACTGTTCAGAGTGGCCTAGATGGTAGTGGTGAGATAGAGAATTGTTTCTCTTTTGTTGTGGAGGTGGATGCCAGCAGAGTCAAGTTAGGCATTTTCCGAAATTTTGATATGCTGAGCCCAAAAAGTTCACCATCACTGCCATAATACAAATTCATAAAAGTGAGGTTGAGTTTCACTTTTTGCACTCTCTTATTAGTCAGCTGAAAGGCAAACTGGTTGATGTGGTTTTCTTAGCATTTTGAAAATGGTGGTGAAGATGACCACAAGTTAGTTTGAAATAATTTCTAAGACTCTGGAGACCGAAAATACACACTTATCTTCATTCAACTCAAATTGATCATACTTGTTGCACCATTTATAACTTGGATAACTTGGAGTAATTTTTAAATATGTATGTATTTATTAAGTTAGTTGCTTGCCTACACCTTAGATAAGCATTTTCTAATCCATCGGTTGCAATGTTCTTCCAGAGCTTCACAAAAGCAGTGATTGTTCCATTTTTTTTTTCAGTTGTCTTTTCTTCTCCATATGGAGATAAGCCTTGTGGATGCACTTGAAGCATCCATTACTAACTTCAGATCAAATAGTACATTCGCTGCTCAAGTTAGTCCTGTTTTGGGCATCAAAGTTGGGGAGTTCTCTGGATCACAGCGAAGGAAGATTTCAAGTGTGTCTATGGAATCTTCCATACTACCGTAGGATTACCGTTGTGCAGTTGCCATGACTAATTCACAGAATTTTATGTAGTGATCCTAAATGCAGTGGGCCTTTTTTCCATTTGTAATCTTCCAGTGTTTTCCTGTCACTTCCTTCTTTTTTTCTTTCTTTTTCATTTTCTTTGCTACAGTAAGGAAAATGGATTGGTAATATGAGAAGTCACCCATAAGGAAGTATGGGGTGTGTGGGTATGTACGGGTGTAGGTCAGTGGTGGGTTGCTACCGGTTCGCACCGTTTCTGTGAACCGGGAGGCTCTGCCCACACACCCGGACATCATCAAAAACGTTCTGCGCATGTGCAGAAGTATTGTATGCGTGCACCCACGCGCTCACGTTCCCGAACCGGTAGCAAAGGTAAGTGGAACCCACTACTGGTGTAGGTGTGTTTAGGGCTGGGAATTATAAACTATCTATGTGCCTGGGCTCCAGGAGTAGAGGTTTTGTATTTGCATTGTTTTCCAAGCAAAGCAGAAAGGGCTTTGCAGAGGACCAAGGCCGCTTCTTCTCTGTGATTGGGCAGGTACTGTATATTCTAATTTATAAAATGGCATCTAATGCAAGTCCATATGCTACAGAAATACTAGAAGAGGAGTAAAAATGCATGCAAAGCAATATGACTCACTGGATGGAGAAGAAACTAAAATGTTCTAGTTATATTTATTAAGGAAAACCATGTTACTTGACTGATTGTCTTTCTAAGGCTTCCCTGTTGTTGGCTGTTATATCTCTTTCACTGAGCTACATACTGATATGTTTAAAATAGTTAAATAACATGTGTGATCCTGTTTTTGAAAGCCATTCTATACACAATACAGAAAGAAACAGGAGCAGTAGTTGCAGAATTCTAGTCTGTTCCAATTAAACTCCAGAGAAATTGTTTGGACCAATCTTGGAATCTCCCCTCCGTATAGAAGAAAAATGTTTCATAGTGTACAACATGTAAATGTTATGTGCAGAGAGTAACTCTCAAAACAAGATGGCAGCTTGACTTGCAGTCCGAAGTGCTATAATGTCAGCCCTTAGAGACAGATCATGTTAGATTGGTGGATTCAGCACAGGAGACCGACTTGACAAACAGCTCTTTATTGCAATAGAAGTACAACCAGCAAAGCACATTCAGAGAGGCCTCCTATTTATAGGAGCTGACAGTAACAATTGTAACTAAACCATTTTGAAATAACCAATGAGGGTCCAGCATGTTCTCTTCAGTATTGCTGGACCTGAGTGAAAACTTCCAGCTCTAGTCAGAACATAACATCCCTCCCCCTCTAGATGAAATCGTCCGACATACGAAATCGTGAAGGTAGGCGGGGCGTCTACGCTCCCGTTCAGACCTGCGTACTTCAGTCGGGGGAACTACAGCAGCCTGGTCTGACTTAGCCGCTTCGTTCCTGGGGGCTGTGTCATGCATCTCTTGAGCTGGAGTGCTCTTGGGTTCTTCCGCCTCAGGGCCTAACTCGACAGGGGGACTCTGTTGGCCTGCAGTCTCGCACTCCAAAGCCTCCGAGACATCTGGACGTGGTTTAGCTAGGAAAGGAATGCACGGTGTTACGTTTCCAGAACCCGAGGGGTCTTCCTGTACCCTCTGTCTTAATTGGTCTATGTGTCTCTTCCATAAGCGGCCGTCTTGTAACCGGACTGCATAAGACACGGGTCCCAAAATTGTCTCGACCACCCCTGGCAGCCATAAAGGCCCCTCGGCGTAGTTGCGAGCAAACACCCTGTCCTCTGTGGAAAAGACCCTGGTTTTCTTTGTCCCTTCTGTCTTGGTTTTTACTACATAGTCAGGGTGTAACCGGTCCAGGAGTGACCGGAGTCTGCGGCCCATTAAAAGCTCCGCTGGGCTGCGTCCCGTAGTGGCACTTGGGGTTATGTGTTGAGTTATGAGGAATTTGTCTATTCTTTCCTGCCAATCTCCAGGTCCCAATCTAGCTAACCCCTCTTTGGCCGATCGCACGAAGCGTTCCGCCAGGCCGTTCGTCGCAGGATGGAATGGGGCAGACAACGCATGGCGGATTCCCTGACTAGCCAGATAGCCCTCAAAAGTTGTGGCCGTGAATTGCGGGCCGTTGTCCGTTACCAATGTGTCCGGAATGCCATGGGTAGCAAATAGACGCCGGAAGATCTTAATAACAGACTCCGCAGTGGTCGACCGCATAGGGAAGATTTCGAGCCACTTGGAATAAGCGTCTACAATTATCAGGAACATTTGCCCATGGAATGGACCTGCAAAATCGGCATGAAGCCGTGACCATGGATTTTTTGGAAGGTCCCAGTCATGCACCGGTGCTTTGGGAGGTGCCGGTCTGGATTCCTGACAAGGCAGGCATTTGTTTACCCATTCTTGAACCTCCTCATCCATCTTTGGCCACCAGACATAACCCCTAGCTAAAGCCTTCATTCGCACAATTCCCGGATGACCCTCGTGCAAGGTTCGTAGTACATCAGTGCGCAATTTGGCGGGAATGACCACCCGGTCCCCCCACAAGAGGCACCCCCCTTGCTCCGACAGTTCGTGCTGTCTAAGCTCATACGGTTTGAACTCGGGCCTGACTGGGCCTCTCGGCCACCCCCTCCACACCCAGTTAAGGACAGTCCGGAGAGTGGAGTCTCTGGCCGAGTGCCTGGCCACCTCAGCCGAGGTGACTAACCCTGAGTCTGCTAGGTCAATCAACAGTACTGGGGCCTCTGGAGCTATGTCTGACAGTATCTCGGGCAATGGGCACCTGCTTAATGCGTCCGCGTTCCCCATGTTTTTCCCGGGCCTGTGAACCAACTGATACGAGTATGCCGACAAGAAGATGGCCCAACGAGCAAAACGGGGGGACAAAGCAGCTGGAGTGGGGCGATTCCCCGCTATCAGCCCCAACAGAGGCTTGTGGTCTGTGACCAGGGTGAAGTCTCTACCGAACAAATACTCGTGGAACTTCTTAACCCCTGCTACTAGGGCCAAAGCTTCCCTATTTAGCTGATCATAATTTCTTTTGGCGCTAGACAAGGTGCGTGAGTAATACGCTATCGGCGCCTCGAGGCCATTCGGAAGTCGATGGCTCAGAACAGCCCCAACCCCTACTGGGGAAGCATCGCAAGCAAGGACCACTGGCAAAGTGGAATTGTATTGGATCAGGAAGCTGTTGTTGGTTAACAACCCCTTAACTGCGCTAAACGCGGCAGCCTCCCTATGGCCCCACACCCAGGGAGTGTTTTTAGCTAGCAGCCTGTGCAGGGGCTCTGCGACCGTTGCCTTATCACGTAGGAATAGGCTGTAAAAGTTAAGAAGACCCAAGAAAGCCTGTAACTCTGCCTGATTTCTGGGTGCCGGGGCCTCCTGGATGGCCTTCAGTTTACTTTCTGTGGGGTGGATACCACTCCCGTCTATTCTATACCCCAGGAATTCCACTTCAGGGACTCCCAAGACACACTTGCTGCGTTTCGCTTTCAGCCCGGCAGCTCGTAATTTCTCAAGGACCATTGTAACCCGACAGCGAAGCTGGCCTATGTCATTAGCCGAAATGAGAACATCGTCAAAGTACGGCACAACCCCGGGGATATTCTGCAACAGACGTTCCATTACACTCTGGAACAACCCCGGGGCCACGCTAACCCCAAATTGCAATCTGTGGCATTTAAATGCCCCCCTGTGGGTCACAATGGTCTGAGCTTCTGCTGTGGGGCCATCTACAGGTAACTGCTGATACGCTTGTGCCAGGTCTAATTTAGCAAACTGGCGTCCGGACCCCAACGAGTGCAGCAATTGGTGCACGATTGGCACAGGGTAGGCACTCTGCTGCAACGCCTTGTTCACCGTGCACTTGTAGTCAGCACATATCCTGATGCTACCGTCTCCTTTAATTGGCGTGACAATCGGGGTTTCCCACCGGGCATGATCCACAGGTTCGAGTACCCCCTGCTTGATCAATTTATCAAGTTCAATGTCAATCTTTTCCCTCAAGGGCAGGGGAACCCGGCGGGGCTTCAAGCGGATTGGGGCAACATTAGGGTCCAGGCTAAAAGAGATTGGGGTCCCCACATACTTGCCCAACCCTTCGCTGAATACATCACGGAATTCGTCAAACAGGTCATCTAATTTCTCTGTCCCGACAGCGTTAACTCCGGAGACCTCCAGCCCAAGGGCTTCGAACCAGCTCAGTCCAAGAAGGCTCGGAAGGTCACCGTCCACAACGATGAGCTGTAACGGTCCGGAAAAGTGTTTAAATTGGACCTTGACACTGGCTTGACCGCGAACCGGAATCCTGTTCCCTTGGTAGTCCGACAGGCGGAACCCGGTGTTTCGTATGCGGTCAGTGGAGAACCCGGGCACGGCTTTCTTGAGATTTTTCCAGGCGATGATAGACACAGCCGAGCCCGTATCTAGTTCCATTTCAAACGGCACACCCTCGACAACGACGGACATCATGATTTTCTTCCCTCCCAGGGAACGGGCACTGTCGACATGCGACTCATAGGCAGCCGGCAACGGCCTGGAATATCTTTGGCGTCGTTTTGAATCTTCGCGCCAAGCCCTCGGTGACGGTTCAGCCCGTGAAGGCACAGGCGCATGCGCAGTCGAATTTGGCAGTGTGGCGCGGCAAACTTTAGCCAAATGTCCACGTCGCTCACACCGTTGGCATGTCACGCCACGATACTTGCAGGAAAATCTTGGGTGCCGTCCCCCGCAGCTAGCACACCCCCGGAAAGGCTCGCTGGGCGGTTGCGGGTGGGGCGGGCGACGCAGTTCAGTCCTGTAAACCTCGTCATCGCTGCTAACATCGTCGTCCAGCGTCCCCATGTGGACGGACGGCTGAGTTAGCGGTGCCGTTTTCGCCTCTTTTCTGGACGGGGCAGCACGGTGGAGTGATTCAGCCGCGTTGGTGGACGATTCAGCAGCCCTGGCCTCGTCCAGTGCAGCCGCCAAAGTAAGTTTAGGCCGAGCTAGCAAACGGCGCTGCAGGCGGAGGTCCAAAACCCCGCAGATCAACTGGTCCAGCATGATATCGTCTAGGTCACTAAATTCGCAGTGACCAGACGCCTTATGGAGAGCAGCAATGTACTGGTTGATAGTCTCTCCTTCCCGCTGCATGCGCTGACGGAATTCATATCGACGTACGACTTTAGAAGGAGTCGGTGCATAGTGGGTCTTAAGCGACTCCTTAAGCGTGTCCCACTGCACTGTGTTAATCGGCGCTGGGGCAGACAGGGCCTCTGCAGTATCAAAAACTTCTGGCCCACAGTGACTTAAAAATAAAGCTCTTTTCCGATTGTCTGCCAGGCTTAGTAAGTCATTTGCTTCCAGGAAGCACTCAAAACGCCTCATATATGACTCCCACTTCTCTTGGGCCGGGTCGAACGGCGGCGGTGGGTGAAACGCTGACATGATATGAGATAAGTAGTAGGCGAAGAATGAGTCGCCTGACTGGTTGTAAAGCCCGTGGGGCTTGTCGTTGTTCTCCTGCTCCCGATTTCCTCGTCGCCACTGTTAGATTGGTGGATTCAGCACAGGAGACCGACTTGACAAACAGCTCTTTATTGCAATAGAAGTACAACCAGCAAAGCACATTCAGAGAGGCCTCCTATTTATAGGAGCTGACAGTAACAATTGTAACTAAACCATTTTGAAATAACCAATGAGGGTCCAGCATGTTCTCTTCAGTATTGCTGGACCTGAGTGAAAACTTCCAGCTCTAGTCAGAACATAACAGATCAGACTTTAACACCAAAGTCATTAATGGTAAAGCTACTTTTATTACAGGGTTATAGTAACAGAACTTTGCAACCCTGAATGAGTCTCTCCCTTCCCTGCCTTTATCCTAAAGGGAACTGGGGGAGGGGTATCCAATCTGAGAGGTTTTGCCTAATTCCATTCCTGCTTTGGACTGAGATTTCTCTTACCTTACTGTTACCTTGGCTATGTCACTTCTTTCTCAAGGTTATTTTCACAGCCCATTACATCTAGTTTATTCTTTCACTCTCCATGTGCTACTTCATTCCTCCTTTTCTGGGGTAAAGGCTGAGAAATATCTTGTAATACAGTTATGCACATTTTACAGTGGGACCTATTCTCAGGTAAATGACGCCTTAATATATAAATTTGCTTTAAGGATGTAAGCTACCATACTGTTGTTGTTGTTGTTGTTGTTAATATTATTGTTGTTGTTGTTGCTGTTGTTAATATTATTGTTGCTGCTGTTGCTGTTTTTATGTGCTGTTCTAACAGAGCTGTCAGATCAATTAAAGTAAAAGTATATTGTGGAATATCTTCAAAATGATTTCAACACAGAGAATCACCCAGTTAACAAGATTCTTTATAAGAATGATATAGTCATGGTTTTTTAATTAAATATGTATGCTTTCTTCCTAGGTATATGAATGTGTAACTTTTCCTTCTTTTTCTCTTTCTCTGCAGACCTTTGTAGTACTAAACAGAGGCAAAACACTCTTCCGATTTAGTGCCACGCCTGCCTTGTACATTTTAAGTCCTTTTAATCTGCTTAGGAGAATAGCTATTAAAATTTTGATACATTCATATCCTTTTCATAGTAATGTGTACCACTTATTCTGAAGTAATTATTTCCTGTTTTGCTGGATTAATGTGCTGCCTTAAAAAAGCATTATTTGGACTTAAAAACATACTTTATAGAAATAGCCTGCCTTGGGGAGATTGAAATTTCCCTAAGCAACTGTAAGAGTAGGTGAATGAAAGTGAATTTAATAGGGATGATGTTTCATAATTAGGGAATGTATGTACAAGATATGTCCGTAGATTTGAATACAGGCTGTCTTTGACTTACGACCATTCGTATAACAATTGTTTGAAGTTTTGGCTCCACTGAAAAAAGTGACTTTACCACCAGCCCTCATACGTACAACTGTCACAACATCGTCATAGTCACGTGATCGAAATTTGTGCATTTGACAATCAACATGGTTTATTATAAGGTCACATGATTGCCATTTGCCACCTTCCCATTTCTAACAAGCAATGGGAGAACCCAGGTTTACTTAATGATGGTTGTGATTCATTTAATGACTGGGGCAAAAAAGGTCATAAAATCAAGTGGGATTCACTCAACAGCCACATCGCTGGTCATATGTCTGAACACTACCTGTGACTGATATTCTGCAAGAAGTGCTTACTATTCTGCAAGAAGTGCTTGCTATCAAGAAGTGCTTACTTCCACGTTAGAGAAAACTTGAAAATGCTACTGTTTTCTCCTATTCTTTATGTCAGCCAGTGCCTCTGCTCAGCACGTGGATTAAATACATCCCAATGTATTTTATATATCTCCATATTCAGATGCCGCAGGAACAGAGAGGGAGGCTGGGAGAGATCTGCCCATTGTTATGTGGAGCTCTCTCTCTCTCTCTCTCTCTCTCTCTCTCTCTCTCTCTCTCTCTCTCTCTCTCTCTCACACACACACACACACACACACACACACACACACACACACACACACACACACACACACAGGGGGGGAATC
Organism: Diadophis punctatus similis; assembly: GCA_023053685.1. Taxonomy (NCBI): domain Eukaryota; kingdom Metazoa; phylum Chordata; class Lepidosauria; order Squamata; family Dipsadidae; genus Diadophis; species Diadophis punctatus. The sequence continues at coordinate 8,802,667 of JALIGW010000025.1, read as the reverse complement.
TAAATATTATAAAATGAATCGAATTATTTATTTCAAAAGAGAGATGCATATTAATTCTAACTGTGTAGTATTGCCTTTCTGTGTGAGTCCATAAACAGTCCATACAACTATCTTGCAATTAAGGTATAATTCTCAAATCTAAAAGCTGAATAGTCAGAATTCACCTTTTCCAACTGTACTGTTTCTATGTATGTACAGACTTAGGATGTTGTCTGATTATATGATATCATTCAATCAAAGACATTCATTTTGCCTATTTTACTGACTGGGCCTTGATTGTGATAGTTTTTCTGGGTCTAATTCAGTTCTTATAACTTCCTCCTTTTTCTTCCCAGTGAACTGACAGGCCTCTTTTTAGATCTTCTCATCTGCCTGCAGCAACGGCCTGAGAAATGAATAGGGGCATACAATTTCCCTAGACATACGTGGATGCTCTTTTTTTTTTCAACCATATATGAAACTCCCCAAACCAATTCACTTTAAAATACATGGAATAGGTTCACCCTTTATACTAAACCATAATGTGTTTGATTTGTTTCTAGCTTAGCATAAGGCCTGAATGAAGCTAACAAATAAATTGTGGTTCCATAACCACATGATTTGGAGTTTCCTGATTTGTTTTGTGTTCCAACCAAGCCTCTGTCCAATCCAGAGACTCACAAAGTAGAATTTTCTTATCCTTCTACTCAGAAAATCTCTGTTTAACTCTAAATTGTTTAGAGTTAAATAAGTCTAAAAGCGTTTAAGAAATGAGGCTTGTCAAACCTTATGTCCATAAAGGCTGCATTACGGGTGTGAGTTAGATTGAAACCCCTTGACTCCCAGCCGCTCAATTTATGAGCCAATTATAAAAACCTCAGTTCCTGCAGTTTTCTCATGAGGAGTAGCTGTCCAAAATGCAAGTGGGCAATCTCAAAATCTCTCCTTTATCCAGAAAGACTGCACCAGCTAGTATTCACCATCCTGCCACCAATCACCACTGCAATGCTATCCCTGCTCCTTCAGGGACATCTAGTCCACAATAAATCCTCACCAGAAAACCAAGACATTTTCACATTTGAGGTGGTATCAGTTTGAAATATGAATATGAAACCACCACTGGTTAGTATATACCAGGGGTCTGCAACCTGCAGCTCCAGAGCCGCATGCGGCTCTTTGGGCCCTCTGCTGTGGCTCCCTGTTGGGTGATCCCATCACTGACTGGCCTGCCCCTTGCCCTCCCCTCCCAGTCACTCCTTGCCTAGCCTGAGAAGGCAGGGGATACACACACGCGCGCGCACACACACACACACACACACACACACACACACACACACAGAGAGAGAGAGAGAGAGAGAGAGAGAGAGAGAGAGAGAGAGAGAGAGAGAGAGAGAGAGAGAGCTACAGAGAGGGGAGAGAGGTGGGGAGAGTGAGAGAGATACACAGAGATACAGAGAGGGAAGGGGAGAGGGAGGGGGTCAAAGGGTTTTGTGGCTCCCGGTGTTTTTTAACAACCAGTTGTCTGCCCTAATGACCGGCTAGGTAGGCGTGGCTAAGGGGGTCATGTGACTGGGTGGGAGTGAGTGATATGAAGTTGGCCACGCCCACCCAGGTTTTGTGACTCCTGGTGTTTTCTTTTCTGTGGGAAATGGGTCCAACGGCTCTTTGAGTGTTTAAGGTTGCAGACCCCTGGTATATACAGTATTCTAAATCAGATAGGCTTCTTTTTATTTTTTATTTCCTGAACATTCATATGTGAAAGGAATCTTTTTTATTTATTCCTTAAGCAAGGAAATGTCCTAAATGCGTAAGTATATTTTGCAACCAGGGTGGGCAACAGTTGCACTCCCGATGTTGCTGAAATATTGGATCCATTGGCTGTAGTTTCTAGGGATGGTTGGAGATGTAGCTAAGCAGTTTCAGGAATGACAAGTTTTTTTTTCTAAAGACTTACACTGGATTCTTTCAAAAAAAAAGTTGGAAGTTCTTGAAAACGAATTAATGAATTGATAAGTGAACTGATAAATGAACTGATAAATGAATTAATGGAATTTAATGGAGTCTAAATCATTAATGAATTAATGTTATGGCCCTGCATGGACTGAAAACTATTATGATTAGTCATATCTGGATGTCCACATTCTGCATCTAATTATGAGAAACCTGTGTCTCCTCAGTAAATTGAGCATAATTCAATACAATTGCAGTACAAGTGAGTTCAATTCCAGTTAAGGTTCCCAAAGCACTCCTTCGTTCTCATGTGGCTGGGTTCAATATAATCTAAATTGCAAAAAGGTATAAATCCTTCTCAAGCCAAAATCAAAACTAGGCATATTGTCACATTTGTTATCAGGAAAGTTTCAAATCTACATTTTATTATTACTATTTCTTGGGGGGGAAAGTGTTTGATTTTTGTTCCCAAATTTAAACATGTAAGATATACCATCAGCTTGATGTTCTTTTGTTAATGTCAGTAAGAAATGTCTTATCTTTTGTGGTTCCTTGACTTTGTTTTACAGTATTTAGCATGATCATTATGTGCACTATTTTGACGAACTGTGTGTTCATGACTTTTAGTAACCCACCAGAATGGTCGAAACAGGTGGAGTAAGTAATAATATTTTTGTTTATTTCACTTTGATTGTTTATAATATCTAGCAATTCTTTAAAGTAATAGTTGCCAATTTTGAAGGGGAAATGTGCCATATATAAACTCCCTGCCCAATATGGTTTAAAATACCAAGCTGGGAGTTAATTGAACATGTTCTCACTCTTGTCATAAATGTCTCTCAAAAGAAAGACAGGATGCCTTCTATTTAAAATAGATAATTATTAGTGGTTTTTTTTAGTGTATATTGAATCTCTTCAAGATGGATAATTTTAGAAAGTTTTTAATGTTGCTTGGTTAGGCAACATAATCGAGAGAATTTTTACTTCTTGTACAAGCATATTAACCAGATCTCCTTTCAAACAGGATTAATAGGCTGAGATGGCATTAATAGGCTTGATGGATTTTTGTCTAGAATCTGATAAAGGGGCTGTTTATTTTCTTGGATCAGAAATGGCTTTCAGTAACAACAATGGCGCCAAGCAGATCATTTGAGAATAATGGGCATTGCTACTTGAATCATAGATTATGGTGCCTGGAGTCTTCTGTTGGAGTTGTGATTTGGAGTTCCTACAATTCATCCACTCTCCAAAAATTTTCCACTTTATATAAAACCACTGGAGAAGATCACCAGGGAATCTGGTCCATAATATTGTTGATATGCATTTTTTTTTCTTACCACCTGATTGGGAAATAACAAACCTCTACAAATGCTTACCTTCAGGCATTCATTGGTTGAAGGAGATATAATAAATTAAAACTGAGGCCTTATCTTAAATATCTTAGGCCTGGATTACCTAAGGGAATGCTAACTTCTAGATCAACGGTGGCAACTTTAAGATGTGTAGACTGCAACTTTCAGAATTCTCCAGCTAATAAACTGGCTGAGGAATTCTGGGAGTTGAAGTTCATGCATCTTAAAGTTGTTAAAGTTGAGAAACACTGTGCCTTCTCCACTGATTTTCCTAAGCTCTGGAATGCACTCACTTTTGAAAAACTGTAAAGGATTGTTTTTATCCTTTAAAAACTCAAAGGCGTATTTTCAAGGATTTTTACATAGGGATTAAGATAAGTTGAATAGTATTATTTGCATGCTTACCCTTGTTAATTGCTAGTCTATATATGTTTAAACAAAATAATTAATGACTTATGTTTGCATGCATCAACAAGGTAAACATTCTTTAAATTTCTATTTATTATGAATGAGCAACCACTCTATCTTAATTCTTCCTGACAGTGAGAACAGCTAAAAAACAACTTGAATGGTTCCATCTGTGATTTGTTTAGCTTATATATGAGCAGGATATTTTAACAAGCCCCAATCTTAAGGCAAAAATATATTTTATTGTATTTATTGATCTAATTTATATAGCTGCCCATCTCTGGGTGGGTTGCCTGTGTCGTAAATCTTGACTTATAATTTTTGGGGTGGGGAAGGGAGGAACCAGGATTCTGGGTTACATTATAATGCTAAAGGAGATACTGATGAAGCAATCCAAGTTGTTTTTTTTATCCACTTCTGTTGCCAGACAGCACAAACAAATATTGTCAACCAATTGCCTGAGTTGTCAGAATTCTCAAAAAATGTAGTTTATTGTTGGTACAAATACCAACTAATGCCATTCCAGTATATGAGATCTATATACATTTATTAAGTCTGCAGAACATTATCTCCTCCATGGAACACATGACAGCTCTGTAGCAATACTGCGAGTCTGTTCTGTTAAAATGTTCCTTAACAGATCCACTTTGGTCAACAAGATTTTGCTGTGTCTTCCAGAAAACTGAAACAGGGTTATTAAATAATTACAGTCAATAAATATTCAGAATCTTGGCATTTGAAATGTAAATATATATTTCACCCTCCTCCATTATAAATGCTATTCATCATTATTCTTTACTTTCAACAGGTACACATTCACTGGCATATATACATTTGAATCCCTTGTGAAAATTATTGCAAGAGGCTTCTGCATAGATGGTTTCACTTTTCTTCGTGACGCATGGAACTGGCTAGACTTCAGTGTCATCATGATGGCGTAAGTGCCACAATTAGTGTTATTTTTGTCAGGAGAAGCCATATAATAACTATAAGTGAAAAGAAAATATATATATATATACTTTTGAAGTAATCCAGAAAATCAGAAAAAAAAAACCCAATCATTGGTTTATTATTATTATTATTCTGGACTAATGACTGGTAAGTTATCTAAAATGGCTTCACATGTAAGATATTAAGATCTTCACATCTAAGATACAACATTCTGACATTAGGGTGCAGGCACTGCAGGACTGAGAAACTTCCTTCTCCATAATATTACTGTGGCAATATGTATTTTGGAGTAGTTTTAGTTGACAACCTGTTTTGCAACCAGTCTTAATTTTTCTTAACCTAGATATTTCAGATGAGTTGGAAAATGTATCTGATTCCTGGATTTGCCTGAGGTTTTTCTATTTATTTGTTTATTTGTTTATATTTTGCATTTCTTTTTACTTTTGTAGTATATAACTAGTAAGCAAAAAGGGAAAAAATTATATTATAGCTAAAATGTTATATAATGTATAAATATAATTTAGTTGATTCATTTTGTATATAGGTATCTCTTAACTAAATGAGGAATCAAAATCTATGTTGTCCAGATATTTTGGTCAGCAATTCCAATACTCTTCGATACTTAGGCATTGGTTTGGTTTGTATGGAGTTATAGTCCAAAATATATGCAGATCATGAGATTGCTAACTTTTGGTTTAGGTGAACTAACTCTAATTGAAGTATATACAGCATTCACAGGGAGAAAATTCAAAATTTCAGGATTTTTAAAAAAGTAAAACTCTTTTTTAATATTAGCTAAGCCCAGCATTTAGCCAGTAGTAGAAATATTTTTTTGAAAAGCCACTAATTTTTGGTTTTTCTGAAGTTAATACTTTACATCATGTTTAAGAATAGAGACCTTAATTTTAGCTTCTACAGTAAAATCCACTAAAGGTTTAATGAAAAACAGGTCTCCTTGGTTCAGTGGCGCACGCAAACACACACACACACACACACACACACACACACACACACACACAGAGGAATTTGTGATGTTCCTTTGAAGTCCAATATTTTCTCAGTTACCTACCAATAAACCTAGTTTAGCAATCACAATTGCAACTGGCAACCCAGTTGTCAAGTGAAATGGTCGCTAAATGAAATAACAACAGTGCTTATAATCTGATTTCGGCTTTCCTTTGTTTTACAGACCTGAGTAGGTCATAAATGGGAGGATTGGTCACAAAGTTACTTTTTCATCACTGCTGTAACTGTGAACTAAACAAGGCAGTCACTAAACAAGGACTACCTGTATTGCCAACTATTCTAATGCTCAAATTCAGGCACCTCTTAAATTTTCTACCAATTCTTGGGTCAGGGGAAGAGGAGTCTGAGATAGCAAATGTCCACCTAGCCATCACAGTTGTATACTTTTTAAGTGACTTTGACTTTAAAACATGAGACAATCTTGTTACTTTTTTCCTGTGGAGCTGAGGTGATACTCTTAGGTGAGGAAAGAGAAAGGAGGAAAGCAGACAGAGAAGGTAAATCATAATTCCTATGGAATACCACAGTGGCACTTTCCCGCTTTAGGGAGACGACCTAAAAAAAACCCCACTGAATCAGAGAAATGCCATGTCTGCAGCCATGGACATCCTTTGGCCATGTAAGATATTCCAGAATTTGCCTGTGACCAAAGTCCCCCACCCTCTATAACGAGAGAACCCGCAGAACCAAACAAGAACTTTGCAGACTATGATCCTATACTTCAGTTTCTGTATGGCACATAGACTGGTGTGCTGAGCAGGTGTTCTTACAGGAACAGACTGTTAGTAGAACTGATCTATCGCATTACAGTTCTTTTCCAGGAAATAAAGGACAGCCATATGATTTCAAGCAAAAACAATAATAATCTCATGTCAACTGAAAGACGTAACACATTTTATGCCATTTCTTTTATCCCACAAAAAAATAGTTAGATTCTTTGTCAATTTTTTTTTTACACTTGTACAGCAGATGACCATGGCTGCTTTTGGGGTTCACATGCCCTGGATAATTGATTCTTACCTCACCTTACCTCAATTTTCTCTAGAGTTGGAAGGAATTTTTCATTACTTTATGCTCACCCTAATCTATTTACAACTTTGTTTTTTCCACACTGCCCATTGAAAATGGGTGATTTTTTAAAAAATAAAAAACCATGTTCTAATTGCTATTATCCTGGTTAGTTTCTCTCATTTTTTTTGTGATGCTAGATCACCTCTTTTTCTATCTTCTACTTCTCCCCACGACCACATTCCTACAGCTGATGAAAATGAGAGTTCTCCACTCATCTACTCGCAACAGAATACCTTACGCAACCAGACTTGAAATCCTAGGCTTAGAAAGCTTAGAACTACGTCGCCTTCGGCACGACCTAAGCATAGTTCATAAAATTATCCGCTACAACGTCCTTCCTGTCAATGACTACTTCAGCTTCAACCACAACAATACATGAGCACACAACAGATACAAACTCAAAGTGAACCGCTCCAAACTTGACTGTAGAAAATATGACTTTAGCAACAGAGTGGTAAATGCCTGGAACTCACTACCTGACTCTGTGGTTTCATCACCAAACCCCCAAAACTTTACCCTAAGACTGTCCACTGTTGACTTCACCCAATTCCTAAGAGGTCAGTAAGGGGCGTGCATAAGTGCACCAGCGTGCCTACCATCCCTGTCCTAATGTTCCCTCTTATCAGTACCAATCTTATGTACATAAATAATGTTACATCTACCGTATTTTTCAGAGTATAAGATGCACCTTAGTTTTGGGGGAGGAAAACAAGGGAAAAAGACCTCTGCTCCAAGCAATTTGCCAAACAGCAAACAGCACAGATGATATACACTGTTTGCTGTGTATTTCTCTGCATGTGTGCCTGACCCATAGAAATAGCAAAGAATTGGAGAAATGTACATTATGCCAGAAAGTTTTCTTAAATGTAGTCACACTAACTCTTCCCAATTATTTAAATAGATTTACTCCAAGGTGACTAAACTCTAATACTAAACAGGACACTGTTACATTTCAGACTATACTTGTACAGAGCTGTTAAAATTAATTAAAATTTCTGGAAGTATACATTATTCTCTATTATTTAAAGAAGATACAATAGCACTGGGCCTCTTCAGAGCAAGCATTTATTTTAAAAGCTTCTTTATTTTGTTAAGTTGTCTAGAGGTCTCCAACCTTGGCAACTTTTAAGACTTGTGGACTTCAACTCCCAGAATTCCACAGCCAGCAAAGCTAACAAAGCTGGCTGTGGAATTCTGGGAGTTGAAGTCCACAAGTCTTAAAATTGCCAAGGTTGGAGACACCTGGCTAGAACAATAATAAAGCAGTCTTTAAAAAATAAGTCTAATATTTATTATTTATTTATTTATTTGGTATTCTTATATGCCGCCCAACTCCCGGAGGACTCAGGGCGGCGTACAACAGAGAAAAATACAGAATAACCAATTCATAAATAATATTTAAAAACAATATAAAAGTTAAAAGACTCAATATTTGAAATCAACCCAACAGGCATTCAACAACCATACATACATGGGGGTGAGCTCGAGTGGATTAAGCTCTACCCCCAGCCTGCAAGAAGAGCCATGTCTTAACGGCTTTCCGGAAGGCCAGCAAGGTGGGGATAGTTTGGGTCTCTGGGGGAAGTTGGTTCCAGAGCACGGGGCCGGCCACAGAGAAGGCTCTCCCCCTAGGGCCCGCCAGCCGGCAGTGTTTGGCCGACGGGACCTGGAGGAGGCCGACTCTGTGGGCCCTAACCGGTCGAAGGGAAGTGTGAGGCAGAATGCGGTCCCGGAGGTAGCCTGGTCCTAAGCCATTAAGGGCTTTAAAGATGGTGATCAACACCTTGAATTGGACCCGGAGACCGATGGGCAACCAATGCAGCTGGCGGAGTATAGGTGTCACGTGGGTGTACCTAGGCACACCCACCACAGCACGCGCAGCCGCATTTTGCACCAACTGAAGTCTCCGGATACTCTTCAAGGGTAGCCCCATGTAGAGCGCGTTGCAGTAGTCCAAGCAAGAGGTGACAAGGGCATGAGTGACCGTGAGTAGAGCCTCCTTCTCCAAGTATGGCCGCAACTGGTGCACCAGGCGAACCAGGTAATAATTTGGACATTCTACAGACATTTATAGTTATTCTCTTACTCCCTTGCATCCAGCAGAAAATAAAAATCTGTGTGTCTCTCCCAGCTATTTGCTTCTTTGCAGTTAGTTTCACTTTCATTTTCCCACGTGGCAGCTGTAGGTCGGGAAGCTGCTAGTGACTTGCTTGGCTTTACAGGCTCTTCCCTCTTTGCTGCAAACAGGTAAATTGCTGGAAGACAGAGGCCAAAGGGTGGGGGTGGCTGGGTGGGTGGGGCTGCATTCGGTGTATAAGACGCACCCAAGTTTTCATCCTCTTTTGGGGGGTAAAAAGGTGCGTCTTATACTCCGAAAAATACGGTATGTATATTACTAACACGTACTTGACAAAATAAATAAAATAAATAAATAAATAAATAAATTGCTCACATTTGGGCCCATATCAGAGAAGTCCTTGTCAAATTATCCTTATTAAATTAGCTGACCTGTGAGAACTGAAACACTTCCAATTGTCTTATTTACATCTTTGTTTCTTCTCTCCATTTTTAAACACTTTACGCTTGAAAGTTGTTTCTCTGCAACTGAAGGTTACACTCTTCTTTTCGAGGCAGGTAACCCCAATGGTGCCATTAACTCTGGTTTAATTCTGCAGGTATATAACAGAGTTTGTAAACCTAGGCAATGTTTCAGCTCTGCGCACCTTCAGGGTACTGAGAGCTTTGAAAACTATTTCTGTAATTCCAGGTAAGGCAGTTTGGTGTTAGGTGTTGGGTTGCAGCTCCCTGTGAGTGGTGTACTGCTGTTTGTAGTTGTTATTTTATTCCTCGTTCCCCTTTTGGTGTGTGTTATTGTCATTGTGTCTCTTTTGTGTGTGACCTCCCTCATTGCAGATATGTCACAGAGTTTGTGGACCTTGGGAATGTGTCAGCCTTGAGAACTTTCAGAGTTCTCCGAGCTTTGAAAACTATCTCTGTCATTCCAGGTGAGAAATGCTCTAAGAATGACCGTGTCTTACATTTTCCTTTGCCTCCCTTTGCCTTCCTTGTCACATTTTTAAAAATGGCTGTGGCACATTTCTAATAGGCCTTGTGATTTGCATGAGCATAAAATATAGTACGATTGATCCTCAACCAATCAACTCAAAGCACTGCTGCAAAACAAGGGTGTTAAAGGTGAGAATAAATCTCATAGAGGCGATGTGGATCTTTTCTTGGAATTCAGGCATTTAGAAATAAAGCCGAGATTAAAAGTCTAATAGAAAATATTTATTTCGGTACAAAAACAATAAATCATGAATAGTTACATCTTGCTAATAAATCGTGACCGTTCCAGTCGGAGTCAAAGGCAGAAGTGTATAATGGAGAATCAGGAATGCACACATGCGCAGAAGATCACATCACGTGTTCTGCTTGTATTGGGATGTACCATAATATTAGGATAGGGGTGCATGACCCTGCATATACATACAACTGACAACATTCACTATGTGACAAAAGGATTGTAATTCTGCTAGTAGAATAGCTTTGCAGTTTCAAGTGTTTGGTAACTTGGATGCATTCATCTTTAACAGTTAGGCTTTCCTATTATTATTATTATTTTATTATTACAGTTCAAAGATAAGAAAAATAAAATGCAATGAGAATGTGCTAGATTAGGTTAGAAGCAAATAATAAATAAATAAATAAATAAATAAATAAATAAATAAATAAATAAATAAATAATAAATAAATAAATAAATAAATAAATAAATAAATAAATAAATAAATAAATAAATAAATAAATAAATAAATAAATAATGAGCAAATGAACATATATAATTATTTGTGAAACTTTGGCAGGAGTATTTATTACTCCATAAGCACATAAATTGGCTTCCCAATTAAAATTTCCATTACATATTAAAACCCATCATGTCACAATTTATTGATGATAAACAGGACATTTTCTTAGGTTGCATTCACTTCTAATGGGTGAAGCAATCCTCAAGCAAGACAGTGATACAATGCCTAGGCCAGTGATGGCGAACCTTTTTTTGCTTGGGTGCCAAAAGGGTGCGCATGCCCACACCCATAATGCAATGCCCTCCCCCCGTGCATGCGCACACAACTCCCCCGCCCATGCACGCAAGCCTCACTGAAGCCTCCGGATTTCTCGCCCTCCCAAGGCTTCAGGAAAGAGCCTGGGGAGGGCGATAAATGGCCCAACAGGCCTATCAGAAGTTCATTTCCAAACTTCCGGTAGGCCCGTTAGGTCCGTTTTTCACCATCCACAGGCTCCGGAGGCTTTCCTGAAGCCTGGGGAGGGCGAAAATGGCCTCCCCTGCCCGCCGGAATGCCGAAAATCAGCTGGCCAGCACGCATATGCGGGCTGGAGCTGACATAGGGCAATGCCTCGCATGCCCTCAGATATGGCTCCGCGTGCCACCTGTGGCACGCGTGCCATAGGTTCGCCATCACGGGCCTAGGCTGTCAGTTCAAATGAGCTTTCTAATTTCAGATCTTAGATCTAATGCAGAGACTGTACTGTATATTGCGGTTCAAAATCATAAATGATTGAAATGAAATGTGAGCTCAAATAAGTAAATATCCCTTGTGCTTGTCACTTAAAATTGAGTCACATATTCTATTCTGCCTGCCCATCTTTTTAACAAGTAACAGAATAATTGAAACATTGCCTGGCTCATTGATGGCAAACCTATGACTTATGTGTCAAAAGTGACAGACCATGATGTTTTGGGAGATACACTAGCATTCATCAATACCTGACAACAATTCTCAGAAGTATACTCTTTTTTCATGCAATTTTTGGAGCCTGTGGACACTGCATGAAAATGGGGCGTGCTCTTGTGCAGTCTCTAGACCCACCAGAAGTTGCATGCAAGAGCCATGCTCTCTTGGGACATCCAGAACCTCCGAAAAATCACATGAGTATGGAGTGTGGTTTTGTGCAGTTTTCATAGGCTGCAGAGGTTGTGAAAGAGCTTTCTCCAAAGCCACTTCAAAAATGAAGGCCTTGTGTGACCTATAGCTTCCCTGAATTCAAGAGAACACCTCCTGACAATAAGCGGTGCATGGCAGATCATGGGGCCACAAGGTGACCTTTTTGATGGCAGTGGTAGTGCTAGGGCTGAAGTTGAGGTCCGGGCCTCTACTTCAGGCCCAACCTTGGTGCAGCCACTGCCGCTGTTGAAGGGAGGGGGCTAGATAAGGGGGAGACAGAATTGTTTATCTTTTGCTTAGGAGAAGTGGTGATAAACCAGAAGAGTCCAGTTAGGTATTTTTTGAATTTTTGACACAACAAGCCCAAGGTTCAAAATCAGTGGCAAACACACTAAGCTTACTTCACCCCACAGGTGAGATTCAACTGGTTCTCACCAGTTCACCCAAATTGTTAGTAAATTGCTTATACAGTTCAGAGAACCAGTTAAAAATAAAGTGCAAGAGAGGGGTTTTTTTCTCTCTCTCTCCCTTCAGTTAATAGTGCCACTTAACAGTTGCAGCTAGAATGCAGCCGATACATGCTGAATCAAGTCAATAAACAACAGAAACTGACAGGATTAGGGCAGGGAAACCCATCAATAACCCATCTAGGGATGGGATTAACCTCTTCCCTTCAGGAAGAAGGACAGGATTACAAACATTTTCATTATAGAGTATTAAGTAACACTTCTGTGATCAGCTGATACTCCCTGGAGTTTCCCAAGACCTTGTATAACTGCTGCAGTGTTGGCTACTTCTTGTTTCTCCCTGGGGGAAAAGATACAGGAGGGGACAATGATGCAGCTTGATCATACAGGCCGTGAATGTAATGCATGTGTGGTCCAGCCAGCTGTATTGCTTCTGCTGTGAAGCATCCAATTTAGAACAAAGAGAACATAGAATTATAGAGTTGGAATGGTTAATGGCTTTTGGCAGCAGCCCAGGCTTTCAATTAGCCTGAAATGCTGTTCTTAGTTTCCCTCTCAGCTGCTTCGTTTGCTTTGGGGTTGACTTTTTTTTTTAAAGGGGAATGGCTGTTTTATGTTTTTTGCATTGTTTTAGTGGTTCCTGGCACTGTCCTTTTGGAGTGTACTTCCCTCACTCTTTTTGAAAGCTTCTAGTGATGGAGCACCCACAACTTCTGAAGGCAAGCTATTCCATTGGTTGATTGATCTCACTCTTAGGAAACTTCTTCTTAGTCCTAGGTTGCTTCTCTCTTTGGTTAGTTTCCATCCATTGTTTCTTGTTTTGCCTTTTGATGCTTTGGAAAATAGATTGATTCCTTCATTTTTGTACGAGCCCCTCAAACTTCCTGAGAGAACAATTAATCAGTGGAACAACTTGCCTCCAGAAGTTGTAAATGCTCCAACACTGGAAGTTTTTAAGAAGAGACTGGATAACCATTTGTCTGAAGTGGTGTAGGGATTCCTGCCTAAGCAGGGGATTGGACTAGAAGACTTCCAAGGTCCTTTCTAACTCTGTTATTCTATTCTGTTCTAAATATTGGAACAGTGCTATTTTATTGTGCTATTTTATTGTGAGTTGGACTAAGGGGAAATTTCCTAAGGATGAGACCAATCAAGTTGGCCACGTCCATCCAGTCACATGACCCATTTCCCACAGAAAACACCGGGAGCCACAAAACCTGGGTAGGTGTGGCTGGGGGGGTCATGTGACTGGGTGGGAGTGACATTGAGTTGGCCACACCCACCCACCCACATGACCACCAAGCCACGCCCACAGAACCAGTAGTAAAAAAAATTGAATCCCACCACTGCTTCACCCCACCCACTTTTCCCCATTATGCAGTTGATCAACTTGTCAGCAGATAACAGGAAATATAATGTTAGCACAGCTGAAGAAACTGGTATCTGATATCTGGAGAAATATCTCTGAGAAGGGAAGCACAAGGGAGACGTCTCCCTTACAAGACTTGTGATTTGAAGGTACATTTTTTTAAAATTGTGCCTTCAAGCCACAAGTCAGTTTTTGATTCCTGGTGACTGCCTGGACAAGTCCCCGCAGTTTTCTTGGCGGAAATGGTTTTCCCTTGCTTGCTTCCTGGGGGCCAGAATTGGCCGACTCATCATGGCCAACTTGCCGCGGGACAACTCACCACACGACAGTTCAACACAGGGAAACGCAAGAGAGGGATAAGTGAATTGCTTGTCCCTCTCTTGCTTGTACAAGTGACAAGCCTGAGGTCACACAGCTGGATTTCTGGCGAAGGAGGTACTAAAACTCAGTTTCTGGGCTTCTAGACAGATATCTTAACCACAACATTTAACAGGCTCCACTGCATCTAAGCTCACATTTGTTCTTAATAGTAAGGCCATTTTTGCAATTAAGCAAGTACTTAGATCCATTTAACAATGTGGCTATTTGTTATTCATTTTGTTAAAATTATCTACTCCTAGTGAAAATAAATTTCCCAAAGCAGGTAATGGTGTAAATATGTGTAAAAGACATATTATAATTAAATTATAAAGGTGCATATAAAAGCACAATAATTAAAATTGCATCAGTAAATCAGGTACAAGAACATCCACTGGAACAAAGCCAACTTAAGAAAAGCAAAACAATGAGTACAAATGATTGCCTTCCCAACAAATGTAAGCCCCACAAAACACATTAAGCTTAATTCTAGATATTGAGTAGTGGCAGCAAAATTGTAATAGCAAAGAAGTGACATGTATCCCAGGGGTGGGTTCTGACTTACCTCGCTGCTGGTTCACTTCCTCACGCGCCGCATGGGTGTACGCATGTTGCACGCCATGCAGGTGCAGGCGCAGTGCTAAAAACCGAGCTGCGCATGCGCAGAAGCAAAAAACAGCTTCTGCATGTGCACAAAGCAAAAAACAAGATGGTGGTACCGTAGGCCATAGGCCAGTTTGGGGGCGTGTCCAGCCTGCCATCACTGCCGGTTCGGCGAGCAGGGTACAAGAACATCCACTGGTTCTATAGAACCTGTCCGAACCGGCAAGAACCCACCTCTGATGTATCCAATAAGTGACAGTAGTCCATATGCTTGCAGCTGCAGTTTTTCAAAGGCATCCGTTACATTTACTTTGTCATAGTAGCCCAAACAAGATATAATAAGGAATATGCAATTTTAAAAATTACAACAATTCAACGAAGCCTGTTTTCATAGTGGGGACACTGTTGGTTTTAACTGGTGACCCCCTTCAAGTTATGAAAGGAATGCATACAGATCCCTAATGTCAAAACAGCATTGGGCTCTGGAAGAGTCATTCATTGTCACTTATGAAAGGAACATTTGCAAAAAGGTAATTACAAGCTTAAAACAGAATAAATTGGAATGAGCAGCAGCCTCCCAAATCCTTCTAAAGTGGAGAGCTTTGGGAATTTTCTTGAAAGCAACAGTCTGGAAATATATCAATTACAGTTGAGGAAAATTGTGAAAATAGACTGAGGACTTTGAATCGGGAAATGAATGAAATGAAGAACTGGGAATAATAAAGACATACCCAAAAATGCTTGGGATAAAGTGACAAATTAGGCCATTTAGTGGCTCATTGCTGTACATAATTCATGCATAGTAAATTATAAATTAGAATAAATGTTAATGTCCATAAATTAAAATAAATGTGTATATGAATTAAATGTGCAAATAAATTAAAACAAATAAATTAAAAGACATGGCTTATAATATATATCTGTTGGGTATAAATGTTTTGGTTGATTTGATGAGAAGTCTGCTGGCTGAATCAAAAGTTGGCTAGTACTTGGATCAAAAGACGAGGCTTAGTTCATCACAATGAGCTGAGGGGAAATGATGCTATTGTGTACAAAATTCTACTTTCTGACTTTCTCTTCTCCCATACATATGCACAGATACGTGCACACAAGCATGTGCATGAACACACACATAGAATCTGAATGCATCCTGGAACACTTGGAATTGTCAAACAACCTTAACAAACCTTCAAGATGGGTGATTTGCTTCTAAATCCTATGTTCACCAAATATAAAAACAAAAGACCACAACTAAAAATACAAAAAGTACAGTTTGGGCAGTGAATATGCCTGAGTTACTCAGTCAAGTAAATTATCCATTATTAAATATCGAAATGCAAAAATCAGTGCAGTCTTTTAAAAATAAGTGTGTGTAAAACTATTACCAAATAATCCAGAAAGTACATAGCAGTGTACATATGCAGTTCTGGAGTATCCCAAGCAGTGCTTTAGTATATGGTTGTTACTGTGGGTTCATCATTTCTCCTGAATGTGTTTACAGGTAGAGATCTTGATAGTCATGTCTTATATTGTAATTGTGTTAAAGGGCACAGAAAGCTTCAAAGCCAGGCACAATCCTTCATTTTTGCAATCTGCACTTGTGGAAGACACCTGGTTATATTCACAGTAATCTATATGGGGGGTTATCTGTTATAACCCAACAGATTTGGAGGGCAGAAGATTGCAATGCAGTAATTGATTGATCCAAAAATACAGTGAAGTAGATGTGCTGATAAAGCATATAACCCACTCCCAGTTTTTAACACATTTTGATTGTTAATTGATTAGGTTCTTGTAATCTATCTCATACCTAACTAATTGCCCTGGTTTTCTTCTTCCCCCCTCCACCTCTTCCCTATTTAAATTATATATCACCTTAGCTATTCAATGCATGTGAAGAGTTATAACTGAAATGTATTTATCCTGACATGTTCAATATGCTTTCCTATATCTTGCAAATCTTTTGTAAACTTTCAGAAAGAGGAGCAGTAGCTGGGAGCATGTTGGGGGGGGATCCATTTTAGCTCTCATCAATTAATTTGGCATTCTGCAAGATGATGCTGTTCATTCAGTTAAAATCAAATGTTTCATTCCTTTGGGCATGCCAAAAATGCAGCATAGCATCAGTTTTTGGATGTACATTCTTAAGGCAACCCTAGAACCAAAACATTGAGCCCATTCTTAGATTATTTTCATGCAGTAGGGTTGAGTGGGTAAGGAGAACATGTGCCTGAAGCCTTGTAGTGTAGATTGCTTAAATCTCTGAAACCCTTTTCCAACCCCCTGCCTCAACTTCTTAAGATCTGGTTTCCAAAAGAGCATCAGATGAATCAGAAGTCTTTTTGGTTTAATTGATATGCTGTGATTAGAGGATAACAAAGGCTTTTTTAAAAAAATCTTTCCTTCTTCATAGTGGTTCTAATAAAAACTCCAACAGCTGTTCATATAAAAGCCAAACTCTCCTAGATATAGCTAGCTTCTGTCTATGTGCAGAGACTTTGACTTCTGCATATGGTTTAAGAAACATAAATGTGAAAGGATGGCATCTTACGCAGAGTATTTTCAGTTTTTATCTGTCCAAGATTTGCTCTCTGAGCCATTTCTACAGTGTCTCTCAATTCTCTGAACAAAATGACATGGATTTTGTCTCATTTGGAATCCTGAATACATGATTACATGTAAGACTGTGACATCTGAAAATTGATTGGGGGCAGGTATGCTCTGAATGCTCTGTTAATTTCTTTCACCCTTCTTTTTTTCATTGTTTAAACAAATTAACACTATCTATGCTCGGCATTCATGACACTGATTTCTTAGAAAAAAAGAAAGTGAAGGTGATTTTCATATAATTTTCTGTGGCTGGGGAAGTATATACCAGCACAATTGAATATTGTACTGTGTAAGAAAGTTCTCACTCCTGGGAACGCTGCGCTATTATCCAGAGAAATCCATCTTGGTGGGGGAAACTTCCTTTCCTACCTTCCTTTTTAACCATTGACCTGACCAACTGTATTAAGATGAGAATCTTTTATCTAGATTTAGATAAAAATCTAAATCGCACCCCCTGCCCGGGGAGACTGTAAATATTTAAAGGAGAATGGACCTTGTTCCCCCATGGTTGTATACCCGGAAATAAAATCAAACCCAAAGTATAAATTCTAATAAACACTTTTATTATAAAAGTAACAAAACCTATATAACTACATCTTACCGGTAGTGATATATGTCAGCAGACGGACAAAGGAAAGCAAGTAAGGCAGGGGTGGCCAAACTATGGTTCTTTGAGGACCTGTGGACTTCAACTCCCAGAATTCCTGAGCCAGCCATGCATGCATGGCTAGCTCAGGAATTCTGGGAGTTGAAGTCCACAGGTCCTCAAAGAACCATAGTAAGGCAATAATGAAAGAATAATGAATACATGCGCAGAAGCTCATAAATCACAAGACACACTGTAGATAAGAGTTCTCTGGCTACCGTAGCATTCAGAGTGGAAGCTCAGCTGGCAAATACAAAAAGAACGCAGTGACAATCTGGTAGCAATTGTAGGCAGCTTTTAATAAATCTATCAATCTTCTGTGTTTTCCATCCTGCTCCTTCCAATTAATATAGATTTCTTTGGACAATAAAACAACATTCCAAAGAGTCAGGAAATTTTGGTGTATTATTCAGTTGAGCTGATAGGTATATCCATCACCACTTATTGAAAATTAGACAAACTTATGCTTTCTTTTCCATGCCACTCTTTTGTTTTTGTTCGTTGCTTTTTATCTTGCCCGTCCTTACAGATCATTCTGTTTGTCTTCACTTATAATCTGATCACCATAAAAGGCTGTTTTGTGCTTAGGTCTATGTTTCCACATAAATGTCATTACTGGTTTGTTTCCTATTTCCAGGCCTGAAGACTATTGTGGGAGCCCTGGTCCAGTCTGTGAAGAAACTCTCTGATGTGATGATTTTGACTGTGTTTTGCCTCAGTGTATTTGCTTTAATTGGGCTACAGCTATTCATGGGGAATCTAAGGAACAAATGTGTCGTCTGGCCCATCGATCTCAATGAGACCTACCTAGAAAATGGCACCAAGGGATTTGATTGGGAAGAATACAGCAACAATGTGTGTAGGTGCTACCTTTTGCTGCCATCATTTTCTCTGTCTATATTAACTGTAATATTTACTGGACTACCCCCATGAATACTTCAATTAAGGCCAACAATTACTGTACTTTGAATGGCAAGTACACATCTTGACCTCTACTTGCTTATCTTTTCCTTAACAAACTATTTTTGCTTATTCTTAAAATTCGTTTGATGTTCTATTAGTCTTAATCCCTTTAAACATGCTGTCTATGGGTATAATATTACTTTTATAGTCATTGTTCCCTTGGTTTGGCAAAGTGTATGTGTTTATTAAAAATGATTTAAACCAAATAATGCCTTTATAATTGATTATAAAGGATTGCTGGAATGGCTTTATACTTGGGATTTCGAGACTGGTTTAAAAGGTAAATGCCAGAGAACAATATAACTGGCATTAGAAAATGAAATTACAAATCTCCTGTCAGAATAGTGCTTGGTATTTACAGGCTGGTAATGGATAATTCATCCATAGGTTATCATGGACATGTACCCTTCCCAATCACACTTGCTTTATGAAATGGCAAAGACTCAAAATAATTCTTGACACTGAGGTGTCTGAAAAGCTAGCACTTTTTTTAATTTATTTGGTGTGATTTAAAACCCAAATGTTTTCCAGGCAAATTACGAAAAAATAAAAAGCTAAGAAAAATCAAGGACAAAATATACAGCAAACTCCAAGCAATACTCAGAGGATATCATTCCTCCATTCTCCAATTCCACCCATTTAAATTTGCACACTGTATCTAATCTCTAGGGTTTAATTCCTAAAATGTACAAGAAAAAAAAAGGATCTTTGCCAGGTGCTAAAAGATAGCAGTATAGGCATCAGGTGGCACCCTTTCTAATATTCCAGTTTAAGAAGCTTTAGATCAAAAGTGTATTTGGTCTAAATGTCTGTGTTCTTCCTCAATATGCTTATTCTTACGTGTTTTTCTTTATCTCCTCCAGCAAATTTTTACACAATACCTGGGTTTCTTGATCCATTGTTATGTGGTAATAGTTCTGATGCAGGGTAAGTTTTCAGCTCAATTGAGCTTTCTTCTCTCTTCCCCACAGCCAGTCTTCCTCCACTAATGGGAAAATAAAAATCAGTATACATAGATTAATCCATATATAGACTTAAATGGATTTATTTGTAAAACAATCTGTCTACCAAGTGCTGAGACACCTTAGGCTATTTGAAAAATTAACCTGTTTCTTTTTTTTAATGCGAAGCTTATTAATAAACTATCTGAGAAGCACGGTGGCATAGTGGTTAGAATGCAGTATTGCAGGCTAATTCTGCCGACTGCCAGGAGTTCGATCCTGACTGGCTCAAGGTTGACTCATCCTTCCATCCTTCCAAGGTCGATAAAATGAGAACCCAGATTGTTGGGAGCAATACACTGACTCCATAAACCACTTAGAGAGGGCTGTAAAGCACTATAAAGCGATATATAAATCTAAGTGCCATTGCTATTGATGTCTGTCACCATTAACTTTGTAAGGCATGAATTGCACCTTGCTATAGTACAGGGTTAGGATTGGAATTGCACTTGTGCTCTTCACCCACATTCATTTGTGACCTCATATCTGAATAGGATTCTCACTCAATCTTAATTACTCATTGCCTCAAGTCAAAAGAAATAGAGTACTGTAATTGTTGATAACTACACTATCATCTTATGTTGCAATCTTTCAGATGGTGAGCCTATGGACAAGAGACATTGCTTAAATGGGATGCTTTGCAAATTAACTCTTTCTTGAATATTTGTGAAATATTGATGCAGAGATGAGCACAGTCCAATTGGTCTTTTATTTTGTTTTTATTTTGGTCTTTTATTTTGTTTTTGCGTTAAAGTTGTATTTACTTGTTTCTCTGACATGGCAAATTGGCTTGGTACAGAAGGAATTAAGATTGTCATGACCATTCAGTATTTGCTGTACATGTCAGCCGTTTGAAATTAACCAGATCAGGTTTCACAAGAGGGTTTTTTTTTTTTTTTGCGTTAGGCTAAAATAAACAGAATTTATTTTAGATTTTTTTTATCCCACCTTTATTATTTTTATTAAAAACTCAAGGCAGCAAGTACTGTATACCTAATTTATTCCTTCCTCCTCCTATTTTCCCCCGCAACAACCTAAGTAGTCTTAACCACTAGGCCAAATTGGCTTCATGTTGTAAATCTGGTTGTGTTTACCCTTCACTTGCTCTTATACTCCAGGGAGTCAGGAGAAATCAGTCTGAGTCTCTTCTTAATATTTTCTGTGTTTCCATTTTAGACATGTCACTATAACCTTCTATGAATAGTTTCTCCAAAGTCATCTATGTGGTTCCCTACAATATGACTTTTGCATATTTGCCTATAGTATATACAACCTTTTCTTATTTGGTTGATTGCAAATGTGTTGAACACCAACATCTGTGATTTATCAAAAACAACCAAAATGGGGGAGGCTGGCCTAGATAAAATCTTTCTAATAATGTTGAGTCAGTAAAAATAAAGTTGAGTCAATAAAAACTCCCAATAGCCATACTGACTGCAAGCCTTTGCCTCACTCCTGTAGTAATATCAATCAGGTTTGCACAATGCCAATAGTCAAAAGAGGAATTGTGAAAATGATTGTGGTCAATCTTTGCCTTTGGAATTGGATATTTTCTACTCTCCCAAATCTGAAGCATCTCATTCCATCTTGTCTGCAGCCAATGCCCGGAAGGATTCACGTGTATGAAAGCAGGGAGGAATCCAAACTATGGCTATACCAGTTTTGATACTTTTAGTTGGGCCTTTCTGGCCTTATTTCGCCTCATGACTCAGGACTATTGGGAAAACGTGTATCAGTTAGTAAGTATGTCTATCTATCCATGGTCATGTTTCTTGCCTTAAAATAGGGACGGACAATGTTTTAATGGCTGGAACTGAGTGTCCAAAGCCTGCATAGTTAGATTTACAATGTAAAGAAGGTGGGAGCCAGAACTGTCTGTTTTTTCTCTATTACAGGAGGTGATGTTTCGGAATTTTCTTGGCTCTGTTTTGGGTTTTGGATAGAAATAAATCCAAGGCTTGCACTCTAGCTTTAGAGGTTCTTCTCTCAAAATGGCAAGAAACTGTGCCATTTTTCCAACAGGATTTGCTCCTAGGTTCACAATTGGGGGCTCAGGGGTTTATATACCTCTGCCCTGCTTTGCCCTGCCCTGTCCTGCCCTATGTATCATTTACAATTAGAAGAATGTAAGGCTTATGGATGCTTGACAAAAGCAACTTCTAATGATTGAAATGTTAACATTAAATGGTAGCTAGCACTTAGTATCAGCCAAGTGTTAGTGAAGAGGATACTTGCTATTATTAGGTACAAAATAATATTCCTACTAGGCCTATATGATGGATTTGACTTGAATTAGCCCCTGCAAAACTTCATCTGTGGTAGAGAGAAGTATAGAAACATATACAGTATGGCTGTTTCGTTCTTGAAAAGATTATCAGTTTTGGTGGATAGAGATCATGAATGGTTTTCCCCACAGAAAAGTCGGTGAGAAATGAAGCTCCTAGCCATAGTGGTCAGTCTCCTATTGAGGTAGGACAGGAGTTTGCTTCAGAGAAGGAACAGGATCTTAGAAGTCACTTGTAGACAAAGCAAAAAGTTAATTCCAAGTACCAGGAATACTAGAGATATTCAATGAGGAAGAGACAGTGCACCATAAATTCTTCTTTTACTTGATAGTGCCATCAGGAAATCTTACAATTGCCCTCCCTTCTTTACAGACATTGCGAGCAGCAGGAAAAACCTACATGATCTTTTTTGTCCTCGTTATTTTTGTTGGGTCTTTCTACTTGGTGAACTTGATTTTGGCTGTAGTGGCTATGGCCTATGAAGAACAAAACCAGGCTACATTGGAAGAGGCAGAGCAGAAGGAAGCAGAATTCAAGGCCATGTTGGAACAACTGAAAAAGCAACAGGAGGAAGCCCAGGTTTCTTTCTTTCTTTCTTCTACCCCATTGTTTAAACAAACAGTGTTAACTTTCAATACCCAAATTTTGTTTCCATCTAAAACCTATGCAAATATTTTGAAACATTTAATTCCACCCATTATTTAAATATACTTCTTCTTTCTTGCCTCTAACCCCAATAATACGGAAAGTTGCCTGTATACAGGTAGTCCTCAACTTGCGACCGCAACAGAGCCCAAAATTTCTGTTGCTAAGTGAGACATGAGTTAAATGAGTGTTGCCCCATTTTACGATCTTTCTTGCCACAGTTGTTAAGTGAATCGCTGCAGCTGTTAAGTTAGTAACAGCGAATCTGGCTTCTGACTTTGTCAGAAGGTGGCAAAAGGTGACCCTGGGCACTGCAGCCTGCCAAAAATATGAACACACTCAAGGTTTAAAGATTGGAAAGTGTTTTCCCCCAAGTTCAGGTAGGCCGAAAGCCTGTCTGCATTAGGTAAATCACTGTGAACTTTGTCTAAGGTGACCAGACGTCCCGCTTTTGGCGGGACAGACACGCTTTTCAAGCGTGTGTCCTGCGTCCCGCATTCTTTCCAAAAAGTCCCACTTTTTTGGAAAGAATGCCGGGACGTCTGGTCACCTTAAGGGAAGCACAAAAGAGAGGTACCGGAAGCAAGTCGGGCAAAGCGGAATTTCAGCGAGGCGGCTGCCTGCTGGTGAGAGGGGGAAGGGGGGCTGCTCCTCCTCTCCTTTCCCCGCCCCATCCCTAGCCCCGCCCTCGGAGGCGCCGCTGCTGTTGGGATGCGGGTGGAGGGGTGAGGGACGAGGAGCCGTCGCCGCTGCCGTCGTCGGTTTGAGCTCACGAGCGGCCCCTCCGGCGGTGCAAACAGCCCTTCCTCATCCCCCTCCCCTTCCTTCCCCCCGTCGCCTCGCTGCCGCCGTTGCCCTGGGGCCGGGCGGGCGACCGGGAGACCACGGCGCTTGGATGCCTGGAGCTCGCGACAGGTAAGCTGCCGGCTGCCTCCTTTCCCCGTCTCCCGCCTCCCGTTCGTTGCTTGCAGCCCGGCCCCAGGGCAGCTCCCGAAGGGGAGGCGGGAGGTGAGGAAAGGCCTCCCGAAGGGCTGCCGGCTCCCGAAGGGGAGGCGGGAGGCGAGGAAAGGCCTCCCGCCTCCCCCCCCACCTGGACGCCGACATTTGCTGTGTTTTGCCCTCTGCGCATGTGTGTTCTGCGCATGCGCAGAGGGCAAAACTCAAATGGCGGTGCCCAGGCGGGCCCGCCCCCCCGTCCCGCTTAAAAAAAAATCTGGTCACTTTAACTTTGTCAGTTGTGAGATTGTCTGAAAAGACCTCTTTGTGGCTAGACCAGTGATGGCTAACCTTTTTCACCTCGGGTGCCGAAAGCACAAGCACACGTGCTGTCGCCCGTGCGCACGTGCCCACACCCATAATGAAATGCCCCTCCCGTGCGTCCCACCCCTGCACATGCATGTGCAACACCCCCCCCCCGTGCCCATGCATGCACGACCCCTGTTTTTGCCTCACATCCAAAAACAGCGCTGGGAGGGGGGGAACCTCCCATCCCCAAACGGTGCTGGGAGGGGGGAAAAGCCTCCCCTCCCCAAACGGTGCTGGGAGGAGGAAAAAGCCTCTCATCTCCAAACGGTGCTGTGAGGAGGAAAAAGCATTTCATTCCGAAATGGCGCTTGGAGGGGGAGAAAGCCTCCCATCCCCAAATGGTACTGGGGGGAAATCCCCGGAGATCTGGGAAGACAGGGGCGGCAGAAAGTTAGGAGAAAGGTAGGGCTCCGCCCATCCCCTGCGCATGCGCAGGCGTCTCCCGCAGGTAGGGTAGACCTGAAAATCACCTGGCTGGTGGAAGGAGCGCGCATGCGCGGTGGATCTGAGCTGGGAGATGGCTCGCGTGCCCCCAGAGAGGGCTCAGCACACCACCTGTGGCACGCGTGCCATAGGTTCGCCATCAGGGGGCTAGACTGAAAGGGCCAATCCCTGAGAAAAAATATGGAAGGCGGCTTCTACCTTGCAGAAAAAATTTCCCCCACCCCCCTTCTACAGAAATTCCTTTTCACACATAATTCATGCCTGGTGACCTCACTTACTTTCAGGATTATAATTTATGGTGATAGGAACATTATTTAGTTGTTGTATTACTATACTTAGAAAACTGGAAAGAGATATGATTTTGGCTGATCTATTGAATGTACCATATATCTACCAGCAGATTCACTCTCATGAATGCCTACTCCTTGCTTGATCCTTTGTTAGTCTATCACTTTCCTGTCCTTTAGAACTTCATGTTTTAACATCTCCACATTTCTCTTTTTCCGAAGGCTGCAGCCATGGCTACCTCAGCAGGGACCGTGTCTGAAGATGCTGCAGGAGAAGATGGTGGGGGAAGGATGTCTCACACCTCTTCTGAGTTCTCCAAGCTCAGCTCTAAGAGTGCCAAAGAGAGACGAAACAGAAGGAGAAAGCAGAAGCAAAAGGGGCTCTCGGAAGGAGAGGAGAAGGGAGATCTTGAGAAAGTATTTAAGTCAGAATCGGAAGATGGAATGAGGAGGAAGGTCTTCCGCTTGCCAGACAACAGGCTTGGCCGGAAGCTCTCCATTATGAACCAGGTAAAGTCTCAGTTCCCTAAGCAAAATTTCCACATCTGAACTTTATATTGTGCCAAGGCTGTGTGAGAGAAGGATGGACTGGATTCTTTATCCACCTTTTCAGATAGCAGTGCAACATGTTCCCTTTTTATAATCAGTGTTTTAATTTGACTTTGTGCATGCAGAAATATTTGACACAATGAAGGCCTTGCTTCTGTTCCTTCTCCACTTTACTTACGTTTTGCAGCTACTACAGGTAGTCCTCGACTTACAACAGTTCATTTAGTGAACATTTGAAGTTACAACAGCACTGAAAAAAGTGACTTATGACCATTTTTCACATGACTGTTGCAAGCATCCCCGTGGTCATGTGATCAAAATTCAGACACTTGGCAACTGACTCATATTTACGATGGTTGCAGTGTCCTGGGGAGGGGGGGGGGTCATGTGATTACCTTTTGCAACCTTCTGACAAGCAAAGTCAATGGGGAAGCCAGATTCACTTAACAACCATTTTAACCAACTTGACAACTGCAGTGATTCACTTAACAACTGTGGCAAGAAAGGCTCTAAAATAGGGCAAAATTCAATTAACAACTATCACTTAACAACAGAATTGTTGGGCTCAATTGTGGTCATAAATTGAGGACTACCTGTAATCTGACAAGTTCAAGTAGTAAATGGGAACAAGAGAGGAGTGGAATGTAAATTATGTATTTGATTTGAAATAATTGCCCAATTGCTTGACCACAGACCAATAGTATATTTGTGAGGTATTTTCATGAAGAATTTATTTCCTTTCAAACTTTTTTATTTTTGATCCAGGATGTCATTTCCTTCAGTAGTGGTACTTTATGGATTCTTGCCTCTGTTGCACAATTCCAAGTTTGACTTCTTGTTTGTTTTCCCTTTCAGTCACTGCTTAGCATTCCAGGATCCCCATATCTCTCTCGACACAACAGCAAAAGCAGCGTTTTCAGCTTCAAGAGAGGGTTCCGGGATCCTGGGTCAGAGAATGAATTTGCCGATGATGAGCACAGCACAGTGGAAGAGAGCGAGGGCAGGAGGGATTCACTCTTCATCCCAATCCGAGGCTACGACAGGAAAAGCAGCTACAGCGGTTACAGTGGTTATAGCCAAGGAAGCCAGTCCTCACGCATTTTTCCCAGCATTCGTCGGAACGTGAAGCGGAATAGCACTGTGGACTGTAATGGTGTGGTCTCCCTGATCGGTGGCCAAACCTCAAACATCCCCAGCGGGCGTCTTCTGCCTGAGGTGATAATAGATAAGGCAGCTACTGATGACAGTGTAAGGAAGTCAGTGAGTAGTCTAGGCATGGCGGTCTGCCCTTCTTTCTCCTTTCCTGTATGCCGCCAAATGGATCCCTGATGGAATGACTAGAAATTGGTTTGACATATGATCGTCTGAACCCACTTCCCAAATTATTCTGCTTTTAATCCTTATTTTTCCTTCTACCTATTCCCATTTTCTTCTACCTCTTCCTTCGGACTTCTAAGAAAATAATGGCTTGGAAGATTTTTTTTTAAAGGAATATAATATTGATAAATGTGCTATTTGTTACATCAAAAACGTGAAATTATCTAAAAAAAATACCTAGAAAAACATCTGGGTATGAATGAGGTAGAGCAGATATTTTTAAATCCCACATGTATAAATAGAATTAATTTCTGTGTAATGTTTTCCTCACAAATTATTTATTTTCTTTATCAAGCAGCTTTAGTTTGTAGTTTAAAAAGCAAGAGGATTCAAATAAAATGTAATGCAGGACCCTATACTGTATACAGGTAGGCCTCGCTTAATGACCTGTTGCTTAAGAACCATGTGAAGTTTCAACAGACACCCCCACCCAAACAAAATTAGCTATCACCCAATGTTGAAGTTCTGATAGTTACGCATACATGTGCACACATGCACAAGCACAAACACATGGTCACACAATCACATTTTGGGTACTTAGTAATCAGCTTGCATGTATGGCTCTTTGCAGCATTCCTTGATCACCTGACCACAATTTTCAATGGTTTTTTTTTTGCCAGTTTCTAGTATTTACTTCTGGTTTCCATCAAAAAATGTCCATTGGATAAAATGGATTTGTTTAACAACTGTGGTGTTCACTTAATGACCACCTCAAAAAAGGTTATCAGATCATGTGATAACCCACTTAATGACTTCAATGGCTCAGTTATGGTGATAGGTTGAGGACTATATGTATGTTGCTGGTTAAAGCTTGCACCGTTGTAGCCCGCCAGTGGCCAGCAGAGCTGGCGACAGACTCGGACAGTGAGGAGGTTGGGGAGGAACATGGGCCAGTCCTGGAGTCTGGGGAAGGCTCTGATTAGTGCTCTGTATCAGAGGCAGAGATGGGGCCAGGGCCCTCCAACAGTTATCAGCTACCTTCAGAGTTGGAGATAAGTGGAGCTGAAGAACAGCTGGAGCCTGTTCCCAATGTGCGCATGCGCAGAGCTGTCAGGAGAAGGGAACAATTAAGGAACAGAGGTCGACTCGGGAGTAAAGGCACAAGAGGATGCTGAATGGCCCCTCCCAAAGGAAAAAATAGGAGCAAAAGAGGAGTGGTGTTTGCAGGAGACAATTAGTTCGTATTATTAGTGGGAAGGTTTGCTTATCTGAAAGACTCCTTGCCAAGTATTTCCTTGTACAGCGTTGTGTCTGGAAGCTATCAGCTTGGCAACTATCCAAGGACTGATAAGGTCTGTGGTTGCAATTCATCCTTGAAAGACTGTTTTCCGGGACTTTGCTGGATGTGAATGCTAGGAATTCACATTAGCCAAATAAAAAGGGTTTTTTTCGGGACAAGGAGTCTGTTTTGTGATTTGGTGAAGCTTAGGTCAGAACAGCACCATAATTAACTTTTAGCTATACAGGCTGCAGATATCCTGAGTTGGGTTGTGAGATGGGGGAGGGGCAGAGACTTCCTTTCACTGCTCTGTAATATATAAATAATGGCATTATTTCCGAATGTTCAGGGTACTGAGAAAAAAGATGATTTTCTCATAGTGAAAATAAAGACTACATGTTGCTCTTCACTCATAATAGGTCAGGCAGAATCCCAGTGACAAGACAGTAAGATCCAATCAAGTTTAATCCTTTATTTGTTTGTACCTAATGGACAGAATCTTGCCAAACTAAAGTTATAACCTTCTATCCTACTAGATACAATTTGAGAGATTCTAGGGTGAGACTACCCTGAACATCTTTCCCCCTTCCCCCATCCAGCTCTGAACTATGCAGTCTCTTAATCTGGGTCACTTTCTGGGACAGCTCTGAGTTTGCAAAATACACCCCCTCTGCTGCTGCAGGTGCACATTCCATCACCTAATAGTAGCTCTTGTAATTTAGAACACTGTAGAATCTCCATTAAAAGAAGATCAACAGAGTTTTTTTCTAGGACACAAAATTACATTGGCTATTAAACACAACCGTGATGTGGCCCTCAATGAAATAGAGTTTTATTTATTTATTCATTTATTTAATAGATTTGTATGCCACCCAACTCCCAAAGGGACTCTGGGCGGCTAACAGCATATTGAATACAAAATCTAAAAAACAGTTAAAAGATTTAAAAGCAAAATTAAAACAATGTAAAAAATTAAAAAAAAACATTCAGTCATCCAATCATTTCATTTCATGGGCCAATCAATAGATCAATCATTGGCCCCAGGTCTTCACGGGTTTTCTGAAGGCCAATAAGGTGGGGATGGTCTGAATCTCCGGGGGTAGTTGGTTCCAGAGGGTAGGAGCCGCCACAGAGAAGGCCCTTGCCTGCGGGCCCGCCAGCCAACATTGTTTAGCTGATGGGACCCGGAGAAAGCCGACTCTATGTGATCTAACCAGTCGCAGGTAGCAGGTGGTAGCAGGCAGTCCCGAAGATACTCTGACCCTGAACCATATAGGGCTTTAAAGGTGATCACCAACACCTTGAATTGTGTCCGGAGACCAATGGGAAACCAATGCAGCTCACACAAGATGGCAGTAGTGTGGAAGTATCTAGGTACCCCCACAACAGCATGTGCAGCTGCATTTTGCACCAACTGGAGTCTCCGAATACTCTTCAAGGGTAGCCCCATGTA
Source organism: Diadophis punctatus similis (assembly GCA_023053685.1). Lineage (NCBI taxonomy): Eukaryota > Metazoa > Chordata > Lepidosauria > Squamata > Dipsadidae > Diadophis > Diadophis punctatus. The sequence goes on along the minus strand of JALIGW010000025.1, from coordinate 8,773,388 downwards.
GAGCGCGTTACAATAATCAAGCCGTGAGGTGACAAGGGCATGAGTGACCATGAGAAGTGCCTCCCGATCCAAGTAGGGTCGCAATTGGTGCACAAGCCGAACTTGTGCAAAGGTCCCCCTAGCTACAGCTGACAGATGTTGATCCAGTTTAAGCTGTGGATCTAGGAGGACATCCAAATTGCGAGCCCGTTTCGAGGAGGTTAGTTTTTCACCCCCCAGAACCAAGGAGGGACAGTCGACCAAGTCCTTAGGGGGCATTATCCATAGCCACTCGGTCTTGTCCGGGTTGAGTTTGAACCTGTTGACTCCCATCCAGAGCCTTACGTCGTCCAGACACCGGCACATCACATCAACCACCTCACTGAATTGACGCGGGGTGGAGAAATAAAGCTGGGTATCATCAGCATACTGCTGGAACCTCACCCCGTGTCGTCAGATGATCTCACCCAGTGGTTTCATGTAGATGTTAAATAGGAAGGGAGAGAGGACCGAGCCCTGAGGCCACAAATGAGGAGCCTATGGGTCAACCTCTGTCCATCTACCAACACCGACTGCGACCGATCAGAGAGATAGGAGGAGAACCACCGCAGCACAGTGCCTCCCACTCCCAACTCTCTTAATCGGCGCAGAAGGATACCATGGTCAATGGTATCGAACACAGCTGAGAGGTCAAGTAGCACCAAGATAGAGGCATAACCCCCATCTCGGGCTCGCCAGAGATCATCCAACAGTGTGACCAAGGCAGTTTCTGTGCTGTAGCCGGGCCTAAAATCCGACTGAAAAGAATCTAGATAATCCATGTCATCCAACAGCCATAGGAGTTGGAGCGCCATCACTTTCTCCACAACCTTACATTCTATTGATGTAGAAGGTATAGAAGATTAAAATACACCCACAAAATTACAACCCATTGACATATATATTTAAAAATAAAAAAGAGTAAAGGAGAAGGAAGATATCAGATAATTCCATCACCTGCACACAGCAAACCTTATTGGTATAAACATTTAATACAAATGTATATTATTTGTATTAAATTTTTATACCATTGATATGGGGTTTATTATCCTTATATCAATGGTATAAATACCATTATTAATATCCAGATGCAATTTAGGTTGACAAAAGGCACATGAGTCAGGAGTCCCAACTTGGACTAGAAAAGTGAAATAAGGGGATTTATTTTGTTGCCTAAGACAACTTTATCAATCAAGATCCTCTCTCACTTTCTTAAAGCTTCATTTTTTTTCAATTCCAATTTATAGTAATACAGCTACTTTACTACTAAAGTAAAGTGAAAAATTCACCAGTAGCAGAAGAAACGCTAAGAAAAAGTTCTTTTGTCTTTGGCTGATGTGCATAACGTCAGTCTTGCTTCTCGTCTGTGAACTCCAAGCTCTTTTTTTCCAAAATACACACAAAAAAAAATGAAATCCCAACTGTTTTTAACTCTTGCAAGCAAAATTAAATTATTCCTCCCTGAGAATGTTTGAAGCCTTTCCTAATTAATTTTCAGTTTAGTTCCTACCCTTTTCCCTAGTTAGCATGTTAGTATACTGTGTTGTTTTAGAATTTATTTCTCTAACAGCATGCAAAAATTACAAGTTGCTAACAACAGCATGATGCATGGAAAAACATTATGAGATATATTACTATGTTACATACCAGTTTCCTGATATTTTCCTTGCACAGGGACTTCCCAAGCAGTGCCTTGTTCAACTAATCACTTCATATGAGAAACCATTTAGGGAATACTGAATACTAACAGTGGATTCCAAACAGCAACATATGTAGACCCTAAGCAACAGATAATGAATTTGTTGATCTTAAAGCAATAATGAATCAAATTATCTGTAATACAATATAGTTGTGTTTGCCTCTAATTACAGAGAAGTATGGAAGGAACCAGTCAAAATTATCGTACTTTTCGGAGTATAAGATGCACCCCCCCCCCAAAAAAAGAGGGTGGAAATGTTGGTGCATCTTATACACTGAATACAGCCATTTTTGGCCTCCCGAAACCCTGCCCTGCGCGTCCCATTTTTACCAAAAACAGGGCCGTTTTTTATGCAAAAACGGGGTGTGCAGAGGGTTTGGGAAACCTGCAGAGTGCTCCTGGGGGCTGAGGAGGACAAAAATGTGATGGGGGGGTTGGGAGGCCCAAAATGGGCCCATTTTTCACAAAAACGGGGCGTGCAGAGGGTTTGGGAGGCCTGCAGAGTGCTCCTGGGGGCTGGGGAGGGCAAAAACACGATGCATGGGGGGTTTGGGAGTGAAAAATGGGCCTGTTTTTTTGCAAAAATGGCATTTTTGCCCTTCCCAGCCCCCAGGAGCACTCTGCAGGTCTCCCAAACCCTCTGCATGCCCCATTTTTGCAAAAAAAAAAACAAGCCCATTTTTGGCCTCCCAAACCCCCCCACCTATTGCGTTTTTGCCCTCCCGAGCCCTCGGGAGCACTCTGCAGGCCTCCCAAACCCTCTGATTCTGAATTTGACTAGAACTAAAGAGGAAGATAAACAGGAGGATAATTTTGACAGTGGAAGCAATATCTGCTCTATAATCCAGATCTGATAGAGGAGTAGAAAACAAATTCTATCTTTTCAGGCAAAAGTCTATTTAAAGAGTAACATTTTAAAGAACATTACTGGATTTTGCAGGCAACCACAGAAGTAGAGATTAAGAAGAAAGCCACTGGGTCACTTCTGGTGTCAATGGACCAGCTGAATGCTTCATATGGAAGAAAGGATCGAACCAATAGTATAATGACAGTCATAACAAATACCCTTGTAGAAGGTATGTGTAATAGGAATGTATCCATTTCAGCAAGCTCATAAGGTCACTATATTTCTAAAGATTATTCCCTTTTCTGTTACTTAATCAACCAGAGCAAAACATCATGATAAATACAAGAACATTAAAAGTATACAGGTGTTATGAAGATTCGAAGTTCAACCGACATCCAAGTCTCAGTTTATATGCATTCTTTGATTTATCGGGCATATGTATTTTGTGTCCTATTTTTAACATGCTCATTGTTACACATGTTTTGATATTTTTTTAATATCCAAAAATAATAAATCTATAAATCTGAATTAGGGGTAGCAGAGCCAGCAAATTAAGAATGATTCAGTTCTGCCATTAAGTTTCTTTGAATAGTTTGAATTTTTGAATAAACTATGTGTGAATTAATGTTAACTTGGTTCTCATTTTGTTGTGATGATATAGAACTGGAAGAATCCCAAAGAAAATGTCCCCCTTGCTGGTACAAATTTGCTAACATCTTCCTCATTTGGGAGTGCCACCCACACTGGGTGAAGTTAAAAGAGATTGTCAACCTGATTGTCATGGATCCTTTTGTGGATTTAGCCATCACTATCTGTATTGTTCTAAATACTCTTTTCATGGCAATGGAACATCATCCCATGACCCCAACATTTGAGCATGTCTTGTCTGTAGGAAATCTGGTAAGCAGTTCTTGTGTTAAAAGTTTCCCAATGGCAGATGGAATGATTAAGAACAGTATTTATTACTTAGATTTTATTACTTTTATTACTTTAAAGGTAAGTCAAGGCAGCAAAGATACTTATTTATTTATTTATTTATTTATTTATTTATTTATTTATTTATTTATTTAAGTGCATTTGTATGCCGCCCAACTCCCAAAGGACTCTGGACTCCTTCTTACCCCTGTTTTCCCCACAACAACAACCATGTGAGGTGGTTTGGACTGAGAGAGAGTAACTGGCCCAATCTGGCTTTCATGCCTAAAATTGGACTTGGTCTTCTAATTTCTAGGCCAACACCTTCAACCATCACCACCACAAATCCAGGATACCTGATTACTATTTTGTAATTGTAGAAGAGTGATTGAATTATTCAAAACCTCTTCATCAGACTAGAAAGCTATCTTTTGTTAGACAAATTCAGAAAATTAAGGTATGTTTGGTTCCACAAAACTCATTTCATACTATTGCCCACAGGGCTATTTTGGGACCATCACAGCTTTAAATGAGATCATTGTGTGATTTTTTAAAATATTCATCAAATCAGATAGAGAAAGGCCAGGATTGTACTTATTTTATTTTTTAATATATGAGATGACGAAGGGATTTCTTCCAGTTTGTTTTGCCATTAAGAAGCACAGCACATTTATAGCAAAATCATTTACAGCTTTTTGGTGAAGAGCGTTCATCCTGCTTCTGGAATAACCCTACATGATTAAAAAAAAAACAATGTCCCCAGTATTGCTGTTTATTTTACTTTTATTTTATTATTTTATTTTACTTTTGAGAGATGGTCGAATATCCACTGTGCTTCTCTTCTTCATCCCACAATGGGATTTCTTTGGAAGACTAAAACCTCAAGTTGGCTCCTGGGAGAATTCTTGGCAGATTTCCTCTACGTTTCTTGCGGTGAAACAAGCATTCAAATTCTAGAAAAAAATAATTGTCTTGTTATCAAACTGCAGCTATGGATTTTTTTTTTCTTCCCTTCAAAGTTGACAAACCTATGTTAATTCGGTTTAAATGTTCTCTTTCTTTTCAGGTTTTTACTGGCATTTTTACAGCTGAAATGTTCCTGAAGCTGATAGCAATGGATCCCTACTACTATTTTCAAGAAGGGTGGAACATTTTTGATGGATTTATTGTCTCACTCAGTTTACTAGAACTGATGCTAGCAGATGTGGAGGGGCTTTCTGTGCTGCGATCTTTCCGATTGGTATTCCTTATTTGTTTTACACATTGAACATTGGCTGTAATGTATGTTTATCTGAACATAAACATAAGAAACTGCTGTTAGGTTCCATGCAAACAAATTACTCCGTGCTAATGATGCTTGAGAGATTGAAATTTGTGAAATGCTTTAATTTGCAACCAAAAAAAGTTCTTAAGGGGGGGGTGTCTCTGTGATATCTGTCTATGGTTTCTGTAATTATATTGCTCCATTTCAAATCTTCTATAGATGAATGAAATAAACATGGTTGCTTTTAATGGTGCCCTCTTTCCAACTGATGTCTTTTTCATCCAGTGGAATAATGGCTACATTATTACAATTACATTACTACTGTAATGGCTACATTACAGCTGTGGCTAGGGGGGCTTTTGCACAGGTTCGCCTGGTGCACCAATTGCGACCATACTTGGAGAAGGAAGCTTTACTCACGGTCACTCATGCCCTTGTCACTTCCCAATTGGACTGCAATGCGCCCTACATGGGGCTACCCTTGAAGAGTATTCGAAGACTTCAGCTGGTGCAAAATGCGGCTGTGCATGCTGTGGTGGGTGTGTCAAGATACACCCATGTAACACCCATACTCCGCCAGCTGCATTGGCTGCCTATTGGTCTCCGGGTACAATTCAAGGTGTTGATCATCATCTTTAAAGCCCTACATGGCTTAGGACCAGGTTACCTCCGGGACCGCATTCTGCCTCATACTTTCCTCCGACCGGTTAGGGCCCACAGAGTGGGTCTCCTCCAGGTCCCATCAGCCAAACAATGCCAACTGGTGGGCCCTAGGGGGAGGGCCTTCTCTGTGGGGGGCCCCGTGCTCTGGAACCAACTTCCCCCTGAGATCCGAATTATCCCCACCCTGCTGGCCTTCCGGAAAGCCATTAAGACATGACTCTTCCTGCAGGCAGGGGTCTGAGACAATTTTATATCAGAGATCTCCTCCTGTATGTATGTTGCTGGATGTCTTTTTTAACTTTTTAAAACTGTTTTTAAATAAGTTTATTGTTTAGTGTTCTCTTAAAATGTTGTACACTGCCCTGAGTCCTTAGGGAGTAGGGCAGCATAGAAGAATCTAATAATAAATAAATAATAAATAAATAATAAATGGAGAAATACATAATTGTTATGATTCTCCCTAACCAGTGCTGGTCCTTACAATACCGATGATTCCCCAAACCATGTGACTCCATCTTTTATATCAGTGTATCTGATCTTTCTCAAATAGCGGGAATGATCTGAGGGCCACTATAAATATTCATGGAATTGAAACTAATAGAAAAGGTGTGTCCATCGGAGAAAATTCTATCTATTATGCAGAGTAGTTAAGCGAAGTGAAAAGAAACAATGTGGAAAAAATCAGATTTTCTCTTGAGTGTTATTATTGTAATTATTAGCATTATGTACATTTCAGAAGGATACCGGGGGGGGAGGAATCTGCCTCTGCTTCCCAGCAATTTGCCTCCCAGCAAACAGCAAACAATACAGATGATATTATACACTGTTTGCTGTGTATTTCTGTGCATGTGTGCCTGACCCATAGAAATAGCAAAGAATTGGAGAAATTATGGCAGTATATTAATGCCAGAAAGTTTTCTTAAATATAGTCACACTAACTCCTCCCAATTATTTAAATAGATCTACTCCAAACATGACTAAGTCAGGGTTTAACTCAGCTGTCTTATCTTAATACTAAAACAGGACACTGTTACATTTCAGATTATACTTGTACAGATGCTGTTAAAATTTATGTGGCTTTCTGGAAGTATACATTACTCTCTGCTATTTAAAAGAAGATAGCACTGGGCCTCTTCAGATCAAGCATTTATTTTAAAAAGCTTCTTCATTTTGTTAAGTTGTCTAGAACAATAATAAAGCAGTCTTTAAAAAATAAGTCTAATAATTTGAACATTCTATATACATTTATAGTTATTGACTTAACTCCTTGCATCCAGTTTCAGCAGTCTGATTAGCACAAGAAAAAAAAATTCTGCCTCTACCTCTACCTCCCAGCAATTTACCTCCTTGTAGCTAGTTTCACGTTCCGTTTCAGCACGTGGCCTGCCTGCAGCCTCTATCAGCTGCTGGTCAGGAGGCTGATAATCAGTTGCTTGTGCTAATCAGGCTCTGCCAGTTTGCTGCAAGGAGGTAAATTGCTGGGAGGTAGAGGCCAAAGAGTCGGGGTGGCTGGGTGGGGTTACATTTGGTGTATAAGACGCACCCAAGTTTTCACCCTCTTTTGGGGGGTAAAAAGGTGCATCTTATACTCCGAAAAATACGGGAATCACATTGTTTATCAAGATGAACTGAATTAATTGACAGAAAAAATATTTTTACAGTCTGTTAAAATTGCTTTTGTAGTGTTATATGGTAATATGTAATATATAGAAGTATATTTATTTATTTATTTATTTATTTATTTATTTATTTATTTATTTATTTATTTATTTATTTATTTATTTATTTATTTATTTATTTATTTATTTATTTATTTATTTTGCAATTCTTATAGGCCGCCCTACTCCCTGGGGACTCAGGGCAGCATACAACATATATAAGAACAGCTGAATACTATATTAAAAAATACTATAAAAACAACAATAATAAAAGTGATTAAAAAAATAAAAACAACACAAGCAACAGTCACAATCACCCCGCCTGCAGGAAGAGCCATGTCTTAATGGCTTTCCGGAAGGCCAGCAAGGTGGGAATGATTCTGGGGGGAGTTGGTTCCAGAGAGTTCCCACAGAGAAGGCTCTCCCCCTAGGGCCCGCCAACCGACATTGTTTGGTTGAAGTGACCTGGAGGAGACCGACTCTGTGGGACCTAACTGGTAGGATGCAGTCCCGGAGGTAACCTGGTCCTAAGCCATGTAGGGCTTTAAAGATGATAATCAACACCTTGAATTGCACTTGGAGACCAATGGGCACCCAGTGCAGCTGGCGGAGTATAGGTATTACGTGGGTGTATCTGGAAACACCCACCACTGCTCGCGCAGCCGCATTTTGCACCAATTGCAGTCTCCAAATACTTTTTTTTAAATATTTTTTTAAATTAAATACACAAAACTATACAACAATACAACAGTGACATACACAACAACAAATAAACATTTTCGGCTTTTCTGTTTAGCCCCTAACTCCAATAAGGTATCCTCGGAACTTTACATAATTTAAGTTACTTTTTTTTTACCATAATAAACAACTATACTATCATACCTGGTGGACCTGTAAGAAAGCTAAGAGCTATTGGGCCATTATAGGGAAGTGGATTAAAGAAATAACCCAGGAAGAATTTTCTAATAAACCCAAGTTTTTCTTGTTAGGCATCATTGAACCAAGTGTTAACAAAGATATCCAATACATTACTATTCACATTCTAACGGCAGCTAGGATTATATACGCGCAGTTCTGGAAAAACAGTGAAACGCCTACAGAGGAGGACATAATTAGAAAGATAATGGACTGCGCTGAGATGGACAAATTAACAAAGGAATTAAAGGATAAACAAGAATCACACTTTTATATAATATGGAACAAATTTTATGATTGGTTAAGAAAAAGAAGGAATGTATAAAATATATATCTGCCAACTATGAATAATATAAGATATTTGTGTGTTAAATGTAACACGGTATATTTATATTAATATAAGTAAAAACTATAGATTTAAAAGGCTATATAGATAATCCAAATACTTTTCAAGGGTAGCCCCATGTAGAGCCAATTACAGTAATCCAAATGAGAGGTGACAAGGGCATGAGTGACCATGAGTAAAGCCGCCTTCTCCAAATAAGGTCGCAACTGGTGCACCAGGCGAACCTGTGCAAAGGCACCCCTAGCCACAGCCGTAAGATGTTGGTCTAATTTTAGCTGTGGATCTAGGAGCACCCCCAAGTTGCAAACCTGGTCAGAGGGGGATAGTTTATCTTCCCCAAAGACCAAGGAGGGACAATTGGTATAATCCTTAGGAGCCAATATCCAAAGCCACTCAGTCTTATCAGGGTTGAGCCTGAGCCTGTTCCTTCCCATCCAGATCCTAACATCATCCAGGCAACAGCACATCACATCCACCGCCTCCCTGAATTGCGACGGGGTGGAAATGTACAGCTGGGTGTCAACAGTGTACTGTTGAAATCTCACCCCATGTTGACGGATGATCTCCCCCAGCGGTTTCATGTAAATGTTAAACAGGATGGGCAAGAGGACCGAACCCTGAGGGACCCCACATGTCAGGGGTCTAGGAGACGACCTCTGCCCTCCTGTCAACACCGACTGCGACCTATCGGCAAGGTAGGAGGAGAACCACCGCAACACGGTGCCTCCCACTCCCAGACAGCCGAGTCGGTGCAGAAGGATATCATGGTCGATGGTATCAAAAGCCGCTGAGAGGTCAAGTAGCACCAGGATGGAAGAATAACCACCATCCCAGGCTTGCCAGAGATCATCCATCAGGGTGACCAAGGCAGTTTCCATGCTGTAGCCGCGCCTGAAACCCAATTGAAAGGAATCCAGATAATCAGTTTCCTCCAATAGACGGAGAAGAGCCACCACCTTCTCAACAACTTTACTCAAAAAAGGCAAGTTGGAGACCGGACAAAAGTTCTTCAAGTCCGCTGGGTCCAGGGAGGGCTTCTTAAGGAGGGGTCTCACCACCACAGCTTTTAAGGGCTGCGGTACGGATCCCTCTCTAAAAGAAGCATTGATCACCGCCTGGATCCAGCTACATGAAACCTCCCTGCTGGCCGAAACCAACCAGGAGGGACACGGGTCCAATAAACAGGTGGAAGAGCTCATTGCTCCCACGGCCTTGTCCACATCATCAGGAGTTACTAGCTCAAACTCATCCCATAGAACTGAATTAAGACTCGCCCCTGTCAACTCAACTGGCTCTGTCCAGCCAGAGTCCAGGTTTGACCGGATCTGAGTGACTTTATCTGTCAGAAACTGTGCAAATTCCTCAACTCTGCCTTGCAAGTGTTCCTCGCCACCCTCTTTTGCAAGGAGGTGGCATGTCACCCTAAACAAGGCAGCTGGGCGCGAGTCTGCGGATGCAATAAGAGCGGAAAAATGTAAATGTTTTGCCGCCCCTATCGCCACTAAGTAACACTTAATAAAAGTTCTTAATAGTGTTCGGTCAGATTCAGCCTTACTGGCTCTCCAGCGTCGCTCTAGACGTCTCTTGTGGCGTTTCATCTCCCGGAGCTCCTTGGTAAACCAGGGAGCTTTCCGGAATCCACTGCCACGGAGAGGTCGCAAAGGTGCAATCAGATTTAAAGCCCCTGATGCTGCGTTGTTCCAAGCAGCCACCAGGGACTCAGTCGAATTGTGGACTAGGGTTTCAGGTATCTCCCCAAGTTCCTTCTGGAATCCTTCCGGCTCTATTAGGCACCTGGGGCGGAACCACCTAATCGCTCCCGCCTCCCTGGAAGAGTAAAAATATTCCCACTCCTTAAGGCCAAATGGATCTCAAGACTGGATTAAAGAATACTCCCAAATTGCAATTATGTTTTCATGTTTGGCACCATCTACAATGATAATGATTGACTGAAAGGCTTAGTGATGAGCCTTTCCAGCTGAAAATTCATAGTTATAATTCTTTATCTCTAGAGGTGTCCTGTCCAGTGTTTAATTAATGACAGTCAGTTAACCTCTCTTGAAACTGATTCCTCTGTTTCTATAAGTATTGTTTTATTGGTTTCTCCATGTGTGTGCCTCCCTCCCCACCCACTTACCCACTTTAATTAAGTATGTATGTTTTCTCCTTCATCTTGCAGCTGAGAGTCTTCAAACTGGCAAAATCCTGGCCAACTCTGAACATGCTGATAAAAATCATTGGTAATTCAGTGGGTGCCTTGGGGAACCTGACCTTGGTGCTGGCCATCATTGTTTTCATATTTGCTGTAGTGGGGATGCAGCTTTTTGGCAAGAACTACAAGGAATGTGTCTGCAAAATCAACCCTGACTGTGATCTTCCACGATGGCATATGCATGACTTCTTCCACTCTTTCCTTATCGTCTTCCGTGTACTATGTGGAGAATGGATTGAAACTATGTGGGACTGTATGGAAGTGGCAGGACAGGCAATGTGCCTTATTGTCTTCATGATGGTGATGGTCATTGGAAATCTGGTGGTCAGTAAATATCTATGGTTCTTTTTAAGTGGGAAGTGAATGGCTATCTTGTAATAATCCAATTTGTCATTCAGATAGAAGACTAGTTAGGGTTCTATGTAATGGGACTGAGCTACTCATGTAGGTATCCATTTCTCACGAGTAGCATCATTCTGGGATATTGTGAGAAATTTAAATTACAGCTCCCGTATTAAACCACCTAAAAAAAACCTTCTAAAGAAGGCTTCCAAAGAGAAGACCTATCATGAGTCCTTATTGCCCATGAATGTTAAATCCAATGTTAAATCTGAACTAGCAAGAGGTTTTGGGTAATAATGGACTTAGCAATGTTGCCTGTGTGTGTGTGTGTGTGTGTGTGTGTGTGTGTGTGTGTGTGTGTGTGTGTGTGTGTGTGTGTGTGAGGGAGAGAGAGAGAGAGAGAGAGAGAGAGAGAGAGAGAGAGAGAGAGAGATTACTTAATGAAATGATATGGAATTGCAGGACGTTAGAGCAGGAAAAAAAACTTGTATTATTTATGTCAAATAGAATGCTGGCCCCAGAGTATGTTTCATATTTTTGTATGTTCCATAACACTGGTCCCATAATATGATTCATATTTTTGAAATATGAATGTGGAAAGAGTTTATTTATTTATTTATTAGATTTATATACCACCTCACAGTGCAAGCACTCTCTAAGCGGTTTACACCAGTAAGCGATGTATATTTATATTGCCCCCAACAATCTGGGTCCTCATTTTACCTACCTCGGAAGGATGGAAGGCTGAGTCAACCTTGAGCCGGTGAGATTTGAACCGCTGACCTGCAGATCACAGTCAGCTAAAGTGGCCTACAGTACCCCACTCTAACCGCTGCGCCACCTCGGCTCTTGTGAAAAGTTCCATCTTTTCAAACTGCATACAACTTTTTAAATGTTCATGTCTTTTTAGCAAATGAACATTTTACTACTCTACATGTTTTATTCTATCCCTCCAAGCTATACAAATGTATTCCTGTATTAAATGTTTTAATTAAGCCAGCTCAATCACAAACAATAACTCTCCAGAGTTATTTATCAGGAAAGATGACAAAAAGTATTGGGGGCTTGAGATCTAATTTTTACATAAAAACTCATTTTATCTGGTTAATTTTCAATTACTTGTTTTATCTTTTGTCTTGAATTCATGTTTGCCTTTTTAATTTTTTTTACAAAAGCTTCTTTAAGAAGAGCAGTATCTAAAATGACAGAAATGGGTGCCATCGAGAATAAACTAATAAGTTTAGATTGACTGACTGATTAACTGATTATGTTCTATCAAGTAGGTGGTTGATTCTTAGCAACCACATAAATAGATTTTCTCCAGGACAATCTGTCCCCAATCTGGTTCTTCAGATCTTCTTATGGTGCACCTATTGCCACTGTAATCAAGTCAATTTACCCCGTTGCTGGTTGTTCTCTTTTTCTTTTCTCTTCCATCTTTCTCAGCATTTTAGGTTTCACAAGACAGTTAAGTCTTTGTATAATATATCCAAGATGTAATTCAAGTCTGGTCATTTGTACCTCAGAGAGAATTCTGGATTTATTTGTTCTATGATTCATTTGTTTATTTTATTGGCTATCCATGCTGTTATCAGGAGTCTTTTCCAACAGTAAAGTTGGATAAAGTTAAAATTATTTCTACACTGCTTCTAATTTCAAATTTCTATAGGATGTTACAGTGAAAGACATTGTCTGCACAATTCTGATTTTTGTGGCTAAAGACACATCAGAGCACCTTTTTTCAAAGCCTTCATTGCTATTCCACTCATGTGGCATACTTCTTGACTAATGATTCCTTTACTGTGGGTAAACGAACTTAAACAGCAGAAGCTATTTGCCATTTTAGTATCTTCACTATCAAATATAAGGCTGGTTGCTGTGCCTTTTGACATTCTTTTCTTCTTTTCTTCTTTAGTCTTAATCTATTTTTGCACACTCTATTAAGATTCCTTTCTTGGGTATAGGCAGTGGTGGGTTGTTGCCGGTTCGGACCGGTTTGCCCGTACCGGTGGCGGAAATTTGCACCCGCTCACCAAACCTGCAGCGATGACCGTTTGCATTTGGGTCCACGCCCCCAAACTGGTTCTCCGGTCGCCACAGCTGGCAAGGAACCCTCTGCACATGTGCAGAGGCTTCTGCGCATGCACAGAGGGTCATTTGTGCGACGTGACAGGGGCACAAAGCACGCACTTCCATCGCAATGAGAACTGGTAGGGAAGGTAAGTGGAACCCACCCCTGGGTATAGGGTATCTAAACTGACCCAGTTTGTTGGCCAATATGTCATTCTCCAGATTTGCTGGTATAGTGTGGTTAAAATCTGTATTGATTGTTCATCTGTTGCTTTCCATATTTTTGTGGATACGATATCAATTTCTGCAACCTTATGACCCAGTATGATTGGAGTACTCGTCTAACTTTATCTGGTGTTAGAGGTTTTTGTAAGTAGGGAACATTTTGTAAGGTATCTTGGAAGTTGAATATTTGTCCATAGCATCCTATAGCGTACTACCACCAAAGTTGGGACCTCCTTCCAAATTTGGATATCATTTGGAAGACTTTCCTTATTTTTCTTTTTTCTTTTCTTTTTTAATTTAATTTTAATTTATACATTTTTTTCTTATTTTTCTACGTCTGTTAAATCCTTCCTTTGAGATCTTGTATTTTTTTTACTTTGGCTTCTCTTCTTGTCAATTTCCACTGTTTGTTCTGACACCCAGTTTCCTTTCTTCTGTTTCTTCATCTTTGGCAACCTGTGTTCACAGTCATCCTTAACAGCCCGTTGGACTTCATTCCACAGTCCTCCTTATTCTGTATCAATGAGGTTCAAGATTCTGATCTGATTGCTGATATTCTCCTTGAGAATTGTGAATAGATGTTCAAGATTATTTTGTGGATACTGGTTGACTTTCTTCTCCCACTTTAGCTTGACTTAGAACTTACACATGATAACTTGTTCCACAATCAGATCCTGGCCATGTTTTTGCTATTACAACTGAGCTTTTCAACCTCCTTTCACAAATATAAATTTGTGTGTATGTGATATCTGGTGATGACCATGCTTATAAGCATTATTTTGGTTGTTTGAATAATGTCATTCTCCTGCTTCATTTCTGTTTCCTAAGTCTTACAATCCAATTACCGAATTTTTCGGACAATAAGACTCACCGGAGTATAAGACACACCTTAGTTTTTGGGGAGGAAAATAAGAAAAAAAAAATCTGCCTACCAGCATCCATCTGGCTAGCATCCTTAGCAAACAGCCTGGAACAGCTCCATTTGAAAGGCTGCTTTTTCAGCCTTGCAGAGCTCCATTTCAGAGGCTGCTTTTTCAGCCTTGCAAAGCTCGGTTAGAGAGGTTGTTTTAGCCTTGGAAAGCTCCGTTTGCAAGGCTGTAAATTTTTCAGGCTTGCAAAGCTCGGTTTGAGAGGTTGTTTTAGCCTTGCAAAGCTCGGTTTGAGAGGTTGTTTTAGCCTTGCAAAGCTCCATTTGAAAGGCTGCTTTTTCACCCTTGCAAAGCTCGGTTTGAGAGGTTGTTTTAGCCTTGCAAAGCTCCATTTGCAAGGCTGCTTTTTCAGGCTTGCAAAGCTTGGTTTGAGAGATTGTTTTCAGCCTTGCAAAGCTCCATTTCAGAGGCTGGGCAGGGCTACATTCGGTATATAAGACACACCCAGATTTTCACCCTCTTTTAATGGGGGAAAAAGGTGCATCTTATACTCCGAAAAATACGGTACATTTCTTTCTTAAGATTTCCAACTTTGGTACTCCAGTCTCTTGTTCACCTGATCTGTTGATTTCAGATTGAATTTGATCATAAAACACATTAAACATCTTATGCATCAGTGTTTGGGGCATCAACTTGGATAATCATCATATTAATGGGTTGTCTACGAAGTTTAAGTGATATTATTGACTGCATTGTAGCCAAGTGCATACCCTTTCTGAGTATGAAATCAATGCTGTTCCTTCTAAGTTTTTTGTGTACTGAATAATAAACTATATTATTTTCTGACTGAAAGGGTCCAATTCTAGTCCACTTCAATTGACTGATGCCCACATTTCAATGTGTAGTCTATTGATTTTATCGTTCATTGTATTGAGCTTTACCACGTTCAAACTTACATTCTGGGGTCCCATTATAAACATAATTAGTCTCTGAAAGATCCTCAACTTTTTCCTCAGTAGCATTTTGAGTGCCATCTGAACTGAAGGGCCCATGCCCCAGCATGATACTGTCAATAATTGTATATTGACTATCCATATGTTTTCTTGGTAAAAATAGAGGAGTGGTTTACCATTGCCTTCTTTCATGCAGTATGAATTTATGTCTTTGCTATTCTCACAAAACTGATCATCTGCTTCACATCCTCCTGTATCACTGCTATCCAATAAAGAGTTCTGTTTGCTTTAGCTGGCAGTTACAATGATATTCAGCCATATGTTACCCTGCTGGGATTATATACTTTTGGAATACACACCCAATGTTTCTTACTCAACCTTCCTAGGGACATCCCCCAACCCCACTCCACCCCTGTGATGAGGGAGGTCTCTTCACTTGAGGAGATACAATTATGTACTGTATTTTAAAATGGGGAATCAAATAACATGCTTAATTCCCTATTAAATATGTTAGATTTAAGAATGGTCCCAATGCTAATTTTCCAGTGTTATTAGGAGAAACAAGGTGGATCACCCAACTGTTCAAATGCTGAATAGAATACATTTGGGGATCCTTCTGCAAACTGCATTGAATATCTATATAATCATGCTCTCTTCAATCATGATTCCAAAATTTGCTTTCTTTCTGCATTGCTTCTTGAGATGCTTTTCCTAGCATCATTATCTTGAATGAGTTGAAAATAGAAAAAAGGAATATGTATGAATTACAGCTGTGCCATGCTTCAGATTCCAAGGAAAGGCTTTACTATTCTAGGAAAAGAATCAGTTGTTTCAAGGAGTTGCAGATAGAGGCCATGTTTGTACCCTGCACAATAAGAAGCATTTTTTTGCCCTGGAATTCAAAATGTTTCACAACCTACTATATGTGCGTGCAAAAGTGTGGTGGTGGGGAGAGCAAATTAATTAAAAATGTGGTCACATTCAATCTGTAACCAAAATTGAAGTCTTTCAAGGGTGGCAGGAAAAAAGCAGAGAAAATATATAGTTCCAAATGTTGGGGTTTATGATGCAGTTGCTGTCTCTAATCAATAAGATTTCATGCTGCACCCAGACAGCTTCTATTAACTTCACATGTTTTTTTTACTACTGCTTTCTTATAAGAATGAATGAATACATAATTGAACGAGTGAATGAATGAAATACTGTGTGCAATAATAATGTGTGTGTGTAAGAATAATGCGTGTGTGTAAGAATACGTACTTAAAAATTTATTGTATTATAGGAGTGTTTATACACACACACACACACACACACACACGCACGCACACATGCACACACACATACCATATATATGTGTGGCACAGTGGTGGGTTCCTACCAATGCGGTCCACTCTGTCGTTCCGGTAGCGGCCAGCAGATGGTGCTATTTGCACGCTCCGGTGCCGTCTTCGGCAGTCCGTCGCGCGTGTCGCCATCTTTTTTTAAAAAAAATTGGGCTTTTTTGCTTATGCGCAGAAGCAAAATCTTGCCGAAATCTCGCGAGGGGTAGCGCACGCTAGAGATTTCATTTTTTTTCCACGCATGCGCAGAAGCAAAATCGCACAAGGAGGCACACGCACATACCGAGCACACACGCACACGAAATGTGGAGATGCGCGCGCAGCGCACCGGTATCAGTAAGTGAACAACCCACCCCTGGTGTGGCACAGAATTACAAAATGAAAAAGGGAGAGAAGAATCAATAAGCAAATTCATTCTTACTTAGCAGTTATCAGAGAATTGTGTTGTTTTACTGCTATTATTGGAGGAGCCTACTGACAGCAAAGCTGTCCTTCTAGTGCCAGGTGAAAACAGTGTTTTTGTAGGACAAATGCAGCCATTGTCCAAAGAGAGCTTGTTAAGAAGCATTGCCCTGATCTGCCTTTTCTGCTCATTCAGGTGCTGAATCTGTTCTTGGCCTTGTTGCTGAGCTCTTTTAGTGCAGACAACCTTGCAGCCAGTGATGATGATGGTGAGATGAACAACTTGCAGATCTCTGTCATCCGGATCAAGAAGGGCATTGCTTGGACAAAGATTAAAGTGCATGAATTTGTGCAGGCGCACTTCAAGCAGAGGGAGGCAGATGAAGTCAAGCCACTGGATGAGCTGTATGACAAGAAGATGAACTGCATTGCTAACCATACAGGGGCAGATATCAATCGGGAGATTGATTATCAGAAGAATGGGAATGGTACCACCAGTGGCATTGGCAGCAGTGTAGAGAGGTACATCATTGATGAAGACCACATGTCGTTCATCAACAACCCTCACCTCACTGTCCGTGTTCCCATTGCTGTGGGTGAGTCTGACTTTGAGAACCTCAACACAGAAGATTTCAGCAGTGACAATGACGGCAGCAAAGAGGTATGACCCGATGGTCGCTCAAACCATTGTTGTCATGCCATCATCTGGGGTAGCCATTTGTATTCCAGGGGTGACAAATGAGGACTTGTGGCTAGAGAACAAAGCTTCACAATGAAGCAGATTGATGTTTTGATCGGAGCGCTAGCTTGTTGTGATGCATAATGGGGGCTGATGGCTATATGGTGGTGTTAGCCATATTTGGAAAAATGCATCTTAAAATAATGAAATGTTTTGTACAGTATTAATATGTCACTCATAGGAATTAAAAGAAAGACCATCTGGAGCAAATCAAAGATACATTTGGGAAATGCAGAAGCTGGTAGATAATTAAATTCCTATTTGCATCTTTTCCTGGCTGTGCTGTTCAAGTCAGAATCAATTTCCTCGATCTGAAAACCAGGTGTTTTGAGGAAGTAAGACAAGAAAACATAATACTGTTAATACAGAGTGGCACACTGCTTCAGAAAAATGAAACTCTGTTTTATTAATTTGTCTAATACAGGTTGACCTAGGGCTTATTTTATCATCCCTATCTCGGCTCTTCCTCCCAATTTTCTCAAAGCTAATCATTCTTGTTCCCTCAGTCTCTTCTTTTAAGATTTCGTTTTGCATCCCCAGAATATCCTTGTTTTGTTTCTATGAAGAATTTCACCTGATGTTCTTGTTATCATTTTTATTCCAGAAGCTGGATGATACAAGCTCATCAGAGGGGAGCACCATAGATATAAAGCCAGAGGCAGAAGAGGTACCTGTGGAAGCACCAGAAGAGTATTTGGATCCTGATGCATGCTTCACTGAAGGTGATACTAAATATGGGGTATATGTAAAAATCCTCAGGACAATGGGAAGAATTCATCATTTTTCATTTGCTGCAAAGTCCACAACGTAATACAATGTGGGGGCTTTGGTGGACATTTACATGGCAGCTCATACAACAACTCTCTTCTGCATGTGTTCTTGGGTGCAGTTTCTGCTCTAATTTTCTTGAGACAATAGGAATTTCAAGACAAACTTACCAAAACAAACAACTGAAAAAGGGAAGGTGGTTGGGCTGTGGAAATATACAAAAAAACTGTTCAAAGGATAATTATTATGGGCAAGGAACTTTTTCTTCACTATAGCCTCTATATGTTGAAGATAGGGCTAAGTGGCAAGTTTATCACATTGTGGTGGGCAGGTACACCCTCTATGATAGACTTGGTGAAGAATGGCTTCCCAAAATGCATGGCTGAAAGATTTATTTGTTCAAGACTGAATATTGTATCATGACAATTCTGGTGAGCAAAGATCGAAGGCTGGGGCCATGTAGCATGCTTAGAGAACCTCAAACATTGGAGATAGTGGTAATAGTAGAGCAGAGGAACTGCACAAAATGATTGAGCTGTGAGTCCTTCTGGAATAAAGATCATGCACATTTGGCAGTGTGTTTCTCACACTATGCTTCAGCTCTGAACGAACAGGACAAGGATTTTGCATAGATGCATCACTCATATGGGTGATGTAGAGAGACCACAACAAAGAATTATGTTCTTAACCTTTCAGTTTGGTTTAGGTATTCCTTCTACCTTCAGTTGTTCAATGGCCTGATTAATCCCATTTGGAGAGAAGAGTGAATGTAATAAATCCAACCCTTATGTTTGCCTGGGCTGCATTGAGTGAAGATGAATTTTCTTGGGCCGCATATAAAATATATACTTTTATAATATAAAATCACATAATAATGTTAAAAGTTTACAATCTTGTGAGGCCACATTGCTAGCTGTCCCAGGGCCATATGTGATCCATGGGCCGCAGATTAGAGATGTTTGTATATAATAAATAATAAATAGCACTTAGACTTATACTATAAATAACAATAAATAAATTGTTTGTAATAAATTGAATGGAAACTGAAATTATGCTAATATTATAAATTTTCACCAATCTCTAAAATATCATTATGAAGAAGGTGCAAACATGCTATTTAACCACGTGTTTGAAACTCATTATGCCTCTTACATTTATAGCAATATTTTACTATATTATTTTATCGAATCACTAACTTGTTTCCTTTTGATGGCATGTTATTAGAGGTTTGAGATTTAACTATAAGACTTGCACAACTCTAGAGACTTGTACATCTGTAAAATCTTTTGTAACTCAGTGTTAACTTTAATTGACAGCATTTTGGAATGAATGAATGAATAATGGGAAAATACCTTACAGCTGGAAAATGTCTGACTCTTGGGATTGTTATCTGTAACAAAATTAATAACAAAATTAATTTTACCTTTGCAGGTTGTGTGGAACGGTTCAAGTGCTGCCAAGTCGGCATAGAAGAAGGCTGGGGAAAGTCTTGGTGGAACTTAAGAAAGACGTGTTTTCTCATTGTGGAACATAACTGGTTTGAAACCTTCATTATCTTCATGATCTTGCTCAGCAGTGGAGCTTTGGTGAGCAACATTTTATTTTGCTAGTCAAACTGAACAGTATGTGAAATTCATGAATCAGCTGCAAATGCCTCCTCTTTTTTGGAAAAAAAAAATGTTAGGTAGCAGCAACCAGAGGTGTCCTAGTTGCATGATAGGAAATTATAGCTCCCTGGCACATTCACTGTGAAAACCATACCTTACTAAAGCTACTGCAGAAGGATTTTGTACTAACATATTTGACTGCTTTTTAGGATATTCCACATATTCCTGCAGGACCTTACACTGAGGTTGAGGGGTCCTTTAGGGAAGGACTGACCTGTTCTCCCCTTGCAACAGTATTTCTTGTTCATGACAAGGCTTGAGGTGCTTAATTTTGTCTCAGGCGCATTTTGTAATAAATACTAAATGGCCATTTGTGCTTAGCCAGAATTATGCACTCTAAATCCCTATCTGAAAACAATACTGTATTCTTTCCTCTGCTAGTATTGGTCCCTTCTTAAGACTGGGCAGTATGGAAACAAAGAGAAGATCTCAGACAGGTCAAATTGGACCCATATGATGTTTGATTTTAGGAAGGAAAAAAGGGTAGCAATTGGGCTCTAAAGATGTGAACTTAGCTCCTTTGCCTCTTTAGGCAGGCTTTGAATTAATACAGGTGGTCCTTGACGTATGACAGGATTTTTGGTCATAAGCCTTTATGATCATAAGTCAAGGCAACCACATAAGGCGGGGTCCCCAACTCCTGGGCCACAGCCCACTACCAGGCTGTGGCCTATTTGCAACCAAGCTGCAGGCTGGCCCACACACACGCATGCGGGTGCAACTTGACTTACACGAGCATCGGGCCTGCGCACACACACACATCTTGACTTGTGGTGTATGCATGTACATGCGCACCAGCCCTCCACTCGCACAAGTCTAGCTTGTAAGTCAAAGCAACCTGTAGTTAAATGCTGAGAGATCACAAATAAATATATATGTGTAAACTGAATTCATCTACAACAGCATCCTCCAGAAGAACCTAGATCAAAACAAAACACCTTTGTAGCTCTCTAATGCCAAGACTAAGATATAATAACAATTACTGTTCTTTTGTTCCTTAGGCCTTTGAGGATATTTATATAGAACAGAGAAAAACAATACGCACCGTCCTGGAGTATGCTGACAAAGTCTTCACCTACATCTTTATCCTTGAAATGTTGTTGAAGTGGTGTGCCTATGGATTTGTGAAATTCTTCACGAATGCCTGGTGTTGGTTGGATTTCCTCATTGTAGCAGTAGGTATCTTTTTTTTCTTTTTTTTTCTTTCTTTTTTCTTTTTTGCTGTTTTCCTGAAGATCTGAGATTGAACCTCTATCTAAATAAATAAGACCTAGCATTGTTACCCTTGTTTCTTTCAAAATCTTTTCTAAGGCAAAACGTTCTGTTGTTTCCATTCTTACTCGTCACAATCCAAAATGTTAATTGTTGATGAGGTTTTCCATATTTCACTTTCAGGTCCATTTTTTCACTGAGATTCGAATGGGGAATGAACCTGAGAAAATGCCACAGAAATAGTAAAGGCACATAGAAACAAACAGAAGTGCAAAGCAAACTTAACTTCTATTGCTCTATTAAGATGCATGAATTCTCCTTCCATCAAAAAATCTCAAATAAAGAAATGAATCAGTGAGTTGTACTGAAATAGTGAAATAGTGAGAACTCACTAGAACTATCTTACCCGTAAAATAAAATACAAAAAAAAATGAATTGGGAAAATTGAAAGGCTCACATTCAAAATTAATCTTGATCTATCTTGGTCAAGAGTGAAAGACAAGTTTGCACCACTGCAAGAATATAATGTTTGCTTCTCCTTAAGAGATAAGATCTTTGGTGAAAATTGCAGTCTCTTTCAATTCAACTAGAGAAGGTTTAAGTGATTGCATGTTCAGTTCTTCTCCCCATGCTTCTTTCAGCATCTCTTGAACAATGTGCCTTTCCTTCAAAATCTTCATCAGTCATAGGCACAAGATATGGAGGGGACAAATTATGAATAGTTACAAATATTAGATAATATTCCCAAAGCCACTTTACAGAACTATTGTCTTTTTTTTGTCACAATTTACCCTTCAAAAGATGGAGATCCAAAAGGCAAACTGAACTCATACTTGCCCTCATGCATTTATCTTACATTTACAGTATATACCTAATTTTTACATTCTAATTTAATATACTTTGGGTCTCAAAATACTTGTTTTCTTGAAGCAATGGGAATTTCCATTGACAGTCTGTATTATTCATTAACATGCTATTTTTGTGGAATAGAAGACCTGAAAGTGATGTAATATTTTTGATAGCACCCTTATTTTCTGGGCCTTACTTGTATATAGCGTTATTGTTATTGTTGCTGTTTAAATGAAATTTACAAAAGAATGCATTAAATGTTTTTAAATTGTGAGCAGATGCAAAATGAAGTTGACCTTGATCTTTTAAAACAAAAGTCTACCCTACTCTTAGTTAAAAAGGCATTAGAGGTCTGCATGATTTGATGTTGCATTATTAATGGGAAATGCTGTGATCACTAATGTTTTTGACATTTGGGGACAATTTTCTTTTCTTGTTCTCTTCAGATTTCCACAGACATTGAGTATCTTTGTGCGTTTGTTTCCCCACATACATCTTCAGTATAGTTCTTTACTACCATGCTGCCCTGTACTGTTCTATTTTTTGTTTCATTCTTTAGAAAAAAATGTGATTACTGTTAGTCCAATATCAAAATATCAAATCTATATATGAATTTATCCTTTGAAAACTAACATATTATCCTGTGTAAATAATATGTTTCTAATTAGTCTAGAGTTAAGTTTCAAAGTTCAGAGAAATATATCCTAGATCTTTTTTTAAAAAAAGAAATAATGTTCAATGTCTGTCTGTGTTGAGAAAAAATCATCTCCTTAACATAACTGTCATTCCCTTAGTGTATTTTGTTTCCTCCAAGGGGATCTTTACGATCCAAAATTTAGATTTTTATAAAATTATTATTTTCTTTCCTATATTGCTTATCTACAAATGCAAACCATAAATGCAATGCAAGACCATGCTAATTCCTGTCCATCAATATTGTTCTAAAATTGGATCCTCAGACAGATTCTATTTTAAATTTCATTGATTTCAATGAAAGAATAATAAATGTGCCTAATCAGAATCATATTCATGTCTACTAAGAAGTAAGTTGCATTGAGTTCACTGGCTCTTATTTTGAGGGTAATTATATCATATTAAAGGAATATTTTCCATAATTACAATTGTCTATTAAGATATTTTATCTTTCAGTGCTTTTGCATGGATGGGCAAAATATTGTTGAAGTACAACGCTGAATTGTTTGACATTTTAAAAATAGAATTACTTTTTTAAAATTAGATATTTTACAGTTTTTATCCCAACACTGATACACTTTCAAATACATTTCTGGTTTCATTTATTGTAAACTGATGTCTTTATCAGTTTACCTATTTTTTATTTATTGGCTTATTCCCACTTTTAAGTTATTAGGTTCTCAAAATTTATTTTATCCACCCTCCATTCAGTTCAGGTATTCTAGTGCTCCTTGACCAACTTACAGAGTCCATCTATCATTTCCTTAACCAATACAGAATAGATAACCTGTTGGGCCCGGGAAACATTGGCATTTTGAAAACATGCAATGGAAATACTGACAAAATAGTTGCGATAGATTTGCTTATTAAAAAATGGTTTCATGTTGGACACGGCAATTGGAAATCCACTTGGACAAGATTAGGGTGAACAACAGTGAAGCGATCTGAAGACAGACCCATGTTGCCTACCTTATAATTATTTATTTTTTCACATTTATGTCCTGACACTATCCTACACAGATTCTCTGGGGCTCACAGAATATAAGAAAATAGCAATAACATTGAAAACATTGTAGTATAAAACCAGAAGTCAAAACAGACAAACCTAAACTTTGAAGAATATTTGGTGTCAGTCCCCAAATGCACTTTGGAACTGAAATGTTTCTGGAAAGGTACCAGGACTGGGGCCAAACACACCTTGTGGAAGCCATTCCAGAAGGCCAACCCTACAATGGACAAACTGTCTCTAGAGCGGATCTCCCCAAAATGGGACACAATCAGTTGTCTATGGAGATTCTCAATCATCCAGATCATGATTGTCCCAAAGCCTTTTCAAAAGGCACCTGGACTTTCTTTGTTGACCAACCAAGAAAGTCCAGTTGCCTTTTGAAGAGCACCTTTGAGATAATCAGTTGCTTCTCCCAGCCAGATCAAATATATATTATTATACTTTCAAAGCTTCAGCATATTATTCTCCAATCTGGTTCTCAGCCCTGAAAAAACTTTAGTTCTTTGGCGGTTGTCCTCTCCTTTGGAGCATTCCAGGCAGTACTGCTGTATTCCATTTAATTAACATAAACATTAACTAAAATTAATATTTTTAAAACAGTCTCCAATAAAGCATGCCTTACTTTTGGAAGGTTAAGTTTCAAAATGATAGACAAGATGTTTTAAGGAGACATAAGTGAAAATATTTCTCTTAAAGGTAGTACAGTACTGAATTTTCTGTGTACCCTCATATTTTTTTTATTTTTTTTTTGTGAGATTTATATACCGCCTCACAGTGCAAGCACTCTCTAAGCGGTTTATACCAGTAAGCAATGTATATTTACATTGCCCCCAACAATCTGGGTCCTCATTTTACCTACCTTGGAAGGATGGAAGGCTGAGTCAACCTTGAGCCGGTGAGATTTGAACCGCGAACCTGCGGATCACAGTCAGCTAAAGTGGCCTGCAGTACTGCACTCTAACTGCTGTGCCACCTCGGCTCTTAACAGGTTCACATATGTACATATGTGCAGTACATCCCATAATAGGTACCAAAAGAGAGAATGAGAGACAGAGATAAAGAGAGAGAGAAGAGAGAGAGTTCTAGTTTATCCATACTTCCTCTTTATGTTACTGTAAAAGCTTAAGCACATTATTATTATAGTTGGTTGCAGCCAGCCAAATGTTTAGATTGGATCTGGCATTTTGATCCTCATTTATTTATTTATTTATTTATTTATTTATTTATTTATTTATTTATTTATTTATTTATTTATTTATTTATTTATTTATTTATCAACAAATGCAAGGAAACAGGACACATGAAAAAATGGCACAAATAAATGGATGTAAAGAAGCAAAACATAGCCACAAACACATAAAATGAGTACATACAAATGGGTACAGTAGGACAGGGACGGTAGGCACGTTGGTGCGCTTATGCACGCCCCCTTAAAATATACTGACATACTGAGTCTCTCCCAAGGACTTTGAATAGGCAAATGTTATTTTTATTATTTTCCCAAATCCACTGCAGGTTGAATGGCTCTACATTGAATGTTATGAATCTGTAATTCTGTTGCTACAGTGCAGGTCAGTAGATAGAAAATATAGCCTATAATCAGAAGCAGATATATGTTGAGCCTGGTCATATTATTTGTGTTTATTCCAGAGCTTCCAGAGCAAAATGGGAGCCAATCCTGGAAGCAGCAGCCATACTGCAAATGGTAATTTGTGAACTGGCTCCCAGAATGCATTCTCAGGCATTAGAACAGGAACTGGCATCTTATGCTGAACTCCAATTTCAAATGTTGTAGAACCCCAATTCTCATCAGTCCTATCATGTATAAAACACTGGCAAGAAGCTGACATACTGCATTCCAACATGATGCACACTTTGCAATAAAGAATGTCTGTGGAGATTCTTAGGCATGCAGATTATAGTTGTTTAAAAGTGCTGTTTTTTCCAAGTCCCATTGCTTTTTGAAAAACATTCCAGTTGCCTATTGAAAAAGCACCTATATGCAATAACGAGTACAGCATCTCCACCTGGGCCCAGCTACCTATTATTCTGGCCAGGGGTAATAGGCTGGTAGCTGGGCACATATAGATGGTACCAGAATTTGGAAGCCTGAGATAAAAAAAATCACTGTATCTTATTAAATTCCTAATGTGAGGAAAGGGTCTTAGTCCTCATCAGTAGTACAATACAGTCCTATTATAACTTAGAATAAGAGAAAACAATAGCCTTCTCCACTAGATGGCCTTCAGATTCTTTGGATTGCAATAGCTATTTCATGCCACCTATTCCCCACACCAGGAAACAGAAAGCTGATAGGAAACCTTCAGAAAGGCTTTGCTCTGACACAAAGGTTGCAAACTCTTAAGAGACAAACTGCTTTTTCAGAGGAGAAACACAGAAAGCTAGATTTTTGGTTTTCTCTTAATTTTGTGATGCGATGTCGGTGGGTCATCCCCACGTCCCCATCCCAACCCGAATGAGAAAATTAGGGAGGTTTGTGCAGTGTGTGTATTTATCTGTATTCTTTTTCATAGGTCCTTTAAAAAAAATTGTCTGGCTTAATTTAATGGGAGCTGCTGGGATCCTGCAGACTGTTAAGAGGGCGAGGGTAAGGTTCTTGTCATTTGGGCTCCTAATCTCCAACAGACCCTGTTTCCGTCTGTGTGTGTCTGTGCCTCTCTTTCTCTCTCTCTTTTTCCCCTTTTGTTTTATATTTATGCCTCTCTCAACTGCATTATTTCCTTCCAGGTCCTTTCAGTGAAGTGCTGTAGGCAGCTGATGGCCATTGCCTCCTTCGGTGTCATTGTAAATGGGGGTGGCTCGGGCCTGCAGTCCAATTTGGGGGGGATGAATATGCTGCCAGTGCTAGGGGATTTATGCTAACAGTCTGGAACCTTTTCTTTTTTCTTTTTCCTTTCTTTTCCTGTTTTCTGTGTAGGTCTCTTTAGTCAGCCTTATAGCTAATGCCCTGGGCTACTCGGAACTAGGTGCCATTAAATCCCTTAGGACCCTCAGAGCCTTGAGGCCTTTAAGAGCGTTGTCCCGATTTGAGGGGATGAGGGTAAGATGCCATTAGCGAGCTGATCCTTCTGCATGCCTGTGGATTATGGGTTTTTTTTTAAAGCATGCTAGAACCGATCAAACTGGTAGAAAGACGTAACAAACAGAATCATGATGCAGCTGCTGACGTGATCACTTCCCTCTGTTTATGATTCACCATCACCCTGCTGCATCGTTCTCCCTTTTTTTATTTGATGATTGCCATAATAATAACAACAATAACATACTAATAAAAAAAGGGAGATATATTAAGCTGCCTCATTATTGGCCCAAACCACATGTCATTTGTAGATTCTTTGTTGGCACTTGGCTGCTCTTTTTTGGCCTGGCTTTTAATACCTGTAACATTCAAGGGGGCATTTCTGGCTGCAAATCTGGAGCAGGGAGAATCACCAGGTGCAAAGAATCAGAATTTGAACCACCTCGAGTTTTTCTTTTCCCCTCCCCCAAAGTTATGATGGATCAAAAAAGAGATCAAAGCACAATGGTTGGTTTTCAAGTTGCTCCTGCCTTGTTTGGGGGTATATTCAGGATTGCAGAAAAGGGCTGGATATGGGGAGGGGGAATCTAGTGCTCCCCTCAAATAAAAGATTTCTGGTTTAATTCCTCTCATTTGCACCTCGTTGTTCTCAGTCCAGTCCGTTCGTGACTGGCAGCCTTGATTGATAGCTCAGCTTTTCTCCCTCTTTTCCGTTTCCCCGTTGACATGCTTTATGCCCCCACTCCACTATCCCCTGTCACTGTGATGTTAGCAACAAATCACAAGCAAAGCATAGAACCTGAACTTTCTAGAAATTATTGCAATATACCATTTTATACATATTGAACTGATCCATGTTTTAAAGGAGATTGCCAATTTAATTTTTTGTAATGCACAGCATATAAAAAAGATACAAGTTTGAAAGCTGTGAACCTATATTTTATTAAGGAATGAGCCCTTCTGAATGCATAGGATTGGGCGGTATGTGTGGTGCATTCTAATACAATCTCTTAATTGGAACAATATTGATAGAATGAAAAATAGGACAGGTTGCAGAGAAGAGATTCAACCTTCATTCAAAAATTTGAAAATATCTGTGTTCAAAACAGATCCTTTTTTAAAAAAAGTCAGGGATTATTAGTCATTAGCATTAGCTCAACCTGTACAGAGGTTTTGTTTAGCTGAAAGTTTCAATTAAAATCCAATGTTATCCTGAAATTGCATATTATACCTGCTCCAAAAGGACATTGAAGTGGGTGCATTACATAATTATGTTTACTAAATTACATTGCTAAAGTTCCATCTGTTTGGTTTTACATAGAAATTAGATGTTATTTCTTATATTAATATCATCCTGTGTTGTATAACTGTAAAAAAAATCCTTATTTAACTTTCGCCATATACTAAAGACAAATATACAGGGACAGGGGAGTTATTCACACAGAGAAACAATATGCAACATTTTGAGACCTGGATATATAACTATAACAAATTGTGGCCAATCCTAAGAAAATTGTGGTTGTAGAACAACCATTCTTTTCAATGGGATTTCAAAATGATCGTGTTCAGTTATCATTTCAGGTTTGAATTTGTTAGTCTAGGCATCAAGCAGAACTAAATTAACAGGACAGTCTTGTTCATTTTTTTTATTATTGAAATCAGCCCCACTGGTTTTGATGGGCTTACTCTGTAGTAGTAAATGTGTTCAGGATGGCAGTATTAGACCTTGACCAAATTCAATGGAATGTACTTCAGATATGAATGTGGATTGACATTTGTTCTGACCTGTACAAATGTTACTTTTTTTAAAAAAAAATCAACAGCTGCTTTTGTTGTAGTTATTTTCAAGAGAAACTAGTGTTTCTAATGAAAGTATTGTAACATAAATTATCAGACATTTTAGCTAACTTGGCTTGAAAAATTGTTTCCCAGCATCTTTCTAACAGAGAATGGCTTTTTTCTGGTAGGAATTTTAAAGCTAGTTAGAAATTATTTAAATCCATATATGATTCAGGCCTTACCTTCTTTTTGCCATCAGTATAAATTGACTTCATGAGAATGAAAAAAACAAAACAAAATATTTTTTCTAAACAGCATTAAATATACCATAGTTCTTTGCTTTTCTCTATGGCTTAACAACTTAATGTTTTAAAAAATATCTTCAACTCTTTATATTTGGGGGGGAGGGAATTAAAATATTGTTAAGAAATATGCATGCCCTACTTTACTATTTCTAATATATAGTTGTCACACAAAAGCCATGTTCCCTTTCTCATAATAGTTTGCAGTGGTTTTGATAATTTGTTTAAACTATGGGCATAATGATTACATTGTAAGTGAATGAGTAGAAAAGTAAGAGATACATTTCATCCTGTTATACAAAACAAATACAGAGCAAATCAAAATGCAACATAGTGTTAAGTCACAATAATATGACCAATAAATTTGCTTGGTTTTTATTTCACTCATTATTCCATCTCAAAAATAAAGAATGAGGGGGTTTTTTTAGTTTTCAGTTGTTATCTGAAATATAGGCTGATATATATTGAGTTTAATAGTTTCTGTTATTTCTGATAGGCCTCTATTCAGAAGTCAATGGGCTGTTGATTGCAATAAATTTTCTGCTTCATACAATGCCTAACTTTTGCAGAGGATTACGCATCTAAGCACAAATTATGCTATGTCACCATTGTGAAACTTAATGTAAAATAATGGCGCCATCTGTTGACACTTAAATAATACAGTAATCAGCAGAAAGTAAGATGAGGGTTTTTGACTGGAGGAAGTTCATGTGATGTTTGCCTCCACCCCAGGAGACAGCGCTGACAGAAGAAGACAGGGAGATTACAGTGCCATGAGAGCTAATTCCTACTGCTGACATGCATTTTGACCTTGCACTAGAAACACTTTCCTTATGTCCAGTCAATGGGAAAGGCTCTATGCAGAAGTTTTCCATATTCAACAGAGAAACAACATTTTTCTCTAAGATCCAGATTAGAGGGTTCATTTTTTTACTATGGGAGAGGTTCATAGCCTATTAGTAGGGAGAGAGATGTGCCTAGTTCTCCCTTTTTTTCCCCAGTAGTTTGTTGTAAAAAATGTCTAATGTGGCATTTCTTTTAAAAGAAATATCATTGCCTAAAAATTGGTGTCGTGTTAGAAATTAACGCTGAAGGCAACAAAGGATGCCAAATACAAGATCTCTGCAAATCATTCTAAAGCAGTGGTTCCCAACCTTTCTAATGCCGCGACCCCTTAATATAGTTCCTCATGTTGTGGTGACCCCCAACCATAAAATTATTTTCGTTGCTACTTCATAACTGTAATTTTGCTACTGTTATGAATCGTAATATAAATATCTAATATGCAGGATGTATTTTCATTGTTACAAATTGAACATAATTAAAGCATAGCGATTAATCACAAAAACAATATGTAATTATGCCAGATCAGAAATTCTCGGGCCAGTCTTTGCAAGAGCACAAGGAATATCATCTTCCACAACAAGTCTTCTTCTGTATTTAGACTTGATAACCAACAAGTGTACAGCAATATTTCTCAACCTCAGCAACTTTTAAGGTGCCTGGACTTCAACTCCCAGAATTCAAAGCAAAGCTGGCTAGGGAATTTTGGGAGTTGAAGTCCAGGTATACAGTATTCAAGTTGTTGAGGTTGAGAAATTGTGGCCTGCAGTGTCGAAAAACTAGAAATCAGATAAGCTTCCAGCAAAGTAATCCCTGTTTAGTAGCTTTCTCCCAGGACTCCAAAGTTTCAGGAGGCAAACAGGGGGCAAAAAACCCCATGATTGGTCCAAAAACATTGCCAGGGTCCCCAAAGCCAATTTCCTCCTTTAAGCTCTTTCTTCTTAAAAAAAGGCCCATATTCCTTCCTCCCCCATAGGGCCTGCTCACCCACCCTTCCCACTTCCCAAAACACCTGCAAAGACAACAATTTTAATTTGCAAGGCTCTTCTTTCAACACTTTCTTTCTTACTTACTTTCTTTCTTTCCCTCTCTCACTTTTTTCTCTTCCTTCCTTCCTCCCAACCTTCCTCTTCTTTCTTTCTTTCTTTCTTTCTTTCTTTCTTTCTTTCTTTCTTTCTTTCTTTTTCTTTCTTTCCCTCTCTGTCGCTTTTTTCTCTTCCTTCCTCCCTCCCTCCCAACCTTCCTCTTCTTTCTTTCTTTCTTTCTTTCTTTCTTTCTTTCTTTCTTTCTTTCTTTCTTTCTTTCTTTCTTTCTTTCTCTTTCTTTCTTTTTTCTCTTTCTTTCTTTTTTCTCTTTCTTTCTTTCTTTCTTTCTTTTCTTTCTTTCCCTCTCTCTTTTTTCTCTTCCTTGCTTCCTTCCTCCCACCCTCCCAGCTAACATTCTTCTTCTTCCTCTTCTTGCTCTCCTTCCCTTCCTTCCTCTCCTTCCTCTCCTTCCCTCCCTTCCTTCCTTCCTTCCTTCCTTCCTTCCTTCCTTCCATCTCTGGTCTTCCTTCCTTCCTTCTCTTTTCTCTTTTTCCCTCTCCTAGCCCTCAGCACCGCAAGATCCGTGCATGCCAAACTCTCTGGCAACCCAGACAAATAAGCGCATTGTGGTTATTCAGTCACTCCAGGAAAGCGGAGCGAGCAGGGAAGGGATCCGGCCTGCCCTGCCTACACTTGTAGCAAAACCAGCCTGCCCCACAGAGCCGACCTTGTCTGGGGAACCAGCCAGCCAGCCAGCCCAGCCCACCCTTGCCTCGCCTTCTCCAAAAGGCACCCTCTGCTTGGGAGCAACCATTTGGAGAAAGCTCCCAGTGCAAAAAAAAAAAAAAGGCTGGCCCCAAGAGACCTGGACATGCCCCGGGGAGAGCAGCCCTGGAAACCTGGCCATAATTTCCTGCTCCCCCACCCCTCTGCACCCCTTCCCCAGTCCGATCCATACCCCACCCGGGAGATGGAGGGCTGCAAATCCCCACCACTGCACAGCGCTCCCGTCCATGACTCCTTGCTCCCCATTGCGCGTCTCCAAAAGCGCGCTTTGGAGAAGTTGCCCAACAGGAGGAGGGTAGAGTTGGAAGAAAAAGGGAGGGCTGCCAGTCATAGGGACCCCTGATTAGAAACCCCCTCCCCCTGCTCCCTCCTGGAGACTGGCAGCTGCATCGCGTTGCCAGCCGTCCTTATCTGCGGTGGAGGAAGAGCCTGGGCGGGCTTGCAAGGCAGGGCTTGGGCGACTTGGGATCCTTCTGCCTTCCTTCCTGCTCACTCGGCCGCCTCTGCGGCTCCTCTCCACCCCAGTGGTAGCGTCTTTCTCTCCCCAAGCGCGCCCGGGGGGACCCTCTCCAAAGCCAGCCATGCGCCCCAGGCATGCTGTTGCACACCTTGTAAACGTCACCATAAGTGCAGGAGCCGATGCGCTGGATGAGCTCATAGTGCAGCCGCAGGTCCTGCAGTGAGACTTCCCACAAGGCGCTTATGATCCCCTCACCCAACTGTCTTTTAAAAGATTCCTCTTTGTGGCTGGAGGACAATTCCTTCAAACTCTTCTGTTCCTCCTTCATTCTTTGCAAATTTGATTCATGAGAAGAGTCAAACTCTTTCCTTCCTTACACCCGTTTGTCCTCTTGGGTTTATATGTCTTCTGCTTTAAGAACTAAATTTTATATTTTATTAAATCCTCCCGTCCAGACACTCCCTGCTACCCCCTCCGGCATCCCCGTCTCCTCGCTTGCCACGTCCCACATCTCCGACTACAGCTGGGACTTGCAAACCAGGCCGGCCGGGGCTCGCAGCAGCAATTTCTTCCCACTGGTGTCGAAGGGAAAGGGAGTCATGGGGGGAACAGGCAGCCAACAACCACTTAAGTGTAACAGCACACGACGGCAGGAAGGAGGACAGCTGGGTCGGGCTCGTCTGTCTGCCCTCTCGCCTTTGGCTGGCGTGGAGACCCAGCGAAGAAAGAGGCAAACAGGGAGGGAGGGGAGAGACTGAGAGATATTAGCACAGGGCTAGGCTGATTATATGGAGCAGGGCGGCGGCGATGGACCATGCTTCGGCACCACCTCCTTCTCCAGTTATCTCCGACTTAGCTCCTCCTGCTCCCGGCGATGGCGCCCTCAGCATCGAGGCTGTATGATCAGGTTAGCCCTGTGCTAATATCTCTCAGTCTGTCTCTTCCCTCCCTCCATGTTTGCCTCTTTGTTCTCTGGGTCTCCGCGCCAGCCGAGGGCAAGAGGGCAGACAGACGATTCCGACCCAGCTGTCCTCCTTCCTGTCGTCGTGCGCTATGAAACTTAAGTGGTCATTGGCTGGCCGTTCCCTCCCGTGACTCCCTTTCCCTTCGACACCAGTGGGAAGAAACTGCCGCTGCAAGCAGGAGACAGGGGCGGCCACAGATGTCTTAAGCACTGCCTTGTACTCTCCAACGCGCAATCTTGCGACGCCCTGCCCCTTAGCTGATGCTGTCAAAGCTCAGCCGCCAGGCATCACAAACGCCTCTCACCGAATGGCACCTCTCCCGAGTTGAGCCGATATGGCCAGGCTTGTGGCAGTGGGGGGGGGAGCTGAGGATGCCAGGGTGACCCCTGGGAAATGGCCGTTCGACCCCCAAAGGGGTCCCGACCCCCAGGTTGGGAACCACTGTTCTAAAGAGTGATCATTGCTGGCAAAATAATGGAAATGCATTCTCACTCAAGTGGAGAAATGTGAGGGACAGCTTTCAAAATATTGTGTGAATCTAAAAAATTGCTGATGTCTTAACATCTTCAAAATAAGTGCATCATGCTTGTTTCTGTGTGTTTCAGAGTATCTGTTTGAGAGGATGTGCACACCCTACCATATAGCCCTTCTCTTTAAGAATGAATACTGCAGTCTGTATATTAATAGCTTACTGCTCTGTAAATTAACTAATTTCAGAATGATCGCTTTAATTTTCTCATTCTGAAACAAAAGAGATGTTTATTGATTGTCTTATATATGTTAGACCAACAACTATAGATGACACATGTCTTCATTTCTGTTTAAATATTAAGTTAATAAAACATTATTAAAACAAAGTCTAAGTCTATAAACACTTAAGGTTGAAGTTATCAATTTTGAAAGAAGATAGAAATAGTTATAAGCTGGAGTACATTTCCTAAGTCCAAATATTATGGAAGGAAGGAAGGAAGGAAGGAAGGAAGGAAGGAAGGAAGGAAGGAAGGAAGGAAAGAAGGAAGGAAGGAAAGAAAGAAAGAAAGAAACTGTAAAACATGAGTTTCATTTGCTGTGAAGCAGAGAAGGGAATATGGCTTTTTCTTTTTGAGCTTGCAAATATGCATGCTCAGCTCTTGGGACACTTCTGGCCTTGCTTACTAAAGAATATATAGACCTGATTAATTTTATATTAAGCTACCACTAAGTCTTAGAACAAGTTTGGCACCCTTTCCTACTCCCATTTGAAACATGTGCCTAAAGTTCCTCATTTATCTTCATGGGAGTAGGAGTAACAGGGCCCACAAATTTATGAATCTGGTTTTAAAATGGGGAAAGATTGTTGGCTAAGTTAATTTACATGTGTCTAATTCAAAAAATATGATTCTGACTTGGATATTAGACTCGCCTGGACATTATCAAGGCAGGTACCCCCTCCTTTTCACAATCTTAATTTTTCTTTTTTATTAACCACCTATTGAATGGCAAAAGAAATAAAACTAATTGCTAATATTTGTTTGGATAAATTATTTAATAAAAGATTTTTGAAAAACAAAATGCTTGGAGACACATGATTCTTTTTGAATTAAGATGAGTTTTATGGGACTAGCCTTTATTTCTGTTCCCCTTACTAAAACTAGACAAATGGATGTTTTGCTTGTAAAACCTAAGTCATCAAATTTTCTGTACTGAAACATACTCTTCCTTCCTTTCCCTTCCAATACAGGTGGTTGTGAATGCCTTGGTGGGTGCTATACCATCCATTATGAATGTGCTGTTGGTCTGCCTTATTTTCTGGCTGATTTTCAGCATTATGGGGGTTAATCTTTTTGCTGGGAAGTATCATTACTGCTTTAATGAGACGGCTGAGTATCGATTTGAAATAGAAGAGGTGAACAACAAGACAGAGTGTGAGAAGCTAATGGATCCCAATGGAACAGAGATTCGGTGGAAGAATGTGAAGATTAATTTTGACAATGTCGGTGCAGGATACCTGGCCCTTCTACAAATTGTAAGTTCTATTTTTGTTGCTTGATGGCTATTGTATAATTGCCAAAATGTTGAAATCTTAAAATGTTTTCCTTTTGTAAATCCCATGTATCTTTTCCCATATTCAGATGGATCAGCCAAATGTTTTCGCTTTTTTATTGTACTTTGCAGCTATTATAAGGAGCCAATCAAGAACTCATTTCCATTTTTGAAGTAATTAACATGGGAAAGAATCTAGTTATTTTCACGTGCATCCCCTTTATTAGTGTGGATTTAAGAGCAGCTTATTCTTTAAGCACTGAAGATGGAAATAGCAAGGATCTGTTCCTATAGGAGAGGTCTGAGCTAAGTAACTGGTAATTTTAGCTTTGAGGGAGGAGTGGTATATAGCTTCCTGAAGAATTATTAATTCCATGTTGCTGTTAGAAAAGGGGGGGGACAGGTGTTTCTAGATTGAATATATTCTAAGCAATACAGTCTCTGTTCACTTTTGTTTTTTGGATTTTACCAACTGACATTTAACTGTGATCATCTTGAAGATAGGTTGTGATCCAAGTGATCTTATTTCATGCATGCAGTCCATCTGTTCTTACAAGAGCAATCTTCTGCACTGCCTATGAGTCATTCACAACCTGGATGATATTCTAGAATTAGTCTTTTGTATATTCACGAGAAGCAGAGGTGGGGTAGGAGAATAAATCACTTGGAAATGAATCATAGAGCAACTTCAGTGAGGATTTTGTGTGTGATTCAAAAGGGTATGGTATGTCTATCATTGTATAGTTCCAGGTTTTCCTGCAAATGAATTTGAAGATTTATTTATTTATTTATTTATTTATTTATTTATTTATTTATTTATTTATTTATTTATTTTTAATTTGTTTATTTATTTATTTATTTATTTATTTATTTTGTCAAGTACGTGTTGGTAATATACATAGATGTAACATAGTTTACATGCATAAGATTGGTATTGAAAGAGGGAACATTTCAGGATCTGTGATGCTATTTTAAAAAAAGGTTGATTGTATCCTTAAAAAAATCCATTAATCAGAAAGTTTAAAAAAACTGGATGAAGATTCCTTTCATTATTTTAATTACAAAAGTGATATTATTTTTAATGTTATTTTGTTTAGTTGATTTCTGTAGCCGCCCATCTCAACAAATGACTCTGGGCAGCCTACATCATTATATGTAAAAACAAATTAAAAACAATAAATAAAATTACATTTTATTACATTGGATGTTATAATATATTATTTTGTGAAATATTCTTAACAAAACAGGAATATTAGGATTAAATTATCTTGCAATTTGATCCAAATCTTAATAACAACATGCAAATGTTTTAAGGATTTACAGACTATCCTAGTGCATATTCCATATACAAGCCAGAGAAAAATGGATGTAACATTTACCAGAATAAATGCAGTTATAGTATGCCCCTTGTGTGTTTAGAATGGGTGAGAAATTCCACAAAAGTGGAAGCAGTTAAGAACATGTAAATCAGCACAGCCCTCCCTTTAACCAAAAGAGTACACCCAATGTAAATATTTTAAACTATTTCCAAAATAAAAATAAATGTTTTCAAAGTGGCTGAGGGAGAGATTATTTATTGGTTTCTTTACTTGTGCAAAACGTCAGGTTTTCTCAAGCCAGCTGACACCTCCCTCTTATTGGGATTGTATCATTTTGATTGCATAAGGACCAATATTTGCAGAAGTTAGTATGCTAGTAGTGTATACAGTATATAATATTATGGATCCTATTATGTATGCAAACTGATTGAACTTTGCTTTAAAAGCCTTTCAAACAGCTTACAATGGTTGGAAACTATAATGTTTCATGTCCTGGGATTATAAGGCCACAGACGTGACAAGACGGAGAAAAGTTGAGGTGGTGGGAATGAAACTGATATTAAATCACAAAACGGAAAGATAGATATACACCTCTTGGGTATTTAGAACAAGATAAACATGTTAACAAATGAATATTCCTAGGCCTAATTAAAAGCGAGTACAGCATTTCAGATCTTGTTTATAAGTAAACAAAAAAAAAAATAAACGTTGGCTATTCATGTTGCTCTGTGCTACTTTTACCCTGCTTTGTTTTTTCCTCCTCTTTAAAAAGAAGTGTGCTTTTTCCACAGGCGACCTTCAAAGGCTGGATGGATATAATGTATGCAGCAGTAGATTCTAGAAAGGTAATATGGCTATGAACCTAGCAGTGCTTTTAAAGCAAAGAATTGTGGTCAATCCTTGATCTTTGCCCAGACACAACGGTTTACTTTGCTTGGCAACGATACATAAGTGATTTGCCTATTGCCTTAGTTTGGGATATTTTTCAGCTTTTTGGTCAAATCCATAGCTCTGATTTCCCTGATAGTTTTTCATCCATATACTAACCAAGTTTGATTCAGCTTCTGAGCCCATACAAGGCAAGTCGGTTGATACTACTTTCTGGGATTTAGAAGCAAGAGTGACTTTATTATTTTATATAAGAAAAAATGCTAATCGTCTCAAGGGAGAGTGAAAACAAATGGTCCTATTGTCAGATGCTAGCTGCATCTTCTGTGTACGGGACCTGATCTCTTTTGTGCACAGAATATTAGCAATAGCAATAGAACTTAGACTTATATACCGCTTCACAGTGCTTTTGCAGCCCTCTCTAAGCAGTTTACAGAGTCGGCATATTGCCCCCAACAATTTGGGTCCCCATTTTACCCACGTCGGAAGGATGGAAGGCTGAGTCAACCTTGAGCCTGGTGGGATTCCATCTGCCAAACTGCTGGCAGCTGGTGATCAGCAGAAGTAGCCTGCAGTACTGCACTCTAACCACTGTGCCACCGCGGCTCGTTGCTGAATATTCATTGCTGAATAGTCAGCAATGAACATTCAGAATTAATTTAATTAGAGTGAAATTAAAGAGGATTTATGTACCTAATGGATCCCTATGAGCCTTTGAATCAAAGGCCAACTTTTCTAATCATTAGGTTTTGCACAATGTGTAAATGACAATGATTTCCCGGAAGAGGACATCATTTAATCATTTAATTCTTTATTAAATGTGTGAATTTAATCAGAAGTAAAATATTTAAACTGCCCTATGTATTAGATGCATGTGAACTTGAGATAAAATAGGAAAAATGTAAAAATAATTTGAATGCAGTGAGAATATGACACAAACACAAGATATAATCAAGATTAAATGTCAAATGAATCTAAATCAGTGGTTCCCAACCTGGGGGTCGGGACCCCTTTGGGGGTCGAACGACCATTTCCCAGGGGTCGCATTTCCTCAGCTCCCCCCTCCCCACTGCCACAAGCCTGGCCATATCAATTCAACTCGCCCGAGCCCTCCGATTGGTCGGGAGAGGTGCCATTCAGTGAGAGGCGTTTGTGACGCCTGGCGGCCGAGCTTTGACGGCATCAGCTAAGGGGCCAGCTTTGCTTTGAATTCTGGGAGTTGAAGTTAAAAGTTGCTGAGATTGAGAAATATTGCTGTACACTTGTTGGTTATCAAGTCTAAATACAGAAGTAGACTTGTTGTGGAAGATGATATTCCTTGTGCTCTTGCAAAGAGTGGCCCGAGAATTTCTGATCTGGCATAATTACATATTGCTTTTGTGATTAATCGCTATGCTTTAATTATGTTCAATTTGTAACAATGAAAATACATCCTGCATATTAGATATTTACATTACAATTCATAACAGTAGCAAAATTACAGTTATGAAGTAGCAACGAAAATAATTTTATGGTTGGGGGTCACCACAACATGAGAAACTATATTAAGGGGTCGCGGCATTAGAAAGGTTGGGAACCACTGATCTAAATGCAGTACAAAAGTGAACAGTACAAAATAAATATGTGAGAGGTACATGGATTATATGGAGAGAATGAATAAAGATCAAAACTCAGAACAAATGGAGGAAAAAATATTAAAGGGTGAAGAGAAGGGGAATGAGTAAATTGTAGGTGGGTAGAGCTAATGAGATTCTGAAAAGTAATGTTTAAAGAACAAAAAAGTCAGTGTATAAAGTGGTGCATGGATATAGTATCAATGAGGGTGGTTTGCAACAATAGAAAGATTTGCAATACTATAGTGGATGGTGTTAGTATAAATAAGATTTAGTTAGATTTCCTTTTTCTTTTACCTTTGCCTATGCCTTTTGACCATTATTTCATTATTTTTCTGCACAATGTTGCATGCTTTAAAACAGAATACACGGTGATTTGTTATATTAATAGATTTAGTATATATAAATTGGGATGTGAACCCCCTCTCCCCAACCCTTTCTCTCTCTTCCCCCCCCAATGTATAATTATTTTGTCTCTGCTTATAGGTAGAAGAGCAGCCCAAGTATGAGGACAACATCTACATGTATATCTACTTTGTCATCTTCATCATCTTTGGATCCTTCTTCACCTTGAATCTTTTCATTGGTGTTATTATTGACAACTTCAATCAGCAAAAGAAAAAGATAGGTCAACTTTTCATATTGTCTAGCACACAAGGGGAAGGAAGAGAAGAGAGAAAGATACACACTAGAATGACTATTTAATTATCAACTAATAACGATAGAGAAGAGACTCTCCCAAATCTTGCTGCTGCTCATCCAAAATGTAAATGATTAAAAGCAAATTCTCACATGCAAGTCAGCTATGGCAACTGTAGTTATCGTAAGATGACATTAGAATAGAATAGAATAGAATAGAATAGAATAGAATAGAATAGAATAGAATAGAATAGAATAGAATAGAATAGAATAGAATAGAATAGAATAGAATAGAATTCTTTATTGGCCAAGTGTGATTGGACACACAAGGAATTTGTCTTTGGTGCATATGCTCTCAGTGTACATAAAAGAAAAGATACATTTGTCAAGAATCATGAGGTACAACACTTAATGATTGTCATAGGGTACAAATAAGCAATCAGGAAACAATCAATATTAATATAAATCGTAAGGGTACAAGCAACAAGTTACAGTCATACAGTCATAAGTGGGAGGAGATGGGTGATTGGAACGATGAAAAGATTAATAGTAATAGTAATGCAGCCTTAGTGAATAGTTTCACAGTGGTGAGGGAATTATTTGTTTAGCAGAGTGATGGGGTTCGGGGAAAAACTGTTCTTGTGTCTAGTTGTCTTGATGTGCAGTGCTCTATAGCGACATTTTGAGGGTAGGAGTTGAAACAATTTATGTCCAGGATGTGAGGGGTCAGTAAATATTTTCACGGCTGTCTTTTTGACTCATGCAGTATACAGGTCCTCAATGGAAGGCAGATCGGCAGCAATTGTTTTTTCTGCAGTTCTGATTATCTTCTGAAGTCTGTGTCTGTCTTGTTGGGTTGCAAAACCAAACTAAACAGTTATAGAAGTGCAGATGACAGACTCAATAATTCCTCTGTAGAACTGTATCAGCAGCTCCTTGGGCAGTTTTAGTTTCCTGAGTTGGTGCAGAAAGAACTTTCTTTGTTGTGCTTTTTGATGATGTTTTTGATGTTAGGTGACCATTTTAGGTCTTGAGATATGATAGAACCTAGAAATTTGAAGGTCTCTACTGTTGATACTGTGTTGTCTAGTATTGTAAGAGGTGATAGAATGGGAGGATTTCTCCTAAAGTCTACCACCATTTCTACGGTTTTGAGTGTGTTCAGTTCCAGATTGTTCCAGTCGCACTACGAGGCTAGTTGTTCAACCTCCCATCTATATGCAGTTTCATCATTGTCTCGAATGAGACCAATAAATGGTCTCATTCGAGACAATGATGAAACCGCATACATTAATTGAGACAACTATGAAACCGCATACATTAATGAGTGAAAGAGGCATTGCAGGTAGTCCTCGACGTACAAACATTCATTTAGTGACTGTTTGGTCTGAAAAAGGTGATTTATGACTGGTTCTCACACTTATGACCATTGCAGTATCCCCACCATCACATGATCAAAATTTGGATGCTCGGCAAATGGCATGTATTTATGATAGTTGCAGCATCCCGGGGTCCTGGGATAGTCATCTGCAACCTTCCTAGGGAGCTTCTGACTAGCAAAGTCTTTGGGGGAAGCCGTAGTCACTTATCCACCATATGATTCACTTAACTGCAATGATTTGCTTAAGAACCATGGCAAAAAGGTCGTAAAATGGGGCATGACTCACTTAACAACTGCCTTGCTTATCAATGGAAATTTTGGGCCCAACCGTAGTCATAAGCTGAGGACTACCTGTATAAATCAAACACAAAGGAAAAGCTTAGTATCCTTTTGTATAATTGTTTTCATTTTGACTTCTTCAGCTATGCCCCAAAGAAAGTTAACTAGTAAATCCACAACAGATATATTTCACATAAATAATTTCCTGTTGGACAAGTTTCTCGTGCCTTTCCATTTCAAACAATGACAGCATTACAATT
The DNA here is from genome assembly GCA_023053685.1 of Diadophis punctatus similis. Taxonomy (NCBI): domain Eukaryota; kingdom Metazoa; phylum Chordata; class Lepidosauria; order Squamata; family Dipsadidae; genus Diadophis; species Diadophis punctatus. The sequence goes on along the minus strand of JALIGW010000025.1, from coordinate 8,732,112 downwards.
TGCCAAATTGTAAATTTGCTAAATAAATTACAAAATGCTAAATTGAACCTTTGCTCTACATCACATGCTTCCCTAAACTGATGCGTTGGATTATATATTACCAGGCATCATAGCTATTAGGCCTGCAGCTGATGAGAATTATAGTCTGAGATGTGGTGGGCACTACATTGACTTAGATGTTCTCACAACAGAACTAAATAGAACTTAACTCTGTGACACAATTACTTCTAGAGATGGGGCAATTTCTTTGCCACACAAAGTAATAAGAAAAGCCTACTCATTGAATATGCACCATCATTTTCAAGCAAGGTTGAATGGATTGTAACCAACTTCCTTTCCTTCCCCTCTTCCCCTTTACTTTGGAGGTCAGGATATCTTTATGACAGAAGAACAGAAGAAATACTACAATGCCATGAAAAAATTAGGCTCCAAAAAACCTCAAAAGCCAATTCCCAGGCCTCTGGTAAGTTTTTCAATTTTTTCCTAGCATGCCATTCCTTATTTATTTATTATTTATTTATTTATTTATTAAAATTTCTATGCCGCCCAACTCCCGTGGGACTCTGGGCGGCTAACAGCAGGTATAGAAATATAATCAATAAAAAACAATTTTAAAAACGTATTAAAATACTATAAATCTTTTAAAAGAACTTTCACTCATACCCCGCCTGCCGGAAGAGCCAAGTTTTTATTGCTTTACGGAAAGCCAGCAGGGTGGGGATAGTCCTGATCTCTGGAGGGAGCTGGTTCCAAAGGGAGGGGGCTCCCACAGAGAAGGCTCTCCCCCTCGGCCCCGCCAACCGGCATTGCTTGGTCGATGGGACCTGGAGGAGACCAACTCTGTGGGACCTAACCGGTCGTAGGGAGGTATGCGGCAGGATGTGGTCCCGAAGATAACCTGGCCCTGAGCCATGTAGGGCTTTAAAGGTAACGACCAACACCTTAAATTGGATCCGGAGACTAATGGGCAGCCAATGCAGCTGGCGGAGGATCGGTGTTACGTGGGTGCATCTGGGTACACCCACCACAGCTCGCGCAGCTGCATTTTGCACCAATTGCAGTCGCCGGACACTCTTCAAGGGTAGCCCCATGTAGAGCGCATTGCAGTAATCCAGCCATGAGGTGATAAGGGCATGAGTGACTGTGAGAAGTGCTTCCTTCTCCAAGTAGGGTCGCAATTGGTGCACAAGACGTACTTGTGCAAAGGTCCCCCTAGCCACAGCTGAAAGATGTTGTTCCAATTTTAGCTGTGGGTCTAGGAGGACACCCAAATTGCGAACCCGTTCTGAGGGAGCTAATTTCTCCCCCCCCAAGAACCAAGGAGGGATAATTGGTCAAGTCCTTAGGAGGCAATATCCACAGCCACTTATATACTCAAGTGGAATCTTTCATCCTTCCCCACCCATTGAGATTATTCAGGAATGAAAAGCAAAACCATTATAATTGGTAATGGATGACAATATCAATTGGGAGATTTCTGATTCAAATTTCCACATTAGACAGCCTTGAGAAACCCAGACATCTTTTAGTCTCCATTTCATCATCCCACTCCTGGGACTACGGTATTATCTTCCAGAGTTCTTGTAAAATTTATGCCTGAGAAAGAAATTAATGCCAGATGAGAAGGCCCCTCTGGCAAAGTGCTATTGCAGAATCCTTTTCCCTAAATCACGGCCTGACCTCCACCCAGTCAGCCATCTATGATCTTATCTGGCAACAGCAGATAATTTTGACTTTCCTGTATGCTGTATTCAGGTATGAACCCTTGATAGGTGCGGTTACCCCATCTTATCCCAACAATTGGGGGGAAAGCCAAGTCTTCAGTACTTTATGGGAGACCAGGAGGGTAGGAGCCTGCCAAACTTTAGGGAAGAGGGTGTTCCATAGGACAGGGAACACCCTTCTATATTCCATAGAAAGAGCATGCCTCCTAGCTTCCATAAGATGGTAATGTTTAAAGGATGGGACTAGGAGTGTGCTCGCTCTATCTAACTTGGTAGGATGGGTAGATGTTCTTAGGGAAAGGCAGTTCCGCAGAAAGCCTGACCTAGTGTAATATAGAGCTTCAAAGGTAATGACCAGCATCTTGAATTGCATCCAAAGGAAAATAGAAGCCAGTGCAGCTCACACAACAGAGAAGGTCTGAATGCTGAGCGCTGAACATTGATTTAAAAGCTGGATAATATACCTTATTTTAAGGTGTATAAGACGCACTTCCCCCCCATACAAAAAAGTGGGTGGAAATGTCTGTGCGTCTTATACAGCGAATGTTGCTGAAGCCCCCGCCCATCCACCGGCCCCCACCCGCCGGCCTCTGCCTCCCAGCAATTTGCCTCCTTGCAGCAAACAGTGAACAGCCTGGTCAGCTTCAGCACAGCCTGATTTAGCACAAGCAGCTGATTGGCGGTTGGATCAACCTCCCGGAATACTGCCAGCAGTTGTTCCAGGTTGCGGGGATCGCCGCCGCCGTTGCCGCCCATCGCCACTGCTGCCTATCACTGCCTCCACACACCCAATTTTCGCCCTCCACGTGCCCCATTTTCGCTCTCCGCGCGCCCCATTTTCGGCCTCCGTGCGCCCCATTTTCGCCCTCCGCACGCTCCATTTTCACCCTCTGCATGCTCCATTTTTGACCCATTCCCGCCACCTATCCCCACTGAAGCTGACCACGCTGTTTGCGGTAAGAAGGCAAATTGCTGGGAGGCAGAGACAGATTTTTTTTCTTGTTTTCCTCCCCAAAATCTAGGTGCCTCTTATAGTCCGGAGCGTCTTATAGTCCAAAAAATACGGTATTTTTGTCAATTGTTTAAACCTACTGTTCTAACTGCAAATTTCTATGAGTTTTTTTTAATGGTAAGCAGTATGTAAATGTGTCAGATAAATCTAATAGCCTCTTCTGGGATAAATATTATCTTGAAGCAGAATAAAGGAGCTATCTTACTATTTACTGCTAGTTTATCTACTTACTTTGGCTACTGAAAAAAACAAGTGGATTTCCCTACCATTTCCTTAAATTATCCTACCTGATATTTTCTCTGCATCAAATAAAACTGAACAAAGGCAACATCATGACAATTTGAAGGAGAAAATGAAGCTGAATGTGAAGTTAATCATACTATAACCTTATATGTACTTACATGCAGCTAAGCTTCATTAAATACCATGCTGACTGAACATTTTTCAATCTGCCTTTAAGCATCCCTTCAAAATGGGAGAGAAAAAATCTCTGTTGCTGTCTTATTAAAATCTTCTTTAATCGGATAGTACCAAAGGTATACTGGATATTTCGCAATGTTGATACGCATGTTTTCTGTGTATAATAGAACAGAATCCAAGGCGCTGTCTTCGACTTTGTCACCCAGCAAGCCTTCGATATAATAATAATGCTACTCATCTGTCTCAACATGGTGACTATGATGGTTGAAACTGACACACAAAGCAAACAGATGGAGGATATCCTCTACTGGATCAATTTGGTCTTTATTATCTTTTTCACTTGCGAGTGTGTGCTGAAAATGTTTGCCTTACGTCACTATTATTTCACTATTGGATGGAATATTTTTGATTTTGTGGTTGTGATACTCTCCATTGTAGGTAAGTACATAGAAATATTTTCATGTATCTAGCGCAGTAATCGAAGTGCCTGGAGAAATGGACAATTCTAAAGTTCAGTTGCAAACATCAAAATGAAAATGTGAACTTGTTAATGGTGAAACCGAGACTGATTAAGAGCTGAAATTTTGGTTCTTTCTATCATTAATCAGTTCTTTTATAGCCACTAAGGGGGTGCAATAATTCAGCGGTTAAAAATGCCAAGCTTGTCAGTCAGAAAGTTCAAGCGGAGTGATGGGGTGAGCTCTTGTTACTTACCACAGCTCCTGTCCACCTAGCACAGGGGTAGGCAAAGTTGGCTCTCCTATGACTCATGGACTTCAACTCCCAGACTTTCTGAGCCAATCATGCTAGCTCAGGAATTCTGGGAGTTGAAGTCCACGAGTCATAGAAGAGCCAACTTTGCCTATCCCTGACCTAGCAGGTCGGAACCATGCAAAATGCAAGCAGATAAATAGCTACCACTTTGGTGGGAAAGTAACAGCAATCCATGCACCTTGGCGCATAGCAGTAGTGGGTTCCTACCGGTGCGCTCTCCGCCTTTCTTCGCCGCCGAGCTGAAGACGCTGGCGGCGTTTGCGGCGGGGGCTTCCCCCGCCCGCTTTCCCGGTACGCCGGGATGCCGCCATTTGCGTTCTTCTGCACTCTGCGCAGCGCAGAGTGCAGAAGAACGCAAATGGCGGCAACCCGGCGTCCCGGGAAAGCGGGCGGGAGAAGCCCCTGCCGCAAACGCCGCCAGCGTCTTCGGCTCGGCGGCGAAGAAAGGCGGAGAGCGCACCGGTAGGAACCCACTACTGGCGCATAGTCATGCTAGCCACATAACCACAGAAATGTCTTAGGACAACGCTGCCTCCCTCAGATAAGAAACGGAGATGAGCACCACCTTCTAGAGTCGGACACAACCGGGCAGGGGAAACCTTTGCTCTTTATCTTTATGGTCACTAATCTGTTCTGGGTTATACTACTTTACAATGTAATTTGAGATTGCCTCTTAAAATTGCTACTTATATAGAATGACTAAGTTTTCTATTAAAATTAATTGAGGAGTGATGGAAAAATTCCTGGAATATATTAAATTCCATTGATTCTCATTTCATCACTAGACTCAATTCAAGGTACTGACACTTTAAAGCCAAGACTGAGCTTGGCATACTGACATAAAGGACAACTGTGATGACCCGGGGCATGGCACGAAAGCAACACAGCCAGAGAACAGGTCTAACTCCCCTTTATTGCTTCAACTTTTCCCCCAAACGTCCCCATGTTTACTACAAGTCCTGGAGCAAAGCTCTCAGATTAGCCAAACAGTAACCAGAGCAAGAAGTTCAGCGAAGCAAGCAAACCGGTCAAGCCCCACAAGACAAAGCACAGTAATCACCAGGCGTCGGCAAGTGCACACGAGGCTCCACAGATTCAACACTTGTTCCCGACAAATGCCCCTCCCACTTGCACCTCCTTACATATCAGTCCCCAGGTGTGCCTTGTGAAGGGGGCTGGGCACTGTCCTCCCTCGTAGCCAGCTCAGTCTGTGTTGGTCTCGTCTTCTTTCTTCTCTCCGTGCTCTAGGATCAGGAGGAGGTAGTCCTTGCTCTTCATCTGAGCTCTGTCTCTCCTGCTCCTCCCTGTCTGCAAGCCTTTCTAATCCTGAAAAGCCTTGTCAGGACTGACTCTGCCCTTCCCCAGTTTCCTCCAAGACCAACAGGAGCCGCCCTCTCAATCTCTGTTGGCTCTTGTTCCAGCTCATCTTCCCCTACAGATTCAGACTCTGACAGGGGCATGACAGACAACTATTTATATGAACTAGCTTGATACTTTGAGATTTTCCTTGGCAGTCCTCTGTGTCTGCTTTCTGTGCGTAGCAGAGTAAGCGGTCATGCAGAGAGGCTAATTCAGGACCAAGGTGGTGCAGGCTCCTCTCTTGCTCTTTCCTTTGGTGCCACTTAACAGTTTAACTGACCGTGGGGCATTTTTAAGGATTTCTAGTTGCTTATGGTAATCGTAATCAACTACGGTTACCGTATATGAGCGTTGATGTCAAATTTTACTGTGCTGTTTGAATTGTATTTGTTTTGAATATTTGGCATTGGGCTTTACAGGTAGTCCTCAAGTTACAACTTTAACAGACCCTGCCCGTTACAGTCACAAGTCATAACAGTCATAAAATTGGCCAGTAATATGTGACCAACATGATTTTACATTTTTATAGTGTTCACTTAGTGAAACACCATGATCATAAGTGTGAACCCACTGTTTGCTATCAGCATGCTTTTGCAGAAAACTGGAAGTCAGCACCAATTTTTGGCAAAAGTGTCCTAAAATGTGGTCACATGCCAGCTTAAGTGCAGGTGTGTTGCCGAGCACCTGAAGTGCAGTCAGGTGGCTGCGACTTTTGATTGTCAGAACTTTATTTATTTTATTTTTTATTTAGTGCTCTTATATGCCACCCTACTCCCTGGGGACTCAGGGCGGTGTACAACATTTAGATCTGGGTCCCATTTTTCAGGCAGGTCGTAACTTTGAACGGTCACCAAGCAACCGGTCATAAGTTGAGGACTACCTGTAGCAATTACTAAAAGGACCTATTGACCAAGAGATGGTCTCTTTTAAAGCAAGCTGTGATTTTCTTAGTCTCATGTATTGTCTCTTAAATTTGCCCATGATTTCCATGCTTCTGAAGAAAGAATGTGAGATGACTTGACACAATTGTAACTCTCTTTTCTCTCCTCAATATTTTTAAAGGTATGTTTTTGGCAGAAATCATAGAGAAATATTTTGTGTCACCAACTCTCTTCAGAGTCATCCGCCTGGCCCGTATTGGTCGAATCCTGCGCCTGATCAAAGGAGCTAAAGGGATCCGCACCTTGCTTTTTGCCTTAATGATGTCTTTGCCTGCCTTGTTCAACATTGGCCTCCTGCTCTTTTTAGTGATGTTCATCTTTTCCATCTTTGGAATGTCAAACTTCGCTTACGTCAAGCATGAGGCTGGTATTGATGACATGTTCAACTTTGAGACTTTCGGCAACAGCATGATATGCTTATTCCAGGTCACTACCTCAGCTGGATGGGATGGGTTGCTCTTACCCATCCTCAACCGTCCTCCAGACTGTGATTTGGATAAGGAACATCCTGGGAGTGGCTTTAAAGGTGACTGTGGGAATCCTTCCGTAGGGATCTTTTTTTTTGTTAGCTATATCATCATCTCCTTTCTGATTGTGGTAAATATGTACATTGCCATCATTCTAGAGAACTTCAGTGTGGCTACAGAGGAAAGTGCTGATCCACTGAGTGAAGATGACTTTGAAACCTTCTATGAGATCTGGGAGAAGTTTGACCCTGACGCTACCCAATTCATTGACTACTGCAAGTTGGCAGACTTTGCAGATGCTTTGGAGCACCCTCTTCGTGTTCCTAAGCCCAACACCATTGAACTCATTGCCATGGATTTGCCAATGGTCAGTGGGGACAGAATCCATTGTCTAGACATCCTCTTTGCCTTTACCAAACGTGTACTGGGTGACAGTGGCGAACTAGACATCTTGAGGCAACAGATGGAAGAGAGATTTGTGGCTTCTAATCCTTCCAAAGTGTCTTATGAGCCCATCACAACCACGTTACGGCGCAAACAGGAGGAGGTCTCCGCAGTGGTGATCCAGAGGGCTTACAGGGTCCGTTTAGCAAGGAGGGGATTTATCTGCCGAAAAAACGTCTCCAGAATAGAAAATGGAGGGACAAATAGGGAGAAAAAAGAAGGTACTCCATCCACGGCTTCCCTCCCATCTTACGACAGCGTAACTAAGCCTGAAAAAGAGAAACAGCGGGCCGAAGAAGGGAGACGCGAAAGGGCAAAAAGGCAAAAAGACGCCAGGGAATCCAAATGCTGAGATGATCTATAATAATAATAATATTAACTGTAGAAAACTCATGAGCAGAAAAGATTGTTTACAAACTTCCTGATAAAATATATATCAATAGCGAACAGCTGTGGAGAAACTTTAAAGATCTTATACCAAACATAGTCTGCTTACTGTGTGACCATGTTGCATCTCAAAGCAGTGATCTACCACCTGTTTAATGGACCCATCTAGACCAATATATTTTAAAAAAAACAGGAAACAATGCAAAGGAGAACAAGGATTTTATACAGTCTGGGCAGGTGGATACTGCATGTTCCACATCAGTCAATGCAACGTAGGACAAAAAAGCAAAATAAAACACAAACACAAACAAGGAAAAAAACTGCTGCTTGAGGATTCATATTTTTTTCCAAAGCAGCAAAAATTTGATTTTTTTTTTCATTTTATTGAAAGGAAATCTGGAAAAATATCACTTAAAGGGTTGTTTAGTTCATGCAAAACTAGATTTTCATACTTGACATTTAGTTTAAGCAGCAAAAAACAAAAACAAAAAAGGAGAAAAAACAAACAAGTAGAACATCAACAAAAAGCTGAAATGAAATGACACGTATTTAGCCCATATCATTGAATCATCATCGTTTCTTTAGTACTTATTATCTGCATACTTTTTATTCTATGGGCTTCACCATGGTTTGTGAGAGATGGGGGTAATCAGGTATTTTCAGTTTGCCAAACTCGCTCAGGCTGATTCCAAAAATAAATTAAATAAAACTGTGCTCGTTTCAATGCATAGAAATGATTTGCATGATGGCATGCTGTGATCAGGAATCATGCATGAGGAATCATAAAACCACAAGACACTCAATATGCTGTCCAGACTGTGTGTTAAGCCATACGTTTGAGGCACTCCACTGACTACGGCACACTGTATTCGGAGAGTTACTCTTAGCTATGATTATGCTCTTCACCTAGTTTCCAAGTGTTAATCTTTCCATGTAACCTCCCACAAGAGGAGAAAAGTGAAACCAATCAAGGAGTTTATGTGTATTTTTAATAAGCTTCATGCAGTCAACTTCTTTTCCACTTTTTAAAAGTAACTCCCCAAATCCACATCAAAATGCTGCTCTAGCACCCTTCCAATTCAGGAAGTGGTTGTAGTACAATCTCAATATCTGGAACATTAGGGCTTCAAGAAAACTCACCAAGTAGTTCTGTATCCTGCAATATTTACAATTCAGTATCCATTCTGCCATATGCACTTTTTTTCTGTTAGAAATAAGCACTGTAAAAAACAACATATTATCTCTCAAAGACATATTTTGGCAGTTATATAAAGCAATCTTTTTGCAGGCAGGCTTATGACAGAGGAGTTTACAGCATTGTGGGCCATAATTACTGACAAAATGTTGCGCTCTCTTGGAGTGCTGTGATGTGAGAAATGTACTCGGCACAAGTGGATTTGTTCTTTCACTGAGAGTTTTCTGCAGCTACATGGTTTTATCCAATTCTTTGAGCTGCATTTTTCCCCTAAGTAAAGCAAACCAAAAATATTTCAAATAATTATGAAAGTAGTTTAAACATCTATTAATACAACACCCTACTTTTGTGAGCAAAGTAGCAGTGTGACATGGATACAGCACTGAGAGGAAAAGTGTCATACTTGACATGTGCCTTCACCAGTTTCACATTTCATCCCATATTGTTGTATGGTGGTAATTTTAATGGTCCTGCATATTCAGGGAGGGATGAAGAGCTACCTCTCAACTAGTCTTAACTCTAACATGATGAGAATTCTAAAGGGAGGGGAACTAACATTTATGTTTCTAAGAACTACTTTGGCATGTTTCATTCTTTTTTTAAAATGTCCATTATGTCCCCTTTTAATAAATCAATCCTCATAATAATTCATCTTCTAAGGGCACAGATTTATGAAATCATTCTTGGGTCAATGTCAGCATTACACTACAGTCGAGATTGTTCAACCATACAGCTTAAAAAAAAGTTTGCAGAAGGCTGTAAAGAAATATGTTGAATTTCTACAACATGGTGAAAGACGCTGTTTGAATGTGGACCAAAACTGTTTTATCTATAAAAGGGCAAAAAATATTTTTTTAAAAAAAGATTTAAAATATTCCAAAATCAAAAGGAAGCTAAGAAAGTTAGCAATGCCTTTTAGTTTAGTGGCAGATGCTTGACATTTAGAATTTTGCAACTTAGGTACCTATTACAAGGTTAATCAGAAAGTAAGCCATTTGATAGATATCTGTGCCAAGTTGAGCTTTTTAAAAATGCATAATCTAGCTAACACAACATCAGTGGAATAATTCTGCTGAACCAGATACCACAAGGAGCAAAACATTTCTTTCTTGTTAGGTTTTATCCCAGCTTCTCATAAAATATGTATGATAAAATTACATGCATTTGTACAGGCAACATTGTAAACAGCACAACAACAACAACAACAACAAGAGCTGAAAAGTATGACTGAACTTTTTAAGACAATAATATAAATACTGTAATATATCATTTTATTTCACTGGCATGCCTTTTTGTACATGACAAAGGACTACAAAAAATTAAATAGAGTGGCTTCTGGCTTATGCCACTGTCCATATTTAATTTTCTATCTCTCTAAAAAAAATTTTTTTCTTTTCCACTTTTCAGGTGATGTCAATTTAAGTACATCCCTTCAGAGGAAAAATATCCTCTCAAAAGCTTTATTGCAAAAATGTATTTACAACAAAACTACTTAGATTGTATTTTGGTTCCGAGGTGCAATACATTTTGACCACTCTATGCAAGATTTGGCTAAATATCATATTTATTCTTCAGCTGGACTACTGTTCCATATGAAAAGCTTGGCACATATAGTGTTTGTGCTATCAAATTTTATTAAGCAAATTTGAGTAAAAATGCCCGCAATCCATATTTATATTTGCTTATTATTTAAAAATACTTGAATTTTCTTATATTACTCGAGCTTGGCTTAAGAAAAAAGCTGTTAAGAAAAAACTTCAAAACTGTGAACTATATCCTAACTAAAATTAACAGTTTTTCTAGTTTCTGCACAATGTTTCTTCAAGTTTCTTTCATTTTAGATTTCTTTAACCAGTTATCCCAATTAACCAGACTTCACTGAGATTAGGAGCCTCACTTTGGTATTTTTATATATCAGCATTACAGTTTGGAAATCTTTAAAAATGAATCATCCTATAATGGTCTATTGAGATATATGAACATTATATAAAGATATAGCTGAACTTTTTTTAAAGAGATAAAAGAGAAAGGAACTTATTATTTCAGCAAAACAGCCATGTTTTTTGAAAAACATGGTCCAAACTAGGAGTCAAATGAATCTCAAACTCATTGAGAAACATTTGAAAATGTAATTTTAATTTTAATAACATTAGTTTTTAAATCCATTGTTTCACTCCACCTACCTTTCCCATGGCCAGAAATGGTCAAAACAGTTTTGCTAAAAATTAATTTTAATAAAAATAAAATTACATTTAGTAGTGAATTTGTTTATAAATTCCTTTCCTTTTTTTAAAATTGAAATAATAGGAATAACCTCTTTGGGGGTTATCTTCCTAGTGAATGAATGATGTATGGAAAAGGACTGAAAACAACATATATAGGGGATATCCAATGCAAACTGAAATGAATAAGCATTCATAATTAAATAATTTGACATCCCTTTGATTTCTTTAATTACTTTAATTACTGTCAATGACCAGCACAATAAAAGAGGCCAAATACAATAGTCATAATGCCAAAATTAGAAGAAGGAAAATTTGAATAAAATGCAGTAAAATATTAAGATAATAAGATAACATAGAAATGGAATTAAACTGGAATACAATAAGTTAAAAGAAGGGGAGAAAATCCTTCATAATGCCATGACTCCAAGATTAGACCATTCTATGTCTTCTTATGGAAATCACTGTAGATAGAAACTTAGCATCTTTACTTGTGGTGGTGGTAAGGCTGACATGAGCAGGAAACAAATTTGACATAAATCTTATGACCAGGTTTTCAACCTCCACTGCAGAAGAGGAAAAGTTATGGCTAAAAAAATTGCAATATGCTTCCCATGTAGTGTAAATTGAGGGAGAAAACCTATTTTTTCAACTCTATCATTCTGATAATGTTCTTTAAAATAAAGAATCCTATATCTAAAATATTCAAAAATTATTTTATGAGATTCATGGTAGTTTAAGAGTGATGAATTGTTTGTGTGATGACACTGACAGTTCAGTAAAACTGGATTATCTGCAGCTAACTTTGGTATAGATAAATTATCAATCAAAGCAATCAAAGCAAAAGTAAAACAATTTTTTGTACAAAGGGAAGAGAATTCTCAAATATAAAATATCTGATGGGTGACGGGGCTGAACAACAGTCTAATGTGTCCCCATGGTGATCAGCCAATTTTGTTCAAGAATAATGGACTTTTGATATTTGAGTATTGAAGGGGAGGATGCAGTAATAGACTGAGTCCACATATCACTTGCCTAGGTTAACAATTAAAGGGGAAATGTGCCTATTCTTGCTTACAGGCTTCTTTGGTAAGTGGCACAGCTGGCAAACCACCTATTTTTGGTAGCTAAGAATTGGACACATTGTTAACACTACACAGCCAGAAGAACAGCCCATAGCCAAGTTCTCTGGTTACTAGGCATCTGTAAAAGAAATCTTAACTCCATTGCAAATAATTGTACCACTCATCACATAGCAATTTCCCAATGAATCAATTTTCCTTAGCTTAGATAGGGGGGGGGGAAAGAGGGGGGAGAATATTCTCCTATCTATGAGAAATTACATTGAAATGTTTTTAATTTACAGTACTGCTCTCTTTTTTATATTTTGTTTCATAAAATAATGCAGCCTATGTCATCTTGCACTTGGTCTTCTTTTTGAACCTTCTGATAAAGCGTAAACAGAAAGAAAAAGAATCATACACTGAATTAATCCTGAGACAGTTATGGGAGTTTCCACAAATCTGTCTGGGTTTTTAATTTGTTTCGAGTATTATTGCAAGAGCAGGTAACCAACCAGTGGAGAAGATCTGAACATTATCATTCTTGGGAAAGGTCCATAGTCATGCATATGAGTTGAATGTAGGCAGATGGTCTTGGTTTCAGTCTTGGTTCCATTAAAGAGGACGTATAGGAGGTGATGGGAAGAGCCCTTTTCTGCCTGAGTCCTTGGGAAAGATGCTGCCAACCAAACTGAACAATAATAGCTTAGATGGATCAATTAGGATCTTCCTAATTCTTTCCTGGTTTAGAAAGTTATTCCAATTGTTAACTAACAAAGCATCACATATTTGGAAAGCTATGTAATCCCATACTCCAAAGAGCCCAAAACAAACATTCCCGGTTTTATTTTACCAAGGTATCGGTTTGATCTTTTGGGTAGTTCACTTTATAAGGTTAAAAAAAAGTTCTTTGGTGTTAACTATAAAAATAATAAATAATAATGTAGGAGCAGATATTAGGAATAAGCCAGTAAGACTAAGAATTTATACTGAGTTCTCTTGTTTTTTCCAGTGGATATTATGGGCATTTAGTAATGGCCAGTTTCAGATTGAGTATAGTTTTGGACTATTAACGCTTTGATGAAAAACTGATAGAAACTATTGCTAAGTTAATATTGCTAAATTAATATTATTCTATAAACCTTTGTGGGTTTGATGCTTCAAAACCCAAGAGAGGAAAAAGCAAGGATCAGAAAGATTGGGACTAATTGGAAAGCAAAGGACTGAGCGTTGTTACTCAGCTACAACATTCCCTGTCATACAGGGTACATTCAGGTATAATGAACTGGGCCAGACTTGGTCCAGTGAGAATATTTCCTTGGGCTGAGTTTTGGATGTATATAATATTGTCTCTTGGCAACCAGTATTTGGCAACAGAGTAATCAGATACAGATAGATATATCAGGAAAATGCAGCCTCCTTTATGCAACTGGGGAGGTCACATTATATTTCATGGTACAAGGTGTTTCAATGTGTACATAACTCCTTTTGAAAAAAGTGATATACATGATTCCTGGGTTTGTATATATTTTCTCTTCAAATGCTTTGGTGTCTATGAGGCTTTGAAGCATTCCCCATAATCAGTAATGGGGGGGGGGGAGAGCTGTTAAAAATCTGAAACTCCACAATCACCTCTTGTGGTGGGTGTGAATGAAGATAATTGGTTCAAGCTGGTTTTTGTTTATAAACAGAAAGGGCTTAAATACTAGGTTGACAAAGATAATAAGATAATTGGCTTGAAAGTCTATCTGGTCTCTTATGACATTAAGAACCTCAGCCTCATGCACTACTAGTGTGTAAACACCCTTATCTGCTAAGACAGGTGAGCTCTTGAGAAAAGCCAGTGTTCTTTTGCAGCATAACAATCACTCTTTCACATATAGAAAGTTCTCAGGTGGATGCTGCATTTACCTTGGCACAGGAAATGGGTAGTTTTGCAGTACTCTGTTTCATGCTCCCCCCCTTTTTTTTCCCTAACCTTTGTGTACTAGTAACACTCTCTCCAGAAACAGTTATGTGCTAGGGTGTTAGCTGTGTGATTGTCAGTGGACACCCAGACCTTGGCTTGTGCAGTTCTGTATCCATCCAGTGTGCCAATGTCTTATTCTTAAGTTCTTTGTTCCAATCGACTTTTTCTTTAAAGCTTTCTGTTTGAAGGGCTGAGATGCGACATCCTTGCTTTATGCACTTTGCTAGGAGTTAAGAGCAAAAGAAGACCAGGTGTTATGTTTTTTAATAAGTCTGCCAAGGGAGGCAGCTCATGGTCCACTTGGCTCTCTTTGAACACTTGTAATATGTGGCCAGAAAAGAAAGATTCTTCTGAGCTACTTTTCCCATGTGGAGATCATCTCTGTCAACAAACAAATGTATGCTGTGTTGCTGTGGTGCCTATTTTGCCATCAATACTTCAATTGGGAATCAAACTATGATTGGGAAGAATTGCATGAGACTTATGTAAATTGTCCTTCTGAGAGGAATACAGCCAACAACTTTTTCTGCATATAATTTTCTTTTGTGCATCTGTTTGTGATATTGCTGAAAACTGACATTTGCTTTGAAACAGGCCTGTTTTGTATGAATGTGGCACACATGTCTGCAGATCTCATTCTCCCTTTCATACTATGATTTTTTTTTATCCTAGTCTTCTTTTCAAAGTTTACCATATTAGCTACAATAAGAATTTTACAGTCACTAAATGCAAGTATTGTGTTTGTTGAAAGGAGCACTGGGTAGATGTTTTGCCACCCCCTTTACAAAGAATCAGTACATATTGGACTTTGCAGGAGATGCACTAATAGCAAACTAAGCATTCACTGTTTTAAAGGTCACCAGGATTATCGTGATCCCCAATGAGGATAAATAGCATATGTGGAATCCTTTTAAAATGGCAGTTAATGGTAACAGTCTACTCAGCCACTCTCCAGAATGTGAAGTATTATTTTTAAATTTTCTATCTACCAGTGAAAAAAAGAGATTTTCAATTTAACTCTGGTGTTAAACTAGATTAGAACATTTTGATGGAGAGAAATTCAAGACAACATTCATACGGATTTCAATGTCTACCAGAATTGTGTCACCTTAAATATGAATCCATATAAAAATTTCTCATATGTTGCATGTTGCATTTATATAGGGAGGTATACATGTGTGTTTATGTTTTTGTGGGAGTGTGTGGGGAAGAGAAAATGAGAGCGCTAGAGGGCATGATGAGAGAGTGATTTTGTAAAAGAATGGGAAAATATCTTTTTCAGGTATTAGACTTTGATAATTCTCTAACAGGATTCTAGTGATTTCTGTTTCCAGCTTTGTGTGAATGAGTGACCGAATGGCAGATTGGGCAAATTATTTAACCTCTCTGTGCGTGCCTCAGTTTTACCCATCTGTATAATGGGTAATTACCTACCTCACAGGGGTGTTGTGAGGCTCAACTTAATTCACATCTGTTCAAATGCTTTTCTGAGGTTCACATGGACATTGTGTTCTAGATGTGTATGTGACAGAATCATGAACTAAAGGAAAAAATATAATGAGATGGTGTGGTTAATGCTGCTAAAACCTCCACGAAAGCTCCCCCCCCCCATAGATATCAGGGCAAATACTTTTTTTTTTTTTGCTGCATTCTGCTTGTAACACCATCTCACGAATGTGTTTATTGTCCACATCTTTAAACCCCAGCCTGTAAGTTTGCTTGGTTTAAGATAACAACAGCAAATGGGAGAAGGGTGTTCTGGGGAAGGGAGATGCAGGGGGAACAAAATAACATGCATTTTAAAAGTAACAAAACAGGTTGAAAGAACAGCATCTGACTTATCTGATTTCCTTTGTACTGTACATCTTTTTACTTTGGAATTTGCAATAAAAAGGTATGTCCATCTTGTTTTACCCTCTTCTCTTGGATTAAATATTTTTCTACATCTGAGGCTGAAAGGCTAACAGAGCTAATTGCAGGTTCTCATTTCAGTAGTGCCACTTCAGTCACTGGTTTCCATGGAAATGAAGTGAAGGATAACAAAATAAAATAAACTCCACCCAAGGGCAGCTGAGGCAACTTAGGAGAGGTGAAAATTGCTCCTCTGCGGCAGGAGCCTCCAACCTTGACAACTTTCTGACTTGTGGACTTCAACTCCCAGAATTCCTCAGCCAGCCAGCTGAGGAATTCTGGGGGTTGAAGTCCACAAGTCAGAAAGTTGCCAAGATTGGAGATGGCTGCTACGTTCCCAGAAAGCTTTGCAGGCAACTGAGTCTGGGAGGACTTGTCTGAAAAAGAGGATTGAAACAGGTCTGGGATCTCAGATCTGAAGAATCTTATTCTCTGAACAGATCCAGCTCTAGCCACAGACCTTCTATGATCTCAAGCCACCAGCCACTAGGCCTCTGCATGCATGTAAAAGGCACACTTTGGGAATCTGAGCATAACAGATACGCCTAAACTAAACAAATTATGCCTTATACCTTTACTTCCTATTGATTTCAAAGAGAAGAGAAAATTGAAAGGAAAATAATTGATTTAAAAAATTATTATATTCTGGTCATTAGACATATCACTGGTTGCCTGCGAATTCTCCCTTCCCTATATTTATTTGTTATTGTTCCAGACTGCCTCTGTGATTCTCCAGATAATTTATAAGCCAAATCAAAGTAAAGAAAATGTTTTAAGATTTTTTTAATCGTGTTCACATTTAGTCCAGTGGGACTAAATTGTTTTAGGTACAATTCACTCAATTTAGGTTCACCCCAAACTTTATTATTTTAAGGCAACTGGGGCTCATTTTTTAAAAAAATGATAATAAGGTGACCTGATGACAAGAATACTAAACTGTGTGATTATGAAAACACGGCTTCCTTTCTTCTCTGGTAGTGATTTCCAAGCTTATCCATTAATATACTAGAATATACATATATAGCAACAGCAATAGCAGCAGCAGTCAAAATAAAATACTACCAATTAAACCACTTCAGGATGAACACCTCTTTATTAAAAAATTTAGGCCATAATCTACCATGCTTATCCAGTTGGTGTAGTGATTAAGGTGCTGGCCTAGAATCCAGGAGATGGTGAATTCTAGTCCCACCTGAGCCATTAAAGCCAGCTGAGTGACCTTGGGCCAGTCTTTCTCAGCCCAACTCACCTCACAGGGTTGTTGTTATGAGGAAAGTAGAAAAAAGCATTATGTTCATCACTTGAGTTATTTATAAAAGATAATAAAGGTGGGATAAAAATCTAACAAATAGATAAAAATAGGTTGATAGATATTTGTTAGGGCTGAGAGAGTATGACTGGCTCAAAGACAACCACCCAGCATCTTTGTCCAATGGAGGATTAGACTCTCTGCTCCTAGTCCAGAATCTCAATCACTCTCCTAACATATATATATATATATATATATATATATATATATATATATATATATATATATATATATATATATATATATATATATATATATATATATATATATATATATATATATATATATATATATATACATAGACATATATATGTGTTTGTGTATGAATTTTAATGTTGTTTACATGTTGTACACCGCCCTGAGTCCCTCGGGAGCAAAATAAATAAATAAATAAATAATCCAGGAAAATAATATCCATTTTTAAGTAGTTTTGGAAGCTATGGTTCCAAATCCAAATCCAAATCCAGCCATTGATTATTCGGAAAATATAGGTAAGCAAGTACAACTATGTCACAGTTGTCCTAAAATAGAGTGATATTGATATTGTCCCCTGGTCTCCAAAGGACTGCCACATAGTAGGATAGAAATGTTGAGAATTGTCCCAGAAGGAACAAACAATTGGTTTAATTTATAAGGAAGTAGATTTTGGATTGACATTAGGAAAACATCCTAATGGTAAATGGTAAAAAGCTGTTTAGTAATGAAAGAAACTGTCTAGGCCGGGGACATGGAGGATTCTGCTTTGTTGGACCGACCGGAAGGCTCTCTGTCAGGAATGGAATAGGAGTGGCTTCCTGCCTAGGGTGGCAAATTGTCTAGGGATCAATCGGTTCCCCTCCATCCTGTTTTATTCACCCAACATCCCTTGGCATAGATTATATGGTGACTGGCTGAAGAACACTTTGACAGTCTGACCCAAAGGTGCTTTTTCAAGAGGCAACTGGACTCTCTGTTTTTTCTTTGAAGACATTTCACTTCTTATACAAGAAGCTTCTTCAGCTCTGACTGGATGGTGGGGAATGGAAGGATTTATACTCCTTGCAGGCAGCTGGTCATTTGCATTCTTTTAGCAGATCATTAAGGTCACCTGGTGGTTTATCTGTGTCATCAGGGTTACCTGAGTGGTGCAAATTGGTGTGGAGCCTTCTTGGAACTGTTGAAAGGATTGTGTTGTAGATTGGAGATAAATGATGTCGTATCCCTCCCCCTCTGTTGAGAGAGGGCTGTTCAATTTTGACATAGATGGCCTCAAACCAGGGGTCCTCTCTGTCCAAAATGTGGACTTTGCTGCCTTCAAAAGAGTGGCCTTTGTCTTTTAAATGAAGATGGACTGCTGAATCTAGTCCTGATGGGTTTGTTCTCCTATGTTGTGCCATGCATTTATGAAGAGCATCTGAAGGATGGTAGAACTACTAAGGAAACCAATGTCTAAGGGGCTGTCACAAAGAAGATGGAGTCAACCTATTTTCCAAAGCACCTGAAGGCAGAACAAGAAGCAATGGATGGAAACTAATCAAGGAGAGAAGCAACCTTGAACTAAGGAGAAATTCCCTGACAGTGAGAACAATTAATCAGTGGAATGACTTGCCTCCAGAAGTTAGGGGTGCTGCAACAGAGATTTAAAATCTTTGAAAAAGAAATTGGACAACCATCTGTCTGAAATGGTATAGGGTTTCATGCTTGAGCAGGGGTTGGACTAGAAGACCTCCAAGGTACCTTTCAACTGTTATTTTGTTCTGTTCTGAAACTAGAGTACCTCTCTGGCTTCATCAAACAACTTCTCCGATTCCACTTTGCCATTTATTTTTCTTAAATTATTCTAGACAACAAATTTTCATAATGAAATAATTAACGGAATGCCTAGATCAGTGATGGATAAGGTGACCAGACGTCCCGCTTTTGGCAGGACAGACACGCTTTTCAAGCATGTGTCCCGCGTCCCGCATTGTTTCCAAAAAGTCACGCTTTTTTGGAAAGAATGCCATTTTGAAAAGAAACAGCGGGACGTCTGGTCACCTTACTCAAAAGCCTCTGGGAAAAGTTGCGCTGGGCAGGCGGTGACCCATCCAGCCCCAGCTTTCTCGTTCGGCGCCGCCCTCCTTCCTTGGTAGGCTCCTCCCCCCATGTTGACGCGCATGCTCCGTGGCCGGGAGAGCCACTGCTCCTGTGCGGGGAAAGAAGGGCAAAGTCCGAGGGTGGCATGAAAGTCCGGCGCGCGAGCCGGAGGTAGCCCAGCAGCGTCCAGCCTCGCCCCACCCCGCAGAACCCTCGCCCAGCGCCATGGTGCTGGATAGCTTGGTCCGCATCGTCAAAGTGCAGCTGCCTGCTTACCTCAAGCGCCTGCCGCTGCCGGAGAGTGTCGGCGGCTTCCTGAGACTCACAGGTTAGGGGGCAGCGCAGGGCTGTTTGGGAAAGGAGGGCACGGTTGTGTGTGTGTGTATGACGAGAAACCCACCCCCCTTTGGACAAGCCTGACATATAAAGGAAGGTCCCAGTTTCTCGCCAACCCCGCATTCGCTCTCCGCTTGGCTTAAGTCAGCGAATGGGAACTTGCAGAAAGTCAGTTCGGAAATCCACTCCGTCGGATTCAATGGGGACCGAGTCAGGCAGCCGCCTGCGCCTGCGCCCTGTAGCTGCCTTGGACTACAGTTCCCAGTTTCCCCCACACTTGAGGCTGCCTCCGAGACCTGCACGCAGCATCATGGTTTTTTTTTAAATTTGTTTTATTTGTCAAGCATATATATATAACATCCTGATATCCTGATCTCCTTTCTCCCACTGTCACTCCAGCAGCCCAGCGCTGGCGGAGGGGGAGCAGGAGAGCCAAGAGACGCTGGGTTGGAGCACCATCTCCGGGCTGCTCCCCTTCCCAAGCCAGCCCTGCTCGCTCACTTGCCAGCCAGCCAGCCCAAGCCACTGCCGGCTCCCGAAGGGGAGGCGGGAGGCGAGGAAAGGCCTCCCGCCTCCCCCCCACCCACCTGGACGCCGACATTTGCGTTCTTTTGCCCTCTGCGCATGCGCACAGCATTCTGCGCATGCGCAGAGGGCAAAACTCAAATGGCGGCTCCCCTAGAAACCCACCCCCCGTCAATGGTGTCCCACTTTTAAAAAAAAATCTGGTCACCTTAGTGATGGAGAACCTTTTTTTCCTTGGGTGCCAAAAGCATACGTGCGCACGTGCTATGGCGTGCGTGTGCCCACCACACCCACAATTCAATATCACACCCCACACCCCACACCCCTGCGCATGCACGTGCGACCCCCCCTGCGTTGCCCCGCTTCCCGACTTCCGGTTGGCCCAGTAGGCCCATTTTTTGCCCTCCCCAGGCTCCAGAGGCTTCCCTGGAACCTGGGGAGGGTGAAAACGCCCTACCCTGCCCCCGGAGGACGAAAATGCCCTCCCAGAGCCTCCACATGAGCCAAATATCAGCTGGCTGGCGTGCGTGCCATAGGTTCGCCATCACGTGCCTAGATACATGAATTAGTCCAATTTTTTTTAAAAAAATCTTATTTTCTTTCTTTTTTCTTTATTTATTTTGTCAACACGTGTACAAGATAATAGGTATGATATATACATAAACAAAAGCAAAGTATGTATAGGTAAAAATTAGACAATAGGACAGAAGGACAGGGACGGTAGGCACGATGGTGCGCTTATGCACGCCCCTTACAGACCTCTTAGGAATGGGGTGAGGTCAACTGTAGACAGTCTAAGGTTAACGTTTTTGGGGTTTGGGGAAGAAACCACAGAGTCAGGTAGTGCATTCCAGGCACTGATTACTCTGTTGCTGAAGTTGCATTTTCTCCAGTCGAGTTTCGAGCGGTTTACATTGAGTTTGAATCTATTTTGTGCTCTTGTATTGTTGTGGTTGAAGCTGAAGTATTCATTGACAGGTAGGACATTGTGGCAGATGATTTTATGAATTACATTTAGATCAGATCGAAGGCGATGTAGCTCTAAGTTGTCTAAGCCTAAAATTTCAAGTCTGGTGGAGTAAGGAATTCTGTTGCGAGTAGAAGAGTGGAGGACTCTTCTTGTGAAGTATTTCTGGACTCTCTCAATTGTATTTATGTCCGATATGTAGTGCGGGTTCCAGACAGGTGAGCTGTATTCGAGAATTGGTCTGGCAAATGTTTTGTATGCTCTGGTTTGCAGAGTAATATTGCCAGAGAAGAAGCTACACAAGATTAGGTTGAGAACTCTTAGTGCCTTTTGGGCAATGTTGTTACAATGGGCTCTGGCACTTAGGTCATTAGATATGAGTACTCCGAGGTCTTTAACAGAGTGAGGGTTGTCTACAAGGTTGTGTCCTCCAAGTTTATATTTTATGTTTGGATTCTTTTTGCCAATGTGTAAGACAGAGCATTTGTTTGTTGAGATTTGCAGTTGCCAGTTATCAGACGATTGTGATACATGGTCAAGATTTTTTTGAAGGGTGGAAGTAAGGTGCAACTCTTATCTGTACCATCACACCTCCTTTTCCCAGTTTCTCCATCCCAAAGTAGGGTACATATTTTCAAAATTACTTTTACAAGGACCATATAGCCTTTATTATAAAAGACAGTCCTTATTTCATAGAGCTGTCTTTTAACTTTATTTAATTATTAATTTTCTTGATTTTGCTCTAGAATTTTCCTTTGTAAAGCTAAGTTTTCAATGCACATGCACACAACACACACAAACACACACACTTCTGAATCTGTTTCTGATTTGTCCATTTTTTAGGTTTGTCCTTTATTTTTTTATAAGAAAATATTGTCATTGTATTTTTGGGCACAGCTCCAGCTTCCTTAATTTTGAAATGTTTCCGCTATCAGTTGTTTCTCAAAAAAATCTGCAATAAGACTTTGGAGAGTTATTGATGTTAAAGAGACCTAATTTTTTTCTATTTGATGTGGATTTTTATGCTATTAAAATTTATTATAAAATAAAAATACAAAAAAGAAACAAAAGTTAGAAAGTTAAGGGAAATAAGTGTGCAGAGAGAAAGCTAGGAAAAAAAGTGACTTCTGACTTTTTTCAGAGCAGTAAACTACACACACACACAAAAAGAATGATGACCTCAACTTTTTGCTTTACATTTCCAAACATTTGAAGCTGTTTCTAGCACAACAAAATCATTCTAATTCTAATCATCAAAACCTAAAATCAAAGTTTCATTTTTTTCCCAATTCCAAGCAAAGATGTCTAATTTCTTTTCCTAAACACATAATCCCTGATATTTCCTCAGAAACAGACATATTAAAGAAACATATGAAAAATGTCTTTTGTGGATTTATTTAAACTCTGCCAACGCTGTAGACAATTTGGAAGGCAATTTATTACCTGAGCCAGTTTAAAATGGGAGGTTGAACTAGAAGAGCTCTAAGGTCCCTTCCAGCCCTACGATTCCATGGGAACAATCTGCATTTTAAATCAAATTCAAATGTTGTAAATTACAACACCCACTGGGTCTTTATTTATTTTTCAAAAAGTGACTGAAAGTCCCAAAGGTGATTTTTCAGGATGCAACTGGACTTTGTTTTTTGTTTGAAGATGTTTCACATTTCATCCAAGAAGCTTCTTCAGCTCTGACAGGATAGTGGGGAATGGAAGGATTTATATTCCTTGCAGACATCTGGTAATCTGCATCTGAGGGTCAGTTGAAGCACTTGGACACTTATCTGTGTCCTCAGGGTTACCTGAGTAGTGCTGCTGGTTCCTGTTGCCTGCAATTTTTTCTCTGGAAATCCATTCCTACTCCCACACCATTCAAAGGGTGTTCATCCCAAATTGTATAGCTAAAAGGTTTTTTTAAAGTGACTGAAAGAGTCGCTGCCGCTTTAAGGAAGAACTGGAACAGATCCAAACTGGTGACTGGACGTAGACGGTTTGCTTACGAAACGTCATTTAAAGAAACAGGAAGTAGCAGGAAGTATTTAAAGCAAATCATTGAAGGAGTCAAGCAGAAAGGGTTTCTTTTCCTAGTCTGGCGACGATGCTGGTTTTCATCTTCCAACAATGCATGAAAATCCTCACCCTGCCCATCTATGTGCTTGCCTGTTTGGGCTTATGGGATCCTATTTGTAAAAAAACTTTCCCATTTTTCATGAAGAAGATGAGCAAAAGCTACAATGAAAAACTGCACAAGGAAAAGGAGACGTTGTTCAAGAACATGCAGGACTTCGCCGACGCCTCGGGAAAACTCCACCTGCTAGAGATTGGCGTGGGCACCGGCACCAACTTTCAGTTTTATCCCCCCAACTCTCGCGTGACCTGCGTGGACTACAATCCCAACTTTCAACATTTCCTCCTGGAGAGCATGGCTCAGAACACGCAGCTCCAGTACGAGAATTTTGTAGTTGCCTCCGCCGAGAACATGTCTTCAGTGTCGGACAACTCTATGGATGTGGTGGTTTGCACGCTGGTGCTTTGCTCTGTGAAAAGCCCCCAGGCTGTCTTGAAGGAGGTTCTACGAGTGCTCAGACCAGTAAGTCAAAGGGAAAAGAGGGGAAGTTAAGTCTGGTCTGTCCAGAACACCAAATAATTGGCAAAAGGCAGGTGTGCATGGGAGTAAGGGCTTTAAGTTTATATCCCACAGAAACAGCATCTCTCTGCTGCTCTTTATGCTGCTGATTTATGGGCTTAACCTAAACGGGATTCCTTCTTAAAGCAACCGCACCTTTCCTGCCTCCCTTGCGTTTCTGAATCATTTTCAGACTCTGTACAACAACTTCAAGGAATATATGCATAACTTTAATGTTAGTAAATGTCATCAAGCTTCAGGCCTGAGATAGGAGCCTGGTTGGTATGTTAATCTCCAGAAAAGACTAGGTTGAAGCTAAATTAGAAAGTTAAAAACCTCTCTCTGCAATGACAAACCACTTTTGAATGGTTTCCAAAAATGCTCTCCCCATCTGGAAGTCTGCATGAAAACACCAGGGATCAAGTTTGATTTGGAGGAGACTGGAGTAGGAACCAGAGTAGATCAAGCTGACACTGTAGCAGGAGGACAAGGAGGGTTACATGAGGAAAACATGAGGTGGGAAGAAGCATTATGCTGTCACAGCACAGGCTGTGCGCATTTGGTTATATGTCTGCTGTGGCACAACACTACTTTGGGAGGTTTTTGGGCTAGTCTCTGATCCTGCAGAAGCCTTTGTACAGCACAATATCTTTGTACAGCACAATATTGTAAGTAAATAGACTAAAGACTGCCCTTCACCTTTAAATAAAAGCTAAAAATGATGTCCCAAATCTGCCATTTCCCTGCAGAATTTCAAAACTCTGTTCTTCTAGTGATAAGAAGCACAAACAGAGGCTGGGGATAGTATGCAGTCCAGTGGCTTTGGGATGCTGTATGTATATTGATATATTATGCAGTTTGAGAAATGAAATATCCAGGCCTTACATGTTTGCTGTACAGGGAAAAATAGCAGTCATTTCCATGGAATAGTTATTATAAGTGCTGCACTCTGTAATCAAAAAATAATCCAGCAAAGCCAGCATTATCTTCCAAATAGAAATTGTGGGGTTGTTCCTAGCACCTGGAATATGACTAAAATTCAGATATTCTTAACAGGGTATTTGTCCAACTAGCTAGTTTTTCTCCAAAGAAACACATTGTTTCTTGAGCTTTGTTGTTGTGTTTATTTTACATCCTCAGCCTCATTTTAATATATCCTGCCTATCAGGATCATCTGAAGAAGATGTCTCAACAAAGAGGCTGGGTCAAACAGTCAAGAGTCGCCCAAAACCAAGCCAAGGAACTGAAAATCAAAAAGCATAGAAAAGTAGGAGTAGTAGAGATGATCAAGCATAGCAACAATCCTGGCAACATGAAGTTCAAGAATGAGTCACAAGGCTCACAATGTTCCAATGCCTTGGTTTTTTTGTTTCTGGTTTTTTTTCCCAGGAAAAGATTCAATGTCAAGTTCCAACTTTTGTATAAACCAAGTCACGATTCAGGCATATTGCTATATGAGTGCAATAGATCCTAAGCAAGCTCTAATTCTCAATATGCAACCCTTGAAATTTGGCACTTTTGCTCTCCTATTTTTGAGTCAGTCAGCTTGGCACATGCAGACTTGTGTCCTGACCAGAGTGATCTGAAGTCTTTGGTGAGATCTGGCTGTTTAGAATCAAAAAAGGTCAGCAATTTAATTGCAAGATACTATAAGCAGGGATTTATGGCCTTTCTATGGTATAAGGCGATTCAGTGGTATCACCTCTTTCTTTAGCACAACAAAAGGTCAGATGGATGAGAGAAGAGCTAGAATCTGTGCTTTCAGACACAGGTTTTGTTAATTTAACAATACAATAAATCTAGAGCTAGTACTTCTGGGTGTGCTTCTTGTCTGGATTATCTTGCAAAGCTGATTTTTATGATATAATAAAGCATATATATTTTTAACTTCGCACCAAAATCTCCACTATATTGTTTAAAAAATAAAAAGGAAAAATAACATCATACACCAGCTTGCTGCTGGAGGTGGCTGATGGGATAAGACCTCATTCCCATCCCGTTCATCTCTTAGCTCTTTGTTTTGGTTTTTGTACAGTTTAGTACAGTTTTTAATAATATTTTAATCTGTGTAACTTTAATATTTTAATTATTTTTTTACTTGTTTTATAACTTGTAAGCCACCCAAAATCACCTTGTAAGGGAGATGGGTGGCATTAGAATTTAATAAATACACAGTGATGCTTAAAATTTTGTGAACCCTTTTGAATTTTAATATACCGTAAATTCTAAACCTAGATAAAGACAACCCACTTAAACAAGTTAAAAAAATCATCCTTCTACCATTATGGTTTGTCAACGGAAATGGGAGTCCCGAGGGACTCAGGCCGCCCTGAGTCCCTCGGGAGTTGGGCGGCATATAAGAAAACCAAATAAATAAATAAATAAAATAAAGATATGGGGCTTATTTCATTCTTTTGAAATTTTGGTGATTGCATCTTTAAATGATATTATAAATTTAGGCAGAAGCAGTGAAGGGTTAATAATAAAATGAACTTAAAAAGAGAAGCTCCAACATTTGATAACTTTTTTTTACCACCTCATTTCTGATTTTGTCAACCCAGTTTATACGTACCAGCCGTCTGTAAATCCACACTTCAAATGCTTCTAGTCTCTTCAAGTGGCTTTCTGTCAGAGCCCAATTCTCTACTCCGTAGAGCAGGATAGAAAAAAATGTAACATCTGACAAGCCTGATTTGTTCCGAATTTATCGGTAGTAAATTAATGGGTTGTTTGCTGATGACCATGATCTTGGTTTTTGAGTTTCAAGCCGTATTTTTCAGATATTTCTGAGACTCTGTTGATGAGGAAGCTGAAGGTCTTCATGCTTGCTAGAAAATAGAACTGTATCATCAGCATATCTTAAATTGTTGATCCGAACACTGTTTACTTTTAGGCCAGCATCAATGTTTTCCAGTGCTTCGTTGAAATTTGATTCAGAGTAGATATTAAACAACAGCGGAGACTCTCTGTTTTGAGTTTGTTACCTCTACTATTGCATTTTTAAATTTATTCCAGTTCACTTCTGCATCTTAATGTCTGACCCCTCTTCGTATTTCTGCATCATCTGAGTATTTTCGGCCTAGTCTCACATTTGCTACCTGATGCCAATATAGATTCTTTATTATTTGGATGTCTTTGTCATCTAGTCCCACTTATTTCAGGATTTGTAATAGTTTGCTGTGTCTTATTTTATCAAATGTTTTTCAAAATCAATGAAGCACATGTAAACACTATGATTGACATCTATACAACGCTGTACAAGAACTTGAATGCTGAATAGGGCATCTCGTGTACCAAGATTGTTTCTGAAACCAAATTGTGTGTTACTTAGAAGACGCTCCTCAATTTTGTTGCATATTTTTGATGAATTATTCTCAGGAATATTTTCAGGGCATGGCCCATTAAGCTTATTGTTCTGTATTCTGTACATTTATTTTGGAGGGATTGTCACAAAGGGTGACTTTAGCCAATCATTTCGTATCTTTCCTGTTTCATATATTCAGTTGAAGAGCTGCAGTAAAAATTTCTTCCCATTGTCTTCCAGCAATTTTAAAGTTTCTACTGGGATACCGTGTTTCCCCAAAAATAAGACCCTGTCTTATATTGTTTTGAACCCTGAAATAAGCGCTTGGCCTAATTGCCATGCACTCAAAAGCCTGATTGGGCTTATTATCAGGGGATGTCTTCTTTTGTAGGAAACAGGGTATCATCATGTGGCTTCTCTTGTTTTTGCTATTTTTATTGCATGTTCAACCTCCTCCATAGTGATGTTTGGTCCAGATGTTATTCTTCCCATATCAATATCATCCCTAGTCTCCTCAAAAAGTTCTTCAATATATTCCTTCCATCTTTTTAGTTTTTCATCCTCATCCAAGATAATTTCCCCCTTGTCAACTAAGTTGTTGGTTTTCTTTTTGTAGAGGCCTGCTGCTTCTTTCACTTTTTTGTGTAAGTTGAAATTATCATACTTACGTTCAGTCTCTTCTATTTCTTTGCATCTCTTTGCAAACACACTTTTCTTTTGCCAGTCTAATTTTTCTTCTAATTGTTTTCTGCAATTCATTGTATTTTTCTTCGTTTTTATTTTTATCAGTGCTTCTTTCATTCATGAGATGAAGAATTTCATCCGTCATCCATTGTTGTTTTTTGTGGTACCCTTCTCTCTATTTTGAGTTTGTTACCTCTACTATTGCATTTTTAAATTTATTCCAGTTCACTTCTATATCTTCATTATTTAGGTTGTTGGTTTCTCTTAAATGAATTTCTAATTCTTCTTTTATCTTATCTCCATGTTTAATGATGAATATAATCCCTAGTGCCCGTCAATTCTTGGTTTAGGAGGATTTGGGTTTGTCATCCTTTTTAGTTTCAACTGGACTTCGGCAAGTAGTAGGTTACATCTGCACCTGGGTATGTCTTTACTGGTTTTACTGAGTTTCTAAATCTTTTGTTTATTGTAAAATAGTCAATTTGGTTCCTTACTAATAATATTTCGTGTATCTGCTGGAGATCTCCAAGTGTAGAGGCGTCTTTTTGGCAACTTGAAAAAATTATTCATCACACATTGCCTATGTTCCTTGCAGAAGTCTACAAATCTGTCACCTCTACCATTTCTGATTCCTAAGCCAAAGTTTTCAACTACAGGAGCATCACTTCCTTCTCCCACTTTTGCATTGAAGTCCCCTATGAGTATTGTGATATCATTACTTTTTAGGGTTTTCAGTGCACTGCTTATATCTTCATAGAACTTCCTCCTCATCACTGTGAGCCATGGGAGCGTAAACTTTTATAACATACATATTTACTGGAGTACTATTTATTTGAATCATCATCACTCTATCGGATACAGGAATAAAGGACTTGATGCATTTATTTACAAGATTGTTTACGATTATAGCTACTCCATTTCGATGATGTTTACTATTTTCCCCAGAGTAGTAAATAGTATAATCTCCTATTCTACGCATTCCATTTTCAGGCCAGCACATTTCACTCACTTCCAATAGAGAGATATTGCATTTGGACATTTCTTTGATAGTATTTTGTGTTTTCCAAGATTCAAATAGGCTTCTCAGATTCCACGTTCCAATTCATAGTTTTGGGTTATCACAGGAGTGAAATTCAAAAATTTTCCCTACCGGTTCTGTGGGCGTGGCTTGGTGGGTGTGGCAGGGAAAGGATCCTGCAAAATCTCCATTCCCACCCCACTCCAGGGGAAGGATCCTGCAAAATCTCCATTCCCACCCCACTCCAGGGGAAGGATACTGCAAAATCCCCATTCCCTCCCCACTCTGGGGCCATCCAGAGGTAGTATTTGCCGGTTCTCCGAACTATTTGAAATTTCTGCTACTGGTTCTCCAGAACTGTCAGAACCTGCTGAATTTCATCCCTGGTTTATCATGCTTCTAGCGGACCGGGAGATTCTTAGCACCTCTGCCCCATTTAAGGGGCACCCGTACTCGGGGCCATTGTTAGGTTTTGCTACCATTAACATGATTTTCCTGGGAAATATATAGTGTAGTAGTCTTCCCTTTGCTTTCTACACCTTGTCCACACACTATTCAACTGGCTGCCACCACACCGTGTGCTGTTCTTCAGAAGCTGTTTTGATCAATGTGGTCTTCGCCTTAAATCAATACTGATGAACCAGCTGCCACTCACCAGGCCTGTTAGTCCATGGGAGGTATTTGATTCCCTCCAGCCCACCATTACAGCACAAAAGCCATATTGGGTAGGGGGGCTCCAATCCGCCACCCAGGGACGTGCTCTGTGGGGGTTCCAGGCTCTCCCTAAAAGTTAATGTCCCCAGGAAGTTATATAACAACAGTGTTGATTACAGTGTGGATTTTTATGTAATTTCAAAGCGTTCTGCTTTATATTATTATTTCTTGTATTTTACTTTTTCCAGGGTGGTGCATTCTATTTCATGGAACATGTAGCAGCTGGCAGATCAACCTCGACCTACTTCTGGCAACAAGTCTGTGACCCTACTTGGGGATATGTGGGAGATGGCTGCACCTTGTTAAGAGAGACCTGGAAAGATTTGGAGAACGCGGGGTTTTCTAAACTGAACTTGCAACACATCATATGCCCGTTGTTCCTAAGTATAGTTCGTCCCCATATTTATGGATACGCTGTGAAGTAATTTAAGAGAAAGCATCTTTCCCTTAAAATCAGATTTCTGACTTTAAAGAATTAACAGTGACAATGCATACGCTGCAATAAGAAAAGTGTTTCCTCTATTCTATACAATTCGGAGTTGGAGAAAGGCTCCTAAAAGTTCAAGCTGCACTAAACCTAAATGGGTACATTGGATCAGGTTTGGAGGGAGGACAAATAAATGTTAAAATTAATATAAAAGAATATTAATATAAAATATAAAAGAAAAACAATCCTACTATCAAAAGACCATGTGGGGGTGAAAAAAGCCCACCACCATTTTGCTGTGGCATCACTCAGTCCACCATGGCAGCTTCCCACCCAGGAAGGAAAGCTAGAGGAGGCCTGTTTTTGAGTATTACTCGCAACCTGTGTTGAGTTCTCTAAGAACAAACTGGTAATGGACAAAGCACTTAAGCACAAGCAGAGCAGGGAATCTTGCTTAAATAATACTTCAGGCAGAAGCCTTTGTTGGCCTTTAGGAGCGGCCTACCCAGAAAGATTTTTCTCAGCTTCTTATCCCCTGTAGTTGTAGAGTGAGTAAAACTCTGGATATGTTGGCATGGGATTAGACTGAAAGCTAAGGCTTAGAATTTAGACACTGATAATGTATCAAAGCTTGTTAACTGCTGAATTTCAATAAAAAAGGACTTGGAGTTTTGGTGTGGTTTTTTTGTTTTTTGCTTTCTAGTGAACCTTTCCTCATGACTTTTTCTGAATATGGCAAATGCAAATACCGGGGCTCCTGGTTCTGAGGTATATTGTGGGTTGTGTAACTGACCCATGGAATAATCACTTTTAAGTGGGGACTGAGAAGAGGCGTGTTGTTAAACCTTAACCTGATACTACCACGTTTATAGAAACATTTTGGGGAAACAATTTGGCACATTTATTAAGTGCCACCCCATCCTATTTCTATCATTTACAAAAGGTCCCAGGTTTGTGGCCAACTAATGGAAAGTTGGTGCAGCTCAAAGAATCTTCCCTGTTGATGGCCTCTGGGAGATTCCAGATTTCCAAAATCATAGCTTTATATGCCCTCAGCCTAGTGCTTTTTTCATTTTTCAAATTTATTATAGTCAAAGACTTGTGTAGAACAAAACAAAGTGTTTAGAAGTAAAAAAGAGGAAGGATGGCCATAAAACACAAGGTTTAAAAAAATGTACAGAATATTACAGGAAAAACGGGACTTGCAATCCAGATCTGAAGTCCCAATGGTTGGCCGGGAGATGACCACAATTCAGTGAGATGACCACAATTCAGGTGCTTGACAGCACAGTTGCATTTACTCCTTGTTCTTGGGTGTCCCATTTTCTAGGATAAAGCCTTTCCGGCAGATTAAAGAATAAACCTTTGGAACTCTTAGCCATGCTAATTATGTGAATTATAATACTATTAGTCCTACCATTAGAAAGCTGAACTATTATTTTAATACAGGAACACTATCAAGGTAATCCTTGATTTATGAGTGATCACTTAGCAACCGTTTGAAGTTACCATGGATCCACCTGGGGGCTACTTATGACCTAGATTAGAAGTTACGACAGTCCCATCCCATCCCCCGTGGTCAAAAGACCGAACTTTGGGCGCTCAGCTCGGCAACCAGACCAAATCTGTGGCTGTGGCGTAGTGTCCTGAGGTCATGTGACCTCATTTTACAACAGTTTTAACAAAAGCCAGCATTTACTTTAGGTTTTCAGATGAAGTATTGGTTTGTTTAATGACCATGGCGATTGCTTAATAACCCCCCAAAAATATATGTACAACCAAAAAAAAGTTGTAAAACCATTTTATGACTGTCAGGACTTATGGTCTTGATGCATAGGCTCCATTATGGTCGTAAGTTGCATACTACCTATATAAATGAATGAATATACCTATTAGATTGTTGCTTCCTGAAATTCTTGTGTTGCTGGCTAATTTGCAAGATGGATGCCAAAGTAGAGCAATGTTAAAGCAGATGCCAGGGCTAAAACAAACAGCATCAGGTTTATTTAAATTGTCCCCATTAACTTACAGCACCAGGGGCCCTTCCCTAACTGTCAGAGTGAGCCCAAGTGCCAGAGACAGTCTCTGGAATTTGGAATTCAACTCATAAAGGGGTTGCTGTTGTTGGGCAGCTTTTAAAACCCTACAGCCTCTCTCCCCCCTGAGCCATGTAGTTTAGGCATCAGCAAGGGAAGGTTACACATTAATGAGAATTAAGTATCAGGTGTTTTTGGGCATCTGGTACAGCAAAAGAAGGAAATAATTATCTAATGGGGATTTGAATAAAAATGCTGTTAGTTGTCTCTTAACCTGTAAGAGTAAATGGGAAGAACTAGCTTGTCTAAGCAGGCTCTTTTCCAGGTGTTAATTGAAAAATGTAGGTCAAACACAAGGCAAGTGCATATCATCTAACTGGATTTGCATACAAATGTATGGTATTCTGTTTCTAAATGAAACATTTGAAACATTTCAAATGGTGAATGAAATCAGGGGTGTAAAATTCAAGGCCCGCGGGCCGGATCCAACCCATAGGGTGCTTAGATCTGGCCTGCCGGGCCACCCTGGAAACAGAGCAAAAGAAGACCAGGTGTTATGTTTTTTAATAAGTCTGCCAAGAAAGGCAGCTCATGGTCCACTTGCTCTCTTTGAACACTTGTAATATGTTAAGATATTCATGAACTGGGAGAGCCATGTTAACAAGGTCAGCCAATGAATATGCATAGCAACTAAGTCAGCCAATGGGAGCTTAAACACTTCTGGGTCTGTGCAGAGAATCAAAACTGAAAACTTAAACCGAAGGCTGGGCATGGCTCAGTCCACGCTGAACTCTGAACTGAAAGCTTGTCTGCTGCTGGAAATGAAACTGTTAATAACTGTTGCTACATTGAAGAAATAATCTACTTGTGGTATTGTATATATATTACTATGTTTATAAAGAAGTTTATGAATCCAGATGAATCAGTCATCTGTGTGTGCTTCTGGAAATTGATTTTTATGCAACAAACTCTGATATAATATATGGCCAGAAAAGAAAAATTCTTCTGAGCTACTTCTCCCATGTGGAGATCATCGCTGTCGACAAACCAGGGGTGGGTTCCTCCCGGTTCGGACCGGTTCACCTGAACCGGTAGTGACCCGCTCGTGATGTCATGATGACATCACCGAACCGGATTGATCGGTGCCGGTCCGTGGACGCCACCATCTTTTAAAAAAAAAATTTTTAAATTTTTTTTTTTTAAAATTTCCTTCTGAGCATGTGCAGAAGCCAAGTTCCGGCACTGTGCATGCAGTCGCCATCTTTTTTTCTGCTTAAGTTTTTTTTCCGGATTTTTCGTTATTGCATATGTGTGCACCCATGAGGCGCGCCCACGCAGTGAGGAAGGGAGGGTTATATAAGTTGGAACTCACCCCTGATTTGGGCTGGAAAACACCCGCACACCCCCACCTTTATCCACAGGAGTTGTCCTTCTGCTTTCCCCGTTGCTTCCCTGATTCCTGCACTATAAAAAACCATTGAAAAATCAGAACGATTGGCCCTTTTTGCAGGAGGCTCTCCTAACAGGAAAGGAAGGGAAGGGACTGGCAAGGAGAAATACACCCAATCAGTATGAGGAAACCTCCCAGTTTTGTAGCAGTGCTGCTGAATTTCAAAAGAGAACCCAACAGTTCTTCCCAACATGAGTTATTTGTGCCTGTGCAAAGCAAAACTTTACTGAAGGGGGGGAAAAGCAACAGGAGGAATCAGGGAAGCAACCGGGGAAAGCAGAAAGACAAATTCAGTGAATAAAGGGATGAGGTGGGTGGGGTTTTTTCCTAGCCCAAATGATTCGGGGCAAGGTTTATTCTCAGCAGATCCAGGGTGGGCAGGCGGGCAGGCAGCAGCACAAAGTTAGTTTATTTATTTAGCTATGCTGGCTGGGGAATTCTGGGAGTTGAAGTCCACAAGTCTTAAAGTTGCCATGGTTGGAGACCCCTGTTCTAGAGGTTTCTCTGCAGTAGTTTGTGCTAAGAGTAGCTCCCTACATATGTGTGTGTGTCTGTGTGGGTACTAGGTTGTATTCCTCTTCGCTCCACTACACATAGGGCTGTAAAGCACTATGAAGCGGTATATAAGTCTAAGTGCTATTGCTATTGTTCCCAAGACAGCCTGCTGTCCTCCCCGAGAAGGCGAGGGGACAACGGGTGGGAGCCGGGAGGGACTTGCGAGCCAATCTGTTCACTGATGGGCTGAGCCCCAGCTGAGGCGAAGGGAAAAACTACAGTGAGAGATCAGAAAGATAGGAGCCGCTTTTGCCTCTGCTGGTAGTGGCAGGGCAGAGCCCGTCGCCAGGGTAACAAGCAGCTACCGAGGCGGCGGCAGGGCAAAAAGGACTCAGAATGTGAACGCCTTTAGGTGAGGATGAGCGCTGCTGCGGCTGCTCTCCGGGGTCATTCCTCCCCACTTAGTCCAACCCCTGGGTCATTTTTGCTGGCCCACGTACTAACTCTACCCGTGTGGTTATTAGTCAAGAGTTTTTAAAAATGTCAATTTTTCCCTGTGATTTGCTGCCGTTCTTCTGAGTCCTACTGTTGGGATTGGTGGGGAAGAGGGGAGGGGGAGCTGCGGTTCTTGCTCCATGCCTTTGGGCCAGGTTCTTTATAGCTGGATTCAGGTATAGCCAAGCACAGCCTTGCTTAAACATAGTGTAGCTGCTCCAGATGAGCCATTCTCCCCCTCGCTCTGCCCAAACATACGGCTGCCTCTCGCCCGCCCCACTCCCTCGCACCCGGGGGCAGCAGGGACAAACTGCAGGGGAGCAGCTCCAGATGAGCCCGCATCTCCCGAAGCCACCACCGTTGGAGCCACGAGAGGCGGGCATGGTGGCCATATGTTCAGGCAGGGCGAAGGGGGGGGATGGCTCCGGCCCCATTCCACCGCGCCAGCAAAGAAGCACGCAAGTTCCAGCCCATCCACCCCATGAGTGAAGCAGGCGGCGTGAAGGAGACCGCTCGGCGGCAGAAGGTTGTGCGGAGGAGGGGCGGCGGGGGACCCCCTACCCTCCCCTTGCCTGCCCTCCGCGCACGAAGACGAACCGTCGCCTGCTTTGAACTCGCCGCTCCCGCACTGACGCACGAACTATCATCCAGGATGGGACATACCCAAGCCGTTTGTCCTCAGGAGGGAAAGAGCTGGACCCTTCATCTAGACTCCTCCCCCAGTACTTGCTGTAGGAATCTGCGGCCAAAGGAAGCATCAGCCGACGCGATCTTATAATGTCCAATTAACTGGGAAGGACTCGCCAATGTAGCTGCTCTGCAGACCTCCTCGAGGGACGCCTGGGTTGCCCAGGCCGCTGAGGTTGCCGCGCTGCGGGTGGAATGAGCAGTTATGCCGGCGGGCCGCAGCATATAGGAGAAATCGTAAGCTGCAGCGATGGTAGCCCGGATCCACCTACCGACGGTGGAGGCAGAGGCCTACTGTCCTAGGGTGGACAGGAGGAAGGCCACAAAGAGTGACTCCGTCCTGCGAATAGCTGCCGTGCGCTTGATGTAAATACGGAGCGCACGGCGGATGTCCAGCTTGTGCCACTTATGTTCTAAATCGTGGGCCGGCTGGGAGCAACTGGACAGAAATACAAGCTCTTGAGAGTGGTGAAAGCAAGTGTTGACCTTTGGCACAAAGGTCGGGTGCAGTCGAAGCACCACACAGTCCTGATGAAAGATGCACAAGTCCTGTCTGACCGATAAGGCCGACAGTTCAGAAATCCTCCTGGCCGAGGTGATAGCCACCAGGAAGACTGTCTTGAAGGTGAGGAGTCTCAGGGGCACCAATCATAAAGAGTCATAGGGCGGTTGGGTTAGAGAGTTGAGGACTTTGGTGAGGTCCCAGGTGGGAAAGCGATGTACCGCCGGGGGGTGAATGTTGGTGGCCCCTTTTAAAAAACAGCGGGTGGCGGGAAGTTACGCCAAGGAAGCCGCCTCCCCACAGGTCAAAACGGAGGACAGTGCTGCCACCTGCCTCCGGATGGTATTTGGAGACAGCCCTTTGTCCAGTCCCTCCTGGAGGAAGTCCAATATGCGGGGGAGCGATACCTGCATGGGGGAAAGGTTCCAACTGGTGCACCAGGTGCAAAAGGTTCTCCAGGTTGCGTAGTAGATCCGTTCTGTGGATGGCCTTCTTGAGGCCAGCATGGTGGATATGACTTTGGCCGAAAACTGTTGGTGCCTCAAATTGCCCCGCTCAAGCACCAGGCAGTCAAGCAAAGCCACCCCGGGTCCAGATGCACTACTTGTCCCTGGCTGAGCGGGTCCCCCTGTCAGGCCGAAGACATGTTCTATTGGAGAATTTGGCCTGCCACACTGATGCTTCAGAATGGAGACTTATTGTGGGAATTTGGGAGGGGCGGTAGCATGAGCAATGTAGAGATGTAGCCATAATAAATTCCTTTTAGGTTTTCAAGGTCATCCTTTGTCCGGCACCTGGGCGGAAGCTGTTGGGAGAAACCGGACTCGTTGGCAGAAGACAATTGCCCAACGTGCTGGACTTGTGGGAGTGCGAACAAGAGAATGAACTTTAAACTGGGTGGAGAAACCCCGTTAGCTTTAGATTCGGGTTTCTCCCAGATGTGCCAACATGGCTCTGTTAACAAATTGGAACTTTGAGGAATGCTTTGTCTCGGACTCTGATTTAGTTTTGGATGCTATTTGGAACCCTGACACTAACCCGAATCTCCCTTAAAATTTCATCCAGCTGCCCCGAACTTCGGGGCACTGTGTGGGGTCCTGAACCCCAACACCGACCCAACACCGGGCGGTGCGAAGACTCAGGGAAGATGGAGGAGAAGGAGCAAACCACTCGGGGATCAGTAGAGGATGAGTCGATCGAGCGAGTCAGGATCCTCTTCTCTCCAACCCCGAGACAGACAGCTGTCCTGGAGACCGCGGACAGAGAGCGCCAATTGGGGGCACGGCGCAAGCAACCAGCCCCTTAGCCTCTCTCTCAGCCAGAGTGGACCTCGCAAGGCGCAGCTGGGGGTCTGAGTCCTCCCCCCAGCGCGCGTGGGAGCCTCACCTGGGCACGGGGATAGCCATGGCCCATGAGTGGAGACAATAGAGGATCACGCTCTCTGGGCACTCTAAGGGCGAGGGATCCCAGCCACTGTCGCGCAGTCAATCACTGATGCATCTCCACGACCAATTCAGATGCCTAAGCGTACGTTGGACAACTCCCCAGTCGGGACCCGAAGCCACTAGATGGAGCATGGCCCAACCCACATTCTCCTTCCCAAGGAAGCACATGGATTACCTTGATAGTGCTCCTGTATTAAAATAATACTTCAGCTTTCTAATGGTAGGACTAATAGTATTATAATAACTCACATAATTAGCATGGCTAAGAGCACCAAAGGTTCATTCTTTGATCTGCCACAAAGGTTTAATCCTAGAAAATGGGACACCCAAGAACAAGGAGTAAATGCAGCTGTCAAGCACCTGAATTGTGGTCATCTCACTGTGGTGCGTGGCCAACCATTGGGACTTCAGATCTGGATTGCAAGTCCCGTTTTTCCTGTAATATTCTGTACATTTTTTTAAACCTTGTGTTTTATGGCCATCCTTCCTCTTTTTTACTTCTAAACACTTTGTTTTGTTCTACACAAGTCTTTGACTATAATAAATTTGAAAAATGAAAAAAGCACTAGGCTGAGGGCATATAAAGCTATGATTTTGGAAATCTGGAATCTCCCAGAGGCCATCAACAGGGAAGATTCTTTGTGCTGCACCACTACTTTCCATTAGTGGGCCACAAACCTGGGACCTTTTGTAAATGATAGAAATAGGATGGGGTGGCACTAAATAAATGTGCCAAATTGTTTTCCCAAAATGTTTCTCTAAACGTGGTAGTATCAGGTTAAGGTTTAACAACACGCCTCTTCTCAGTCCCCACTTAAAAGTGATTATTCCATGGGTCAGTTACACAACCCACAATATACCTCAGAACCAGGAGCCCCGGTATTTGCATTTGCCATATTCAGAAAAAGTCATGAGGAAAGGTTCACTAGAAAGCAAAAAACAAAAAAACCACACCAAAACTCCAAGTCCTTTTTTATTGAAATTCAGCAGTTAACAAGCTTTGATACATTATCAGTGTCTAAATTCTAAGCCTTAGCTTTCAGTCTAATCCCATGCCAACATATCCAGAGTTTTACTCACTCTACAACTACAGGGGATAAGAAGCTGAGAAAAATCTTTCTGGGTAGGCCGCTCCTAAAGGCCAACAAAGGCTTCTGCCTGAAGTATTATTTAAGCAAGATTCCCTGCTCTGCTTGTGCTTAAGTGCTTTGTCCATTACCAGTTTGTTCTTAGAGAACTCCACACAGGTTGCGAGTAATACTCAAAAACAGGCCTCCTCTAGTTTTCCTTCCTGGGTGGGAAGCTGCCATGGTGGACTGAGTGATGCCACAGCAAAATGGCGGTGGGCTTTTTTCACCCCCACATGGTCTTTTGATAGTAGGATTGTTTTTCTTTTATATTTTATATTAATATTCTTTTATATTAATTTTAACATTTATTTGTCCTCCCTCCAAACCTGATCTAATGTACCCATTTAGGTTTAGTGCAGCTTGAACTTTTAGGAGCCTTTCTCCAACTCCGAATTGTATAGAATAGAGGAAACACTTTTCTTATTGCAGCGTATGCATTGTCACTGTTAATTCTTTAAAGTCAGAAATCTGATTTTAAGGGAAAGATGCTCTCTCTTAAATTACTTCACAGCGTATCCATAAATATGGGGACGAATTATACTTAGGAACAACGGGCCTATGATGTGTTGCAAGTTCAGTTTAGAAAACCCCGCGTTCTCCAAATCTTTCCAGGTCTCTCTTAACAAGGTGCAGCCATCTCCCACATATCTCCAAGTAGGGTCACAGACTTGTTGCCAGAAGGAGGTCCAGGTTGATCTGCCAGCTGCTACATGTTCCATGAAATAGAATGCACCACCCTGGAAAAAGTAAAATAATACAAGAAATAATAATATAAAGCAGAACGCTTTGAAATTACATAAAAATCCACACTGTAATCAACACTGTTGTTATATGGAGATGAAACACCAAAAGAGACGTCTGGAGCGCCGCTGGAGATCCAGCAAAACCGAATCTGACCGAACACTATTAAGAATTTACATCAGATCTTATTTAGTGGCGATAGGGGCGGCAAAACGATTCTATTTTTCCGCTCTTATTGCGTCCGCAGATTCTCGCCCAGCCGCCTTGTTTAGGGTGACTCGCTCCCTCCTTGCTAAAGGGGGATGCGAGGAACACTTGCAAGGTAGAGCTGAGGGATTTGCAGAGTTTCTGTCGGATAAAGTCGCTCAGATCCGGTCGAACCTGGACTCTGGCTGGGCAGAGTCCATAGAGTTGACAGGGGCAAGTCTTAGTCCACCGTTGTGGGAAGAGTTTGGGCCTGTTTCTCCCGCGGATGTGGACAGAGCCGTGGGAGCGATGGGTGCCTCCACCTGTTTATTGGACCCGTGCCCCTCCTGGTTGGTTTCGGCCAGCAGGGAGGTGACACGTGGCTGGATCCGGGCAGTGGTCATCGCTTCTTTGGAGGAGGGATCCGTACCGCAGTCGTTAAAAGCTGCGGTGGTGAGACCCCTCCTGAAGAAGCCTTCCCTGGATCCAGCTGACTTGAAGAACTATCGTCCTGTCTCCAACTTACCTTTTTTAGGGAAAGTTGTGGAGAAGGTGGTGGCTACTCAGCTTCTGCGACTTTTGGATGAAACAGATCATCTAGATGCCTATCAGTCGGGCTTCAGGCGCGGCTACAGTATAGAAACTGCCTTGGTCGCACTGATGGATGATCTCTGGCGGGCCTGGGATGGGGGAAATTCCTCCATCCTGGTGCTACTTGACCTCTCAGCGGCTTTCGATACCATCGACCATGGTATCCTTCTGCATCGTCTCGGCGAGTTGGGAGTGGGAGGCACCGTTTTGCGGTGGTTCTCCTCTTATCTCGCCGATAGGATGCAGTCGGTGTTAACAGGAGGGCAGAGATCGTCCCCTAGGCCCCTGTTATGCGGGGTGCCTCAGGGGTCAGTTCTCTCGCCCATCCTGTTCAACATTTACATGAAACCGCTGGGGGAGATCATCCGCAGACATGGGGTGCGTTTTCACCAGTACGCTGATGACACCCAGCTGTACATCACCACTCCGTCTGATTTCAGTGTGGCAGTTGATGTAATGTGCCGGTGCCTGGACGACGTTAGGATCTGGATGGGAAGGAACAGACTCAGACTCAACCCCGACAAGACTGAGTGGCTGTGGATATTGCCTCCTAAGGACTATGACAACTGTCCCTCCTTGGTCCTCGAGGGAGCGAAACTGACTCCCTCAGATCAGGTCCGCAACTTGGGGGTCCTCCTAGATCCACAGCTAAAATTGGATCATCATCTTTCTGCTGTGGCTAGGGGGGCCTTTGCACACGTTCACCTGGTGCACCAGTTGCGGCCATACTTGGAGAAGGAGGCTCTACTCATGGTCACTCATGCCCTTGTCACCTCCCGCTTGGACTACTGCAACACGCTCTACATGGGGCTACCCTTGAAGAGTATCCGGAGACTCCAGTTGGTGCAAAATGCGGCTGCGCGTGCTGTGGTGACACCTATACTCCGCCAGCTGCATTGGTTGCCCATTAGTCTCCGGGTCCAATTCAAGGTGTTGATCATCATCTTTAAAGCCCTTCATGCTTAGGACCAGGCTATCTCCGGGACCGCATTCTGCCTCATACTTCCCTCCGACCGGTTAGGGCCCACAGAGTTGGCCTCCTCCATCTCCCGTCGGCCAAGCAATGCCGACTGGCGGGCCCTAGCGGGAGGGCCTTCTCTGTGGTGGGCCCCGCGCTCTGGAACCAACTTCCTCCAGAGACCCGAACCATCCCCACCCTGCTGGCCTTCCGAAAAGCCGTTAAGACATGGCTTTTCCTGCAGGCAGGGGGTAGAGTTTAATTCCATCTGAACTCTCCCCCGGGTATGTTTGGTTGTTGAATGGTTTTTTATATTGTAATTTTAACTTTTATATTTTGATTTTAACTCAACTGTTTATTGGTTATTCTTGTATTTTTCTTTTGTTGTACGCCGCCCTGAGTCCCTCGGGAGTTGGGCGGCATATAAGAAAACCAAACAAAATAAATAAAATAAAATAAATATAACTTCCTGGGGACATTAACTCTTAGGGAGAGCCTGGAACCCCCACAGATCATGTCCCTGAGTGGCGGATTGGGGCCCCCCTACCCAATATGGCTTTTGTACTGTAATGGTGGGCTGGAGGGAATCAAATACCACCCATGGACTAACAGGCCTGGTGAGTAGCAGCTGGTTCATCAGTATTGACTTAAGGCGAAGACCACATTGATCAAAACAGCTTCTGAAGAACAGCACACGGTGTGGTGGCAGCCAGTTGAATAGTGTGTGCACAGGGTGTAGAAAGCAAAGGGAAGACTACTACACTATATATTTCCCAGGAAAATCATGTTAATGGCAGCAAAACCTAACATTGGCCCCGAGTACGGGTGCCCCTAAAATGGGGCAGGGGTACTAAGAATCTCCCAGTCGCTAGAAGCATGATAAACCAGGAGTGAAATTCAGCAGGTTCTGACAGGTTCTGGAGAACTGGTAGCAGAAATTTCGAGTAGTTCGGAGAACCGGCAAATACCACCTCTGGCTGGCCCCAGAGTGGGGAGGTAATGGGGATTTTGCAGTATCCTTCCCCTGGAGTGGGGTGGGAATGGGGATTTTGCAGTATCCTTCCCCTGGAGTGGGGTGGGAATGGAGATTTTGCAGTATCCTTCCCCTGCCATGCCCACCAAGCCACGCCCACAGAACCGGTAGGGAAAAATTTTGAATTTCACCCGTGATAAACCCAAAATTATGAATTGGAACGTGGAATCTGAGAAGCCTATATGAATCTTGGAAAACACAAAATACTATCAAAGAAATGTCCAAATGCAATATCTCTCTATTGGAAGTGAGTGAAATGTGCTGGCCTGAAAATGGAATGCGTAGAATAGGAGATTATACTATTTACTACTCTGGTGAAAATAGTAAACATCATCGAAATGGAGTAGCTATAATCGTAAACTCTTTTCAAAATAAATGCATCAAGTCCTTTATTCCTGTATCCGATAGAGTGATGATGATTCAAATAAATAGTACTCCAGTAAATATGTATGTTATAAAAGTTTACGCTCCCATGGCTCACAGTGATGAGGAGGAAGTTCTATGAAGATATAAGCAGTGTACTGAAAACCCTAAAAAGTAATGATATCACAATACTCATAGGGGACTTCAATGCAAAAGTGGGAGAAGGATGTGATGCTCCTGTAGTTGAAAACTTTGGCTTAGGAATCAGAAATGGTAGAGGTGACAGATTTGTAGACTTCTGCAAGGAACATAGGCAATGTATGATAATACTATTTTCAAGTTGCCAAAAAGACGCCTCTACACTTGGAGATCTCCAGCAGATACACGAAATATTATTAGTAAGGAACCAAATTGACTATTTTACAATAAACAAAAGATTTAGAAACTCATAAAACCAGTAAAGACATACCCAGGTGCAAATGTAATCTACTACTTGCTGAAGTCCAGTTGAAACTAAAAAGGATGACAAACCCAAATCCTCCTAAACCAAGAATTGACGGGCACTAGGGATTATATTCATCATCACCAAAATTTCAAAAGAATGAGAGAATAAAATATGCCCCATATCTTGACAAATGGAAATGGTAGAAGGATGATGTTTTTAACTTCTTTAAGTGGGTTGTCTTTATCTAGGTTTAGAATTTACGGTATATTAAAATTCAAAAGGGTTCACAAATTTTTTAGCATCACTGTGTATTTATTAAATTTTTATGCCACCCATCTCCCTTACAGGGTGGTTTTGGGTGGCTTACAATTATAAAATAAGTAAAAAAATAATTAAAATATTAAGGTTACACAGATTAAAATATTATTAAAAACTGTACTAAACTGTACTAAAA
Organism: Diadophis punctatus similis; assembly: GCA_023053685.1. NCBI lineage: Eukaryota > Metazoa > Chordata > Lepidosauria > Squamata > Dipsadidae > Diadophis > Diadophis punctatus. The sequence continues at coordinate 8,689,253 of JALIGW010000025.1, read as the reverse complement.
CCGAAACTAAGAGCTAAGAGATGAACGGGATGGGAATGAAGTCTTATCCCATCAGCCACCTCCAGCAGCAAGCTGGTGTATGATGTTATTTTTCCTTTTTATTTTTTAAACAATATAGTGGAGATTTTGGTGCCAAGTTAAAAATATATATGCTTTTTTAATCTCATAAAAATCAGCTTTGCAAGATAATCCAGACAAGAAGCACACCCAGAAGTACAAGCTCTAGATTTATTCTATTGTTAAATTAACAAAACCTTGCATGTCTGAAAACACAGATTTCCAGTCTAAGAAACTAGGGAAGTTTGCCATGTCTCCATTGCTTCTGGGGACTCATCTGCCTCTTGTTTAATCATTGTTTAATTTTTCTAACTCATAGCTCTTCTTCTGTCTCCCAAGGTTTACTTCCATATACCATTACATAAAAATAATGCATTCTGTTTTATACAGACCTTGTTAATCCTATATTGAGAATAATTGTATAATCTCATTAATTATATGTTTACTCACAGATTTTTATGAAAATACATTGTTTTAAATAAGAAAAAAAGCACTCAGAACTGTCGATGTACTCTTTAAAAGAGGGAAATGTATGTATGTGTGTATATACAGTATGTGTGTATATGTGTATGTGTATCTATATATATTGTTAATTTAAATTTTAAATAAAGTTTAAAGCCGCCCAGAATCATCTTGAATTTTGAGATGGGCGGCTTATAAATTTTATAAATTTCTGTATTAAAGTTTTAAATTAATTTTAAAACCTCCCAGAGTCACTTTGAATTTCAAGATGGGCAGTATTAAATTCTATAAATAAATAAATTGCTGTATTGTTAACTAAAGTTTTAAATAAAGCTTAAAGCTGCCCAGAGTCACCTTCAACCATGAGATGGATAGCATACCGTATAAATTTAATAAACTGTAAGAAAAGACACATTTGGAGCTAATAGATGCAAGAAAAAAACATCCAAAACTATGGAGTAGCTCATCTCTTTGCATTCTGCTCACATGTACTTTGAATTTGTTCCCCAAAAGTGACAATTGGAAGTATAAATAACAAATGTTGGGAACAATATTTCAACAATGCATTGGGATTTTTATCCATTTTGCAGCAAGAAAAAAGTACTGAATGATGTTGGTCTCAAACCTGAGTTGCTAAATATTACTATTAGTTGGGCATGGAAAACTCATTCACTTCACTCTCTGTGGAAATAAAAAGTAATAGAAAGTTGTGTCTTAACTTTATGTATAGCATTAGATACCATATCACCTCGAGAATTCTCTTTCTAGCTCCTCTCTCATCCATCTGACCTTTTGTTGTGCTAAAGAAAGATGTTAGGTGATACCACTGAATCTCCTTATACCATAGAAAGGCCATAAATCCCTGCTTATAGTATCTTGCAATTAAATTGCTGACCTTTTTTGATTCTAAACAGCCAGATCTCACCAAAGACTTCAGATCACTCTGGTCAGGACACAAGTCTGCATGTGCCAAGCTGACTGACTCAAAAATAGGAGAGCAAAAGTGCCAAATTTCAAGGGTTGCATATTGAGAATTAGAGCTTGCTTAGGATCTATTGCACTCATATAGCAATATGCCTGAATCGTGACTTGGTTTATACAAAAGTTGGAACTTGACATTGAATCTTTTCCTGGGAAAAAAAACCAGAAACAAAAAAACCAAGGCATTGGAACATTGTGAGCCTTGTGACTCATTCTTGAACTTCATGTTGCCAGGATTGTTGCTATGCTTGATCATCTCTACTACTCCTACTTTTCTATGCTTTTTGATTTTCAGTTCCTTGGCTTGGTTTTGGGCGACTCTTGACTGTTTGACCCAGCCTCTTTGTTGAGACATCTTCAGATGATCCTGATAGGCAGGATATATTAAAATGAGGCTGAGGATGTAAAATAAACACAACAACAAAGCTCAAGAAACAATGTGTTTCTTTGGAGAAAAACTAGCTAGTTGGACAAATACCCTGTTAAGAATATCTGAATTTTAGTCATATTCCAGGTGCTAGGAACAACCCCACAATTTCTATTTGGAAGATAATGCTGGCTTTGCTGGAATATTATTTGATTACAGAGTGCAGCACAGAATAACTATTCCACCCATGGAAATGACTGCTAATTTTCTCTGTACAGCAAACATGTAAGGCCTGGATACTTTCTCAAACTGCATAATATATCAATATACATACAGCATCCCAAAGCCACTGGACTGCATACTATCCCCAGCCTCTGTTTGTGCTTCTTATCACTAGAAGAACAGAGTTGGAATTCTGCAGGGAAATGGCAGATTTGGGACACCATTTTAAACTTCTATTTAAAGGTGAAGGGCAGTCTTTAGTCTATTTACTTAAGATATCGTGCTGTACAAAGATATTGTGCTGTTCAAAGGCTTCTGCAGGATCAGAGACTAGCCCAAAAACCTCCCAAAGTAGTGTTGTGCCACAGCAGACATATAACCAAATGCGCACAGCCTGTGCTGTGACAGCATAATGCTTCTTCCCCCCTCATGTTTTCCTCATGTAACCCTCCTTGTCCTCCTGCTACAGTGTCAGCTTGATCTACTCTGGTTCCTACTCCAGTCTCCTCCAAATCAAACTTGATCCCTGGTGATTTCATGCAGACTTCCAGATGGGGAAAGCATTTTTGGAAACCATTCAAAAGTGGTTTGTCATTGGAGAGATATGTTTTAACTTTCCAATTTAGCTTCAACCTAATGTTTTCTGGCGATTGACATACCAATCAGGCTCCTATCTCAGGCCTGAAGCTTGCTGACATTTACTAACATTAAAGTTATGCGTATATTTCTTGAAGTTGTTGTACAGAGTCTGAAAATGATTCAGAAACGCAAGGCAGGCAGGAAAGGTGCAGTTCCTTTAAGAAGGAATCCCATTTAGGTTAAGCCCGAAAATCAGCAGCATAAAGAGCAGCAGAGAGGTGCTGTTTTTGTGGGATATAAACTTAAAGCCCTTACTCCCATGCACACCTGCCTAGTGCCCATTATTTTCAAAGCATGCACACCTGCCTTATGCCCATTATTTGGTGTTCAGGACAGACCAGACTTAACTTCCCCTCTTTGCCCTTTGACTTACTGGTCTGAGCACACGTAGAACCTCCTTCAAGGCAGCCTGGGGGCTGTTCACAGAGCAAAGCACCAGCGTGCAAACCACCACATCCATAGAGTTGTCCGACACTGAAGACATGTTCTCGGCGGAGGTGACCACAAAATTCTCGTACTGGAGGTGTGTGTTCTGAGCCATGCTCTCCAGGAGGAAATTTTGAAAGTTGGGATTGTAGTCCACGCAGGTCACGCGAGAGTTGGGGGGATAAAACTGAAAGTTGGTGCCAGGTCCCACGCCAAACTCTAGCAGGTGGAGCTTTCCCGAGGCATTGGCGAAGTCCTGCATGTTCTTGAACAGCATCTCCTTTTCCTTGTGCAGTTTTTTATTGTAGATTTTGCTGAACTGCTTCATGAAAAATGGGAAAGTTCTTTTCCAAATAGGATCCCATAAGCCAAAACAGGCAAGCACATAGATGGGCAGGGTGAGGATTTTCATGCATAGTTGGAAGATGGGAACCAGCATCGTTGCTGGACTAGGAAAAGAAACCCTTTCTGCTTTACTCCCCCAATGATTTGCTTTAAATACCCCCTGCTACTCCCTGTTCCTTTAATGACATTTCGTAAGCAAACCATCTACGTCCAGTCACCAGTTTGGATCTGTTCCAGTTCTTCCTTAAAGCGACAGCGACTCTTTCAGTCACTTAAAAAAAATCTTTTCGCTATACAATTTGGGATGAACACCCTTTGAATGGGGTGGGAGTAGGAATGGATTTCCAGAGAGGAAAAAATTGCAGGCAACAGGAACCAGCAGCACTACTCAGGTAACCCTGAGGACACAGATAAGTGTCCAAGTGCTTCAACTGACCCTCAGATGCAGATTACCAGATGTCTGCAAGGAATATAAATCCTTCCATTCCCCACTATCCTGTCAGAGCTGAAGAAGCTTCTTGGATGAAATGTGAAACATCTTCAAACAAAAAACAAGGAAGTCCATTTGCGTCCTGAAAAAGCACCTTTGGGACTTCCAGTCACTTTTTGAGAAAAAAAAAGACCCAGTGGGTGTTGTAATTCACAACATTTGAATTTGATTTAAAATGCAGATTGTTCCCATGGAATCGTAGGGCTGGAAGGGACCTTAGAGCTCTTCTAGTTCAACCTCCAATTTTAAACTGGCTCAGGTAATAAATTGCCTTCCAAATTGTCTACAGCGTTGGCAGGGTTTAAATAAATCCACAAAAGACATTTTTCATATGTTTCTTTAATATGTCTGTTTCTGAGAAAATATCAGGGATTATGTATTTAGGAAAAGAAATTAGACATCTTTGCTTGAAATTGGGAAAAAATGAAACTTTGATTTTAGGTTTTGATGATTAGAATTATTTTGTTGTTCTAGAATCAGCTTCAAATGTTTAGAAATGTAAAGCAAAAAGTTGAGGTCATCATTCTTTTTTGTGTGTGTAGTTTACTGCTCTGAAAAAAGTCAGAAGTCACTTTTTTTCCTATCGTTCTCTCTGCACACTTATTTCCCTTAGCTTTCTAACTTTTGTTTCTTTTTTGTATTTTTATTTTATAATAAACTTTAATAGCATAAAAATCCACATCAAATAGAAAGAAATTAGGTCTCTTTAACATCAATAACTCTTCAAAGTCTTATTGCAGATTTTTTTGAGGAACAACTGATAGCAGAAATGTTTCAAAATTAAGGAAGCTGGAGCTGTGCCCAAAAATACAATGACAATATTTTCTTATAAAAAAATAAAGGACAAACCTAAAAAATGGACAAATCAGAAACAGATTCAGACGTGTGTGTGTGTGTTGTGTGCATGTGCATTGAAAACTTAGCTTTACAAAGGAAAATTATAGAGCAAAACAAAAATAATAATAATTAAATAAATTTAAAAGACAGGTCTATGAAATAAGGACTGTCCTTTATAATAAAGACGATATGGTCCATGTAAAAGTAATTTTGAAAATATGTACCCTACTTTGGGATGGAGAAACTGGAAAAAGGAGGTGCGGTGGTACAGATAAGAGTTACAAGAAAGATTTTTAAAAGAAATTGGACTAATTCATGTATCTAGGCACGTGATGGCAAACCTATGGCACGCATGCCACAGGTGGCACGCGGAGCCATATCTGCCGGCACGCGAGCCATTGCCCTAGCTTAGCTCCAGCACGCATGTGCGCGCCAGCCAGCTGATATTTTGCTCATGCAGAGGCTCTGGGAGGGCATTTTCGTCCTTTGGGGGGGCAGGGAAGGGCGTTTTCACCCTCCCCAGGCTCCAGGGAAGCCTCTGGAGCCTGGGGAGGGGAAAAAACGGGCCTACCAGGCCCACCTGAAGTCGGGAAGCGGGGGAGCGGGGCAGCGCAGGGGGGGTCGCACGTGCATGCGCTGGGGGTGGGTGGGGCGTGGGGGGATATTGAATTATGGGTGTGGGCACACGCACGCGATAGCACACACGCACGCACGCTTTTGGCACCCAAGGGAAAAAAGGTTTGCCATCACTGATCTAGACATTCCATTAATTATTTCATTATGAAAATTTGTTGCCTAGAACAATTTAAGAAAAATAAGTGGCAAAGTGGAATCGGAGAAGTTGTTTGATGAAGCCAGAGAGGTACTCTAGTTTCAGAACAGAACAAAATAACAGAGTTGAAAGGGACTTTGGAGGTCTTCTAGTCCAACCCCTGCTCAAGCATGAAACCCTATACCATTTCAGACAGATGGTTGTCCAATCTCTTTTTAAAAGATTTTAAATCTCTGTTGCAGCACCCCTAACTTCTGGAGGCAAGTCGTTCCACTGATTAATTGTTCTCACTGTCAGGGAATTTCTCCTTAGTTCAAGGTTGCTTCTCTCCTTGATTAGTTTCCATCCATTGCTTCTTGTTCTGCCTTCAGGTCCTTTGGAAAATAGGTTGACTCCATCGTCTTTGTGACAGCCCCTTAGACATTGGTTTCCTTAGTAGTTCTACCATCCTTCAGATGCTCTTCATAAATGCATGGCACAACATAGGAGAACAAACCCATCAGGACTAGATTCAGCAGTCCATCTTCATTTAAAAGACAAAGGCCACTCTTTTGAAGGCAGCAAAGTCCACATTTTGGACAGAGAGGACTGCTGGTTTGAAAGAGGGGTCAAAGAGGCCATCTATGTCAAAATTGAACAGTCCTCTCTCAACAGAGGGGGAGGGATACGGCATCATTTATCTCCAATTTACAACACAGTCCTTTCAACCTTTCCCAAGAATGATAATGGTCAGATCTTTTCCACTGGTTGGTTACCTACTCTTGCAATAATACTTGAAACAAATTAAAAACCCAGACAGATTTGTGGAAACTCCCATAACTGTCTCAGGATTAATTCAGTGTATGATTCTTTTTCTTTCTGTTTACTCTTTATCAGAAGGTTCAAAAAGAAGACCAAGTGCAAGATGACATAGGCTGCATTATTTTATGAAACAAAATATAAAAAAGAGAGCAGTACTGTAAATTGAAAACATTTCAATGTAATTTCTCATAGATAGGAGAATATTCCTCCCCCCTTCTTTCCCCCCCCCCCATCTAAGCTAAGGAAAATTGATTCATTGGGAAATTGCTATGTGATGAGTGGTACAATTATTTGCAATGGAGTTAAGATTTCTTTTACTGATGCCTAGTAACCAGAGAACTTGGCTATGGGCTGTTCTTCTGGCTGTGTAGTGTTAACAATGTGTCCAATTCTTAGCTACCAAAAATAGGTGGTTTGCCAGCTGTGCCACTTACCAAAGAAGCCTGTAAGCAAGAATAGGCACATTTCCCCTTTAATTGTTAATCTAGGCAAGTGATATGTGGACTCAGTCTATTATTGCATCCTCCCCTTCAATACTCAAATATCAAAAGTCCATTATTCTTGAACAAAATTGGCTGATCACTATGGGAACACATTAGATTAGTGGTTCAATTTCCTCTTTTAAGCTCTTTCTTCTTAAAACAGCCCCATATTCCTTCCTCCCCTGTGGGGCCTGCTTACCCACCCTTTCCAAAATCCCTGCCTGCAAAGACAACAATTTTAATTTGCAAGGCTCTTCTTTCAACAGTTTCTTTCTTTTTTTTTCTTTCTTTCTTTCCCTCTCTCACTTTTTTCTCTTCCTTCCTTCCTCCCAACCTTCCTCTTCTTTCTTTCTTTCTTTCTTTCTTTCTTTCTTTCTTTCTTTCTTTCTTTCTTTCTTTCTTTCTTTCTTTCTTTCTTTCTTTTTCTTTCTTTCCCTCTCTCTCTTTTTCTTTCTTCCTTCCTCCCTCCCAAAATTCCTCTTCTCTTTCTTTCTTTCTTTCTTTCTTTCTTTCTTTCTTTCTTTCTTTCTTTCTTTCTTTCTTTCTTTCTCTTTCTTTCTTTTCTTTCTTTCTTTCTCTCTCTCTTTCTCTTTTTTTTCTCTTCCTTGCTTCCTTCTTCTCACTCTCCCACCTAACATTCCTCTTCTTCCCTTTCTCCTTCCTTCCTTCCTTCCTTCCTTCCTTCCTTCCTTCCTTCCTTCCTTCCTTCCTTCCTTCCTTCCTTCTATCTCTGGTCTTCCTTCCTGGTCTTCCTTCCTTCTTTCCTTTCTTTCTTTCTTTCATCTCTGGTCTTCCTTCCTTCCTTCCTTCCTTTCATCTCTGGTCTTCCTTCCTTCCTTCCTTCCTTCCTTCTCTTTTCTCTTCTTCCCTCTTTCCTAGCCCTCAGCACCGCAAGATCAGCGCCTGCCAAACTCTCTGGCAACCTGGACAAATAAGCGCATTGTGGTCATTCAGTAACTCCAGGAAAGCGGAGAGAGCAGGGAGGGGATCCTACCCGCCCTGTCTACACTTGTAGCAAAGCCAGCCTGCCTCACATAGCCGACCTTGGCTGGGGAACCAGCCAGCCAGCCAGCCAGCCAGCCAGCCAGCCAAGCCTGCCCACCCCACCCTCACCTCGCCTTCTCCAAAAGGCGCTCTCTGCTTGGGGGCAACCCTTTGGAGAAAGCTCCCGGTGCAAAAAAAAAAGGCTGGGCCCAAGAGACCCGGACACGCCCCAGAGAGAGCAACCCTGGAACCCCGGCCACAATTTCCTGCTTCTCCCCCACCCCTCTGCACCCCTTCCACTGTCCAATCCATACCCCACCTGGGAGATGGGGGGCTGCAAATCCCCACCACCGTGCAGTGATCCCATCGACGACTCCTTGGTCCCCATTGCGCGTCTCCAAAAGCGCGCTTTGGAGAAGTTGCCCAATGGGAGGAGGGTAGAGCTGGAAGAAAAGGGGGGGCTGCCAGTCATATGGACACCCGATTAGAAACCCCCTCCCCCTGCTCTCTCTCCCCCCTCCTCCCTCCTGGGGACCCTCCCACCCCAGCCAGTATCACTCCCCAAGAGCACCCGGGGGAACCCTCTCCAAAGCTCCAGGCCGGCTTGCAAGGCGGGGCTTGGGTGGCTCGGGATCCTTCTGCCTTCCTTCCTGCTCTCTCGGCCGCCTCTGCGGCTCCTCTCCGCCCCAGAGGCGGTGCCTTTCCCTCCTCCCCGCGCCTCGGCCACTACTGGACCCGGCTGCGCCGTCCAGCCCTGGATGGGCGAGGGGGCCGTGAGTGCCTTGCGGGACGTCTTGCTGCAGAACCCGCGGCTGCGCTACAAGCTCATCCAGCGCATCGGCTCAGGCACTTATGGCGACATTTACAAGGTGCGCTGGGCATGCCGTTGCGCACCTTGTAAACATCGCTGTAAGTGCCAGAGCCAATGCACTGGATGAGCATTGAAGGTTGCCGCCCCCGTTCTCTTCAAAGAGAAAAAAGATGGGGGGGTCAGATTATGCGTGGATTTCCAGGAATTAATGCGGTGTGCGTGCAGAACACATACCCCCTCCCTCTCATGAAAGACTTACTGAACCAAAGATTACCCGAAAATCAGCTGCATTTGATGATCAGATCGAGAGAGCCCAACTTAAACTGATGGATTGAAACAGTGACCAAGAAGGAGGTACTGAAACAAAATGCCACCAAGCTTTGAAGAGTCACAGTAAGAGTGACTGTGCAAAAAAAAAAGTTTGTTTGGCGAGAGGACTGAAGCTCTGAAACAAAAATTGGAAGTAAATGACAAAAAGATTTAATCTTACTTAAAATTTAAAATACTTGGCTCTTTACCCTGTGATTTTTTTTGTATTTCTGTTGGAGAAAATTAACAAGAAGAAATAGAGAGATCCTGAATCTAACAGACATCCGGTAGCCACTACTAGAACTTTACAAAATGAACTCTTAAAGGTACAATGAGATATAAAAATTATAATTGATTCACAAGTAAGGACTTTATCTCGAAAGAATTATTAAGAGAAGAAAGAACCAGAATAATAATGACTTTTATCCTGGTGAGGAGGAAAAACCGGGCTATGGAATTATAATGCAGAAGAAGAAGAACGAACGATTGGCTGAGTATATTCAGAAATTGTAAAATTTGTTGAGAGTAACTTACGAAAAGAATTTTGAATCAATCTTATTTAAAAATCTAAAACACCTGGCTATGTGCTTTGGGAGTTTCCTTAGTCTTTGTTGAAGAAAAGCAATACGAAGAAACAGAGAGAGAGTGATACTAACAGACATTCGGCAGCCATTATTAGAATAACATACAACGAACTCTTAAAGGAACAGTGAGAGGCAAAAACTATACTGGATTTACAAGCAAGGTTTTTACTTTGAAGGAACCACTAAGAGAAGAAAGACCCAGAACAATAAAGTTTTTATTTTCTGGAGAAGGAAAAACTTAAAAGATACCTGGCTATTTGCTTTGGGAGTTTTCTTCATTTTTGCTGATGAAAAATAATACGAAGAAATAGAGAGAGAGTGATATCGACAGACATTCGGCAGCCATTATTAGAACACTATACACGAACTCTTTTTTTTTTATTCAAAAAGTTTTATAAGTACAAAGTACAAACATTTTTCATTTTTCTCCCCCCCCCTTTTCCCCAACCCCAACCCACTCCCTTCCCTTCCCCCCCTCCCCCCCCCGGACTTCCCAGAGAAAGTACAGGGCATAATATTCAATAAAATAAATTTAAATTAAGTTAAAACAAATTCTTAGTTTCCACATTTTTTGAAATCTTTAACTTCGAATTTTTCAAAACTATTCAAAACGTAATCAGAAGTAGGATAAAAATAATAAAAAATAAAGAAAATTAAAAATTAAAAAGAAAGATAAACAAGTAAAAAGACATCATACAACATCTCATACTATAATTTACATCTCTAAACCTCTATCTTTTATATAATCTATGTATAAACTAATAATTATAGAGAAAGAAAAAAAAGGGAAAAGAAAAGGAAAGAAAAAATAGAAATAAAAGAGGAGCAAAGGTGAACCTTTCCTCCCCCTTTCAATCAGTTACAACGCACAACATTTCTTCAAAACAAAATAAAACTTGAGTAAATATTACATAAACAATAACTAAACCTTAAGTATTTATACCTAATTAAAATACCTACATATTTAAAACATTCTGTCAAATTATTCATTCCCGTATTTTAAAAACTAACCCCTTATACCTCAAAAACCTTAAACTTGATCATAAAATCAAACACAATATTAATAACATAATATTACAATATATCAAAGTGTTAACTTCAAAATATATAATATATATATATATATTAATAATGATAAAAAATGAAGAGAGTAAAAACTAGGCATCAGCTAAGGGGCGGGGCGAGGCATCGCAACATTGCACGCTGGATGCAAGTCGGTGCTTAAGACATCTGTGGCCGCCCCTGAACCCTGCTCGCAGCGGCAGTTTCTTCCCGCTGGTGTCGAAGGGAAAGGGAGTCACAGGAAGGAACAGCCAGCCAACAACCACTTAAGTTTAACAGCGCACAACAGCGGGAAGGAGGACAGCCGGGTCGGGCTCGGCAGGCGCGGACACCCAGCGAACAAAGAGGCGGAAGAGAGAGACTGAGAGATATTAGCGCAGGGCTAGCCTGACCGTACAGCCTCGGCAGTGGTGGGTTCCTACCAGTGCGGTCCATTCTATAGCACCGGTAGCAGCCCGCTGGTGACATCACAGTACCAGTGCGGTCAGTTGCCGTTGCCTGGGCGCCGCCATTTAAAAAAAATTAAAAAATTTTAAATGTTTTCTTCTGCACATGCTCAGAAGCTGAGCTTCTGGCACTGTGCATGTGCTGCCTTCCTACCCCACAGTGAGTCCAAGCAGGGGAGGATGGCTGAGGGAGCGCATGAGATGCTGAAAGAATGGGCAGCAGGAGCTATCTCCATTCCCCTCCCTTCAGCAGTCCGAGAAGCCACGAACGCGCAGTGATGATCCTAGGCATTTTTGCACGTTCGAGGCTTCTCGAGCTGCTGAGGGGAGGGGGAATGGGCGGCAGGATCTATCTCAGTTCCCCTCCCTTCAGCAGTCCGAGAAGCCACGAACGCGCGGTGATGATCCCAGGCATTTTCGCACGTTCGAGGCTTGTTGAGCTGCTGAGGGAAGGGGGAATGGGCAGCAGGAACCTAGGATCATCGAATGGGTAGAAGCATTCAGGCCGGACGGAGCCTCCTAGAAGAACCATTACCGCGGTCTTGCTGCTCCTGCTGCAGGGGGCTGTGTTGCAGGTGGGCAATGCCCCCTGCTTCTCCGGCAGCTGCCAAGCTCCCGAGGCCCAAACCCACCCGGTCACATGGCTGGCAAGCCACAGCCACAAAATAAGCCACGCCCACAGAGTGGTAGTAAAAAATTAGGAACCCGCCCCTGAGCCTCAGTGCTGAGGGCACCACTGCCGGGGGCAGGAGGAGCTAAGCGGGAGGGAACTGGAGAAGGAGGTGGTGCCGGAGCCTCCCCTCCCCTACCCAATCCCAGCATTGCTGGTCATGGTCTCGAGTGGAGGGCAGCCGCCAGGTCTGCTGGTCAGAGAGCTGATTCCTCCCCGCACCTCCCCAGCCAAGGGACAGGCCCGCAGGAGACCGGCGGGAAAGCGGCGCAGATGAAGCGCCTTTCCCTGCCTCCCGTGCTCATCTGGCAACCGCCCCCACAGAGCTTGACTACCTCCTGCTCCTCCCCCCAAACCCTTGGGGCCACGGTACCCGAGGTCTCCCGCTCGAGGGGACTGCAGCAGAGGCGGGGGTTCTTTTGTTGCAGCCGCATCGGGAGACAAACGGGGGGTGCAACCTCTGTGCTAGAAGGTGGGGTCATCACCGCCAGGGGCCCTTTCCTGGAGCATCAACCCCGCCGGAGTGGAGCGCATGAGGGGGGAGGGCTGGCACCCCAGCCGATAAAGAGAAGAGCCGCAGACGGAGCCCTGGTGGACTTTCCGCGGCACCTCTGCCTGCCTTTGGGCATCGCGGTTTTCAGCCCCGCTCGCTTCGCGTGTTGCCTCTGGGAGCTTTTCAAGCCCCGTCGTGAAAGGCGTGCATGACTTCAGCGGGGCTGGGACAGGCGGCTGCCTGGAGAGAGTCATCCCCTTTGCTCCGAATGCTACAGGTAGACGGGAGAGGCTCTGTGAAGGGGATGGCTCTCTCCGAGCAGCTGCCTGTCCCGGCCCTGCTGAAATCATGCGAAGGGGCCCATGAGCGCCTTGTGGGACATCTCGCTGCAGGACCCATGGCTGCGCTACGAGCTCATCCAGTGCATCGGCTCCAGCACTTACAGCGATGTTTACAAGGCGCGCAACGGTGCGCCCAGGGCACCTTGTAAACATCGCCGTAAGTGCCGGAGCCGATTCCCTGGATGAGCTCGTAGCGCAGCCGCGGATCCTGCAGCAAGACATCCAGGGCTCGTAGCACAGCCGCGGATCCTAAACGTGGTTCAGGAAACAATGCTTAAACTACAGGAATTGATTACGCAAAATCATACCAAACTAAAATCAGATATTTCAAGATTAGACAATAGAATGGAGATGATACAGGAGGCGATACAAAAAAACGAACAACGTATTAGTGGTGTGGGAAAAAAACCCGGAACAAAATGAAAATAAAATTGAGAAGGTAGACCAGAGAGTGACAGAAATAAATAGAGAGCTGGAGTCCTCACTGATCCATCTCGAAATGGACAGATCATCTTACTTTTTAAGAATACAAAATATTCCAGAGAATAAGGAGGAAGACTTGGGAGATGTGATGGCAGGGGTGGTAGCAGAAATTCTAAAGCAAAACAAAACAGATACCAGAAATGAAATAGATGAAGTGTACAGGATACAAACCAACTACGCTAGACGTCACCGCCTGCCGAAAGAAATACATATAAGATTTGCCAGAAAGAAAACAAGAGACAATGTTTACTTAGCCACGAGAGGGGGGACATTAACATACAAAGGGAGATAAATAAACATCTTGAAACAAGTCCCAAGAAGGGTTAGGGAACGTAGAAGGGACTATAAGCCATTGGCAACATTGTTAAATAAAAAGAACATTATATTTAGATGGCTCATTCCGGAGGGGATGATAATAAACTTAGAAGGACAAAAAGTAAAGGTGGATACCATAGAAAGAGCACAGGAGGTATATGAACAACTTGCTGGTATGGAGAAAGAGATGGAAAGTGAAGGAAAAGTGGATGGGGCAAGTGAAGAAGAAGAGCAGGAGATTGAAGAAGAGGTACAGAGGGAGGGAATTGATGAGACTGAAGATTTAAATAAAAAAGTAGAGAGAATTAAAACAAGGACACAAACAGCAGCAGAAGCAAAAAGTAAATAGTTAGAAAAACACTTTATAAACAAAACCAGAAACGTTAAAGGAAACAAAACTTATATCATTAAACATTAATGGATTAAATAATGCACAAAAAAGAAGGAAAATATTTTCAAAATTAGTTAAACAAAAAGCAGAAGTAATATGTTTACAAGAAGTCCATATCAAACAAATACATAAAAAATATCTGGAATATTCAAAACTAGGGAAATTATACGCATCATTAGGGGGGGGAAAAGAAAGGTGTAGTAATATATGTACAAAAAGAGATTGAGTCTAAAGAAATAGAAGTAGATTCCAAAGGAAGATATATAATGGTGGAAATTGAAATAGGGGGAGAAAAATTATTATTAGTGAAAATATACGCACCCAATCAAAAACAAAAAAACTTCTATCAAAAGATACATGAGAAATTGGGCCTTTTTTTTCTCAAAAAGTGACTGAAAGTCCCAAAGGTGCTTTTTCAGGACGCAACTGGACTTTCTTGCTTTTTGTTTGAAGATGTTTCACATTTCATCCAAGAAGCTTCTTCAGCTCTTGACAGGATAGTGAGGAATGGAAGGATTTATATTCCTTGCAGACATCTGGTAATCTGCATCCGAGGGTCAGTTGAAGCACTTGGACACTTATCTGTGTCCTCAGGGTTACCTGAGTAGTGCTGCTGGTTCCTGTTGCCTGCAATTTTTTCCTCTCTGGAAATCCATTCCTACTCCCACACCATTCAAAAGGGTGTTCATCCCAAATTGTATAGCTAAAAGATTTTTTTAAGTGACTGAAAGAGTCACTGTCGCTTTAAGGAAGAACTGGAACAGATCCAAACTGGTGACTGGATGTAGATGGTTTGCTTACGAAATGTCATTAAAGGAACAGGGAGTAGCGGGAAGTATTTAAAGCAAATCATTGAGGGAGTCAAGCAGAAAGGGTTTCTTTTCCTAGTCTGGTGACGATGCTGATTCTCATCTTCCAACAATGCATGAAAATCCTCACCCTGCCCATCTATGTGCTTGCCTATTTTGGCTTATGGGATCCTATTTGTAAAAGAACTTTCCCATTTTTCATGAAGCAGTTCAGCAAAATCTACAATAAAAAACTGCACAAGGAAAAGGAGATACTGTTCAAGAACATGCAGGACTTCGCCAATGCCTCGGGAAAGCTCCACCTGCTAGAGTTTGGCGTGGGACCTGGCACCAACTTTCAGTTTTATCCCCCCAACTCTCATGTGACCTGCGTGGACTACAATCCCAACTTTCAAAATTTCCTCCTGGAGAGCATGGCTCAGAACACACACCTCCAGTACGAGAATTTTGTGGTTGCCTCCGCCGAGAACATGTCTTCAGTGTCAGACAACTCTATGGATGTGGTGGTTTGGCAAAGGGCAAAGAGGGGAAGTTAAGTCTGGTCTGTCCTGAACACCAAATAATGGGCATAAGGCAGGTGTGCATGCTTTGAAAATAATGGGCACTAGGCAGGTGTGCATGGGAGCAAGGGCTTTAAGTTTATATCCCACAGAAACAGCACCTCTCTGCTGCTCTTTATGCTGCTGATTTTCGGGCTTAACCTAAACGGGATTCCTTCTTAAAGTAACCCCACCTTTCCTGCCTCCTTTGCATTTCTGAATCATTTTCAGACTCTGTACAACAACTTCAAGGAATATACGCATAACTTTAATGTTAGTAAATGTCATCAAGCTTCAGGCCTGAAATAGGAGCCTGGTTGGTATGTCAATCTCCAGAAAAGACTAGGTTGAAGCTAAATTGGAAAGTTAAAACATATCTCTCCAATGACAAACCACTTTTGAATGGTTTCCAAAAATGCTCTCCCCATCTGGAAGTCTGCATGAAATCACCAGGGATCAAGTTTGATTTGGAGGAGACTGGAGTAGGAACCAGAGTAGATCAAGCTAACACAGTAGCAGGAGGACAAGAAGGGTTACATGAGGAAAACATGAGGTGGGAAGAAGCATTATGCTGTCACAGCACAGGCTGTGCCCATTTGGTTATGTCTGCTGTGGCACAACACTACTTTGGGAGTTTTTTGGCTAGTCTCTGATCCTGCAGAAGCCTGAAACCGCATACAGACAGGAGGTTGAACAACTAGTCTCATGGTGCGACCGGAACAATCTGGAACTGAACACATTCAAAACCGTAGAAATGGTGGTAGACTTCAGGAGAAACCCTCCCATCCTACCACCTCTTACAATACTAGACAACACAGTATCAACAGCAGAGACCTTCAAATTTCTAGGTTCCATCATATCTCAAGACCTAAAATGGTCATCTAACATCAAAAACATCATCAAAAAAGCACAACAAAGAATGTTCTTTCTGCGCCAACTCAGGAAGCTCAAACTTCCCAAGGAGCTGCTGATACAGTTCTACAGAGGAATCATTGAGTCTGTCATCTGCACCTCTATAACTGTCTGGTTTGGTTCTGCAACCCAACAAGACAGACACAGACTTCAGAGGATAATCAGAACTGCAGAAAAAACAATTACTGCCAACCTGCCTTCCATTGAGGACCTGTATACTGCACGAGTCAAAAAGAGGGCCGTGAAAATATTTACTGACCCCTTGCATCCTGGACATAAATTGTTTCAACTCCTACCCTCAAAACGTCGCTATAGAGCACTGCACACCAAGACAACTAGACACAAGAACAGTTTTTTCCCGAACGCCATCACTCTGCTAAACAAATAATTCCCTCACCACTGTAAAACTATTCACTAGGCTGCCTTACTATTACTATTAGTTTTTCTCATCGTTCCTATCACCCATCTCCTCCCACTTATGACTGTATGACTGTAACTTGTTGCTTGTATCCTTACGATTATTTCATATTGATTGTTTCCTGATTGCTTACTTGAACCCTATGACAACCATTCTTGACAAATGTATCTTTTCTTTTATGTACACTGAGAGCATATGCACCAAAGACAAATTCCTTGTGTGTCCAATCACACTTGGCCAATAAAGAATTCTATTCTATTCTATTCTATTCTTTGAACAGCACAATATCTTAAGTAAATAGACCAGATACTGCCCTTCACCTTTAAATAGAAGTTTAAAATGCTGTCCCAAATCTGCCATTTCGCTGCAGAATTTCAAAACTCTGTTCTTCTAATGATAAGAAGTACAAACAGAGGCTGGGGATATGAGCAGATGTAATCTACTACCTAATATGGGGCATATTTTATTCTCTCATTCTTTTGAAATGTTGGTGATGATGAATATAATCCCTAGTGCCCGTCAATTCTTGGTTTAGGAGGATTCGGGTTTGTCATCCTTTTTAGTTTCAACTGGACTTCGGCAAGTAGTAGATTACATTTGCACCTGGGTATGTCTTTACTGGTTTTACTGAGTTTCTAAATCTTTTGTTTATTGTAAAATAGTCAATTTGGTTCCTTACTATAATATTTTGTGTATCTGCTGGAAATCTCCAAGTGTAGAGGCATCTTTTTGGCAACTTGAAAAAATTATTCATCACACATTGCCTATGTTCCTTGCAGAAGTCTACAAATCTGTCACCTCTACCATTTCTGATTCCTAAGCCAAAGTTTTCAACTACAGGAGCATCACTTCCTTCTCCCACTTTTGCATTGAAGTCCCCTATGAGTATTGTGATATCATTACTTTTTAGGGTTTTCAGTACACTGCTTATATCTTCATAGAACTTCCTCCTCATCACTGTGAGCCATGGGAGCATAAACTTTTATAACATACATATTTACTGGAGTACTATTTATTTGAATCATCATCACTCTATCGGATACAGGAATAAAGGACTTGATGCATTTATTTACAAGATTGTTTACGATTATAGCTACTCCATTTCGATGATGTTTACTATTTTCCCCAGAGTAGTAAATAGTATAATCTCCTATTCTACGCATTCCATTTTCAGGCCAGCACATTTCACTCACTTCCAATAGAGAGATATTGCATTTGGACATTTCTTTGATAGTATTTTCTGTTTTCCAAGATTCATATAGGCTTCTCAGATTCCACGTTCCAATTCATAGTTTTGGGTTTATCACAGGGGTGATAAACTTTTCCCTACCAGTTCTGTGGGCGTGGCTTGGTGGGCATGGCAGGGGAAGGATACTGCAAAATCCCCATTCCCACCCCACTCTGGGGCCAGCCAGAGGTGGTATTTGCCGGTTCTCTGAACTACTCAAAATTTCTGCTACCGATTCTCCAGAACCTGTCAGAACCTGCTGAATTTCATCCTTGATTTATCATGCTTCTAGCAGACTGGAAGATTCTTAGTACCCCTGCCCCATTTAAGGGGCACCCGTACTCGGGGCCAATGTTAGGTTTTGCTGCCATTAACATGATTTTCATGGGAAATACACACTGTAGTAGTCTTCCCTTTGCTTTCTACACCCTGTGCACACACTATTCAACTGGCTGCCACCACACCGTGTGCTGTTCTTCAGAAGCTGTTCTGACCAATGTGGTCTTCGCCTTAAGTAAATACTGATGAACCAGCTGCCACTCACCAGGCCTGTTGGTCCATGGGAGGTATTTGATTCCCTCCAGCCCACCATTACAGCACAAAAGCCATATTGGGTAGGGGAGGGCAAATCCATCACCCAGGGACGTGCTCTGTTGGGGTTCCAGGCTCTCCCTAAGAGTTAATGTCCCCAGGAAGTTATATAACAACAGTGTTGATTACAGTGTGGATTTTTATGTAATTTCAAAGCATTCTGCTTTATATTATTATTTCTTGTATTATTTTACCTTTTCCAGGGTGGTGCATTCTATTTCATGGAACATGTAGCAGCTGGCAGATCAACCTGGACCTCCTTCTGGCAACAAGTCTATGACCCTACTTGGAGATATGTGGGAGATGGCTGCACCTTGTTAAGAGAGACCTGGAAAGATTTGGAGAATGCGGGGTTTTCTAAACTGAACTTGCAACATATCATAGGCCCGTTGTTCCTAAGTATAGTTCGTCCCCATATTTATGGATACGCTGTGAAGTAATTTAAGAGAAAGCATCTTTCTCTTAAAATCAGATTTCTGACTTTAAAGAATTAACAGTGACAATGCATACGCTGCAATAAGAAAAGTGTTTCCTCTATACAATTCGGAGTGGAGAAAGGCTCCTAAAAGTTCAAGCTGCACTATACTTAAATGGGTACCTTGGATCAGGTTTGGAGGGAGGACAAATAAATGTTTTTTTTTATTCAAAAAGTTTTATTAGTACAAAATTACATAGGTAATAGCTAAATATTGAATATAAAGTACAAACATTTTTTTATTTTTCTCCCCCCTAGCCCACCCCCTTCCCTCCCCCCTCCCCCCCGGACTTCCCAGAGAGAATACAGGGCATAATATCAATTAAATAAATTTAAATTAGGTTAATAAAAAAGAACATTATTTTTTGAAAGCTTCAACTCCAAATTGTACACTAATAATATATCGTCTATGTACAAAATAATAGAGATACAAAAAAAAGAAAAATCTCTTAACAATACAAGAAAAGCATAACTAAGATAAAGTAGAGAAAAAAGAAAAAGATAAACAAACAAACAAACTTCCTCCTCCCTTCAATCCTCTACCTTGTGCAACATTTCCTCCAAATTAAATAAAACTTAGATAAATATTACGTAAATAATAGCTAAATATAAAATACAAAAATCTTAAACTAATATTATTAACATATTGTTGCCATACCTCGAATTGCTAGCTTCAAAAAAATTCTAAGTTTAATAATAGATTAATAATAAAAATTAATAATAAAAATAACCTCAAAATTAAATAAAACTTAACTAAATATTACATAGATAATCATTAAATATTAAATTTCATCATAATATTAATAACATAATAACATATTAATAACATATACAAATATATATATATAAAAAAAGAAAGGGAAGAAAAAAGGAAAAATACAATCATATTAATCTCTATCCGTCCAAGATATTTCAACACCACATCTTCTTGTATCTTGATAGTTGCATCTTTTTATATCTCAATGATTTTGAATTTATCAACTCGCCTCCCATCTGGTCTCGATCCTCCATCTCCTTTTCCCCGTCTATCTGGCTCTGGCACTCATTTTGGTTCTTGAAATCTATTTCCTTTTGATCCGACAGGGGTGGCTTCCCCTCCTCCTCCTCTTTTACTTTCATACATCCTTCCTCTGGAATTCTGGATATATCAGCCTTTAAAACATTGACATAGAATTCAGTAGCATTCTTTATCGTGTTAAGCCGGTATCTTTTTCCAGAAAATTTCACCGCTACTCCTACTGGTGCTTCCCATTTATATTGTAAATTTAATCTTTTGAGTTCATCAATCAGAAAGGTGTAACTTTTTCTGGCTTTAAGCATTTTAGAGGGGATTTCTTTCCAAATCTTTAATTCCTGGCCATTCACCTTAAGATTGTTGTTAAACGTTGCCTGTATAATTCTATTCCGTAAGGTTTTTGTAGTAAAAAATATGACAATGTCCCTTGGTAGGTGTTTTTGTTTAGCATACCACGAGTTGATTCTATATATCTTGTCAATTTGTGTAGCCAATTCCACTTTAGACATTCCAGACACCTGGTCCAAAGCATCAACCATCCTTCCTTTTAAATCTTCATATAATCCCTCCTTCAATCCTCTGACCCTAACAGCAACTTCCATTGATCTGAACTGCGTCATCAACACCTCTGTTTCAAAATTTGCAATATCATTTTGAATTTTATCTATGTATTCCACCGAGGTTGCCAAAGCTTGTTTATTTGTTTCAATATGTTCTGCCAGAACTTCAATATTTGTTGCTAATCCTTTGCAAACCTCTAACACGTCCGACCTAAGTTGTTGATTCATATTCTTCAAAGCAGCCTGCATTTTCTTATCTATTTCACTAATTTTCTGGTTAAATTCCAAAGTCAGTTCATGTTTCATAATCTTTAAATTACTTAATAAGCTTTCAGGTGTCAAAGACTGTGGAGGTGTTAACTCAGTAATAAGTTGCATTTTAGAAGTATAACCAGAGGGATAGTCATTTCTTTTACTCAAAACAATCTTTCTGGATTTTGAAGCCATTGTAGTGTTTCAAAGGAGTACAAAGAAAGAAAAAAAAGCCAAATCCCTAATTAAAGTTCTTTCCAGTTTCAAAACCAGGTAGTCTTTTATTATTAAAAATCTATCAGTTATAACTTTAATCCAGGGTTAGGAGACAGAGAAAGAAAAGCCAGTTTTCAAAATCAAAAGTTTCCATAAGAAAAAAACCTCTGGCAAAACGAAAGTCACTTTCACTTCTCCTCCCACCTTCTTCAGTCGCCATATTATTAACTGTT
The DNA here is from genome assembly GCA_023053685.1 of Diadophis punctatus similis. Taxonomy (NCBI): domain Eukaryota; kingdom Metazoa; phylum Chordata; class Lepidosauria; order Squamata; family Dipsadidae; genus Diadophis; species Diadophis punctatus. Next base: position 8,668,235 of record JALIGW010000025.1, on the reverse strand, counting down.
ACTTGTTTCCTTGCCGAAGTGAAAGCTAGCAGAGGAGTTGAAGAAAAAAGAAAAAAGAAATTTCGGTACTTGCCCATCTCACTCCTGTTTCTCTCTGTCTGCTTCTTTAAATCAAAAAATAATTGTAAATCCCATTCTGGAAGCAGCGGTGGTCACGGCATCTTGCTCCGCAAAAGCGGAGGTTTCCTGATTCCCGGAGCAGGAGACAGGCTGCATGGGGAGCCCTCCCTTCACGCCCCTGGATGGCTCCTAGGGCACTGGGGGGGCTCTACCTCACCTGTCAAGCTCTCATCTCTCCCCTTTGCCCGGGGAAGAGATTTCAAAGCCGCCAGACAGCTGTTCTGGCGGCTTTTTACAAGAATCGGAAAGGTGCCCAACAAAGGAGCGTCCACGATGGTGCGATCCAAACCGGAAGTCCCAGACAAATAAATGTTTTGTTTTTTTTTTTTTTCTCAAAAAAGTTTTATTAGTACAAACTTACATAAGTGGTAACAAAATATTAAATCCAAAGTACAAACATTTTTATTTCCCCCCCCCAGACCCACCCCCTTCCCTCCCCACCTCCCCCCCCCGGACTTCCCAGAGATAATACAGGGCATAATAATAAGTTTAAATTGTTAATAAAAAGAAAAAGGAAAAAGGAAAAAAAGAACACTATTTTTAAAAAAACTTCAACTCCAAACTATACAGTACTAATATATCGCATTTGTATACAATAGTAAAGATACAAAAAAGAGAGAGAAAAAAAAGAAAGAGAATAAAAAAAAAGAAAGAAAGAAAGAGAAAACTCTTTAACACTACAAACAAACAAACCTCCTACCTCCTCCCTTCAGTCCTCTATCTTATACAAGGTAAGTGTTACATAAGTAATAACTAAATATAAAATACACAAATCTTAAACTAATATTATTGACATTAGAAATAACCTCTAAGATAAAACTTAACTAAATGTTACATAAGTAATCATCAAATATTAAATTTCATCATGATATTAATAAGATAATATTATTCTAAATTAATTCGCTAACTTCAATAAACAAAAAAAGAAAATAAAAAAAGAATAAACAATAAACAAATCTTCAACAAACTATATATATCTAATATTATCAACATTAAAAATAACCTCAAAATTATATAAAACTTAACTAAATATTGCATAAGTAATCATTAGATAGGGAAAAGATAAAATACAATCATATTAGTTTCTATCCATCCAATATATTTCAACATCACATTATTTTGTATCTTGATAGTTCATCTTTTAATAGTTCAATAAATTCAAATTTGTCAAGTCGTCTCCCGTCTGCTCCCAAACCTCCATCTCCTCTTCCCCAGCTATCTGATTCAGGCACTCCTTTTGGATTTTTGAGTCTATTTCTTTTTGATCCATCGAAGGTGGCTTCCCCTCCTCCTCCTCTTTTATTTTCATACACCCTTCTTCTGGAATCTTGGATATATCAGCCTTTAGAACATTGACATAAAATTCAGTAGCTTTTTTTATCGTGTTGAGCCGGTATCTTTTTCCAGAAAATTTCACTGTTACTCCAACTGGTGCTTCCCATTTATATTGTAAATTTAATCTCTTAAATTCATCAATCAAAAAAGTATAGCTTTTCCTGGCTTTAAGCATTTTAGAGGGGATTTCTTTCCAAATCTTTAGTTCCTGACCATTCACCATAAGATTATTGTTAAACGTTGCTTGTATAATTCTGTTCCGTAGAGCTCTTGTGGTAAAATATATGACAATATCCCTTGGTAGATGCTTTTGTTTGGCGTACCACGAGTTGATTCTGTATGTTTTGTCGATTTGTGTAGCCAATTCCGCTTTAGAAATTCCAGACACCTGATCCAATATGTCAACCATCCTGCCTTTTAAATTTTCATATAATCCTTCTTTCAAACCTCTAATCCTTATAGCAACTTCCATAGATCTGAACTGAGTCATTAAGACCTCTTTTTCAAAATTTGCAATGTCATTTTGGATTTTATCTATGTAATTCACCGAAGTTGCCAAAGCTTGTTTATTTGTTTCAATACGTTCTGCCAAAACTTCAATATTTGTTGCTAAGCCTTTGCAAACCTCTAACACATCAAATCTTAGTTGTTGATTCATATTCTTCAAAGCAGCCTGCATCTTATGGTCTATCTCACTTATTTTCTGGTTAAATTCCAAAGTAAGTTCATGTTTCATAATCTTTAAATTATTTAATAAATTTTCAGGTGTCAAAAGCTGTGGAGGTGTTAGCTCAGTGTTAAGTTGCATTTTAGAAATATATCCAGATGAATAGTCATTTCTTTTAGTCAAAACAGTCTTTCCAAACTTTGAAGCCATTGGTGTTTCAAAAGAGTACAAAAAAGAAAGAAAGCCAGTTGCCTGATTAAAGTTCTTTCCAGTTTAAAAATCAGATAGTCTTTTATTATTGAAAATATTTCTATTATAACTTTAATCCAGAGTTAGGAGACAGAGAAAGAAAAAACCATTTTTCCAAGTTAAAAGTTTCCATAAGAGAGAGAGAAAGAAAAAAAAAAAAAAGCCTCTGGGGAAACGAGAGTCACTTTCACTTCTCAATCGCCATATTGTTACTCTGTTTCCTTTGTTCCCTTGCCGAAGTGAAAGCTTACCCAGGAGTTGAAAAAAAAAGGAAAAAAAGAGGTTTCAGTACTTGCCCATCTCACGCCTGTTTCTCTCTGTCTGCTTCTATAGTTTAAATGTAGTTATAAATCCCATTTTTGAAGCAGCGGCTGGTCACTCCATCTAGCTCTGCAAAAGGCAGAGGTTTCCGGATCTTCGGAGCTGGAGACAGGCTGCATGGGGAGCTCTCCCTTCGCGCCCTGCAGATGGCTCCTAAGGCGCTGGGGGGGCTCTACCCCTCCTGTCAGGCTCTCATCTCTCCCCTTTGCCCGGGGAAGAGATTTTAAAGCCGCCAGACAGCTGTTCTGGCGGCTTTTAACAAAGATCGGAAAGGCATCCAACGAGGGATGTCTGCGATGAAGCGCTCCAAAACCGGAAGTCCCAGACAAATAAATGTTATGCGCATGCTCAGAAGGAAAAAAATTCAAAAAAATTCCCCCAAAAAAAAGATGGCGGCGCCCACGGACCAGCACCGACCAATCCGGTTTGGTGACATCATTGTGACATCACCAGCAGGTCACTACCGGTTTGGGCAAACCGGTCCAAACCGGGTGGAATCCACCCCTGCCCTTATGTATGCTTTCATAGTATCCCATAAGTTTGAAAGTGAAATATGTTGTTTTTTGTTTTCTTTTAAAAATAGTGTCAATTCTTTTGTAATCCTTTGAGTATATTCCTTCTCCTTCAAAATCTGGGGGTTTAATGGCCATCTTCTCATCTTTTTTCTTTGGCTTCTCCATGTTATTTCAAAGGTCCACGTATTTGGGGAAATCTCTATCTTCTCTATCCCATTGCTTACTTCCTTATTAATCCATACTAGAGGTGGGTTCCTCCCAGTTCGGACCGGTTTTCCTGAACTGGTAGCAACCAGCTGGTGACATCACAATAATGTCACGGAACTGGTTCTGTCAATGCCAGTCCGTGGACGCCGCCATCTTTTTGGGGGAATTTTTTTTGCGCATGCATAGTGTTGCAATATTGTTTTATATGTATATTATATCCTTGTAACAAAATGCATTGTAATTTGCCCTTTGATTCACTCCTTCTTTAATCCAAATGTGAAGATGCATTAGCTTGTTTGCTGTAAGCTAACACACTGTTTTAGGGTCAGGCAGATACGACACACTCCTTTTGCATTCCTCAAAAGCTCACATCCTGACCTTTGTCAGCCTACGTGCTAGAAAGCCCAGCACAGCCCTCCCCGTATCTGGAAATTATCAACTCCAATGGACATTGGAATGCGAGCTGTGCCTGACAGATACCAATTAGTGAGATGCATTAATCACCCCCCCTTTGTACCTGTCTCCCACCCATTCCCCCTGTAAAGGGGCTGAGTTTGCCACGCTGTAACTTTATTATTGGGTTAAGTTTACCATGTGTGTTTTGATGTAATCATGTCCATCCTTCCTTTGTTTGAACCTAATAAAAGAACGTACCCTAGTCTCATTTGGGGCCGTTCATCCCAAAGAAAAACTGTCCGGTGTCTTTTCTTCCTATTTGGTCAAGAAGTCATGAACAGGCCCACCAGAAGTGCAACATTGCATCTGGTGCCCCGTGTGAGGCTAAGCACATTGCCTCATCTGTCTCATCGCTTGGCATTTCCACACTCACCGGCGAAGGAACGCCTCTTGCATACCAGGGCCGGCCATCGTGGACGAAGCACCCTCCCAGATTCGTGAGTATGGAAACAGAATTCCCTAAGCCTCAGGTAGCATACCTCCACAAACTTAGGGAATTGTCCAAGTCCTCTATTAAAAACAATAATGGTAGAAATCTTCCCATCCCAACCAAATCTGATTTAACATCCCTTCTGAAATTTATTTATCTAAATTGTCCGGCTTACCCAGAGAAGGGATCAATTAGCATTTCCATATGGAAAAAATTGGGAAAGTATTTTCATGAGGTGCCTAGGGCTCCTCCAAAAATTCTTTCTACTTGGTGGATTGTCATGGAATGTTTGCAAGTACATGAGAATGCCTTGAAGGGGGAACCGGACCCCCCCCCCGCCATATCTATCTGGTGACAAATTATCCCCAATAAAAGAGACGTTGAAGCTTCGGCTCCTAGCGAGGAAGCAACTAATTTACATTATTAACTAAAGTTAAACATTCCAGTGATCTTATCTCATCCCTCAGGAAGCTAGTCAAGCAGTTTAAAGTGGTATTGCAGCTGATGGGATTATATTCAACATACCTATTAACTTTGCTTCCTTTTGCAACAGTAATTTTACTTCTGTTTGCAGATTTTAATATTTTGTGATTTTTTCCATGAAATTATGTTCCTTTATTTTTCCTCATAAATATTTTCATAGATATTTTCAAAAATGCAAGGTTTAATTGCTTTTGCCAACAGCTCAAATTCCTACGGGGAGCATTGGCTGTGTTGTCCTTGCAACAAATTTATTTTGTAGGATATTTATCCTATGTTTTTCATCAAAATATTTATCTTTAGACTTTAGCTGAGCTCTTTGTAACTGGTCACTTGCTAGAATTTGTTAGGATATTTTTAAAATCATTTTTTCCTATTTCTAAATTTAAATTTGAATTTGAATTTCAGAGAGTTTTGTCTTTTCAAATAGCCATAGAGTGGAATAGAATAACAGAGTTGGAAGGAAAGGTTTTCTAGTCCAACCCCCTGCCTAGACAGGAAAGCTTAAATTACTACAGGCAAATGGAAATCCATTCAGACAACTGGTTGTCTTCTTAAAAATTTTCAGTGTTGGAGCATTCACACCTTCTGAAGACAAACTTGTTCACTGATTGATTGTTTTAACTGTGGGGAAATTTCTCTTTGGTTTTAAGTTGCTTCTCTCCTTGATTAGTTTCCACCCATTGCTTTTGTTCTCAGATGCTTTGGGGAATAGTTTGTCTCTCTCTTTTTTTTATATAGAAACTCCAGAGATATTGGAAAACTGCTATCATGTGTCCCCTAGTCCTTATTTTCATTGAACTGGATATGCCCAGTTCCTGCAACTGTTCTTCATATGTTTTAGCCTCCAGTTCCCTAATTATCTTTGTTGCTCTTCTCTGCATTCTTTCTAGTCTCTCAACATTCTTTTTGCATCATAGCAATTGAAACTGAATGCAGTGTTTCAGGTGTGGCCTTGCTACGGCATTATAAAGTGGTATTGATACTTCACATGATCTTGGTTCTGTCCCTCTGTAAATGCAGCCTAGAACTGTATTAATTTCTTTGCAGCTGCTACACACAGCTGGCTCATATTTAAATGGTTGTCCACTAAAACTCCAAGATCCATCTCACAGTTACTACTGTTGAGCAAGATACCACATATACTGTACCTGTGCATTTTGTTTTTCTTGCCTAAATATACAACTTTGCTTTTTTTCACTATTGAATTTTATTTTGATTAAAAAGGTTCAGATTTTGTAGGGAAATTTACTTTTAATCTTCCTAAAGATCTTTGTCTTACTTTAACTGTTTCTGCACCTTTGCAATTATTTCTGGTTTTCATAATGTCTGTAAATTAGTTCATGATTCTCCCTGGAAGTTTATTTAGCATCTGGGATTAATGCTAATCTTATAGATGTTTACTAGGTTTTTCCATTCCTCTGGACTCAAGTTTTCCCATCTCTTGATGATAATCTTCTCAGCTTATTTTTTAACCTTACAATCTCTCCTTCATGCTAGGACTTTGCCTTTTTTTTCCCTGGCCCATATCAGAAGTCACCAACCCTTTCCTGGTGTCATCCAGGAGGGGAATTCTTGGGCAGACGCTGTTGCAGCTGCTGCCCTTCTTGCCCCCACTGATCTTTCTATTCTTTCCTTGTCACCCATTACTCCGTGGACTAGCCACTCTTATTTTCATCAAAATTAAAAAGCGCTCATGAAACAATTTGGCATCACTGCAAATGAGACCTCTGCCATTGTTCAGCAGTGCCCTACTTGTAGCCAACAGGCAAACTCTCTTCCCATGGGGGTTAACCCCAGGGGGACAGAGTGTTGCCAAATTTGGCAAATGGATGTTACTCAATATCCTCCATTTGCCCCTTGGAAATATTTGCATGTTTCCATTGATACATACTCAGGCTATATCATGGCATCCCCCCAGAGGGGCGAAGCCACCAAACATGTTATCAATAATTCCTGTGTTGTAAGCCGCCCTGAGTCCCTCGGGAGTGGGGCGGCATATAAGAAACCATAAATAAATAAATAAATAAATAAATAAATAAATAAATAAATAAATTGTATTCGGACTTTTGCATCGCTGGGATGCCCAAAAGAACTAAAAACTGACAATGGTCCTGCTTACACTAGTGCAGCATTTGCTGCCTTTTGCAACCAATGGGACATTGTGCATAAATTTGGCATACCTAACCTTAAAACACGCCCTAAACAGGTATGTTGGCAAAAGGGGAAAAAATGCCCCCTGGTCTCCCGGCATTGCAAAACACGCTTAATCTTTGTCTTTATACTCCAAACTTCTTGAATATGTTTTGCTTCCTGCTGGTTGGTTTTTCACATGTGGTCAAAAAACCTTCAACTATATACCTGCTAATTTGTCAGAAATATGTGTTGTTTCAACCTGTCAGACACCTCTCAGTTGGTCAAGCATCAGATCGCCTCCTTAAAGAAGCTGGCTTCTCAGATTCGCAAAGAAATACTGCCAGCCTGGTGGGATGGTCTGTGGTCCTGGCTACCGGATAGCTCTTGGTTAAGGACCATTTTTTCATCCATCATGTGTATCATTGTCCTACTTGTCTCACTTTGTTGTTTCATTCAGTGCATACCTTCTCTATTCCAGCTATGCAAAGCCTTTTTTCCCTCTGGTAGGAAGGACGTTCATGTCAGCGAAAGCAAGTGCCTTCTGGATGCAGAGGACAACAGTGATCGTATGGACTCTGGACAGTCACCTGTAAAGCATCCTTTTTGTATGACCAGCGATGGAAAAACTTTGTGATATGATATGTTTGTCTTTTACTTATGTTAGCTTTTCTCTCCTCATTTAAAAAATAAAAATAGAGGAGATGTTGCAATATTGTTTTATATGTATATTATATCCTTGTAACAAAATGCATTGTAATTTGCCCTTTGATTCACTCCTTCTTTAATCCAAATGTGAAGATGCATTAGCTTGTTTGCTGTAAGCTAACACACTGTTTTACGGTCAGGCAGATACGACACACTCCTTTTGCATTCCTCAAAAGCTCACATCCTGACCTTTGTCAGCCTATGTGCTAGAAAGCCCAGCACAGCCCTCCCCGTATCTGGAAATTATCAACTCCAATGGACATTGGAATGCGAGCTGTGCCTGACAGATACCAATTAGTGAGATGCATTAATCACCCCCCCTCTGTACCTGTCCCCCACCCATTCCCCCCTGTAAAGGGGCTGAGTTTGCCATGCTGTAACTTTATTATTGGGTTAAGTTTACCATGTGTGTTTTGATGTAATCATGTCCATCCTTCCTTTGTTTGAACCTAATAAAAGAATGTACCCTAGTCTCATTTGGGGCCGTTCATCCCAAAGAAAAACTGTCCGGTGTCTTTTCTTCCTATTTGGTCAAGAAGTCATGAACAGGCCCACCAGAAGTGCAATGTTGCACATAGAAGCCGAGTTTCCAGCACTGCGCATGCATCGCCATCTTGTTTTCGGATTTTTTGGGGGGGATTTTTATTTTATTTTTCAGCACTGCACATGCTTCCTCCCACGGCCATGCGGTGCGGGAGAAAGCGAACAGGCAGCGAGGTAAGTTAGAACCCACCCCTGATCCATACCATGTCGATCCTCGACCAAGATTTATGGGGGTTGGAATAAAAAGTGTATTTATTTTCTTTTGGGTGCAAGGTTCTCCACATATCTGTCAAATTCAATTCATCTGACATTTTAAAAAAGGTTTTTGGTAATATATTCCTTTTTTCTTGTTCTTTTTGTCACTAGTGTAATCTTTTTGGATATCTACTACCCCATTATAATCACCTACAATCCATACATTCCCTTGACCTATCTCAATAATCTTTTCATGAACTTTCTTGTAGTACTCCCCCTGGTTTTTGTTAGGTCCATAAATGACTACCAACATTAGTTTTTGCCCTGTTGTTACTTACATCATTAACGTTCTTCCTTTTAGATCTGCATGAACTTGTTTTGCCTTTATTCCTTCTTTAATGTATGCTGCCACCTGGGGGTGGGTTCCACTTACCATCGCCACCGGGTCGCATTGCAACGTTTCACGCGTGTGCGCTCGCTCCACCCTTTTTATTTTTTGTTCATTTTTCTGAATTGCTTCTGTGATTGAGCCCATTTTATCATCCAATTTCTGAATATCACTTTTCATTTCTCCATGGTTTTTTGACATTGTTTCTTGTAATTTCACCATTGTTTCCTGGATTGTTAGGAGGGTGGCTTGCATCATTTGCATGTTTGGCATTGTGTTAGGCTTTTCCGCTGTTAACATTCCTTCTATTGACCGTTGATTTGACAGGGAGGCCATCGTTGGGTTTGATGCAGGTTTTTTTCCCCTGTCCTCAGAGTTGTCGTTGTGATACTGATCATTTCTTTCAATATTTTACTTTGTTCGCCAAGGATTCTATAAATACTTTCCCAGATTACCATCAACTGTTTGCTAACAAATCAAAATTTCTCTCCCCCCCCAATACTACAAAGTATTTTATACTACTATAAATATATATCTCTGCTCTTAATCAATCTGATCATGTTATTCAGTATATATATATATATATATATATATATATATATATATATATATATATATATATATATATATATATATATATATATATATATATATATATATATATATATATATATATATATATATATAAACTTAACTATAAATATAGATATAATATAGATATAAATATTCTATATAAGTTAATCAGTATATATAAGTTAATCAATATGCATATAGATTTAGATATGGGTAAGGTTATAAAAATAGGTACTTGTATGTTAGTTAACAGTATATCAGTAAAGTTAATTATAAATATAAATACAGATAACAATATATAGGTTGATCAATATATATATAAATTTAAATATAAATATAAGTGGAGATATAAATAGATAGATAAATATATAAGTACAGGTGTAATACAGTTTTAGGTGTAAACAGTTTAAATATTGCTTTTGTAATTATTCGTTCATGAGTTGCTTACTCACTTAACCACTTTTATATTTGCTAAATATGTATATGTATTTCTTTAGGTCTTCTTAGTTAACTTGGTAAACTAATAAATAATCTCTCAATAGCGTTACGTTCAATGTCCAGGCAATCTCTTCTCGTTGCTCCCCTTAGTCCTTCATAGATGTCTCCTTATATGTTATAACATTTTTAGCCCTCTTCCTCCTCCTTAGTCCTCTTTAGTCCTCTTCCTCCTCCTTATTTAACACCAAGCCCTTCTGTTCCCTCTCTACTTTGCTTCATTCTCTGTGCATCTCCCGTTTCTCTTTCCATTGTTCTGGGGCACCAGTTTCTTTCTCCAACCTCCGTCACTAATGCCGGTCTGCTCAGTTCTCTCTCACTGCCAAAGTCCTCCATAGTCCAGTCACACTGTTTCTCGCCCTTTTTCCTTCTCTTCCTATTGCTCTGGCTCGCCAGGTCTCTCTCTCTGCTCCTCTTTCCTCCGGTTCCTTGTCTGTATACCCTCTTGTCTCCTTTCGATGTCTCTATCTCAGTATATTGTGTCCTCTCTCCTCTCTTCACTCTTACAGTTAACTTTAGTATGCTGAGTCACTGCTCCTCCCACCAATTCTCTGCTCGTTCTTCAGGGGATTACCCCCAGCTGGAGCTTCCTTTTTAACCGGATAGTTGGGACTTACTTTTATAGCCTATTATCACTGTTGCAGCTCTGGGGTTTTCAGCCAAATAGAGTGTCACAATCTGTTAAGTAAATCTTCTCTTCCTTAGCCCCTCTGGCTTGTCACAGCCTCGGGTCAGCCATGATGCAATGACAGACACTTTCACATTGGGTTGACAGGGATTTCCTTCATTGCAGTGGGTGATTGCCTTTCACCTCGCTGCTCTCCAGGCTTCCCCTCTATTCCACATGGCTCTCCAAGCTCACCGTGCCCCGAGGGGTCTCCAAACGCGAAGAATTTGGGACCTAGGAATGGAGACCATTCTCTTTCCCCCACACCGCTGTGACGTCACCACCGGAAGTCTCCTATAAGGAAGTTTTGGCATTACCTAAAGTTGAACAAGAAAAGTGGAAAGAAGCCATGGACAAGGAAATGAAATCCATGGGAGAACATGAAGTGTTCACGTCAATGACTTTGCCACAGGGTAGCAAAGCTGTAGGATGTAAGTGGGTATACAAAAGGAAAGTACTACCCAATAATGATGTACAGTATAAAGAAAGGTTAGTGGCACAAGGTTTTTCACAGTTGAAAAATGTGCACTATGATGAGGTATTCGCACCAACTGTAAAGAGTGAAAGTATCTGACTCGCACTAGCGTTGGCAGTGGCACATGGCCATAAAATTTGGCATTTTGACATAACCACAGTATTCCCCAATGCAGAATTAGAGGAAGAAATTTACATCGTTCAAGCACCAGGATATGAAAGTAAAAAGCCTAACATGGTGTACAAATTGAACAAGGCCATTTATGGGCTGAAGCAGTCAGCCAGGAATTGGATTATCTGTTTAGATAATTCATTGAAGAGTCTTGGGTTCAAGAGTTGCAAGGCTGATGGTTGCATATACACTGGAAAGTTTCAAGGTGGGGATTGTCAACTATTAGCATTTGTGAATGATCTTTGTTTCATCGCAAAGGATGTATTACAGTAAAAGGGATACTCAGGTATTTGGAGGCAACTGTGAATGTGGGACTTCAAATACAAGTCCCACATTCACAGTGGGACTTCGAACACACTAGGAACAATATTAAATTATTTGATTTATGTCTCCTCCAGTCATAAAGGGAGGAGTATTAGAATATTCATGACTGGGAGAGCCAATAGTAACAAGGTCAGCCAATGAATAGGCATAGCAACTAAGTCAGCCAATGGGAGCTTAAACACATCTGAGTCTGTGCAGAGAATTGAAACTGAAGCTAAAAAGTTGGGCGTGGCTCAGCCCACTCTGTACTCTCTCAATCCACTCTGAACTGTGAACTGAAAGCTTGTCTGCTGCTGGAAATGAAGCTGTTTGTATTTTCCTTGTAACTGCTACGATGTTGAAGACGAACTCTGCTACTGGTATTGTAAATATATATTATTATGTTTATAAAGAAGTAAATGAATCATGTTACATCAGTCTGCCTGTGTGTGCTTTCTGGATTTAATTTTCTGCAACAAACTCTGATATACCTTTTAAATCAAGGATTTATATTCCCTGCAGACATCTGGTAATCTGCATCTGAGGGTCGTTGAAGCACTTGGACACTTATCTGTGTCCTCAGGGTTACCTGAATAGTGCTGCTGGTTCCTGTTGCCTGCAATTTTTTTCCTCTGGAAATCCATTACTACTCCCACACCATTCAAAGGGTGTTCATCTCAAATTGTATAGCTAAAAGATTTTTTTAAAGTGACTGAGTCGCTGTCGCTTTAAGGAAGAAGTGGAACAGATCCAAACTGGTGACTGGATATGGATGGTTTGTGGAAACATTATTAAAGGAACAGGGAGTAGCAGGGAGTATTTAAAGCAAATCATTGGGGGAGTCAAGCAGGAATGGTTTCTTTTCCTGGTCCAGCAACGATGCTTGTTCTCATCTTCCAACAATGCATGAAAATCCTCACCCTGCCCATCTATGTGCTTGCCTATTTTGGCTTATGGGATCCTATTTGTAAAAGAACTTTCCCATTTATCATGAAGCAGTTCAGCAAAATCTACAATAAAAAACTGCACAAGAAAAAGGAGACGCTGTTTAAGAGCATGCAAGACTTCGCCAATGCCTCGGGAAAGCTCCACCTGCTAGAGATTGGCGTGGGACCTGGCACCAACTTTCAGTTTTATCCACCCAATTCTTGCGTGACCTGCGTGGACTACAATCCCAACTTTCAAAATTTCCTCCTGGAGAGCATGGCTCAGAACACACACCTCCAGTTCGAGAATTTTGTGGTTGCCTCCGCCGAGAACATGTCTTCAGTGTCAGACAACTCTATGGATGTGGTGGTTTGCACGTTGGTGCTTTGCTCTGTGAACAGCCCCCAGGCTGCCTTGAAGGAGGTTCTACGAGTGCTCAGACCAGTAAGTCAAAGGGAAAAGAGGGGAAGTTAAGTCTGGTCTGTCCAGAACACCAAATAATTGGCAAAAGGCAGGTGTGCATGCTTTGAAAATAATGGGCACTAGGCAGGTGTGCATGGGAGCAAGGGCTTTAAGTATATATCCCACAGAAACAGCACCTCTCTGCTGCTCTTTATGCTGCTGATTTATGGGCTTAACCTAAACTGGATTCCTTCTTAAAGTAACCCCACCTTTCCTGCCTGCCTTGCATTTCTGAATCATTTTCAGACTCTGTACAACAACTTCAAGGAATATACGCATAACTTTAAAGTTAGAAAATGGCAGCAAGCTTCTGGTCTGAGATAGGGGCCTGGTTCAGGGGTGGGTTCTAACTTACCTCGCCACCAGTTCGCTTCCTCCCGCTCCACGTGGGCGTGCACGCATTGTGCGCCGCGCCACGTGAGCATGCGCAGTGCCAAAAACCAAGCTTTTGCACATGCACAGAAGCAAAAAACAAGATGGTAGTGCCTATGGCACGGGTTCAGGGGCGTGGCCAACCGGCAATCGCTCCTGGTTCGGCGAGCGGGGGAAATTCCCACTACCGGTTCTATAGAAGGAGCAACCCACCTCTGGCCTGGTTGGACATCTTCAGAAAACATTAGGTTGAAGCTAGATTGAAAAGTTAAAACAACATATCTGTGACATGACAAACCACTTTTGAATGGTTTCTAAAAATGCTCTCCCCATGTGGAAGTCTGCATGAAATCACCAGGGATCAAGTTTGATTTGGAGGAGACTGGAGTAGGAACCAGAGTAGATCAAGCTAACACAGTAGCAGGAGGACAAGGAGGGTTACATGAGGAAAACATGAGGTGGGAAGAAGCATTATGCTGTCACAGCACAGGCTGTGCCCATTTGGTTATGTCTGCTGTGGCACAACACTACTTTGGGAGGTTTTTGGCTAGTCTCTGATCCTGCAGAAGCCTTTGAACAGCACAATATCATAAGTAAATAGACTAGATACTGCCCTTCACCTTTAAATAGAAGTTAAAAATGGTGTCCTAAATCTGCCATTTCCCTGCAGAATTCCAAAACTCTGTTCTTCTAGTGATAAGAAGCACAAACAGAGGCTGGGGATAGTATGCAGTCCAGTGGCTTTGGGATGCTGTATGTATATTGATATATTATGCAGTTTGAGAAAGTATCCAGGCCTTACATGTTTGCTGTACAGAGAAAATTAGCAGTCATTTCCATGGGTGGAATAGTTATTCTGTGCTGCACTCTGTAATCAAATAATATTCCAGCAAAGCCAGCATTATCTTCCAAATAGGAATTGTGGGGTTGTTCCTAGCACCTGGAATATGACTAAAATTCAGATATTCTTAACAGGGTATTTGTCCAACTAGCTAGTTTCTCTCCAAAGAAACACATTGTTTCTTGAGCTTTATTGTTGTGTTTATAGCACATCCTCTGCCTCATTTTAATATATCTTGCTGTGTGTTACTAAAGTTTACATGGAAATTTGTAACTAGCAGGGCACCCATTGGTTTAAAAAGTGTCCCTGTGGTGTTTTCAAGATCATCTGAAGAAGATATAAAAATCTCATGATCTGCTCAAAGAACAAAGAGGCTGGGTCAAACAATCAAGAGTCGCCCAAAACCAAGCCACGGAACTGAAAATCAAAAACCATAGAAAAATAGTGGTAAGAGATGATCAAGCATAGCAACAAACATAGAACAAAAAGTTCAAGAATGAATCACAAGGCTCACAATGTTCCAATGCCCTGGTTTTTTGTTCGTTTGTTTGTTTTCCAGGAAAAGATTCAATGCCAAGTTCCAACTTTTGTATAAACCAAGTCACGATTCAGGCATATTACTATATCAGAGCAAGAGATTATTTGTTAAAATAATGAATGGCAAAAATAAAAAATAAAAACAAATTATTCAAATTTTGAGTTTGATATGCGAAAATATACTGAACTGATTCAGCTACTTAGTCCCCATCCTTAAATAAAAAAGGTTTTCCTAGAATTTGTTTCCCTAGAACTGTAAATCTATTAATCTATTAAATCTCCTGTGAATCATTAATGGCTAAATTGCATTCCAGCTTCATTTTGTCTCTATACTTAATTATTGCTTCATGTCCCCAGGAAGTTTTGTAACAACAATCTTGATTACAGTGGGAATGTTTTTGTGTAATTTCAAAATGTTCTGCTTTATATTATTCTTTTTTTATTATTATTTTACCTTTTCCAGGGTGGTGCATTCTATTTCATGGAACATGTAGCAGCTGGCAGATCAACCTGGACCTCCTTCTGGCAACAAGTCTATGACCCTACTTGGGGATATGTGGGAGATGGCTGCACCTTGTTAAGAGAGACCTGGAAAGATTTGGAGAATGCGGGGTTTTCTAAACTGAACTTGCAACATATCATAGTCCCGTTGTTCCCAAGTGTACTTCGTCCCCATATTTATGGATACGCTGTGAAGTAATTTAAGAGAAAGCATCTTTCTCTTAAAATCAGATTTCTGACTTTAAAGAATTAACAGTAACAATGCATATGCTGTAATAAGAAATGTGTTTCCTCTATTCTATACAATTCAGAGTGGAGAAAGGCTCCTAAAAGTTCAAGCCGCACTAAATCTAAATGGGTACCTTGGATCAGATTTGGAGGGAGGACAAATAAATGTTAAAATTAATATAAAATTAATATAATATAAAAGTATTAATATAAAATATAAAAGAAAAACAATCCTACTATCAAAAGACCATGTGGGGGTGAAAAAAGCCCACCACCATTTTGCTGTGGCATCACTCAGTCCACCATGGCAGCTTCCCACCCAGGAAGGAAAGCTAGAGGAGGCCTGTTTTTGAGTATTACTCACAATCTGTATGGAATTCTCTAAGAACAAACTGGTAAGGGACAAAGCTCTAACTTAAGCACAAGCAGAGCAGGGAATCTTCATTAAATAATACTTCAGGCAGAAGCCTTTGTTGATCTTTAGGAGAGGCCTACCCAGAAAGATTTTTCTCAGCTTCTTATTCCTTGTAGTTGTAGAGCAGGTAAAATTCTGCATATGTTGGCATGAGATTAGACTGAAAGCTAAGGCTTAAAATTTAGACACTGATAATGTATCAAAGCTTGTTAACTGCTGGATTGTGTATTTCCTTGTTTTACTTATGCTTTTCATTTTCAATTAATAAAAGGTTTGGAGGTTGTTGTTGTTGTTGTTGTTCTCTGGTGAACCTTTCCTCGTGACTTTTTCTGAATATGGCAAATGCAAATATCAGGTCTCCTAGTTCTGAGGTATATTGTGGGTTGTGTAACTGACCCTTGGAAAAGACTGATCCTCAATAATCACTTTTTTTAATTCAAAAAGTTTTATTAGTACAAAGTACAAACATTTTTCTCTTTTCTCCCCCCCTTCCCCCCAGAACCCTCCCCACCCCCCTTACCCTCCCCTCCTCTCACACCCCCAACCCCACCCCCTGACTTCCCAGAAAAAGCACAGGGTAATATAGCAATAGCACTTTACTTATATACCGCTTCATAGTGCTTTACAGCCCTCTCTAAGCGGTTTACAGAGTTCAGCATATTGCCCCCAACAATCTGGGTCCTCATTTTACCGACCTCAGAAGGATGGAAGGCTGAGTCAACCTTGAGCCTATAGTATTCAATAAGCATAAAATTAAAATATACTAACAGATTATTAATTTCAAAGTTTCTCTAGTTCTTTAACTCCTTGTTACTCAAAACCTTTTAAACATAATTTAAAAATTAAACATATATCATTATTAGACTATTTGTATCTTCTTATTTTGAAACTTTTTTGAATATAATCAGTCCATCTACTCCAGTGGTTCCCAAAGTGGGCGGTACCGCCCCCCAGGGGGCGGTGGGAACCCTTAGGGGGGCGGTGAGAGGTAAGGGGGGCAACAGGGGGGCGGTGAGAGGGTCCAGGGGGGCGGTAGGTGGTTCGCCAGTCCTGTCCCCGTGCCGCCACC